>CM077155.1:12491085-13091085 GCA_039583875.1 Platanthera guangdongensis
CCTCAGTTTCCTCTCACTTAGGGTAAGAGAAGTGTTACTGAGCTTACCTTGAGGAGGGTGAGTTCATGTGGGTGTGAATTGGCCTAGGTTGACTCGTGCACATTGGGGGTGTGCATAGTAGTTTTCCTAAGTTCAAGCTGAGTTAGGGTCACACTAAGGTCTCGATGCACCACACAAGCCCTAACCCTAACATTAGGGGCCCTAGAAGTGGGGGATGTTAAAATTTGTAACATAACAAGCAGTACTAACAGCTTCACCCAAAAATATCTAGATAATTTAAATCCAGATAACATAGTACATGCAAGATCTTGAAGAGTTATATTTTTCCTCACCACAACACTATTTTGTTGTGGTGTGCGAGGAGCAAAAAATTCATGCTTAATCCCTAAATTTGTACTAAAACAAATAAACTGTTCATTTTCAAATTCTCCACCATGATCTGATTGTATGCATTTAATTTTTAAATCAAGTTCATTTTGAATATGAGTACATAATATTGTAAATTAAGAATGTGCACCGGATTTAGAAGATAAAAATAATGTCCAACAAAAACGAGAATAATCATCAATCAAAATATAAGTATATTTTTTACCTGCTAGACTTTGTATATTTTTTACATGCTGGACCAAATTAATCTATGTGAAGTAATTGTAAATGCCTAGTAGTAGAAACAATATTCTTACTTTTAAAAGAAGATTTAGAAAATTTTCTTTTTTGGCAAGGTGAACATAAAGAAGAAAACTTTCCATCTAAGAAAGGTAATCCTTTAATTAATTTATTTTTGGAAAGTTTTACAATAAGTTTTGCACTAGAATGTACTAGTAACCTATGCCAAAATTCTAATTCATCATTTTTGGAAATAAAATATTTAACACTAGATTGAGATAAATCATGAAAAGTTTTTTTATAAACATTATTGATTCTTGGTGCAGTAAAAAACAATTTATTAGTTTTAGAGTCTATGATTTTGCAAAGGTTTGAAGATGATTCAAATGAAGCATTTAAGCCTCTATCACAAAGTTGACTTATAGAAATTAAATTGTGTTTCAAACCTTTAACATATAAAACATTTGAAATTGAGAAGAAATGTTGCCCACTACACCAATGCCCTTCATTTTTTTCCTTATTGTTGTCTCTGAATGTCACGAACCTCCTTTCTTCGTCTCCAGGCTAAGAACTTTGATTTGTTATCTGTCATGTGTTTGGAACAACCTGAGTCCAAGTACCACACTTCTTCTCTGTCCTTATCCTGCCAACAACCTAAGAAGATGATGAGAGTGAAGATCTTGTTACCCAAGTGGTTTCCCATAGAATAGGTGAATTCCTTAGGTGCCCAGATTTGTTTAACATCACAAGAACCTTTCTTACTGCATGAGTTTGTGGTGTGACCAAACCTATAACATTTGGCGCAAGCAATAAAGAAAGATGAGGCTCTCTTTAACAATTTCTGAGGACTCTAACTAGAAGAAGAGTTAGTATTGGCAGAATGAATAATATTTTTGTTGTTAAAAGACACTTTTCGAGTGTTTTTGTTATTGTCGGCGATAGTGGATATCATCGGGAGATAGCTTACAGTGACGTATCCAAGTCCAAACTTAGCAGATTCATGGCACTGGTTGGCTAAAATCATATCCGGGGATTTTTGGCCAACTCCAAACTTTTTAATTGCCATATTTAGATCATAAAATTTGGCTTTCAAGGCGCTGTTCTCTGTTACTAACATGACATACTGGTTTGAGAATGCTGCATTGCCATTTTGTACTTGAGATTTTGATTATTTTAACGCACTCTCTAAGTCTTTTTTTCTCTTTTGGTAAGAGTGTCAATTTTCAAGTCAGACTTAGCGAGAGTGTTTCTAATTCTTTCACTCTTGTTAAAAAGTGATCGCACTCTTGACAAGAGATCTTCTCCTTTCTAAGCACTTTCAATTCATTAGTCAATTTTTTGTTTTCTTTTAATAATACTTTATTTTCAGATTTCAAAAGATCAATATCTTTAAGACTCTTTTTAAAAATTTTGCAAGTGCGTAGAAATTCATTATAGAGTTCGTCATAAGTTGGAACCTCATTGTCGCTTTGGACACTGCATTCATCTTCTGATGGTGAAACGTTCTTCCACATCAAGCACATGTTGGCTTCCACTTTTTCTTCTGAATCTGAATCACTCGTACCTCCAAGTGAGGTATCGTCACAAGTCTATGCCTTCAAAACCTTCTTATTTCTCTTTTTGTCTTGTCTCTTTTCTTTCTACTCTTTCAAATATTTTGGGCATTTTCTTCTTATGTGTCCTTTCTTTCAGCAGTGATAGCACTCTGGTAGCGGATGCTCATCATTATCCTCAGCTTATCCTTTTTCTTTACCTTTCTTGTAAGAGAAAACCTTTTTGTTAAAAACTTTCTTGAATGAGTTTCTCCTATCCGGATTCCCCATGAATCTCTTAAACTTCCTTACAAATAAACTTTCTTCATTTTCTTCATCATCTTCATCAGTTTCACTTTCCACTAATTCCTTTGATTTAACGCCAAAGTCTTCTTCTTTGGTTCCAAGTTGTATTCTTGATGTTGAATTTTTAACTCCACCTCATGAGTTTTAAGATTCCCAATGAGGCTCTCAATTTGTAATGTTTTAAGATCATGATATTATGGAATGGCGGTCATCTTAGGATTGAACTTTGGGGAAGTGATCTCAAAATTTTCCTTACTAAATCACCATTGAAAAAGGTCTTTCGAAGGACTTTGGAATCATTTACGATCTTCATAAATCTTGTGTACATTGTGTCAATGTCTTCATCCACTTCCATTCTGATCTTCTGAAATTCCGACTCCAATTGGAATAGCTTTGAATCTTTTACCTGTGAAGTACCTTCATAACTACCTTCTAATAAATTTCGAATTCCAAAAGTTATTTCACAAGTACAAACTCTATTAAATTCGGTTCTATTTAATGTACAGAATAATGCGTTCATTACCGTAGCATTATTTTTATACCTAAGTTTGTCATTTTCATCCCACTTGCCTTTTGGTTTTTCCATGGTTATGCTACCAACGATTACTGTCGTGAAGTGTTACCAAGTTCTACCATATTCCATACATCGATGTCTAATGCTATTAGAAAACAATGCATAGGTGTTTTCTAATAGTTATAGTTAGTGCTCGTGAAAAGTGGTGGTCTACTAATGCCTTGACCCTCTGCAAAAGCATGACTGTGTTGTGTCATGACTCCTGGTGGTGAAATCGATTTGAAGTATCCGAGCTTTGATACCAAATGTTGGATCGTGAGCCGCCCTTAGAGGGGGAGGGGTGATTAAGGGTTAAAAAAAATTAACTTTTAATCAATTCTACTTGGTGAAATTATTACAAAAATCAAAACAAATTTTTCATAACCAAAGATAAACACTTAGAAAATCATAAGAATACAAAAGATTATGTTTTATTTCATAAGCGTTAAAAACAAAATACAATGTATCTCTATAAAGGTAGAGATCGAGGCTATGAAAAATATAAACTCCTTTTGATTTCACTGGTCCTTCTACCAAGAACTAGTCGGCTATAGTGTATCTCTTTCTAGATCTTGCTACTAGCCTTCACCTAGATCTCACCATGATCTAGTCGCTGCACACAAGGCGGAGAAAACTCGCAAAGTCACACAAGGACCTAGACGCCACACACAAGGAGGCGATTTTCTCCTAAGCCATGCAAGGACTTAGATGCCACGCACAAGGCGGCGATTTCTTCTAACGATTACAACGATGAAATGAAAAAGTACAAAGAAAAACTTTTAGAATAAAAACTCCCTCTAATAAAGTGCTGAAGATGACGATTAATCCTCGCAAAGGTTGCTTGAGATGCTGCGTACGAGTCGTCACATTTTTGCTCTTGAACCTACTTGGCAAGATGGAGTTTTCTGGGTGATGGTGCTCTCTGGACAAGTTGCATGGAAGGAACACTCCAGATTCTCAAAATCATAATCTCCACAAAAACAAATGAGCCAATTTTATACTTTGGAGCTATCATTGGCAATACTGGCTATCATTTCCCAACGATATCATATATGGCTGCCACGTGTCCCATGATTCCAAGGATTCTGCGGGATGATCCGATCGTGGCCAATTGGGAACTATCGCCGGGGCAATATCAATATCTTCGGGCAATATAGACAATAACTGTACACCGTGGAGATCATGTGGTAACTGTACCTTGAGCTATCGCCTGGTGGAGATACTGGAAATCCTCAGGCGATATCACCTTAACTTTTCTTTTCAATCCCGAATCCATGCCCAAATGATTAGAGTGTCAGACATGTTATATCTGCTCACCATAAACACACTATGATCAAATACAAATGAGATTTGTTATTAGCAAACCAAGAAGCATGGAATGCATGCTCTAACATTCATTTCTTCCACTGTGCATCTACGGCGGAACCGTAGATCGCCATTTCATATGAGTGGACTTGGTTCAGGATGCGTGGCTGGATTACTCTAAGTACATGCAGACTGAGGTTGTTGTCCGCTCGGCTATGTAGACTGGTTGATCTTTTCGTGTAAGCAGATAAGTGGTTTGTCACCCGCGGACTGGCGCTAGTATCCGCACTTATGCGGATAGGTGGTGCTAGGTGCAGGATGACAGGCGGTTATCCTATCGTTATGGGTGGTGATCACACTCTGCCTGTTGCCTATAAATAAGGGTCCCAGCTCATCATATATGACGAGAATAGTGAGATCTCAGCTCGCACTCGAAACTTGCAGATAGATTTTTATAACCGACATGACTAAGTGAAGTTGACTTGTACTATGCAGGACGTGCGGCTAGCACTGGATAACTAGGCAACTTTTTGGAAGGCTCGGTCTGTAACAATTCGTGGTTTACAGTCAATTATATACAGCAGGTCGCTATCTAGGCAACCTGAAGTCTCTTCATTGTGATTGTGGATAGCTTGAGAAGTTTGTCTGGTCTATCAACAGATAAGCTATTTTTTTGTTCAGTAGTTCTGTTCGCGATTAACTTTGCGGTCAGGCGACCTGATGTAACACCCCAAAATAGTTTTGGGTTTCTGGTTGGGTGACACAGACTAGGACACGGGCATGTCCACCTCGGGTTGAGCCATTGGGTGTGTGGTCGACAAATTTCAGTCGACGATCGTCGAGTGCAGAGTACACGGCCTGGGACATGGGTGTGTCCTTTGCGGGTTGTAGCTGGGAATCCATGTGTTGGCTGGACACGGGTGTGTCCTGGTGGACACGGCTTGGGACACGGGTGTGTCCCAAGGCTATGTCCTGCTCGGGTAAGATGGTGTTTTGTTATGTGAAGTACACGGGTGTTGAACACGTGCATGTAGGGTGTGACACGGGCGTGTAGGGTGTGACATGGGCGTGTCACACGACCGTGTACTAGATGGATTTGAGTCGGTTGCCTACTGCTTAAGTGACACGGGCGTGTCACAGGGCGTGTCAGGTCGTGTTCAGGATATTTTTGAGTAAATCCGAGCCACTCGTTTCCCTGATTTTGGATCCAGTGGTTCAATCTCCTTCCATGTTGATTATGACCGAGAACTGATGATAAAAGCCCATCTTCATCTTCTCCTTCTTCTTCTCATTCCAAGAGAGAGAGAAAGAGAAAGGGAGAGCAGGGGAAGGAAGGGAGAAAGCAAAGCAGCTGCTGGAGGAGCTGCGGAGTGCGGAGCAAAGATCCGAGAGCGGATTCGTGAAGGCAAAGCCGAGGCGGTGACTTCCATCCGGCTACTTCATGGCACCGAAGCGATCTTTGAGGGTAACGATCTCCTTCTTGGACATCGAAGTCCTTTTGTTATGCATATGCGTGGAATCCTCCACTAAGAGGTGGATCTCATATGGGATTCCTTGGTTGAGTCTGCATCTAGAGCCGGAAGTGTGGAGTACGGCAAAGGCATGCTGTGTGAAGCCCATCTGGACGGGTAGTCTGAATTGGTGATGATCATGGGTAAACCGGAGAAGTCTCCGTGGATTTGATGCTATGAAAGGTTTATTGAATGTGTAATGAATGAATGAACGTATCTATGGTGATTCTAGATAGATGGAGGCTTTGGTTAAGCTCCTGGTTATGAAGAGAGATCAATGGTAGCACGGGAAGCGAGTACCCGGCCTGCTACACCACTAGGGTGGGTTAATCTAGATAGAAAGGGATCTATTGGTGGCATGACCCGGGAAGCGAGCACCCGACTGGGGTCGATTGGTGGTAATGCCTGGGGAGTAGCGATAACCCAGCTTGCTACACCATATGATGTGGGTCGATCTGCTCTGGTTGGTTGTGAATGCTGTGAGGTTGTACCTCTGAGTGGTTTGGACGGGATGTCACCATCAAGGGACTGGTGGACTAGGATCAAACCGCCCCAACCAACAAGTGAAGAACCTCGGATCGGCGATGTACGACTGGGATACCCGGTACACCAAGAAGGTGCCCTGAGTGCACGGAGCGCCTGGTGGATACCGGTGTTTGTGAGATGGTTGTGATTGCTAGATTAATAGAGATTATGTGATGGCTATGCATACAGGGAAGGAACCACTACCCCGTGAAAGGGGTAGGAACGTTATAAGTGGTGAGCTAAAGCTGACTGTTACTTTGTTTGCCGCTTTTGGGTGGATATGTGATTGTAGGTGCTGCTGCTTGAAATGAAATGATCAGAATGGATGGACTGCTGCTATAGGTCCTTGAAGGCCGTGTGAAGAGTTTGGATTTCATGTGTGTCCGGCCTGCGTGCCGATGTACGAAACTATATTTGTGTAAAGAGAAACATGTAAGGCCTTAAGGCCATGTGTTTGTGCGTTGTATACATTCCTGGTGGTGATATATAAATGTGGAGTTTATGTATTAGTGGACAATCATTGAGCTGAGTTCAAGTAACTTAAAAATGCTGCGCTAGAATGGATTGAGTTAGGATGAGAGTGGATTTTGATTTCCACAAGTAAGTCTGTCGCTTGTCTATGACATATGGCATGGGGCCCCGGCCGGACCCACCATTATATGGCATGTGATGAGTGGAGGCGTTACAAAGTGGTATCAGAGCCAGGTTTAGATTGTTTGGGAGGAGAGAACATAATTGAACTCACGAATGTCCACTAGGAATGTATTTCATGCACGAAAAGTGCGTGAGTGTGTAGTCAATGTATAATTACCGTTATGAAATGGATACTTAATGGTGTTTTGTGCATTGATAGGTGGCGAGGAGTGGTTCTGGACAGTCTGAGCCCCAGTGGTCCGATTAGAGTGTGCACCCATTGAAGCACCTACGCCACCTTCGGCAGAGACCATACGGGTGGTGATGGAGACAGTACTTGCAGTATTACAGGCACAGCCTACTGGACAGGCAAGACCTGTAGGAGCACCAGTACAGACTGGTGCAAGGTAAGAGCATGTTGCAGTTGTGGTGGAGGAGCAAGCAATGAAGGAGTCATAGAAAAGCTTTATGGAGTTTCATCCACCTACGTTTGGTGGGTGCTTTCCCCAACGCAGGCGGAAGATTGGCTTGCTCGAGTGAAGAGGATCCTGACTGCAATCAGGTCGGCGGAGGAGCAGAAAGTGACCTTAGCTACTTTTCTACTGGAATGAGACGCGAGAATGTGGTGGGATGATATGGAGGTCCATCACTTGACAGGTCGAGGTTTGGCAGAGGTTTCAATGGATGAATTCTCTAGATTGTTTCTTGCCAAGTATTTGTCAGTGTCACAACGGATTGAGATGGAGAATGAGTTTCAACGTCTAGTGTAGGGGAGACTGATATTGATACATACCTGCATGAGTTTACCAGACTCAGATGTTATGCGGGGTCTACCTTCGTGAAGGAAGCGAGAAAGATGAATCGATTTTATGAGGGACTGCGGGATGAGTTGAGATTGGTACTCCCGAGTTCGGTGAACCAGGGCTTCCAAGCATTGGTAGATGCAGCTCGTGCACTGGAAAAGGACATGAAGCGGGTCTAAGAGAAGAAGAGACTGACCGTGGAGAAGCCAGAGTTTAAAGTGTCGCAGTCGGAGCAATCCGAGTTTAGAAGACGAGATAAGAAAAAGTTTAGGCCTGCTGAATGGGCTCCGTTGACTGTTTCTTTGGGAGCAACCTATAGGCCAGGACGTGTCGATACACGGATATGTTATAATTGCGGGAAGCAAGGACACATAGCTAAATTTTGTTGGAATGCCCCCGCAGGGAGTGAGAAAAAGATAGGTGCGTCCTATGAAGAAAAGGGTAAAGCAGTGGTTGAGTCATCTGCATCCCGGGCGCAACCTTGATTGCATAACTTGGATGTGCAAGAGCCGCAAAGCTCCGTTGGTGAAATCCAGCCGCGAGTGTTTAACTTGGGACTCCAATAGCTGATAAAACGATATCTGCAAAATAATCAGACGGCTGAGCAGTGAAAGGACACGTAGAATAGTCATATGTCACTTTAATGATGTGACTATGGGATATGTATGATGACGCACTACTGCTGTGAAGATTGGTGATGATACTACTGTACCTATATATGAGATATTATGTTAAATGCTGGAATAGTGGTGCACACTTGTGAAATGTAAGTGATCGCGTGATTGTGATATATCTATGTGATGTGTTTGTTTCTCGATCACTTTATGAATTTTGTGGCTGAATGTGCACAGATGGGAGTTAGGAATGTATGTATTGGATGTATTGTGTTGTTTGTGTGGGGCGATGCCTTGGGGTGAGACAAGATGTGGCCTCTGAGCTTGAACCCGACTCGTTTTGTTCGTGTGAATAGTTGCGAATGATGCAACATTAAGTGGTTGTGTGGCTTATTGGAGTGAGTCAAATTTCAAGGACGAAATTTTTTTGAAGGAGGGGAGGATTGTAACACCCCAAAATAGTTTTGGGTTTCTTGTTGGGTGACACGGCCTGGGACACGGGCGTGTCCCAGGGCGTGTCCACCTCGAGTTGAGTCATTGGGTGTGCGGTCGACGAATTTCGGTCAACGATCGTCGAGTGCAGAGTACACGACCTGGGACACGGGCGTGTCCCAGGGCATGTCCTTTGCGGGTTGTAGCTAGGAATCCATGTGTTGGCTGGACACGGGTGTGTCCTGGTGGACACGGCTTGGGACACGGGCGTATGCCAAGGCCATTTCCCGCTCGAATAAGATGGTGTTTTGCTATTTGAAGTACACGGGTGTTGAACACGGGCGTGTCAGGTATGACACGGGCGTGTAGGGTGTGACACGTGCATTTCACACGACTGTGTACTAGATGGATTTGAGTCGGTTATCTGCCGCTTAAGTGACACGGCCCGTGACACGGGCATGTCACAAGGCGTGTCAGGTCGTGTTCAGGATATTTTTGAGTAAATCCGAGTCACTCATTTCCCTGATCTTGGATCTAGTGGTTCAGTCTCCTACCATGTGGATTATGACCGAGAACTGAAGATAAAAGCCCATCTTCATCTTCTCCTTCTTCTTCTGATTCCAAGAGAGAGAGAAAGAGAAAGGGAGAGTAGGGGAAGGAAGGGAGAAAGCAAAGCTAGCTGCTGGAGGAGCTGCAAAGTGCGGAGCGAAGATCCAAGAGCGGATGCGTGAAGGGAAAGCCGAGGCGGTGACTTCCATCTGGCTACTTCATGTCACCGAAGCGATCTTCGAGGGTAACGATCTCCTTCTCGGACATCGAAGTCCTTCTGTTATGCATATGCGTGGAATCCTCCACCAAGAGGTGGATCTCATAAGGGATTCCTTGGTGGAGTCTGCATCTAGAGCCGGAAGTGTGGAGTACGACATAGGCATGCTTTGTGAAGCCCATCTAGACGGGTAGTCTGGATTGGTGATGATCATGGGTAAACCGGAGAAGACTCTGTGGATTTGATACTATGAAAGGTTTATGCGATGTGGAATGAATGAATGAACGTATGTATGGTGATTATGGATAGATGGAGGCTTTGGTTAAGCTCCTGGTTATGAAGAGAGATCAGTTGGTACCATGGGAAGCGAGTACCCAGCATGCTACACCACTAGAGTCGGTTGATCTAGATAGAAAGGGATCGATTGGTGGCATGACCCGGTAAGCGAGCACCCGACTTACTACACCATAAGGGTGGGTCGATCAGGAAATAGGTGAGGGGTCGATTGGTGGTAATGCCTGGGGAGAAGCGATAACCCAACTTGCTACACCACATGATGTGGGTCGATCTGATCTAGTTGGTTGTGAATGCTGTGAGGTTATACCTCTGAGTGGTTTGGACGGGATGATGCCAGCAAGGGACTGGTGGACTAGGATCAAACTGAACCAACCAACAAGTGAAGAACCTCGTATCGGTGATGTACGACTGGGATACTCGGTACACCAAGAAGGTGCCCTGAGTGCACGGAGCGTCTGGTGGATACCGGCATTTGTGAGATGGTTGTGATTGCTAGATTGATAGAGATTATGTGATGGCTATGCATACATGGAAGGAACCACTGCCCCGGGAAAGGGGTAGGGTCGTTATAAGTGATCAGCTAAAGTTGACCGTTACTTTGTTTGCTGCTTTTGGGTGGATATGTGATTACAGGTGCTGCTGCTTGAAATGAAATGAGCGGAATGGATGGACTGCTGCTATAGGCCCTTGAAGGCCATTTGAAGTGTTTGGATTTCATGTGTGGCCGGCCTGTGTGCCGATGTACGAAACTATATTTTTGTAAAGAGAAACCTGTAAGGCCTTAAGGCCATGTGTGTGTGCGTTGTAAACATTCCTGGTGGTGATATATAAATGTGGAGTTTATGTATTAGTGTACATTCATTGAGCTGAGTTCAGGTAACTTAAAAATGTTGCGCTGGAATGGATTGAGTTAGGATGCGAGTAGATTTTGATTTCCACAAGTAAGTCCGTCGCTTGTCTGTAACATATGGCGTGGGGCCCCGGCCGGACACACCGTTATATGCCACATGACGAGTGGAGTCGTTACACCTGAAGTAGTAGACAGAGGTGTTTTCTCAACATTCAATAACAAGGCAGTTCACACAGCTTCGGTTTGGCAACTTGGCGATTTTGACGGATAAACTTGGCGACTAGTGGCTTGTGCAGATTCTATTTTCAGGCCACACAGTTTTCTCTTATTTATAGCTTCTTTCATCGAATATATTGTGAATCATGTCTCACAAGGTATACCTCTCTAGGGTCGGTCGCCCGTTGTAACGCCCCAAAACTCAAAAGATCGACGGGGACGTTTTGGGCCAGTTTTGGGTTATGGCTGCAGGCACACAGCCTGGGACACGGGCATGTCCCAGGGCATGTCAAGCTTGTGTCGACACTCAGCCAGGAAGTCGACATTTTGCTCTCGACGAAGTGTCGAGACATGGCACACGGCCTGCAACACGGGCGTGTTGCAGGGCGTGTCGACCCGTGTCGACACATAGCCCACGAAGTCGACACTCTGCGCTCGACGAAGTGTCGAGACATGGCACACGGACTGCGACACGGGCGTGTCGCAGGGCGTGTCGACCCGTGTCGACACTCGTCCCGGGAAGTCGACACTTTGCTCGACGATGTGTCGAGACAAGGCACACGGCCAAGGACACGGGCGTGTCCAAGGCCGTGTCATCAGGTCGACGATATTCGCTTGACTAGATGTCGAGTGTCGAGACTGTGTACACGGCCTGGAGCCCAGGCATGTTGAGTTGACACAGGCAAGGACACGGGCGTGTCCTAGAACCCATGCAGTGCTCGGGTTGTTTTCGGGGAAAAACGATGGGGGTACACGACTGGCCACACGGCCATGTCAGGTGGAACATGGGCGTGTCAGGTCGAACACGGGCGTGTTCGATACCCATGTGTTGTTCCAGGTGAGTCGATTTTGACGGCGAATGAGGCACACGGCCCTGGACATGGGCGTGTGCCAGGCCGTGTGCGATCTAGATTGGGCATTTCAGTCCCGAATCAAAGTCATTCGTTTCTTTATTTTGGGATCCAACGGCGGGGGGTTGTTCCTGACGGGATATACCCGAGATTGGGCCTTAGAAACCCTCACTTTTCATGAGTTCTTATCTTTATAAAGCTTAGAGAGAGAGGAGAGCCAAGGAAGGGAGAAGAAGATAGATCTGGCCATTGGAGGAGCTTTGGAGCTCCAAATCGCGAGCCGACTCCGGATCCACGAAGGCGAAGAGAGTGCGGTGCTTTTCATCCGCTTACTTTCCCATGGCACCGAAGAATAATGCAAGGGTAACGATTCTCTTCTTGAGCATGAGTAGCTCTCCTTCTTTGCATAGGAAGCCCGCTCTCACGAGTTTGCGGTAAGTTGGAGGCATTCCTTCGGGTAGATATGTGAAGTCCCCGTTGTTTAGAGTCCGTAAGCGAGAACGGACATATGCATGATGTGTGAAGCCTACCCGGACATGTTGGTCTGGATCGGTGATGTTGCATTGCATAAATGTCGGAGAAGACTCCGTGCTATTGGTTGTTTTTCGGGTTTTATACACGATAGATTGCAACAGGGAGCCTTGGAGATTAACCCTAAGGTGCACCCGGAAAACTGGGCTGATGCGTGATCTTGCCAACATGGAGGCCTGAGAGCCAACTTGAACATAACCGAGTTATGTGAAATTGTGTGACGAAAATGGGACACGGGAGAAGTTTGACCTGCGCATATGGCTTAAATTGTCGTTGCTACGTGAGCACGGGTTAGATGGAACCGTACCCATATCTATGTCGTTCGGGTTAAAGAGACCTAAGGTTACGTGGCACTTGCCATTGGCATAGATGAGAGTCTTCGGCGGTCTATGGCTTAAATTGTCGTGACCCATGCCGGAAGACAAATTGCTCATAAGTTTGGCCGTCAAAGTGGCGGTGGTGAGTCCGGAATGTCTATGGCTTTAACTGACGTGACATCGACCGGTTCACCGAGAATGTGCCCTGAGTGCACGGGGTGTGTGGCCGTTTGAGCCTACGCCTTTGATGTAATGAATATTATTATATTGCTCGCTTGTGCTAATAAAATTACAGGGAAGGAGCATCGTCGCCCCGAGTCGGGGGCGGGATCGTTATAATTTGGTCATCATTGCTGCCCGTTGCCTTTTTGTTTGCCACCGTGCGGTGGTTATGTTGCTTGCAGGTGCTGCTGAACCAAGCGGTCAATAGCGGGCTAAAGCCCAAAATGCGAAGCCGGCCCTTGAAGGCCTTTTTGGAGTGTTTACTACTTTATTCATGTATGACCGGCCTGCGTGCCGTGATTTGAAAATCATGTAACATTAAGTGAACCATTTTGTAATGCCTTAAGGCCAGTACTGGTGTATGTACTTCATTCCTGGTTGGCTATTCTAGTGGACATTCATGCATTAGTGTTGGGTTCTTTGTTTCAACTTATAAACTGCTTCCGCTAGAATGCTCTGTGTAGGACGTTATGATTGGTTGGATGGTTTCCATGAGTAACCACCCGGTCTGTCTGTGGCATACGACGTCGGGCCCCGGCCGGACCTACTGCTATATGCTATGCGATGTATAGGGGGTGTTACAATTTGGTATCAGACTACTGGTTTTGGTCGGGCTTAAAATGAATTCGTGGACGAATTCTTTTTAAGGGGTGGTGAGCACATTGTGTGCGTCATCGTTATAACGGTAAAAGAACCCATGAATGTCCACTTAGGAATGAAAATACACGTGTTTGAGGAACCTGCGTGTTCCTATAATTGCTATTTGCAATTTTATTTGGTCGCTTAACGGTGTTTTGTACCACTATAGGTGACCAGAAGCGGTGCTGGACCGCCAGAATATCCGGTTTCTGAGGGGTATAGTGCGCCCGTTGAGGTGTTTGAGACTCCTCCTTCGTATGAAACCGTTAGAAGGATCGTTGAAGCGGTGTTCGCTGTGACGGGTGCACAGCTTGGAGGAAATGTACAACCATGTGCCCCTGTTGTGGCTTCAATGCCGGTTGGCGTGATGGAGTAGATGACCTTTGGTAGACCATCGGGGCAGCAGCTGAATATGCATTTAATGCAGGGAGCGCACACAGTTGAGGAATACTTGCAAGCATTTCTTATGATAAGTCGCTACCCATGCTTCGAGTTGGATAATGAGCAAGCTACAGTCGATAGGTTTTATAATGGCCTGCGCGCCGAGTTACGAGTTCTACTGCTAGGACAAAAGTTATTGTGATTCCGAGCCTTGGTGGAATCAGCTAGATCTTTGGAGGCAGATTTGAGGAAGACCCTCATGATGCCAGCGACCATGGTATCAAACTATACAAACCCCATAAGAGCTGCATCCGGCAGAATGCTGGAGAAAGGGGCTATGAAATCGACTAGCAAAGCTACCTACACTTGTCATACTTGTGGAAAGAAAGGGCACTTTGCCCGAGACTGTTGGAATGGTGCTCGAAGGGTAAGAAAGCTATGTCAGGAGCAGTCATGAAGGTTAGTGCAAAGGAAACGGCATTCAAAGTGCTGAACACCTCAAAGTCTGGATATCAAAAATGGTATAAGAAGCGTAGGACTTCGGGTCAAGCTCCTTCTGGTGCTTCTGGGGTGACTACGGGTCGAACCCCGAGCGCATGTTTCACTTGTGGAAAACTGGGGCACTTTGCCCGAGAATGTTGGAGCGGACGTCCCAAGTCCGAGAAGAAGCATGATGTCATGACGACAGGTATGGTTTAAAGTTATAGCAGTTTAGCCTTGAATACTTGTCGCCCTTGTGCATGTTAGCTTAGAACTACTTGTGCTAAGATTTTTCTGATTTTCGTCTATTCGGCGAGAGCACTGTTCGTGTGAACGAAGCTTCACATTCCTTTATTTAGGAATTGTTTTCACGCGTCGGAGTACCTCCTTCGATGGTTAGAGACAAATTGGATGTGTTATGGTCCAATGGCACTCAATGCGCGCGGGTAGTATCTGTTGCGCTTAGTTTTGGATTGGGAATCAGGAGTACGATCTGCAAGAGTCATTACTTCCGTTGGTGGAGTTCGACGTTATATTTGGCATGGACTAGCTCTCGGAGCAGCAAGCCTATAAAGATTGTGGTAGCAAGGAAGTCAAGCTGGGAGCAAGTCGTGAGACGACCTTTACGGGCTCGAAGAGGTCGAGCAAGACATTGGTGTCTGCTGTTCAGGTGGTTAAGGCGGTTCGTACTGGTGCAGAGCTGATCTGTACACTAGTGGGGGTTGCAAAGCCGAAGCCCGCGTTGGTTAATATTTCAGTGGTATCGGAGTACCCTGATGTGTTCCCTAGAGATCTTCCTGGAACCCCTCCTCAACGGGAGATAGATTTCATGATTGAGCTAGTACCGGGTGCAAAGCCTGTATCATGCTCTCCTTATCGGCTAGCGTCGAAGGAAATGGCAGAGCTGATGGTGCAACTTCTAAAAGTTGTTGGAGCAAGGGTATGTACGTCCAAGTCCTTCGCCTTGGAACGCACCGACCCTCTTTATTAAGAAGAAGGACGGAAGCTTGAGGCTATGTATTAATTATCGGGAGCTCAACAAGTTGACGGAAAAGAACAAGTACCCGATCCCCCCGGATTGATGATCTTCTTTGATCAGTTGGTCGGGTCGACAGTGTACTCGAAGTTGGATCTCAAGTCTTGGTACTATCAGTGGAGGTTAAGGGAGAGTGGTTCCCTAAGACAACGTTCAGTACAAGATATGGGCATTACGAGTTTACGGTCATGCCGTTTAGGATGACCAATGCGCCGTCAGTGTTCATGGATTTGATGAATAGGACCTTCAGCAAGTACTTGGACCATTTTGTGATTGTCTTCATCAACGACATTTTGGTGTACTTGCAGAGTGAGGAAGATCACTTCAAGCATCCTCTTTTGGTTTTGGAGACGCTAAGGAGGAATCAGTTGTATGCCAAGTTCTCGAAGTGCGAGTTTTGGTCATCCTCAGTGGCGTCCTCGGTCTTATAGTGACTGAGGAAGTTATTGCAGTGGATCCGGCGAAGATTATTGCGATACGGGAGTGGCCTGAGCTTTCTACGGTAGCGGGAGTCCGGAGCTTTCTGGTGCTTGCCGGCTATTACAGGCGCTTCGTAGAGAACTTCTCGCGGGTAGCGTTACCCCTCACTGCTTTGACGAGTAAGGAGCAGAAGTTCATTTGGACGCCGGAATGCGCACGAGCTTTTGAAGAGTGAAGTGTCGGTTGACCATGGCGCCTGTGCTGACTTCGCCGAGTGGGACCGAAGGCTATGAGATTTAATAGCAATGCTTCGGGCAGTGGGTTGGGTTGCGTACTACTGCAACACGAACGTGAAATAGCTTATGGCGCGAGACGGCCAAAAGTGCACGAGAGGAACTATCCGGTCCATGACTTGTTGTTAGTGGCCGTGAGTTTTGCCTTGAAGCTGTGGAGGCATAATTTTGTACGGTGTGAAAATGGATCTCTACGCCGGTCACAAGAGCGTGAAGTATCTGATTGGTCAGAAGGATCTAAATTTGTGGCAGCATAGATGGATGGAGTTCTTAGGAGACTATACATTCAAGATCCACTACGTGCCAGATAAAGGGAATGCGGATGCTGACGCGTTGAGTCGCGGAGCCCCAGCTTAAGCCAATTGGCTATCGATGCATGATGAGTGGTTGGTGCGTGAGTGGGAGGCGTTGGAGATTGTTTGTGTGGATATGCAATCAAGTGCTGAAGCAGTACTGAATTGGACTGAAGTTCAATATAACCTGAATGATCGGATTCGGCAGGCTTTGGATTTGGATGTCCATATGAAGCAGTTCATGGTAGAAGCTCTGGATGAGTCAAATTCCCAATTCGTTGTGGAGGACGGATTGCTTGGGAAAGTCGGTCGTCTGTGCGTCCCAAATGTGGGAAATTTGCGGGTGGAATTGTTGTACGAGGCACACCATACTAAGTACTCAATTCACCCGGGGAGCACGAAGATGTACCGCGATGTAAAGAAACCGTTTTGGTGGCTGGGTTTGAAGAAAGATGTGGCGCTCTACGTAGTGAGGTGCCAAACTTGCGCCTTGGTGAAGGCGGAATGCCAAAAGCCGGGAGGATTCCTTGAGTTCTTGCCTATTCCGGAGTGGAAATTCGATGACATCTCTATGGACTTTGTGCACGGTTTGCCAAGGTCGCAAAAAGGGGAACGACGCCATTTGGGTGGTCGTAGGTCAGTTAGCGAAGGTGTTGCATTTCATTCCGCATAGGAAGGATGATCCGGTGGATAAGTTAGAAAAACTATAGGTGGATAATATAGTACGGCTTCACGGTGTGCCCCGCAGCATCGTGAGGGACCGAGATGGGTGGTTCACATCCAATGAGTGGAGGCTTGTGCAGCAAATGTTGGGGACAAAGTTAAAATAGAACTATGGAAAGCATGCTCCGCATATGTGTCTTGGATTTTGGGAAGCAATGGGAAGACCACCTTTATTTGGTGGAGTTCGCATACAACAAAAGCTACCAAGCGAGTATTCAAATGATGCCCTTGGAGGCCCTATATGGTAGAAAATGTCGCACGCCGTTGTCCTGGCTGGAAACGGGTGAGTCAAGTTGTATAAGTGATTCGAAGTGGAGGATGTTACTTTGCTAATGCGAAGCATTCGAGAGAGGTTGCTTATCGCTCAGGACCGGCAAGCGAAGTACTATAATGCCAAGCACAGGAACGGGGAGTTCGCCGTGGGCGACTATGTGTACTTAAAGATCAAGCCATCCAAGGGTATCTCGCGGGTGCGGTGATTGAAAAAAAGCTAAGCCCGAGGTACCTTGGGCCGTTTTAGGTTCTAGAGCGGGTTGGTGAAGCGGCCTATCAATTGAAGCTTTCAGCGGAGCTTAGTGGTCTACATGATGTATTCTATATTTCGGTACTTCGGAAGGCGGTACAAGAGCCTACGCAATTGATCGAGGTTGATCGAGTGCCGGTGGATAGTGGGCTGACGACGAAAGTAAACCCGTGCGAATTAAGGACACGGAGGTCAAGCAGCTACGCAATAAAGAGATCTGGATGGTCGAGGTCCGGTGGGACAATTGCGGTCGTGAGGAGCTCTCTTGGGAGCGAGAGCAGATTATGCTTGACGAGTATCCGGAGTTGTTCCGCTCAGGTACAAATTTTGGTTTTGTACATGTCTTTCCTTTATATAATTTCAAGGATGAAATTCTTTTAAGAAGGGGAGAATTGTAACACCCCAAAACTCAAAAGATCGACGGGGGACGTTTTGGGCCAGTTTTGGGTTCTGGCTGCAGGCACATGGCCTGGGACACGGGTGTGTCCCAGGGCGTGTCAAGCTTGTGTCGACACTCATCCAGGAAGTCGACATTTTATTCTCAACGAAGTGTCGAGACATGGCACACGGCCTGCGACACGGGCGTGTTGCAGGGCGTGTCGACCCGTGTCGACACTTAGCCCGCGAAGTCGACACTCTGCGCTCGATGAAGTGTCTAGACATGGCACACGGCCTGCGACATAGGCGTGTCGCAGGGCGTGTCGACCTGTGTCGACACTCATCCCGGGAAGTCGACACTTTGCTCGACGATGTGTCGAGACAAGGCACACAGCCTAGGACACGGGCGTGTCCAAGGCCGTGTCATCAGGTCGACGATCTTCGCTCGACGAAATGTCGAGTGTCGAGACCGTGTACATGGCCTGGAGCCCAGGCGTGTTGAGTTGACACGGGCAAGAACACGGGCGTGTCCTAGAACCCGTGCAGTGCTCGGGTTGTTTTCGGGGAAAAACGATGGGGGTACACGGCCGGCCACACGGCCGTGTTAGGTGGAACATGGGCGTGTCAGGTCGAACACGGTCGTGTTCGATACCCGTATGTTGTTCCAGGCGAGTCGATTTTGACGGCAAATGAGGCACACGGCCCTGGACATGGGCGTGTGCCAGGCCGTGTGCGATCCAGATTGGGCGTTTCAGTCCTGAATCAAAGCCGTTCGTTTCTTTATTTTGGGATCCAACGGCTGGGGGTTGTTCCTGATGGGATATACCCGGGATTGGGCCTTAGAAACCCTCACTTTTCATGAGTTCTTATCTTTCTAAAGCTTAGAGAGAGAGGAGAGCCAATGAAGGGAGAAGAAGATAGATTCGGCCATTGGAGGAGCTTTGAAGCTCCAAATCGCGAGCCGACTCCGGATCCACGGAGGCGAAGAGAGTGTGGTGCTTTTCATCTGCTTACTTTCCCATGGCGCCGAAGAATAACGCAAGGGTAACGATTCTCTTCTTGAGCATGAGTAGCTCTCCTTCTTTGTATAGGAAGCCCACTCTCGCGAGTTTGCGGTGAGTTGGAGGCATTCCTTCGGGTAGATATGTGAAGTCCCCGTTGTTTAGAGTCCGTAAGCGAGAACGGACATAGGCATGATGTGTGAAGCCTACCCGGACATGTTGGTCTGGATCGATGATGTTGCATTGCATAAATGCCGGAGAAGACTCCGTGCTATTGGTTGTTTTTCGGGTTTTCTACACGGTAGATTGCAACAGGGAGCCTTGGGGATTAACCCTAAGGTGCACCCGGAAAACTGGGCTGATGCGTGATCTGGCCAACATGGAGGCCTGAGAGCCAACTTGAACATAACCGAGTTATGTGAAATTGTGTGACGAAAATGGGACTCGGGAGAAGTTTGACCTGCGCATATGACTTAAATTGTCGTTGCGACGTGAGCACGGGTTAGATGGAACCGTACCCATATCTATGTCGTTCGGGTTAAAGAGACCTAAGGTTACGTTGCACTTGCCGTTGGCATAGATGAGAGTCTTCGGCGGTCTATGGCTTAAATTGTCGTGACCCATGCCGGGAAGACAAATTGCTCATAAGTTTGGCCGTCAAAGTGGCGGTGGTGAGTCCGGAATGTCTATGGCTTTAACTGACGTGACATCGACCGGTTCACCGAGAATGTGCCCTGAGTGCACGGGGTGTGTGGCCGTTTGAGCCTACGCCTGTGATGTAATGAATATTATTATATTGCTCGCTTGTGCTAATAAAATTGCAGGGAAGGAGCATCGTCGCCCCGAGTCGGGGGCGGGATCGTTATAATTTGGTCAGCATTGCTGACCGTTGCCTTTTTGTTTGCCACTGTGCGGTGGTTATGTTGCTTGCAGGTGCTGTTGGACCAAGCGGTCAATAGCGGGCTAAAGCCCAAAATGAGAAGCCGGCCCTTGAAGGCCTTTTTGGAGTGTTTACTGCTTTATTCATGTATGACTGGCCTGTGTGCCGTGATTTGAGAATCATGTAACATTAAGTGAACCATTTTGTAAGGCCTTAATGCCAGTACTGGTGTATGTACTTCATTCCTGGTTGGCTATTCTAGTGGACATTCATGCATCAGTGTTGGGTTCTTTGTTTCAACTTATAAACTGCTTCCGCTAGAATGCTCTGTGTAGGACGTTATGATTGGTTGGATGGTTTCCATGAGTAACCACCCGGTCTGTCTGTGGCATACGGCGTCGGGCCCCGGCCGGACCTACTACTATATGCTATGCGACGGATAGGGGGTGTTACACCCGTCTTGCTCGCCAGCGGCCGACCTCATCACCAGCTGCGGTTCTTCCTTCTCCTCTGGCGGGACCATCGATAGTGACCACTCTCCAATGTCCGATCATTCCATCGCGATCGTTGATGTCCGTTACGTGGGTAACCACCCACGTAACCACATGCTCAACCACCGTCGTTAGTAGGGAAAATTATTTAATTAATAATAGTGTGCGTATAAAAAAATTATAAAAAATTTGCGCTAAGAACTATACTAAATGTGCTCTGCAATCTGTATTTTCGGTGGTTACGGTGTACAGATAGCCGCATAACTACCGTAACCACCCCCATGGGCCTATAAAAGGAACCTCAGGCTCCACTCATATCTAACCTTTCTCCTCCCAGCTTTCTTATTTCTTAGGCTAGAACTCTGTCGGAATCCTCTTGCGAGTCTCCGACCTTCGAGACCTTCGAGATCTTGAAGAATTCGCCTAAGTCCACGTCGTACTGAAGAAGAAGGTGGGCCACCGACCCCTCTAAGATTTCTCCTACATGCAAGGCGTCCAACATGCTGACACCATCAACTCTTTTATGTACGCAGAAGCAGCGCGTCGCGCCTAGACAACGTCAAAAAGCGCTCTGCTCGAATGGAAAGAGACAGATTTAACGCTTTGCGGGTGGTGGTTTGTCTCCCTCCAATCGCTCTAGCGATTTCTATCATCTCTTCATTGTAACGAGGAGTGGCCTATCGTGCTCGATTTCTCAAACAACTTGTAAATTACCCCTGATAGTAAAGTTTAACCGGTATCATACCAGTCAATTGGTTTTTTACAATGTTGAGGGGTTTTTCCACGTTAAAAACGACTTGCACACTTCTTTACTTACTTTGTGACTTTTTGCGCGCTCAACTGCTCCACGGCCTCAGGCAGCCTAGTTTAGTCCAGTTTACTAGGTGTTTTGAGTTGCCTGTAATAGTTTGGCGCCGTCTGTGGGAACCGAAGTTCCCCCAAAACTTACAATTTTGGATTGTCGGATGCTGTCATCTACGAAGTTATATTTTTTCGGCACACCATTTTTGCTCCGGTGAGTTTGGGAAAAAAATTCCGCTATCATAGAATATATATTTGGCATGACAACAGTCATGACCACCATAAAAAAAACTAGTTTTAAACATAAAAGTGGTTGAAGTTTTTCATAAGGGTCTGTCTGGCGCATAGTTTTTGCTCTGGTAAGGTCGGACAAAAACACTATCGTCATAAAATGTCTGGCATGAAAAAGGTTATTTCCGCCACCAACAAAAAAAACAAATTTTGAACATGAAAGTAGATGAAGTTCCTTAGGTTAGTTTGGACACGTTCACATGTCGTTCATAAACACTGTACTCGTGATTGCCACCGCTGTGCCAAACAGGCCCTAAGTGAGGTCGGGTCTTTACCGACACACCAAAAAAATTTTCCTTTTGGGAGGGCACCAGGATTTTTCATTGAGCGACCGGTTTTTCTTCTGGGGGTACGGTAACAAGGCATTTTGTCAGTAGCATGGTATTTTGTGCTCATTTGGCCTTAATAAAGTTGGCTAAACTTTACATGCTTTTTTATTTAAATATACAATTATTAGAGGAATTTGTCCAGTATCTCTAGCTCATAATATACTATATTACTTATATTTAATTATTTATTTAAAATTTAAATAATATATTATTTCAACTGTATTATTATATATTTATATAATTTTTTTTGCATAATATTTTATTTAAATAAAAGCTACAAACATAATTACACATTTCTAGGTGCAACCAATTTAAATTTAAGAAGCAAACATGAAACACATTTTAGTGTTGATAGAGTTTAAGGTTGTAACACCTCCATCCGTTAAATGACATATAATAGAAGGTCCGGCCGTGGCCACACACCATATGCCACAAACAGGCGGCGAAGTTACGGGTTAATATCAAAAACTATTCGCATCCTAACTCAGAACATTCTAGCGGAAGCTTTTAAGTTGTTTGAACTCAACTCATCTGAATGTCCACCATATATAAACCAGCATTTATATATATCATCATGCAGGAATGTTCTCCAAATACACAACAAGTCTGGTCTTATGACCTTACAGTTAATCTTTATAACCATGACTTTCATACATCGGCACGCATGCCGACCACACATAAAAATAATATCATATGAACTTCTTTGGCCTTCGAGGGCTCGCATAGCAACAGCAACAACAACAACAAGGGCTTCAGTCCCCTATTTTCCGCTCGGCTCTCCTGCACCTGCATCTGATAATCCACCGCAATGGTGGTAAACAAGGCAACGGTCAGTGTTCAGCATACCAATTTATAACGACCATACCCCTTACCCGGGGCAGTGGTATTCCATCCCTGCAGGCATAACATTTCACATGCAGATATATCACACAATGTGCACTCACACACAATCAATAGTTCACAAACGTCGCCCATGTGGCTCGACGCTCCGTGCACCCAGTGCACATTCTTTGGTGTACTGGAAATACTAGGGTCCCACCGCCATTCAAGGCCCGAAGCCCAACAACAAACTTGAGCATTTCGCTCCACGGCCCTCAGCCGGAGACTTTAGTCTTAATGGAGCGCATGCCTAAGACTCTTGCTATGTGTTTCTGCCGAACGCCAATAGCCCAGACACTCATGGCGGAAAACCATACCGTGGAGATAGTTCAGCCCTTTCCCATTGCTCAAATCATCAGTTCAATGTCTAGACTGACGTGGTTCAGCCTCCCCTTATCCGTTCGACACAAAGGCCTTTCAAGAGCTCACAAAGATCACCAATACCCACACTGTCCTCTAAGGACTGGCTTCACAATCTCAGGTTAGCTAGGAGCCATCGCCAGCGACACTCACTATCACCCAACGTTAGTGACAGAACTCACTTTCCATCCTCAGCCCTAACCTTATCTGGATCAACCATCCAATAATCTCTACAGCCATCTGCAGTGCCAGAAACATTGTCCTTTCATAACATACAACACATGCACTTTACGGGTATTTTCTTGGACTTTCACTCCAGTACTTCCTGCTATTACCCTTCACAGGCTCAACCCACAGAATCCGCAAACATATTCATTTATACGCGAAGTCTTCTCCGGTGTGCAAAACAAAATATCACCAATCCATACCAACCTGTACAGATGGGCTTCGCATAGTATGCCTATTCCATACTACACATTTTTGGATCTACATGCAAGACATCTTGGAGATATCCAGAATCAACCCAAGGGGAATCTCTCAACAATCCACCCTTTGGTGGGGGAAACCCATGCATATGCCAAATTAAGGATTTCATATGTCCAAGGAGAAAAGATAGTTACCCTTGACGCTCGCTTTGGAGCCATGGAAAACTAGCCGGATGAAAAGCACCACAACGGCCTTGCCTCCGCGAATCTGGACTCGGCACGCGATTCGGGCCTCTGAAACTCCACCGGCAGCTGGATTCCTTCTCCTCCTCCCTTGCTCTCCCCACTCTCAACCTATTTAGAAAGAGAGAGAAAAGCCTTTGATAACGAAAGAGTTATCCTCAACTCATGGACTTATAACATCAGGGAGATCTCAGGACCATTTGATCCTAGCTGAAAGGAATGAACGGCCACGAAAAGCGCTGAAAAATACTTTCCTGGGCTGAACATGTCTTGTGACACATCGGTGTCACAGGCCGTGTACCTTAAGAGGCAAAGAAAATGAATTAACCCGACCAGGATACGGCCGTGTGACACACCCATATTACAGGCCGTATGCCAGACACAGCTTCGGACACGCCCGTTTCTAGCCCGTGTTCATTAGTCCTCACAGAAATGTCCAAGTATAGAGAAGGACACGGCCCTTGACACTCCCGTGTCACAGGCCATGTGCCCAACTCGAGGATCATTGAGTGCATTTCGTCGAGATCACTCGAGAAAACGTCGAGCGCATAGCAGGACACGGCCCTGGACACGCCCGTGTCACAGGCCGTGTACCCCACTCGAGGATCGTCGACCGCATTTTGTCGAACTCACTCGAGAACTCGTCGAGCGCATAGTAGGACACGGCCCTGGACATGCCCGTGTAACAGGCCTTGTACCTCACTCAAGGATCGTCGACCGCATTTCGTCAAACTCACTCGAGAACACCCTGCCAACACTCGAGTGCAGGACACTGCCATGGACACGTCCATGTCCACGGCCATGTACCTCACACAGAGTAAGACACGGCCTTGGACACGCCCGTGTCCCAGGCCGTGTTGCCCACCTTACTTAGCCCATTCATCCTCGAGCTTTGTGGGATTACAATCCTCCCCTCCTTACAAGAAATTTCATCCCGAAATTTGCATACAGTACTCAGGAAACTCTTCAACAAAAATGTGTTACAACATTTTATGTCCTGTACTATACAAGTTTAAACAAACAGTTCGGGAAATTCAGCATGCATAGTCTACTCTCGCTCCCTTATTAGTTCCTCACGCCACAGTTGTCCCATCGGACCTTGATCGTCCCGATTGTCTTGTTCCACACGTGCTTATCGGCTTTATCCTCGATCTGAATGGGCCTAACCTTCTTCGTTTGCCCAAATTCGACCGGTACACGATCATTCGCAATCACTTGAGCTGAATCTTTTATAGCTTTACGAAGCACTGAGATGTGGAACACATCATGCAATCCACTCAATTCATCTGAAAGGTCTAGCCAATAAGCAACTTTGCTAACTCTTTCTACCACTTCAAAGGGACCAAGATATCTCGGACTTAACTTTTTCAAGCGTCGAATCCTGGACACGCCTTTGAAGGGTTTGATTTTCAAATATACCCAATCTCCAATCGCAAACTCAACATTTTGGTGCTTGGCGTTGTAATATTTGGCTTGTGTATCTTGTGCTATCAGTAGT
Organism: Platanthera guangdongensis; assembly: GCA_039583875.1. Taxonomy (NCBI): domain Eukaryota; kingdom Viridiplantae; phylum Streptophyta; class Magnoliopsida; order Asparagales; family Orchidaceae; genus Platanthera; species Platanthera guangdongensis. Next base: position 12,516,320 of record CM077155.1, read on the forward strand.
CTCTCCCGAATAGAGCGTATCCTCGAATTATCTTCTTCAACTTCCTTATGCTTATATAGTTAAGATTTGTCTGCTTCTGCCCAAGCTAATGGTGTACGACATTTTCGACCATATAAAGCCTCAAACGGTGTCATACTTATGCTAGCTTGATAGTTATTATTGTAGACAAACTCTACCATGTAGAGATAATCTTCTCACCTCTTACCAAAATCCAAGGCGCACATTCAGAGCATGTCCACCATCGTTCTATTGGTCCTCTCAGTCTGGCCATCAGTTTGGGGATGAAAGGTCGTACTGAATGTTAATTTTGTTCCCAACAATTGATAGATTAGCCTCCAATCATTCGATGTGAATCGCCCGTCACGATCACTTATGATGCTATGGGAAACACCGTGCAATCGTACGATTTGCTCAACATAGAGTTTCGTCAAGACTTCCATTGAATCGTTCCTCTTGTTCGGAAGGAAGTGAGCCACTTTAGTCAATCGGTCTATGATCACCCAAATCGAATCATTACCGCATTGAGACCTCGACAAACCATTCACGAAATCCATTGAAATATCATCAAACTTCCACTCCGGAATAGGTAGCGACTTCAGGAAACCTTCAGGCATCTGGCATTCAGCTTTCACTAAGGCACAGGTCTGGCATTCAACTTTTTCATTCTTTGTACATCTTTGTGCTCCTTGGGTTAATTGAGTATTTCGTAAAATGAGCCTCATACATCAATTCTTCTCTTAGTTTACCCATACTTGGAATGCACAAACGAACCTCTTTCCGTAAAAGGCCATTATCCCAGGAGAATTGGTCATTCGACCCATCCACTACATAACGTTGCATACTTTCGTCAAGTTCTGTTGCTCGTTGAATTTTATCCGCAAGGTCACACTATACCTCCGTTCAGTGCAAACACGCATGTACTGTGGAATTCTTGTCAACACAAGAAATCTTTAACGCTTCCAACTCCTGGATCAAACGTTCATCATGCATCTGCAACCAATTTGCCCTTGACAGAGTCCTACGACTCAGGCATCTACGACCACGTTTCCCTTCCCGGGAGTGTAATGGATATCAAAGGTGTAGTCTTCGAGGAACTCCATCCACCTTCGTTGTCACATATTGAGATCCTTCTGATCTAATAAGTACTTTAGGCACTTATGATCCGTGAATATATACACCTTCATGCTATTTAAATAGTGACGCCATAGTTTAAGTGCAAAAATTACTGCCGCCAACTCCAAATCATGGACGGGATAGTTTCGCTCATGCACTTTCAACTCGTGTCAGCCATAAGCAATCACCTTACAAAATTGAAGAAGAACGCAGCCTAAGCTGCTCCCTGAAGCATCAGTATAAATCTCATAGCTGTCTGTACCACAGGGCGACGTCAAAATGGGCGCCGTGGTCAAACGACTCTTTAGCTCTTCAAAAGCTCGCGCGCACTCTAGTGTCCAAACGAACTTCTGATCCTTCCTCGTTAATGTGGTAAGAGGCAAAGCGATCCATGAGAAGTTTTCCACAAAACGTTTGTAGTAGCCTGCCAGTCCAAGGAAAATCCTGACATCGGCCACCGAAGACAACCGTGGTCATTCCTGGATGGCTCTTATCTTTGAAGGATCCACTACATTGCCCTCTCCACTCACCACATGGCCAAGAAAACTCACATTTTGAGAACTTGGCGTAGAGCTTGTTTCTCCTCAGGGTATGCAACACCAACCGTAAATGGTTTGCATGATCTTCTTCAGATTGAGAGTACACTAAGATATCATCAATGAAGACAATCACAAACAGATCCAAGTACTCTCAGAACGTTCGTTGCATTAAATCCATAAACACCGATGACACATTACATAGTCCAAATGGCATTATAGTGAACCCGTAATGATCGTAGTGTGTTCCAAACGCTGTCTTGAGAATGTCACCTTCCCGAATTTGCAACTGGTAGTAGCCGGATTTCAAATCAAGCTTTGAATATACTTTCGATCCTGCCAATTGATCAAACAAATAATCTATCCGTGGAATCGGATATTTATTTTTCTCCATCAACTTGTTCAATGCACGATAATCAATACACAATCGCAGGCTACCGTCCTTTTTTTCACAAAAAGAACAGGTGCGCTCTAAGATGACATACTTGGGCGTATATAGCCCTGTTCCAACAACTCTTGCAGTTGAACTTTTCGTTCGGCTATTTCCTTTGACGCTACTCGATATGACGAGCAGGCCACATGTTTTGCACCTGGCACCAGCTCAATCGAGAAATCAATCTCCCACTATGGTGGTAATCCTGGAAACTCCTTCAGAAACACATCAGCAATCTCCGAAACAATCAGAACATCACTCACACTGGCCTCTGGCTCAACAGCCTCAACAAGCGTGAAGAACAACTCCGCGCCTTTCCGAACAGCCTTAACCACTTGAAGTGCAGACATCAATGTTAAGCTCGTCCCTCGCATACCAGCGAACTTCGTTTCTTGTTCGAAATTTGGCTCCAGTGTGACTTCCTTTGACTTGCAATCTATATAGACACGCTGCTCCAAGAGCAAGTCCATACCAAATATCACATCAAATTCTGATATCGGCAACACCTGTTGAATTTTCTCAAAGTGGCCACCAAGGTAGCCTAATGCCAAATTAATATCCTCAGGACTACCAAGATCACACCTTGATCGTGCGGAAACCAGGACAGCAAGCTCAATAACCAAAAGCAATCAAGGGGCAAGCAGATCATATATTCTTTTATTCTTCTTTACAATGCGAGGTATACGTGGCGAGACATGATTTTGCCAGTACACGGGAAAATAGGAAAAATTACAAGTCACACAATCCTCACGGATAGAACTGGAGACCGACGAGACCGCCCAGTTCGCCAAGTCGCCAAGGCCGCCTGAACTGCTGTTGCTCCATGCCGACTAGAATATAGAGTCTGCCGAGACTGCGAGGCCACGCGGACACACCGTTATTCACCGACTGCTACAAGCTGCTGCCGAACTAAGGAACAGACCGCCTAGTCTGCCGAGTATAGCGGACAGGTTATTGAACTTGGAAATGCTAAAGCAGAGAAACTGGCAAGCCGCAAGCGACCTGCTGAAACCGCTGATTAAAACCACAACTTCACTGATACTGAGCGCTGTCAAAGCCAAACCCCTGGCTCCTCAGTGTTAGCCGCACAACCTGCAATAGCAACCGTTAACTTTGCTCAGTCCGCGCGAATAGCAAAAATCAGTCCGCAATAATTATCCAAACCCTCACTTACTATTCACTCAGTTACTATAGCTGTGCCAGGGGGGGTCTATTTATAGGTGAGGTGAAGAGTATGGTCACCACCTAAGTGAATAGAGTCACCACCCCAGCCCGCGCGCTAACACAAATAGTCCGCCAAGTCCGCAAGGACTTGGCCAAACTCCAAACCTCCAGGAGCCAGTCAAGGACAGTCCGCCCACTATGCGGACACATTGCCAGTCCACACAATACATGCACTGCATCAGTCCGCCCAATGCGAGCATTGCGCCAGTCCGCCAAATGCAAGCATTGCGCCAGTCCGCCCAAAGCAAGCATTACGCCAGTCCACCCAACGCAAGCATAGCGACAGTCCGCCCAAAGCAAGTATAGCGCAAATCTGCCCAACGAAAGCATAACGCCAGTCCGCCACTCAGCGCAGCATGCGGACACACTCACAACTCATGTTGCATCAGTCCGCAATTTACAACAACATGCGGACACAACCACAACACTTGTTGCATCAGTCCGTAATTCACCATAACATGCGGACACAACCACAACTCTGTTGCATCAGTCCGCATACTGTACGCGAACAAGAGGGCAGCCCGCACAACTCGCCAACAACGCCAAAAGCCTCCACGAGTCCATGACCAACAGGCAGTCTGCCCGGTCAACAGCGTACTCGGCAGACCCTGCGGACACCATGGACTGGTCACAGAGTATGACCAAGTCCAGCAACCCACCAAGCAACGGCGTGAGCATGGCGGACATAGAAGCACCAAACCGCCAATCATCAGGTCAATCCGCCACCAGGATGTGCAACATCCATCCCAACAGAGAGATCGACAAATTCCAAATCTCCTCTCCAAAGCCATTCCACATGGGCGGACTGCGCGGACGCAAAAACACAAGTCTGCCAACAACCCGCAGATACAACTTCCAATCTTCATGGTTACTCAAGAGCTGGTTGACAGCCAGACCGCAGATCAAGCTGAGCACTGCTAACAGACCACCAACAACAGTCCGCTCAGGCCGCTCCACTAGATGCCCAAGTTGTAAGACAACCATGGCCATACAACATCCAGGCAGCACACCTAGTCCGCTCACGCCGCACACCAGACCGTATAGGCCGTACACAAGGACGCTCCTCAAAAAACAGCCAAGCAACCAAGTTAGGTCACCCAGGCCGCAAACACAGGCCATACGGGCCGCTCTTCAAGAACAGCCAAGCCACCAAGCTAGGTCACCCAGGCCGCAACCAGCAGTCCGCCCAGTCCGCAGACTCAGTCCGCCTGGCCTGCCCATCACCCACTTTCACTTCACAAATTTCAACACTCCCACTTGAAGTGAGAAGTGGTGATCAAACCCAACAAGCCTCGTAACCACTGAAATGGCCCCTTCGACAACGGCTTCGTGAAGATATCAGCAAGATTATCTTCACTCCGAACATGCCCGACTAGAAGAGATCCCTCCAACACCTTTTCTCTTATGAAGTGGTGCTCGATCTCAATATGCTTGGTCCTTGCGTGACACACTGTATTGTTCACCAGTTTGAGAGCACTCTCATTGTCACCTTGGAGCAAAGTAGGTCCTTGCACTTCTTCATGAACATCCTCTATCAGCCTCCTCAACCAGATGGCTTCCCGAGCAGCCAAGGTCGAAGCCTTATACTCTGCTTTCGTAGTAAACACACACACTGAGTCCTGCTTCTTGCTACACCACGAAATGTAAGCTGATCCACAAGTGAAATCATAACTCGAAGTTGATCTTCGATCATTCTAGTCACCACCATAATCAGCATCCGTGTATCCAAGCAAAGAAAACACAGTGTCCCTGCTATAGAGGAGTCCCATATCAGAAGTCGACTTGACATACTTCAAGATATTCTTTGCCGCTACAAGATGAGACTTCCTTGGTTCAGCCATAAACTGACTTACTCGGCCAACATCGTAAGCAATGTCTGGACTTATAATTGTTAAGTACATCAAGCTCCCAACTAGAGCTCTGAACACCAAGGGATCAGGAAGAATCCTTCCTTCATCTCATCGAATCTTCAGGCTAAGATCCAGAGGAATAGAGAAACTCTTCCCTTCGCCCATGCCAAATCGACTAACAATGCGATCTGCATAACCTTTATGGCAAATGAGTATCCCGCTCTTCTTCCTCTCCACTTTGAGACCAAGGAAATGATGAAGCTCTCCCAAGTCCTTCATCTTAAAGTAAATAGCAAGCTCAGCCCTGAGCCTAGCTACCTCTTCTTCCGAATTCCCTGTGATGATCATGCCATCAACATACAGCAGGACCAAGACTTGCAGCTCCCCCTTCTTCTTGATGAACAAGCTTGAATCCAAGTTGGAAGCAAGATATCCTCAAAATTGTAGATACTCTGCTATCTTCCTATACCAACTCTTGGAGCTTGCTTCAACCCGTAGAGAGCATTCCTGAGTTTACAGACATAGTCCGGATGATCTTCAAAAACAAAGCCAAATGGTTGATCCATGAAGATGTCCTTATCAATCTCTCCGTAAAGAAAAGCGTTCTTCACATCAAGCTGCCACATCCTCCAGCCCTTGCAAGCTGCCAAAGCAATCACCACTCTAACGGAAGTCATCTTTGCAACTGGACTGAATGTCTCCTCATAGTCTTCTCCATACTGTTGAGAGAATCCTCGAGCAACCAGACGAGCTTTGTATCTATCAATGCTCCCATAAGCCTTCTTCTTCAACTTGAACACCCACTTGCAAGTCACTGGAGTGATGCCATCAACCTTGGGCACAAGGTCCCAGGTTTCATTTTTCTTGAGAGCAGAGATCTCCTCCTTCATGGCATCTTCCCACTCCTTGACTCCAGTGGCCTCATTGAAGTCTGCTGGCTCTCGCTCATCCAGAGGACCTGCAAAGAAGCAGGAGACAAAACTCACTGCATTCCCATCACAGTACCGATCAGGTGGCATAATAACCCTCTTTGATCTTCGAAGGGTCTGCTCCTTGCTCACCACCTCCGTTGCTACCTCAGGTTCAACTCCAACCTCGGGCAAGCTTTGAGCAATGCTCCCCCTGCTTCTTGAGACAGAAGCCTCAGCATCAGAGTTTGAAGCAACAGGAGCTGCTGGTAAAACAACAAGCTCCTCTTCCATAACTTCAGCAGTCACCTTCTGCTCTTCATCAACCTTGCTCTCAGATAGCTCAACCGAGCCTCCTCCATCGGACTTCAATTAGTCAAAGACCACGTCTCTTGATACAACAAACTTCTTCGTCACAGGGTCCATGCATTTCCATCCCTTCTTTCGCTCATCGTAGCCAACAAAGAAAAGCTTCCTTGCCTTCACATCAAGCTTGGTCCTTGAAGCATCCGGGACATGCACATAGCAAGTTGATCCAAACACCCGAAGGTGTTCCACACTCGGCTATTCCTTCAGCAACATCTTAAAAGGATACTTCATGTTGATCCGACATTCAATTGATGACGTAAGCAACACAAGACATCCCCTCTGCCCAGAAGGACCTAAGAATATTTTTCGCATGAAGCCAACACTTGTAGGTTTCCGTTAGATGACGGATCTTCTGCTCCACTACTCCATTTTGTTGTGGAGTGTGAGCACTAGTAAGCTCTATTTGGATCTCATGCTTCCTGCAGAAGTTAGAAAACTCGGAAGAGACAAACTCACCACCATTGTCTGTTCTAAGCTTCTTGATCCGCAAGCCAAGTTGGTCATCCACAAGCTCCTTCAACTCCACAAACACCTGGAAAGCTTCTGACTTCTCCTTCAAGAAATAAACCCAAGTGTACCTTGAGTAGTCATCAATGAACATAAGCATGTATCTGCTCCCACCAAGGCTAGCAGTGACTGTTGGTCCCATCAAGTCACCATGGATACACTCCAATGGTCTCTTGCTCCTCATTTGTGATTTATCAAACGGAAGGCGATGAGCCTTGCCGTACTGACATCCCGCGCAAACGTGACCATCACCAAAGGAAGATAGCTTAGGCAAGCCTCTCACAAGGCTCCTTATTGCTATAGCTTTCAACTTATCCATTCCTACATGCCCCAGCCTCTCGTGCCATATAGCAGCGCTATCGTTATCTCTCATCCAATCAACATATGAGTTTGCTGCAAGAATAAAAAAATTCTTTACTCTCCTTCCAACATGAGCAACATCAGCCTTTACCGCTGATACGTTGCGAAGGAACTTCACTTCTGTTGGCCCAAACAGAACGTGATAACCCGCGTCTACCGCATTGGTCACAGAGAAGAGGTTCTTCTTCATGCCCGGTACGTGATACACACTACTTAACGTGAGTGGCCCCTTATCACTACCCAAAGACACAACCCCATCCTTCTCTACTACATAAACAGTATTATCAGCAGTTATGATAGCTTCGTTACCTGAGTAAGTTTGCAGATAAGAGAACTTCAACTTGTCTCCGGTGAGGTGATGACCACACCCGGAGTCCACAATCCACTCATCATTGAAGTTGACAGCGGACAAAGCACGGACACAAGTGCCCGTCATGAAAGCTCCACTCCATCTAGCTTCTTCTGTATTCAAGCAAACTTCCTCCTTGCCTGCAGCATGGCTGCAGTTTGACCTTGCAGTCACGCTTGTAGTGTCCTCGCTGATGACACCTGTAGCACTTTAAGTTCTTCTTCCAATCCTTCTTAGGGGCAGCGCTCCTCTCTGCTTGATAAGAAGTTGAAGGCTCATTCTCACCAGCGGTATTATTCTTCTTCCCTTCCCATCCATTCTTCTTCTTGCCTGTGAACAGCACTTCACTACCTCCTTCAGAGATAGTCACCCCTTCCATCTGCCTGGCTAAACTTTCCTGTGAAGCAAGCAGATTGTCAAGCTCCAGCAGAGATGGCTGAGTTGCCCAGCCTTGCACCAAGGTTACAAAGGCAACATATTCCTTCTGCAAGCCGCGGATGATGTTCCTCTTTAACTTGGCCTCCGAGATAGGCTCATCAGGATCAAGCGCTGATATCTCTGCACATAGACTCTTCATCTTCAAGAAGTAGTTAGAGATAGTTAGGTCTCCTTGAGTTGTCCTGGCCAACTCATTCTCCAAGAATTGTAGCCTTGCTACATTCTTCCTGTTGAACAACTCATCAATGGTTGTCCAGATATCAGTAGCTGATTCACATCCAATGATGTGATCAAACAACTCCGGTGAAACAACCCTCTTGAGAACAAACTCCGCATTTGTATTAGGTTTTCTCAAGAGCCTCACCTGCTCAGTAGTCCCAAAAGCAGCAGTAACCACCTACATGTCATCACGACCGACGACCTCCCATAGCTCCTCGCCAAGAATAAAACTCTTCATGCATGACTTTCACTTCTTCAAGTTAGTCGTGGTCAAGAGTTCAATACCCATACCTCTTGCATAACTCCCTTCCATTGCTGCAAACTTTGGTTAAGCTTATCAGAAGCACAGAGCAACACCACCAGTTGATCACTGCTCAAGCAACTGAACCTCTCTCTGATACTATGTTGAATTTTCTCAAAGTGGTCACCAAGGTTGCCTAATGCCAAATTAATATCCTCAGGACTACCAAGATCACACCTTGATCGTGCGGAAACCAGGACAGCAAGCTCAATAACCAAAAGCAATCACAAGGGGAAAGAAGATCATATATTCTTTTATTCTTCTTTACAATGCGAGGTATACGTGGCGAGACATGATTTCGCCAATACATAGGGAAACAGGAAAAATTACAAGTCACACAATCCGAGCGGACAGAACTGGAGAGCGCCAAGACCGCCCAATTCGCCAAGTCTCCAAGGCCACCCGAACTGCTGTTGCTAGATGCCGACTAGAATACGGAGTCCACCGAGACCGCGAGGCCGCGCGGACACACCGTTATTCACTGACTGCTACAAGCCGCTGCCGAACTGAGGAACAGACCGCCTAGTTCACCGAGTATAACTGACAGGTTATTGAACTTGGAAATGCTGAAGCAGAGAAACTGACAAGCCGCAAGCGACCTGCTGAAACTGCTGATTGAAATCTCAACTTCACTGATGTTGACCGCTATCAAATCCAAACCCCTAGCTCCTCAGTGTTAGCCGCACAACCTGCAACAACAACAGTTAACTTTGCTCAGTCTGCACGAACAGCAAAAAACAGTCCGCAATAATTATCCAAGCCCTCACTTACTGTTCACTCAGTTACTGTACTTGTGCCAGGGGGTCTATTTATAGGTGAGGTGAGGAGTGTGGTCACCACCCAAGTGAATTGAGTCACCACCCCAGCCCGCGCGCTAACACAAACAGTCCGCCAAGTCCACAAGGACTTGCGCAAACTCCAAACCTCCAGGAGCCTGGTCAAGGACAGTCCGCCCACTATGCAGATACATTGCCAGTCCGCACAACACAGGCACTGCGTCAGTCCGCCAAATGAAAGCATTGCGCCAGTTCGCCAAACGTAAGCATTACGCCTGTCCGCCCAAAGCAAGCATTGCGCCAGTCCGCCCAACGCAAGCATAGCGCCAGTCTGCCCAAAGAAATCATAGCGCCAATCTGCCCAACGCATGCATAACGCCAGTCCGTCACTCAACGCAGCATGCGGACACACTCGCAACTCATGCTGCATCAGTCCGCAATTTACCACAACATGCGGACACAACCACAACCTTGTTGCATCAGTCCGCAATTCACCATAACATGCAGACACAACCACAACTCTGTTGCATCTGTCCGCATACTGTACGCGGACAAGAGGGCAGCCCGCACAACTCGCCAACAATGCCAAAACCCGCCACGAGTCCACGACCAACAAGCAATCCGCCCGGTCAACAGCGGACTCGACAGACTCTGCGGACACCATGGAATAGTCACAGAGTATGACCAAGACCAGCAGCCCACTAAGCAACGGCGCGAGCATGGCGGACAAAGAAGCACCAAACCGCTAATCATCATGTCTGTCCGCCACAAGGATGTGCAACATCCATCCCAACAAAGAGCTCGGCAAAGACCAAAGCTCCTCTCCAAAGCCAGTCCACAAAGGCGGACTCCGCGGACGCAAAAACACAAGTCCGCCAATAACACGCGGATACAACTTCCAATCCGCATGGTTACTCAAGAGCTGGTTGACAGCCAGACCGCAGATCAGGCTGAGCACGGCCAACAGATCGCCAACAACAGTCTGCTCAAGCCGCTCCACTAGATGCCCAAGTTGCAGGACAACCTTGGCCATACAACATCCAGGCTGCACACCTAGTCCGCTCAGGCCGCACACCAGACCGCATAGGCTGCACACAAGGCCACTCCTCAAAAAACAGCCAAGCAACCAAGTTAGGTCACCCGGGCCGCAAACACAGGCCGCTCCTCAAGAACAGCCAAGCCACCAAGCCTGTTTACCCAGGCCGCAACCAGCAGTCCGCCAAGTTCGCGGACTCAGTCCCTTTGTCCGTCCGTCCTGCCCATCACCCACTTTCATTTCATAAATTTCAATAGCACTGATGCTTCCAACCCAAAATCCCGACTTCCTATCCATACCTCCACAAAACAAGACCTATCTGTATGTATTACACATCCATTTGGTAATAACACATTCACACTATCTGCCACCATACGAATCGGTACACCGATCCGTGACATGAAGTCCACAGATAGAAATGAATGAGAAGCACCAGTATCAAATAGTGCTCTCGCCGGACAGTCTCGAATCAAGACAAAGCTTAACATAAACACATCATACACAAACTACAAACAAGGTATGAAATAGCAAAATCAGCAATCAAATATGTTACCGTGTACCTGTGAAAACGTCACTTTGCTTTATGGCCTCCTGTTGGCCAGGATTATACACTCGGGGTTGTTCCTGGGATGCGGTGGACTCCACCACCGTCTTTCCCTTTTCAACATATTATGCTCCTGTCTTCTTTTCAACCTTTGGTGGACCAACCCGACAGTGACGAGCTAGATGCCCCACTTTACCACATGTATAGCAGGTCTGCAACTCCTGCCTCGAAGTTGCTCCCGATGCAACACTCGTAGGAGCCTGTGTAGAAGACTTGAATCCCTTACCTCATTTCCTTCGGTACTTTGATATCCCTGGGTGCGGCACGTTGAACTCGGACTGTGTCACTGCCACGTCCCTTTTTCCTTGCACCCGCTTCATATCCTTCTCCAATGCACATGCCGTATCCACCAATGCCTGAAACCCTTGGTTCACCGAACTTGATAGCAGGAATCTCAACTCATCCCGCAATCCTTCGTAGAACCAATTGGCTTTTCATTGTTCATCTGCGAAGATAGAACCCGCATAACGTCCTAAATGCCTGAACTCATGCAAGTAGGTATCAACACTACTTTCTCCTTGAGTTAGACGCTGGAACTCATTTTCCATAATGATGCGTTGTGCCGCTGGCAAGTGTTTTGCCAAGAATAGTAGAGAAAATTCCTCAATCGAGACTTCTGTTATTTGCCCGCCCGCTAAGTGGTGTAACTCTATCTCGTCCCACCATAGCCGAGCCTCTCCTTCCAACAAGAAAGTGGCCAAGGTGACCTTCTGATTTTCCTTCGTCCTTATTGCCGTCAATATTTTCTTGACGTGTGACAACCAATCTTCCGCCTACGTTGGTGATCCCACACCCGTAAACGTAGGAGCATTGAAGCTCATAAACTGCTTCAACTGGAGTTCAGCTGCCCGAGGATCAACAGATTCAACAGGTTCTGGCCTTACACCAACCCGTTCTGGCACCAATGTCGACTGCACCTGCCCAGTAGGCTGTGCATGAATCATTGCAAACAACGCCTCGGCAACTAAGCGCACAGTTTTTGCAAAAGGAGGAGGTGTAGGCACCTCAGTTGGTGTCGCACTCTCATCAGAATGCTGGGGCTCAGACTGCCCAGCACCACTACCAGTCACCTATATGTGGATAAGACACACATTAGTGACCTTGCATAAGCAACACCAACACTATAAGAACACGCAGGTTCCTCAAACAGGTGTATTTTCATTCCTTAGTGGACATTCTTGAGTTCATTAATGTTATAGTGGGTCTCACTAACACGTGCTCGCCACCCCCACAAAAGAATTCGACCACAAATTCGAAAGAGGAAGACCGAGACAAGCTGATATCAAAATGTAACACCTCCATCCGTTAAATGACATATGATAGAAGGTCCGGCCGGGGCCCCACACCATATACCACAAACAGGCGGCGAAGTTACGGGTTAATATCAAAAACTATTCGCATCCCAACACAAAGCATTCTAGCGGAAGCTTTTAAGTTGTTTGAACTCAAATCATCTGAATGTCCATCATATATAAACCAGCATTTATATATATATATCAACACGAAAGAATGTTCTCCAAATACACAATAAGTCTGACCTTATAGCCTTACAGTTAAGTTTTATAACCATGACTTTCATATATCGGCACACAGGCCAGCCACAAATGAAAATAATATCATATGAACTCTTTTGCCCTTTGAGGGCCAGCATAACAACGACAACAGCAGCAACAACAACAAGGGCTTCAGCCCCCTATTTTCCACTTGGCTCTTCTGCAACTGCATGGGACAATGCAACGCAATGGTGGTAAACAAGACAACGGTCAGCGTTCAGATGACCAATTTATGACGACCCTACCCCTTACCCGTGGAAGTAGTATTCCTTCCCTGCAGGCACAACATTTCACAAGCAAATATATCACATAATGTGCACTCACGCACAATCAATATATCACAAACGTCGCTCACGTGGCCCGATGCTCCGTGCACTCAGTGCACATTCTTTGGTTTACCGAAAATACCAGGGTCCCACCGCCATTCAAGGCCCAAAAACCAACGGCAAACTTGAGCATTTCGCTCCACGACCCTCAGCTGGAGACTTTAGACTTAATGGCGCGTAGGCCTAAGACTCTCGTTATGTGTTTCTGCCGAATGCCAATAGCCCATGCACTCATGGAGGACAACCATAATGCGGAGACTGTTCAGCCCTTTCCCGTTGCTCAAATCATCAGTTCAATGTCTAGACTGACGCGGGTCAGCCTCCCCTTATTCATTCAGCACGAAGCCCTTTCAAGAGCTCACAAATCTCACTAATAGCCACACTGTCCCCTAAGGACTGGTTTCACAATCTCAGGTTAGCTAGAATCCATCGCCAGTGACACTCACTATCTCCCAGCATTAGCGATATAACTCACTTTCCATCCCCAGCCATAACCTTATCTGGATCAACCACCCAGCAATCTCTGCAGCTATCTGCAGTGCCAGAAACACTGGCCTTTCATAGCATACATCACTTGCACTTTGAGGGTATTTTCCAGAACTTTCACTCCAGTACTTCCTGCTACTACCCTTCACAGGCACAACCCACCGAATCCGCAAACATATTCATTTATACTCGGAGTCTTCTCCGGTGTGCAAAATAAAAGATCATCAATCTAGACCAACCTGTCCAGATGGGCTTCACACAGTATGCCTATTCCGTACTACACGTTTTCGGATCTACATGCAAGACATCTTGGGGATATCCAGAATCAACCCAAGGGGCATCCCTCAACAATCCACCCTTTGTTGGGGGAAACCCATACATATGCCAAATTAAGGACTTCACATGTCCAAGGAAGAAAGATCGTTACCCTTGACAATTGTTTTAGAGCCATGGAAAACTAGCCGGATGAAAAACACCACAACGGCCTTACCTTCACGAATCTGGACTCGGCACGCGATTCGGGGCTCTGAAACTCCACCGACAGCCGGATTCCTTCTCCTCCTCCCTTGCTCTCCCAACTCTCAACCTCTTTAGAAAGAGAGAGAAAAGCCTTTGATAATGAAAGAGTTATCCTCAACTCATGGCCTTATAACATCAGGGAGAACTCAGAATCGTTGGATCCTAGCTGAAAGGAATGAACGACCATGAAAAGCCCTGAAAAATACTTTCCTGGGCTTAACACGGCCTGTGACACGCCCGTGTCATAGGTCGTGTACCTTAAGCGGCAAAGAAACCGACTTAACTCGGCCAGGACACGACTGTGTGACACGCCCGTGTCACAGGCCGTGTGCCATACACGGCTTCAGACACGCCCGTGTTTAGCCCGTGTTCATCAATACTCACAGAACTATCCAAGTATAGAGAATGACACGACCCTTGACACGCCCGTGTCACAGGCCGTTAGCCCAACTCGAGGACCGTCAAGTGCATTTCGTCGAGCTCACTCGAGAAAACGTCGAGCGCATAGCAGGACACGGCCCTGGACACAGCAGTGTCACAGGATGTGTACCCCACTCGAAGATCGTCGACCGCATTTCGTCGAACTCACTCGAGAACACCCTGCCAACACTCGAGTGCAGGACACGGCCATGGATACGCCCGTGTCCCCGACCGTGTACCTCACAAAGAGTAGGACACGGCTCACCCTACTCAGCCCATTCATCCTCGAGCTTTGGGGCATTACAAAGGTTCCATTTGGCACAGCGATAGTGGTTGTGAGTGCGTTAGTTATGAAACGTCGTTCATGAACGCCCGACCAAGAACTCTTATGGAACTTCATTCACATTTATGTTCAAAACTAGTAATCTTTTCTTGGTTGAGATCATAGTTGTTGTCATGCCAAACATGCATTCCACGACCGTGAAATTTTTCTCCAAACTCGCCGGAGCAAAAAATACCGCGCAAAACGGATCCTAAATCTCTGGCCGATGTGTTATATTAGAACTCTAAGATTAGTGTATTATGAAACTTAGATTAGTGATATTAGAACTCTTCCATCTTACTTACTGCTTTTAAATTTGTACAAATTTTCAATTCTTCATCCCCTAATGTAGAATACAGATTACTAGTACAAAATTTCATCAAGCTTGTTGCGGCCTAACTCGACGTCCTGGTCGGGCCGGAATACTTGGACCGCCTTAGCTCTCGGAACGGTCGAGCGCGCACACTTGAAGTAGATCGATCGTACCCGCGAAGTTTTAACGTGGAAAAATCCCTCAACCTGGTAAAAAACCACGTGACCGGATCTGTGCCGGTCAAAGTCAATTATTTTCTAGCGGTTACAACTTGTTCGTTGAATTAAGGGCGACATGCCACCTCTCGTTACAATTTTAAGGTGAGAGAACACTTAACACACGGCGGGCGACAGACCATCGCTCCTGTTGTATGTTACAAATTGCACTTTGCGAAGGAGGGCTCCTATGGGCATTCCGCTGACGCGGAATGTGGGAGCGGAGCACTTGAACAAGCAGTCGCGGTGGCCTTCTAGAAGCGGAGAGATCGGACTTCGTTTGGTGGCTCGAACGCAGCTTGAGTGCGGATCGAACGCTGCTCGTAGGAGAAATTTGGCAGAGCTACGACCTGAGAAAGAAGACTCACAAGAAAATGTGAGAAATGAGGAGCCCCGGGGCTCCTTTTTTTGACTCCAGGGGGTGGTTATGGTGGTTATACAGCTATACGAATACCATAACCACTCGAAATTAATATTTTTCCAATAGTTTTAGGGGTGTGCATTTATGATAATTAATCCTGCTATTTGAATCATAAATAAATTATTAAATTATTAATAAAATTCCCCCACTAACCAGATAGTTAGTGGGAGGTTACACGCAAATCGGACGGCGGGAACGACCTCAAACAATCGGACGGCGGGGGCGGAACCCTACGGGCGGCCGACGAACTCGCCGCCGAATTCGCCGGCAAGGGGAGGACCGCCGGCGGAGGCCGAGGAGGAGCGGCCGGCGCGTCCTCTTCCTCGGTCGTGCGCCGGCGGCCGAGGTAGGGTGGCCCGCGTGGCCGCTCTCGCGGCCGCGGCTGGCGCGGCCACTCTCGCGGCTGCGCCCGGCGCGACCGCTTGTTTTGCCGCGACCGGCGACAGAGGGAGAGAGGGGCCCATGGGGCATTTCTTTCGGCCGCGGCCGGCGATCGAGGGAGAGCGGCCCGCGCGGCCTCTCCTTTGGACGTGGCCGGTGGCCGAAGGGGAGAGGCCCTCGCGGCCGCTCACTCGGCCGCAGGCGGGCCAAGGGAGAGCGACCCGTGTAGCCGCTCTCTCAGCAACGGTCGACGGCCGAGGGGGAGCGTCACTCGCGGCAGCTCTCACGGCCACGGTCGGCTGCCGAGGTGGAGCGGCTGTCGGAGCCGCCCCCCTCGGCCGCGCGCTGGCATCCGAGGGGGAGCGGCCAGCGTGGTGAGAGGAGTGGGCGACCGGCGTCTGGGGAGGAGGCCGGCCGCCCGACGCCGGCGAGGCATCGTCCGCGGCGGTTTGTTCATTTCGCGTGACAGGATCGGTGCGCGGGGGGCTCCGGCGCGGTGATCGCGTGCGCCGTCAAACACATGGTCCCACTACTTTTGGGTGGAAATCATGAGGGTGTGATTATGTGCACACCCATAATTATAAAGATGGATCTCATTCCTAACAGAGCTTATTTAAAATCTTAATACTCTTGAAAATGTGCTTCGTAGATCATTGATTGAGAGATTTATAATAATATTTAGATGATGATTGAATGTTGATATTTTTTTTAAGTTTTTACATGATGATGCATGTATAACAACATGAAATTAAGTGCAAAAAAACAATATAATAGAAAAGCGCTTCATGTGATTAATATAAGTAAGCATACATATTCGTCATCATCACGATTATTATTACAACAAGAAAGACTAAAGTCGGAGAAAAGCACATGCAGTAAAGTATAGAAGCTCCATGTAGACAGAGAAGCACAAAAATTGATGCTCTTTTTATTCAAACTTCTACATATATTAAAGATCTCCACCAAATCGTCCATTGCCGTGTTTAGTAAACCCTGTAAATTGTGCAGGTTTTCTTGAGCAAGTGGCTGCGGGTGTCCGAGGAGGTTGCGGGTAAGGGCATATCTTACAGTGGCATCTGCTAGGACCAACGATGCATGTGGCAGAACTCACGCGGCAATTTTCAGCACCCAGAAGCATTTGGTGGCGTTGAACGATGCAATAAGAGCCACAACTAAGGTCGTCACACGTATAATTGTGCCGGTGATATTTTATATGAAGGCATCCAGCAGAATCATAACTTTCTTCACGCTCGCCAAAGGTGTCGGTCACTTCAAACAATCAAATAAACGCATAGTTATTGTTAGTGTTAGTTCATTTGCCCAAATTAAATGCACGAGAATTGATTCCTAAATTACTTCGTATTCCCAGATCGGGTGTCTATTTGGCCGCCCTAGTCAAATGGCACCTTGGCCGCCCAGCCTTCGGCCGGCCGCCGGCCGAGATCCCTCCACGAGTAGGTCCTTGCCGGCCAAGTCTCCTCGCCGGCAGGTCGTGTTTTTTGATTGCTGCCATGCGATCTCCTCTGTCCAATCCGCGCACAATCACACGCACAACCACCCGCATAGCAACTCTTAATTGTGGGGTGCGCGTGGTCAAAATAAAGACCGGTCTGCGTTTAATAAAATATTAAAATAATATGCACGTAGAACTTTATTAATTTGGTCTGCGAATAGTAATTATGGTGAGTGCGGTGTACGGATAATCGGGTAACCTCCGTAACTACTCTGGGGGGCTATAAATAAGACCTCATGTCCTCATTCATTTCCATCTTCTCCCTGGATTTTCTCCAACGTTCTTCTCCTCATGCTTCTCTTCCTACGTGCGCGAGACTCCCCTTAAAGATCCCCGTGCGCAAGACTCTCCTTAAAGATCTCCTTGCGTGTTCCAAGATCTTTTGAAGATCTTCAAGCGCCCCTTGGGAATTTCGCCTAGTGCGCGCCCGTGCACGCCCCTTCCAGGGGTGCCCAGGTGCGCTCCGCTTCGAGTGCATCCCCGCGCGCTCCGCTCAAAGTGCTCGTTCCGCACGCCCCGCCTTTAGAATAACCTCCAAAAACACGCTTCACACCAAAACGATGCCAGCAATTTACATGTCCGACTTCAAAATACACGAAGTACCTCTCAACCAAGCTCAGTCTAGCAGTGCGCTCAACGTTCCTAGTGCTCTCAACTCAATAACAAGTCCTCAAGTCGACATCAAGACAATCACTCCAGACTCCTCTGAACGCGTCAGGAGGCAAGTTACATAGACAAGGTGCACATGACGCACCACACAAGCAACCAAGCATCAATCAGAGACTCCTGAGTGTTCAAAGCACAATACTCTCCAGTACTGCAGTAGACAGAAGAATTAACACCAAAAGTGGTGACCTGTCAACCTCCGATCCAAGTACTATCTCGCTCTCCCTAATAATTGTAACAAGGAGTGGCCTGTCGCCCCTTGCATTATCTGAAAAAGCCCTGCAACAACATCGATACTAGTGGAGGTTTTTTCGGCACAGTCACGAGCACGTGGTTTTTCACCCAGTTGAAGTGTTTTCCACATTAAAAATTGTCTTGACAACTCTCTCTTTTCTGTAACTGCTTGCGCGCTTGACCGCTATGCGGGCTAAAGCGGTTCAATTCAGTTCGATCTACCAAGAGCCTCCTGTGAGCCGCAACAAGCCTTCCAGGTCTTCCTCTTCAGTGTGTTTGTTCTGATTTCTCACTTTCTATTTTAAGTCTTCCTATTTTTATGTGATTATTCTTTTTTACCTTCAGGGCTAGATTCAATTTTGGGTTGAACTTTAGGTTTAGGTAAGATCCTACCCCCATTTTAATTTCAGATTCAAATTTTGACTCATTCCTAAGTATGTTATGAAGCACAAGAGCATGTTGTTGGGTACATTGGAATATGTGTACTAGATTTGGAGAAGTCTCACCTAACTCAATGATATTCATCAAGGTGTATTTGATGTGGTGTTGAGTTTCCATGTGCAGGTTAAGGAAATGAAAGAAAATTTTCTAAGTAAAATTGTCGACACTTGCGAAGCATTGTGTCGACACATGAGAAAGGTTGTGTCGACACCAGGAGCCAGTTTGCGTCGATACACAGAACTTGTGTCGACACACAGAGATTCTGTCGACAAAGACTGTGTCGACACCAGGAGCCGTGTTTGTGTCGACACACAGAACTTGTGTCGACACATAGAGATTCTGTCGACAACAACTATGTCGACACACATGACTTGTGTCGACACACAGAAAGCTCAGTCAACAACAACTGTGTCGACACACAGGACTTGTGTCGACACACACCAGAATTTTTGTTGAAGTCAACTATGTCAAGACAAGAAGTGATTGTGTCGACACACAGGACTTGTGTCGACACATTCTGCAGAAGCTCTGTCAAGAAGATAGAGAAGTGTTGTGTCGACATTATGCAAGCTGTGTCGACATCACCAATGATTGTGTCGACACATGAACTATTTGTGTCGACACATTTGAAGAATTGTCTCGACACTTTGCTGCTGAGTCAAAGTATAATGAAGTTTCTGGAGACTTGACAACTGTCATAACTGACAATGATGTTGTATCTGTTAGAGCTGTCAGAAGGCCGTTAGGAACCGAATCAGCTGGTAACCTCGGATGGAGCCTATATAAAGACATGTTATATCATCAGATAGAAGGAGCTAAGAAGATAAAATCCAAAAATAACAAGGAGAGAAGTCTTCATCCAGAAATCGACAAGTCATCCAGAGTAGGCAGATCCTGAATAGTCTGCAAGAAGGGATCAGGTCTGATTAGAAGAAGCTGGAATGAGGATCATCTCCAACTTCAAGAAGATCAACCTTACTTTATTCAGATTCAAGAAGCTTTGAAGAAGCTAAGACATGTTGATTCTAGAGAGGTCAGATCTATCAAGAACTGATCAAAAAGCCTTCACCCTTTCTCTCTCTATCTGGGTGAAGGAATTATTCTTTATATCATCAATTTTTTCCTGTAGGATCTTTTATAGATCTGAGTTGTAAGCCTAAATTTATAAAGGCTGAGGTAGGGCTGAGTGCCTGAGGTAGGAGATTAAGTTCTCTGAGTTGTAGGCCTGGGAAAAGGCTGAGGTAGGGCTTAAGTGCCTGAGTTGTAGGCCTTGTGGAAGAGGCTGAGGTAGGGTTTAATTGCCTGAGTTGTATGAGTGTGGGCTCACTCTGAGGTAGGATTCTCTGGGAGGATCTGAGTTGTAGGACTTGCTGAAGTCTGAGCTGTAGGGACCTTTCAAGTTTCTGAGTTGTCAGATCTGCGGATCTGAGAATAAATAAGGAAGTTAGGCCGAATCTAGTACACTGCTAGATAGGCGAAGGGGGAAAGTAGATGTACCCATCACTTGGGGAATCACTATAAAACTGTGTGTCTTCTGTGTTGCTGTGTTGTTTAATCTGTGCTGTGAACTGTGCTGTGTTAATTGCTGAATATTCTGTGATCTAACAGTAAAAAGATTATCTGCCTTAAGGAAAAAGAATTGAACCTATTCACCCCCTCTGTTGTAGTTGTGCTGAATAAATATAATCAGATATGATCCTCATGTATGATTATACAATATCTATTTTTTGTTGTTGAATTTTTGAAGTGAAAGTGGTGGTCTAATCGGGCAGAATGCGCGGTTAGATGGTGGCAGCTGGTCGGGCATACCACACAACTAGGTGGCGGCGGCCTGGTTGATCTGTCTGCGCGGACTGTGTGGATAGGTGGTGGGGCTAGCCAGGTCGGCAAAAGTATTACAGGCAGCTTGATCATGGAGGTAACCGAGCGGATAGGATGTTTACCCGTGGAGTTAACCGGTTAGTGTGGACTGGTGCCGGTGTTCGCCTGTTTGGGCAGACTGGTGCTGGAGTCTACTAGTTTGTGCGGACTGGCCCTTGTATCCGCTGGTGCTATGTTCCCACCACGGATGACCGGTGGTGTGGACTTGGTCTGGATCTGTACCAAGTCCAGGTGTTCTTAGTCTGGGAGGTCGTGCGGTTAGCGTAGACTACTTTGAATGTCCGCCAAGTTCAGCAGCTGTCATCCTTGTGTGCTTTGGTTGCAGGCTCGGAGTGTGCGAACTGGAGTAGTGTTTGCAGGAGCGTGCGGACTGGAGCTGTGTCTGCATGTGTGTGTACTGGTAGAGTTATCTATAGGGTGAGCTGGTGGTGATCAAGTTGGTGCCCTTGTGGCGACTAGGAGAATAGGTTTTCTATCCGGCCTTGGTGAAGCGACCTTGGTAGATTAGCTATCTAGCTAGTCGCATCTACAAGGCAGACTGGCTTTGTGTTCGCGATTTGGTGGATTCTCTTAGTGCTCGCCGCGAGATAGGATGGTGATCTTATTGTCTTGGGCGGTGATCACACTCCTCTCCGTGCCTATAAATAGGACCCCCCCCCACCGTCAAATCAACATTAAGAACCAAATGAACAGTAACTGAGCTTGGGTGGTTGATGCAGACAGGTTTTTATGTTCGCGCGGTTTGAAGGAGTTGATCGGTGTTTGCTGTGCAGGTTGTGCGGACTGCGCTGAGAAGCCAGGGACTTGGTTTTAACTTCGGTCAGGGATCAGTGCTGACTCTGCTGTTAGCAATCGATAGTTAGAAGCAGGTCGCGAATTGCGGTGAAGCAGTCTTCTTTCTTCATCAACTTTTTTCCAGTTCAATAAGTTGACCTCTTTTGGCGGCTTATTCAGTTCGGCAGCAACACTTTGCGGTGATCTGACAGCTAGGACACCTCTCGGTTAGGTGGCTTGCAGTTCACTGGACAGAGTTTTTCAGCATTGGAATAAAGGGTTGTCCGCACGTTTAGGTTTCGGTTTGGCAACTTGGCGGTTTTAGCAGACACCGTAGGAAGCTTGGCAGGGTCGACAGTTACTCATTGTGTTCGCGCGACTTGTTTTGTATTTCTTATCTTTTGCTTCGATCGGGTACATCGACGAATCATGTGTCGCCATGTATGACTCGCCTTATAAAGATTGTTGATAATACAAGGTTTCTTGTTGTTCTAGTGCATCTGCTTTATTTGGACTTGGTTTGGTTGGAGTGTTCTTGTGCCTGGTTTCCCATTTTCCACGGTTCACAAATTTTTTCACAGCTTAATGGTTAATAAGAAGTGAAAGAACTTTATAGATAAGCATGCTCGGGCTGGAGTAGTCCTGGGATGGGTGACCTCATGAGAAGTACTCGTATGGGCGCTTAACTTGATCACTTCTCAACGAAAGGAGGTCGGGGGATCGAGGAAGGGCAAGCGCAACGCCTCGGCGACCTCAACGACCCGCCACAAACCAATTAAGGGAGGTCAGCCCGGTTTGTGAGATTGACCGCACGCGGTTGTATGGAGAGAGGGTTGGGGCTGGTGGACTGCAGTCTGGCTGGGTGCGGCCCAGGATACTCAAATGAGTGGGTCAGCCCCCTTTCAAAAAAAAACCGATTTTTGTTAGAAGGGGCGTGCGGTGGTATCCCACCTCATAAGGTATCCGAGTTGCCTTCCTTAAAGTCCCTTAGAGGGCTACAGCCCAACCGATCCAACCCATCTCCACGTGCCGCGTTCGACCCAAGCCCAACACCAGGTAGCCTACCTTAAACTGGTCATGTGGCGGATTGTTGGAGGTTACATTCTCACTTAGATGAGCCAAACTCGATAGTCAAGCGCCCATCATGGGGACTTCCCAGGAGGTCACTCATCCCGTGACTACTCCAGCCCGAGCACGCTTAACTATGGAGTTTTCCACTTCTCATCACCAATTGAGCTATAACTGAAATGGTGATGGGAAGTGAAAGAATTTTATAGTTATGCGTGCTCGGGCGAGAGTAGTCCTGGTTTGGGTGACCTCCTGGGAAGCCCTTGTAGGGGCGCTTAACTAGATCACTTCTCATCGAAAGGAGGTCGGGTGATCGAGGTCTGGCAAGCGCAATGCCTTGCCGACCTCAACAACCCGCCACAAACCAATTAAGGGAGGTCAGCCATGTTTGGTAGATTGACTGCACGCGGTTGTTTGGAGAGCGAGTTGGGGCTGCTGGACTGCAGTCCGGGTCGGGGCGGCCCGGGATACTCACATGAGTGGGCCGACCCTCTTTCAACAATTATGGTGTTTAACAGATTTTAGCAATCAGATATGGTGAGGTGTTTAAAAATGTAGCAATCTCTAGTAACCTATCAATCAGTCTTATATGACATAATATATCAATTTATATTTTTCACCAAAATCTTTTAGAAGAGAATGAACCATTTTATGTCGCACGTTATTTGTGCCCTTCCCCTATATTTTTCTTATATTCAACTAATATTTGTTTTGCTAACCACCTATATTGAAAATGATGTCCAGAAAATCAATACAAATGAAAAGTAGTTTATCGATTGGCAGGAATATATATATTTTTATTTTCTTTCATTTCTTTGTTACTTGCAAAAAACATTTTTTTTAACCTAAAAAAAGTATAAAAATTGAAATCTTTTACTTGATGCTCGGGTCGGACAAAAATCCTGAATCAACCACTGACAGCCGCAATAATACACCGACCACAATTGTGTCCCAACTTGAAGATACTCCCAATGCTCAGTGGTCCCCAAGAGAGTATTAGAAAATTGAGCGATTGTCGTAGTATTGTGCTCGATGGTCTACGAGCATTGAAAGTTCATCCAATCGGGCACTGTCGTGAGCAGGATACTATCGCGATCACCTGGAGGACTCTGATATGTGTTTTTGTGTGTGTGTGTTGAAGCCACAAAACCACTAAATTATCCTTTGGAGAGAGAGAGAGAGAGAGTAATCACCTAAGCTTAGGAGAAATATTAAGAGTATCATAACTGCAACCATTCGTCGGGAGAACTTCATGATTAATTGTAATCAAAGCTAGAGCCTAGAGACTGCGTTGTTGAAGAAGCACAAATAAGGATGCATGTCCTCTGTCATCAATCAAACCTCATTTTTATACAGTGGGAATTTGAAAGCATGGAAAGACATTCTTATTTTGCTTACCTGGTTTATTTATTTTTAATTCTTGTTTCTTTCAAATTTGTTCTTAGCGTTATTATTTTCTTGTAGAATTTTCATTTCTTTAATATTTGTGGATATAAAATAGTTAAATACTAATTAATGCAAGTCTTAACCAAGCTTTATTTGAATACTCAGACTCTTTCAAACTCACTGATTTTAAATCAGTCCATATTTCCTAAATTCTCAAATATATATTCTACTAATATTATATATCTTTATACTATAAGGGAGGAGGTTTGGACTTTGGTGTAACATTTCGGTTGCCCAAAATACCCTTAGCACATGATTTAATTACCCAAAAATGCCCCCCCTTTTGGCTGCTTCCCACCAACAATACCCACCGCTCGATGTATAACAATCAAAGGCCACAGATCATTTAAAATCCGAGGCCACGGATCAAGAATTTCCACCGCACGATCTATACTAATCACCGACCACGGATTCCTACAGTCGAGAGCCATGGATCCAGCCATTTCGTAAGGGCGTTTAGCTTTACAGTTTCTCATCGCTCGCCATTTCCGCCCGCTCCCAATCCATCGCGAGTACCTGTCGAGCTCCCGCAAGAAGAGCCAAAGGTGGAGATACTTCGCTGCATCCCTCATCCACGCCGTTCCAACGTCAATCTAGGGTAAGAGCTCTTCCTATTCCTCCGCCTCCGCCTTGGCTATTCCGCTCGATCCGCTCGATCTGACCGATCCGCTCGATCCGCTCTTCCTCCGCTCGATCCACACTTCGCTTATTCGCCGTCGGCCAAGCAGAATCTCTCTTCGCCGCCAGCCAGCCAGAAACTTTGTTGGACTCCTTCTTCCTCCACATTTTTCTTCTCCTTCCAGCCCCCTGCTCCCCCAACTCTTCTCTGATTTCATCTCTTGGATTTCGTGCTTCCTCGCCATTTTTGTTCTCCTTTCAGCTGTTGCAGTCGTTCCTCACCGTTTTTTCTCCTTGCAGGTACTAAGGCTATTCTGGTGGTGGCTCAACATCGAACCCAAATCTAAGGTAAAGCCCTTGATTAGTGTGATTACATGCTTCTCCTTGCATTTAGCTCAAAATCTAAGGCTGAATTTATTAAATGTTGCTCAATATTCTTATCGGTAACTTTGGATTTCCCGTGATTGATGTGATTATTAGCTTTGTATTTTTTGTGTGAATGTGCTTGCTTTAGATTTCCTGTTAGGTGAAATTTGGCGTTGGTTACTTCCAGTTCATGAGTCATGTATGTGTAGGAGTTTTAGTGGAGCACTTGGCTTGCCCTGTTTTTATTTCCCATATTTGCAGGATTCTTTCACTCTGCCATGTGAATGCAAAAAATTGATTTGGCATGGAAATCAATTTGCTTCCATTTACAACATTCAAAATATGGGAATTGATTTTAGCATTTAGTAATGAAAAAATGGCAGCATGCAAATTGATTTTGTTGTAAATGACAACATTCTTTCATTTACAGCATTCATTTGGTAGTGTGAATGCATGCTGTAATTATGGGAAATAAAAACAGGGCAAGCCAAGTGCTCCGCTAAAAACCTAACAATTTGATGTGTTTGTAGCAACTCATATTACTAAAACCTAACAAGACTCCAAACCTCCTCCCTAAATGTTGCCTAACAAATTGATTTACATGCAAAAAGATTGCAAATCATATTACTAAATTACAGCAAATTACTGCACCGTTGATTTCAAGAGTTTGCTGTAAATGGATGTTCCAGCTTGATTTTGCACCGTTGATTTCAAGTGTTTGTAAATTGCAGCAAATTGATTTACATCCACAAAATTGATTTATATGCCAAATCAATTGATGCTTCCATCCGAACTCATTCCAGTGCCTGCTCCCATCAGTTTTTAGTATCTTCGTGAAGTCTACAGCCTCAGAATGTGCTTTTGCTTCATTTCGTCACCAACTACATGTGTACAAATTTACATCCCTTTGCACACCAACTATTTGTACTTTTGCCTCTTTGATTTTTCATCAGTTTGCAAAGCACTGCCACTACTAACTGGAGTTTTACTCTGCTTTTTTAGTGGGTTTAGTTTATAACATCTTTATCCATTTGGTGAGTTGAGTAATAGGTGCACGAACTGTTACTGGGCATAAATCCATTTGGTGAGTTGAGTAATAGGTGCACGAACTCTGCTTTGTGGATACTGATCTCAAAATATGGGATATTATACAAGGGCCACACAGGAGGAATTAAAACCATCAAAATTATGATGTAACAGGCTCTGTTTTCTTATAGTATAAAGATGATGTAACTGTTTTTGTAGCTAAATGAGGGGGAAATTTTTTTATGATGTAACCTCTCTTTTGCACTACTTGAGCGAGCCTGCAGGAGAGGGGGACAGCCTGCAGGAGTGGGGGAAATTTTTTCCAACAAAATTTGGAGAGGGGGAAGTTTTCTAATGTTCTGATTTTTTGGATTTCTGAATTATTTAGTGAGCCTTAATGTACACCTGAAAGTTTTTCTGCATTTTTTTAACCCTAATGTTCTGTTTTTTGATTTTTAACCTGTTTTTCTGCATTTTTGTATATGTAACTCTAACACAAGTGATCATTTTTGACACAAGTGAGCATCTCATTTGAAATGGGTTTCCCAAACAATTGCTAAGTAAATTTGTGCACAAATAATTGTTTTAGGACCTTGCTTGAAATGGGTTTCCCAAACAATTATTTGTGCGGATGTTTGATTTTAGCGGATGTTTGAGGACCTTGCACAAATAATTGTTTGAAATGTAATTTTACAGTTGTTTGAAATGGGTTCCCCAAACAGTGGACAAACCTGTTTTTCTGCATTTTTGTATATGTAACTCTAACATCTAACACAAGTGATCATTTTTGACACAAGTGAGCATCTCATTTGAAATGGGTTTCCAACAATTGCTAAGTAAATTTGTGCACAAATAATTGTTTGAGGACCTTGCTTGAAATGGGTTTCCCAAACAATTATTTGTGCGGATGTTTGATTTTAGCGGATGTTTGAGGACCTTGCACAAATAATTGTTTGAAATGTAATTTTACAATTATTTGAAATGTAATTTTACAATTGTTTGAAATGGGTTTCCCAAACAGTGGACAAACAAATGTAAAATTACAGAATTTTTTGATCATCTCATTTGATGATTTTCGGATTTTCGGATTTTAAGATTTTAGGCTTTTAGGAGGATTTTAGGATTTCTTGATTTCTGATCTCATTTTTTTCATGATTTTAGGCCTGCAGACACAGAGCCTGTTCCCTTACTTCGCAACCGTTGAACTGCATCCCTGTGAGGATTTCTGATCTCTTCTTTGGATTTCATTTCAAATATAGAACATTCATTTTTTTCATGTTCTTAGGTTTTTTTCATTTAGCAAAGGAAAATTGTTTTTGTATTTTCCAAAATTTGTAACTGAATCAGTTTCAGATTTTCCAACATTTTTAATCAAAACAATATGTTTTTTTATACTTTGGATTTTGATTTAACTCTCTGTTCCTTGAAATTGTTTTGAAATCTGTTCTATCTATAGTATTAATCATTTGTTGATGGTGCTAATTGCAAATGTTGAGGTTATTCACTGATTTCAGTGATGTGGTGTTAATCCGAATGAAAACATAGATGCTAAATTACATGCTTCTCCTTGCTTTTTTAAGTAACTGTTTTTTAGTCAAAGCAGTGTCGGAGTTTAAATCCTGCCTAACTCAATCTTGGAAAACCCCACACCGCTTGAGATAGTTCAGTTTATACTATGAACTTAGTAATGTGTTAACAGCCTGATCTCATTTTGCACACACCATAAATGATTCTTAGAAATAATGTCAATATCAATACTAATTCTTAAGCGATTAATAATTTCCCTCGCGGGCCTGGTACGGTCGCGCTTGGCCGTAGGGGCATTGCCCCGTGTACCCTGTATGGAATTAAATTAGTTTACTTTTAACAAAATGGTACTTCATCAAACACAAAAAACGAACACAAGTCTGAAAGAAAATAGATAATTTATGAGTTCATTACATCGCATCGCAGACACTTGGAGATGGCCAGCCAAAATCATGCTGAGGCGTCGTCGTCATTGCCAAACCAGGGTGGGCCAGTTCAACGTAAAAGAGGGCCTCCTTCAACTTCGGCGGCAACCGCTGAGCAAACTCGAGAGTCGACCCGAGTACGTGTTAGTAATTGGAGACGGTCATTGACTATAGAACAACGGAGTGCACTGAATGCAAGGAGAGCACAATCACGCTCAACGAGGACTTTATCATCGGCCGTGGAAGTCCAAACAACACATCAAGAACCTCCAAATCAACTGAATGAAATTGAGGATGACAGTTCTGCTCCCACTTCGCGGACAGGACGTCGTAATATTGCAAGAAATTATCGTTCCTCCGACAACGTCCGCGTCTTCCAGCTACCACAGCCAACGATTTGCCCTCACTGTGCAGCTCGATTATTCCACAAAGAAACCAAAAATTTATGCTGTAAACTTGGCAAAGTAATTTTACCTGCCATTCCTGTCTCCCCACAATTGTTGGCTCTTTACACTGATCAGACAACAAGAGGGCGTCATTTCAGGCAAAATATACGTGCATACAATCATGTATTCTCTTTCACATCCATGGGCGTTACACTTGACGAAACACTTCCAGCTTTCAACCAGGGTTTGTACACTTTCAGAGCACATGAGGCTATATATCACAAAATTGGATCTCTTCTTCCTACTCCTGGGGACAGACCACGATTTTTACAAATGTTCATCTATGACACCGAACATGAGACATCACATCGTTTGGCGGAAAATAATGGACTCGATACGGAAATATTGAATGAGATCAAAGATATCCTTGATACACACAACCCATATGTCATAACATTTAGACAAATTGCTCAACACCAGCAGTTACAGTCGTGTCAACTACTTTTTCGTGAACGACCGTCTACCGACCCACAATATATCCTTCCTACCACATCTCAAGTAGCTGCAGTGTTGGTGGGAGCTGAAGATTTTGCTGAGTCTACCGATAGGGACATCAAAGTCCATTCTACAAGCGGGCATTTGACTACAGTCAAGGAGTACGAAGGTTTTTATGATCCACTACAGTACCCACTCCTACTCTCGCACGATACTTTTGGTTGGGATTTAGCTTTATAGACGGAACAGGGGTTACGTGTTAGTTGTTGTGACTATTACGCATGCTTGCTCCAGGTTATAAATTTCACGACTGTTGATTAAGAGCTTCGTGTAATAGATTTTTAATTTCCTAATTTCGTATATTTTGTGGCCTAATACAGATACGCACGAATAATTCATCAATACTTCTTCGCGGAGGACGACTGCTTCAACAATATGTTGTGGATAATTACATCAAGATTGAGACTCAAAAACTCAGATGGATTAGTCTAAATCAAAATAAAATTCGTGCGGAGCTTTATCAAGGATTACAAGATTGCTTAAATGCTGGTGAAAATGATGCAAGTATATTTACTTCCTTATTCATGCTTCTCAAGCTGTTCTAATATATGCAGTTGCTGATTAACATCTTTCATTTATTCTTTCTTAATTCTTTCATAATTCTGTTTGCTTAGGAAATATTGGGCGACGAACCGTCCTTCCATCTTCCTTCATTGGTAGCCCTCGGGATATGTATCAGAGGTATCAAGATGCAATGTCAATCGTGCAACACTACGACAAACCAGATATATTTTTAACAATGACATGCAATCCTAATTGGAGTGAAATCAAAAAAGAACTTTATCCAGGACAACTTCCGCACGATCGTCCAGATCTACTTACGACAATCTTTCGAGCTAAATATGAAAACTTAAAGGATGAGATCTTCAATAAAGGTATCCTTGGAAAGGTGGTTGCGCACGTTCACATTATTGAGTTTCAAAAGAGAGATCTACCACACGTACATATGTTGGTTATTTTTGATGCCGAAGATAAATTAAATACTCTAGATGAGTATGATTCTTTGGTTAGCGCTGAGATACCCAATCAAGAGGCAGATCGCCATTTATATGATGTTGTTCTAAAACATATGATACATGGACCATGCGGTCACTTTAAACCGAATGCACAATGTATGAAGAATTTTGTGTGCAGTAAGGGGTATCCTAAGTCTTTTGCAGAGTATACTATTCAAGGGAATGACTCATATCCTGTTT
The DNA here is from genome assembly GCA_039583875.1 of Platanthera guangdongensis. NCBI lineage: Eukaryota > Viridiplantae > Streptophyta > Magnoliopsida > Asparagales > Orchidaceae > Platanthera > Platanthera guangdongensis. The sequence continues at coordinate 12,546,421 of CM077155.1, forward strand.
ATCGATGTCGGAATGATAATAGTAGAACTATTACAGTTGGTCGTGGCATTGTGGTGGATAATAGATGGCTCGTTCCATACAACCCGTGGTTACTCTTAAGGTATGATTACCACATCAATGTGGAGATATGTAGTAGTATTAAGAGTATTAAGTATTTGTACAAGTATGTCTACAAGGGACATGATTGCGTGTCATTTGAAGTACGCCCTGCCCCTAATTATGATGAGGTGAGCAAGTACGTTGATGGTCATTGGGTTTGTGCACCAGAGGCATTGTGGAAAATATTTAAGTTTGAGATGACGAGGATATACCCTTCTGTTTCGAGATTGCAAATTCATTTACCAAATCAACATCAGGTTCACTTCGGTAGTGGGGACACGATTTCAAGTGTCTTGGCAAATGAGAGGAACTCCAAATCGATGCTAACTGAATTTTTTCGTTTGTATAGTGACGACCAAGAGCGTGAGAAATACTTATATAAAGATCTTCCAAAATATTATAGATATTTATCTGTCGAGCGCAAGTGGATACCGAGAGTATCAAATCAAAAGGTTATTGGTAGAATATATGCAGTCAACCCAATGGAAGGCAAAAGGTTTTACTTACGACTGCTACTTAATCATGTTAAGGGTCCAAAATCGTTTGAGGATATAAAATTTATCGGCGGTGTTCAATGTACAACCTTTAAACAGGCTGCAGAGCAACACGGACTTCTTGAAGAGGACAATAGCATTCGAGATTGCCTGACTGAAGCAAGATGTTTTAGAATGCCAATTTCGTTGAGAAGGCTTTTTGCAACAATTTTGTTATACTGTGAACCGACATCTATACAAGATCTGTGGGATGAGAATTTTGACAGTATGACAGAAGATTACACTACAAGCAGCATGTTGAAGCCAAAATTGACTTCGACAAATGTTCACAAAATAGGGGCGTAGCCTGCGCCTACTTGGCCTAAGCTCCGACCTCCGACTGGTCGTGAAGGACTAAGAAAAACTGGCCCAAAGTCGCAGCAGGGAGGTCCTACCGCTTACCCGGAAGGTCACAGAGAGCTTCCCCTCCAAAGCCAAAAGCTGGGCTTGGAGTTCCTCAGAAGACTGTGCCAATGATTCCTCTTAGGAGTCTGAAAAGTCCTTTCTGAAGAACCCCTATGGGCTTATTTATAGATTACAGAATCTGAACTGCCAATAACAAGACTGCACCGGTCTGAAATTATCGGGGTACCCTTGGCTGGGCCTGCCAACAGCCAAACTCCGTTGTTCTGAGGAGCTATATGCAGTCCACTAATGGTAAGAGGATAAAAATACCCGGGGTAGAAGAGTAAAAACCCCTGTTTGATAGGGAAATATAAAAAAGGCCTCTTCTCTCCCTAGCGAGTGGAAAAGCACCTGCCGGCGAGAGGGACCTCACTGCCCGTCTCGCCGGCGCCTCTCGCCCCTTGCTGCGAGATCTCCTTGCTGCTGGAGACTCTCTCGCCCAAGGAGGCCCTCTCGCCTCTGGAGGCCCTCTCGCCTCTGGATGGGGGTATCTTGCCCATTGGAGAATCCATCATCTCGCCTCTTGCGAGTGGGCCCCCCTGGCCCCATTTGCCCATCTCGACCTATTTGCTCCTTGAGGGCTCTTTGCGAGCCCGAGGTTGTACACAACACTTCAAATAACACTTATAAAAAAGATAAGTTACTTCATAATTTAGATGACATTCTACAACAACACAAGAAAACAATAAAAGATTTTGGTTTGCCTGCCATAAGTGAAGGTTTTGAGGGTTTGCACCTCTTCTCTAGCCTAATAGAACATGAATGTTCGTTCTTAATATCTGATGATGACTTAAATTCAGTAAACTCATTTAATCCAGAACAGCTGTCTTCATTCAACATCATCAGTGCATCTATACGAAAACGACAAAATGCAATGTTCTTCTTGGATGGTCCAGGAGGTACGAGAAAAACTTACCTTTATCAAGCATTGCTGGCAACTTTCAGAAAGGAAGGGTTCATTATACTAGCCACAGCTTCATCGGGGATCGCAGCAAACCTACTCCCGGGTGGGAGGACTGCACACTCGAAGTTCAAAATACCTATCAGATATGAAATAATGTCGACCTGCAGATTTAATAAGCAGTCTGATTTGCGTGAATTGATACAACAAGCCGGGGCAATTATTTGGGATGAGGCCCCAAAGATTCATAAAAAGGCATTCAAAGCTGTGGATCGATCTTTCAAGGATGTCCTTGACGTCAATCAGCCCTTCAGTGGTAAGGTTATGATCTTTGGTGGTGATTTCCGTCAGCTGACACCGGTCGTCGTAAATGGAACAAAATCTCAAATTATTAGCGCAAGCATTGTTGAATCGTATTTATGGACGAATGTTCGCATTCTTAGCTTAACAATGAATATGATAGCTTACGACGATCCACATTTCTCGGAGTTCTTACTGCGTGTGGGTAACGGTGATGAGCCAGCCGTTCTAAATGATATGATTCAGATTCCAACCTCCATGGTCATACCTTGGGTAGATGAACGCTCAATAAATATATTGATCGATGCAATATTCCCTGAGCTTGGTTCCCCAACAGATGTCAATTACATGGAAAGCAGAGCCATAATAACGCCTTTGAATGAAGATGTCAACAAAATAAATGAAAAATGTCTTGAAATATTTCCGGGAGAATGTAAAACTTACTATTCTTTTGACTCAGTAGTAGATGACACTCATAATTTATATTTGCCAGAATTCTTAAATTCAATAAATCCGGGGAATCTACCACCTCACGAGCTCAATCTCAAGAAAGGTTCACCGATAATGCTTCTTAGAAATATTGATCCAAAAATTGGGTTGTGCAACGGAACAAGGCTTATATGTGTAAACTTTTCAAGAAATGTTATTGAAGCTGAAGTATTGAGTGGGGAGTTTAAAAGACACAAAGTATTTCTACCATGAATTCCCTTGAAGAGCGCAGAGGATGTTAAGATGCCCTTCGAGCTCACCCGAAAGCAATCCCAATACGATTGAGCTATGCTCTAACCATCAACAAATCACAGGGCCAAACAATTTCAAATGTTGGAGTATATTTACCAAATGATGTTTTTAGCCATGGACAACTGTATGTGGCATTGTCAAGAGGAGTTTCTGTAAATAACACTAAAGTAATGGTTAAAAATGGTACATTGGAGGAGCACGAAGGAGTGTACACTAGAAATGTGGTGTTCAAAGAAATATTCACAAAATTACATGCATCGAGCCAAATTACATAGATTGAGTGGATTAATGTAACATTTGTAATATTCAAGAACTACTTTTTCTTCTGTTTTTGTATTCAGTGTACTTTTATGAATATATATGCATTGTATTACTTCTTCTAGACATGTTTGAAAGCTTTCGCAACCATTACCTCAGTCCACGATCTATATCTGAGACCACAAACGATATCGCCGCACATGATTGATGTTGCCCCCACGACCAATGTCTCCCCTGCGATAATTATTGCCCCGCGACAAATGTCGCACCCGCGACAAATGTCGCACCCGCGACAAATGTCGCCCCTACTGACTGTCGCCCCCACGATGAATGTCGCCACCACGACAAATGTTACAACACTATAAAATGACGCTCCTACGATAAATGTCGCACTCACGACGAATGTCGCCCCCTCGATAAATGTCGCATCCACGACAAATGTTGCCCCCTCGACAAATGTCGCACCCACGACAAATGTTTCCCCCTCGACAAATGTCGCACCCACGACGAATGTCGCCCCCTCGACAAATGTCGCACCCACGACGAATGTCGCCCCCTCGACAAATGTCGCACCCACGACGAATGTTGCCCGCACGGGGTCCTCAGTGCACGACTGCTTGTAGTTTATATGTTTTCTTCCAAAGTAGTTCAGATTATTACTTCTTTTCTATCTAAAGCAACTACTAATTCTTATTCGTTTCCTCATGGCATATGTAGAAGTCAGGAAATTCCCTACTCCAAAATATTCGGATCTAAGTGTAGCACGAGGTATTTGATTCGACGATTCAACACACCTGACTCTAAAGATAAAACAAGAGAGATAAAATGACTAAATGACCCCAAACACTGCAGTTGGGAGGTCCCACCACGTACCCGAAATCTTTTTAGAGCTTCCCCTCAACAACCAAAGATGATTGAGCTAGATACAAGAAAGGCACCACACAGAGAGTAGTTAAGTCTCGAGGGGATGAAAGGGCAACAAAGTAGTGGGATTTCAAAAGTGTTATTCTAGGTATCCCTGGGTCTTATTTATAGACAAAACCTAAAAAATGGGGTCTTCAGGCGAGAAGACCTTGTCCTGTGAGCTTACCACCTGAGCCCGCTGACTTCTTAGTTTGCTGACTGGAGATTATCTTCAGGCGGCTATTTGTGATCCTCGGCCGCGTTTGGCGAGGTAGTACTTGAAATCGCCCACTAGTCGAGTGTTGCAACTATTCGCCACAATCCACTGTCTGGATGCTCGCCTGAATGGTCAGATACATGATACTCGCCTATGTTGTGGATAGTCACACGCTTGAGTGAGTATGATATGTAACATTTCCCATACTTCTAGACCCCCTAAAGTTAGGGTTAGGGCTTAAGTGCTGCGTGGAGGCCCTAGTGTGACTCTACCTCAGCTTGAACTTAGGAAACTTGTTAGGTGCACCCCTAATGTGCATATGTCAACCTAGGACAATTCACACCCACAAGAACTCACCACCTCAAAGTAAGCTCTCTAACACTTCCATAACCCTAAAGGAGAAGCACTTGAGCAATGGACTAAAGGCTAGGTTAATCAAATGTGCCAAGTTGACCAAAGTCAATCCTAATGTCAACTATGGTCAAATTAACTCCTAAAGGCAAAATGAGGGCCCAAGACAATTCAAGTGAGCTAAGGCCTTTCTCAAGGCCCATCCTATGACCCAATAAATTATCATATTTATTTAATCTGAATTAGCATATTTTAATTAGAGTTTAATGGGGGTAATTAAGGGGGGACTTTCATTTGGAGGGGGAATAATTGAGGGAGACCATGTGACACTCCCTTCTTCTTCCTCAATGCCTGCTTTCATCTCCCCAGATGATTAGAAGGAGGTTTCTAGCAGTTACAAGTCGATCACTATCAAGGAGGCCCGCAATTTTCCATGGCTGAAACCCCCTTGCTTGGATCTCCTATATAGAGGCCCAAAAACTTAACTCAACTCTTTCATCATCTTCAGAGGGCCTTAAGCAGTCAGAATCGAGCATTAGTTCACTGGATTTGGTGGAGAATCGAGTTAGGGAGGAGGTTCACTGGAAAATAGCAAAACCATGGCCACTCATCAGAGTAGTCGCATCCAAGCCCAAAATCAGGCATGCATCACTTTCTCTCTCTGTGCTAGAATCTTAAGTTGTTAGGTGTCAGAACCGGGCTCAATCGAGCCAAGTTACAATTTCATATTCCATGGAAAAAGTCATTTTTGGCTCCTCTCGGGTTGGCTGGAAATGGACCCTCTGGCTGCAGAGCCACCACCAGGCTATAGCCACCACCTCAATTGAGGTGGTGGTACTGGTGGCCGGTCGGGGAAGTGGCCAGGTGGCCGGTAAAATGGCCTTAGAAGAAGATCTAGGTTGGTTAAATCTCAGCCTTAGGCTCAGTGGGGAAGACGATCTCATGGTTGTTGGATCTTATCCATGATCTGATTAGATCAAATAATGGCAGACCACTCTTAAATTTAGTTTAATATTATAGTAATCTTCATGCCATATTTTAGGCCTTTTAGAGGCCGTTTAATGAAAAATGAAAAACATGAAAGCTGTAGTCCTTTGACTTAGCTTTAACTAGGGACTTGAATCAGCCCATTTGGAGCATTGTATCTCCCCATAGGGCAGTTTTAGTAGGACTGGTCCTATGGGTAGGACAACTTTTATTTCTTGAATAACTCTTAATTGGCTATAGGTATTGACTTGAAATTTGAATTTATTATATATCTACCATAAATACACCCCCTGTCCAAAAATGATAATTTATGGATAAAAGTTTCATATAGTTTTTGGTAAAATGTGATTTTCCATAAAAGTGAAATAGTTTTGTGAAAATTAAATATAATAACCTCAAATTTTTCTCAGAGGCTCATTAGGTCAGTATAAGGCCCTGGTAGAAATATCAGTTCCATTGGACCTCAGTAGGTTTGTGAATCTACTTTGCATGTGGTCATGCTATATGAGATTAGGGGAGCATTTAGCCAAAAGAGGAAAAAAGGAGGATTGAGGTCCATATGATCTGTAGGATGACCTTGGAACTTGGGAATATACTTATAATGATGGAATACACCATCCAAAGTGAGATTAGGATTTTTGTAACCAAATCCTAGGTATTTGGCTTATTTTATTTTTGACTATGTTTTAAATTAAGGAAATAAAAGTGAGCAATTTAACTTGTAAAATTCTAAGACTCTGCCACTAGTATTATGTTGACATAATACACCACAAGTATTTTTTTGGGTATTTTTGGGAATTTCTGTTTAGACTGTGTAGCTAAAAGTATGATTATGCCCTTTTGGTATGCCTAGAAAATTATGAGAATTTTACATGATCATTATTATAGTGTTAACATGCTCTGTGAATTTTCTTAGAACTTTTGAAATCATAAATATGGAGTTTTGTTGAATAGTGATATTTTGGTAGTATATGAACTATTCTGAAGTTGGTGGTTAAATCTATCTAAAAAATTATCATCCTCTGGAATTATACTTTATTTGTCATTTAATTCCTTAGGAAATTTTATGGGATTTAATTACCTAGTTTTTCAATCAGTTCCTTTAAATTGTGACCTAAAGGCCCTATTTTTTTGGAAATTCATATTTACCACTATATTTCACAGAGAAATAAGGGGTTTTGCCCATAAAAATTATTACACAAAATGATGTTAGGAAAATTTCATCTTGTTGGTTTCATAATAGAATGTGACCTTCATGTTCAAAATCACATGTGACAATAGTTTAGGAAAATTATAATAAATGTTGATTATTTTATGAAAATTATGAACCTCTGTATTTAGGTCTAAAATGTCATGATAGATCTCAGGAAATAATTATAAATGCCTTGTGTCAAGTTTTTGGAGCAAAACTATTCATGCATACATACATGTTCATGTGGTCTGCATTTATCAATTTGGAAAAATAGTGATCCAGCAGTTGATGCTTTGGAGAGGTCACACACTTAGTAACCATGGGAGTAAATTTGATTAAGGGTAGCATAACATTACAAAGTGCCATGAGAAAGGGAACAATGTAGTTCATCTCATCATAGTTCCTAGTACCACTGCGAGCCCTTCACAGTGTAGACCTCGGGAAGTCCAAGGTTTACTGTAAATTACTAAGTAATCCGGAAGTTTGACAAGCGTAGTCTGATAGTATTAAAGTATATTATAGTGATCTCACCCATGTATGGGTTAGTATGATATAGGACTTCTTAGTCCTCCGAGCTGGAGGCTCGGGAGGGTATTACTACACCTAGTTTGTCCTCATGTGGTGGGTCACTCGGTATTGGTCCAGTCGGCACACCTACGGGAGTAAGATGACTCTAGTGCTGTGTGTGGAGCTTTTGGGAGACTGGTAGGATATATATACCGATGTTTGGAGGATAATGTACCCAAAGAGCACACCCGACCATAGAAGATTGGTAGTTGCCAGCAAGAGTACGCAGGTTAGTATGCTTAGCATTTATGTGTACGAGAGGTCTTGGCCTGGTAGTGTGCTTGCCTGTCTAGGAGTGGAGAATCCCACTCCACTACCACTGTGAGCCATGATAGTTGGTACCTGAGTGGTTAGCCACCTCTAAAAAGTGGGAATGCATGAAAGGTTTGTGTACATAGTCATGTGTGTGAGTTACATAATAATCATTGCATTACATAGCATGACATAGCTTACACACTTGCTGATCCTCATCATATAAATTAGTATTGGTTCTTTTATATGATGAGTTACAATTCTGAAAACCTTCACTTATAAGTTCGTATGGGCATTCATATAAGTTAAGGAACGCTTATGTGATGGTAGTGTTGCTGTTTTCCTTTACTAGTTTTACATAGCTCCTCTTTACTGTACTTTTATATTATACTAGTTTTTGCTCATCTTTACTTATTATTATTGCTCATACTGATATAGAACTGCTAGAAAATTATCCATATATATTCCACTGTCACATGTTTGTACATTCTGCTACTATTGATCCTTTGCCGTCTTCCTCCTGCACGGTACCTATTAGTCACGGGGGTGAGACAGGTACAAAGCAGCTGAGTCGAGTTTGACTGATGGACATTGGACCATATCATTTTAGGAACACGTGGAGACACCGCCAATGTCTGGCCAGGTGGAGCCAGAGATTGAGACACTAGGATCTGAGGAGTGGGAGCCGCACACCGCTACTACTACTCGTTGATAGGTTGATGATCACGTGGTTTAGCTTCCGCATTGTTAGTTGAGCGAGAGTGATATTTATAATGGTTATTTACTGGGCAAAATACATATTAGTCGTACTCTTTTTTATCTCATGTGGACCTTTTAGTTAGATATTTATATATCTATGTTGTAATGTGTGGACTTACTTTACTTTTTCTCTTGTTGGCCATGTGTAAGATCGTGCTTGCCGGCAGGATTGTCGTCTTGTGGTGGCAACTAACCCATAGTTGTTTTCATTGTAAGATGACGGTCCTTGGCAGAAATCTCTCATCGGCCATACCCAGTCCGTGGGGGGATTTTATATGATACTCATCTGTAATAAATGATCACACTCTGGGTCTATGGATGATTGTTGACATAGTCTTCCATATTAATGTTTACTTCTACCTTCATGACACAACTGGAATCTCCTTGATGAATAAAGGTTGTACATATTCCCCGTTCTTTTTAGTGATCTTAGAGCTTCAAAAAGAAACATCCAACCAACTATTCGGCAAGGCCTTTTGGCAAGGTTCGACCTCTACGCAGTGCTCGGTGGAGCCCCTTCCATCCCCAGATCTCTATAAATAGCGGGGGAGGAGATCATCTCCGGGATCCCTTTTTGGATCATCACGAGATGTCGTTCACAACCGAGGAAATCACAAAGAAATTCCTGTTCCTAGGGGGGGTGCTTGGTCCACTGCCCCTGCCCGCCAAAAAACATCGACATGATGGCGCTGATAAGAAAGCTGATCACCACAAGTTGAAGAAGAAGAAGAAATTGTAGATAAGGCCCGCTCCAGCATGGGAGGGGTCATCTGCTCCCAGTGAGTGCCAAACTTCCCGCGTCGAGTCCTCGATGATCTCGGCCGCCACTTAGGAGGAGATAAACCAAATGGGCCTGGGCAATGATGCCGACGCCCCCGAGGGCGAGTCTGCTCACCCCAGTCCTCTGCCGAGTAGTCATGTTGTAAATCCTCCCACGCAACTGAGGAAGATCACCCGTGCGAGGTGCTAGCCATACCACCCGCTCCAACAGATGTTATTCCTTCCACTAAGGTACTAGATCACACATCTGTACTATCTGAAGTCGGCCGCTCCTCTGAGGTGATTTCTACTATTATTGTTACCATCGTGATCTAGAATTGGTCTAACAGGTAGTCTCACTACCAATGCAATATGAGCCTATGGAATCGCACATAATAGTATTAGAGAAGTTGGAAAGTTTTGTGTTGACATTGCTCATATTTGATAAGAGTGAAAGGACAAGACTATGACATTATAGATTTTGAGTTTTTTCAACCCCGGACCTAAATTATGAATATAGATGACCAGGTAAGTTATCAGAATACTCGAGGATAATTCGTCGAATGGTATGTTGATATTTTGCTGAATCCGTCTGAATTCGTCGAGAGGTCCCTTGAAATTTCGACAAATTGGACTTGGATTCATCGTGTATACTCTTGACATTACAACGAATTGAACTTGGATTCGCCAAGTGTTCTCTTAATCTTTCGACGAATTGGTCTATCTGAATTCTTCGAGTATTTTCGTGTTATCTCAATGAATGGATCATTGATTCGTCGTATATACACGTGTCATCTCGACGAATGTTGTTAACTCCGGTTTGATTCTTTTAAGTCCAATTTTTGTCTGGTCTGTAAAGCCCCAAATCTCGAGGATGAATGGGCTGAAGTAGGGGGGACAACACGGCCTGGGACATGGGCGTGTCCAAGGCTGTGTCCTACTCTGTGTGAGGTACACGGCCAGGGATATGGGCGTGTACATGGCTGTGTCCTGCACTCGAGTGCTGGTAGGGTGTTCTCGAGTGAGTTCGACGAAATGCGGTCGACGATACTCGAGTTGGGTACACGGCCTGTGACACGGGCGTGTCCAGGGCCGTGTCCTGCTAAGTGCTCAACGTTTTCTCTAGTGAGCTTGACGAAATGCACTCAACGATCCTTGAGTGGGTTACACGGCCTGTGACACATGCGTGTCAAGGGCTGTGTCATTCTCTGTGCTTGGCCAGGTCTGCGAGGACTGATGAATACGGGATGGACATGGGCGTGTCCGAAGCCGTGTTTGGCACACGGCCTGTGACACGGGCGTGTCACATGGCCGTGTTCTGGTCAGGTTAAGTCGGTTTCTTTGTCGCTTAAGGTACATGGCCTGTGACATGGGCGTGTCACAAGCCGTGTTTAGACCAGAAAAATGTTTTTCAGGGCTTTTTGTGGTCGTTCATTCCTTTCAGCTAGGATCCAACGGTCCTAAGATATCACTGATATTATAAGGCTATGAGTTGAGGATAAACTCTCTCATTAGCAATGAACTTTCTCTCTCTTTCTAAAGAGGTTGAGAGTGGGGAGAGCAAGGGAGGAGGAGAAGGAATCCGACTGTCGGTGGAGCTTCAGAGCCCCGAATTGCGTGCTGAGTCCAGATTCGTGGAGGCAAGGCCGTTACGGTGCTTTTCATCCAGCTAGTTTTCCATGGCTCCAAAGCGATCGTCAAGGGTAACGATCTTTCTTCCTTGGACATGTGAAGTCCTTAATTTGGCATATGCATGGGTTTCCCCCACCAAAGGGAGGATTGTTGAGGGATTTCCCTTGGGTTGATTCTGGATATCCCCAAGATGTCTTGCATGTGGATCTAGAAATGTGTAGTACGGAATAGGAATACTATATGAAGCCCATCTGGACAGTTGGTCTAGATTGGTGATGTTTTATTTTGCACACCGGAGAAGACTCCGTATATAAATGAATATGTTTGCGGATTCGGTGGGTTGTGCCTGTGAAGGGTAGTAGTAGGAAGTACTGGAGTGAAAGTCCAGGAAAATACCCGCAAAGTGTTTGTGTTGTATGCTATGAAAGACCAGTGTTTCTGGCATTGCAGATGGCTGCAGGGATTGTTGGATGGTTGATCTAGATAAGGTTAAGGCTAGGGATGGAAAATAAGTTCTGTTGCTAACGTCGGGCGATAGTGAGTGTCACTGGCGATGGCTCCTAGCTAACCTGAGTTTGTGAAGCCAGTCCTTAGGGGATATTGTGGCTATTTGTGATCTCTTGAAAGGGATTCGTGTCGAATGGATAAGGGGAGGCCGACCCGCGTCAGTCTAGACATTGAACTGAAAATTTGAGCAATGGGAAAAGGCTGAACTGTCTCAGCGTTATGGTTGTCCGCCATGAGTGCTTGGGTGATTGGAATTCTGCAGAAACACATAGCGAGAGTCTTAGGCCTGCACGCTATTAAGACTAAGTCTCTAGCTGAAGGCCGTGGAGCGAAATGCTCAAGTTTGTCATTGGGCTTCAGACCTTTGAATGGTGGTGGGACCCTGGCATTTCCGGTACACCAAGCATGTGCCTTCGAACGACGGTGGGACCCTGGTATTTCCAGTACACCAAGAATGTTCCCTGAACGGTAGTGGGACTATGGTATTTCCAATACACCGAGAATGTGCCCTGAGTGCACGGAGTGTCGGGCCGCGTGGGCGACGTTTGTGATAAATTGATTGTGCCTGAGTGTACATTGTGTGATATATCTTCTTGTAAAATGCTATGCCTGCAGGGAAGGAATACCATTACCCCAGGTAAGGGGTAGGGTCGTTATAAATTGGTCAGCTGAATGCTGAACATTGTCTTGTTTACCACCATTGCGGTGGATTGTCCTGTGCAGGTGCAGGAGAGCCGAGCGGAAAATAGGGGGTTGAATTCCTTGTTGTTGCTGCTGCTGCTAGGCTGGTCCTCGAAGGCCGAAGAAGTTCCTATGATGTTACTTTCATGTGTGACCAGCCTGTGTGCCGATGTATGGAAGTCATAGTTATAAAGCTTAATTATAAGGCCATAAGTCCAGGCTTGTTGTGCAATTGGAGAACATTCCTTCATGATGATATATATATATATATATATATATATATATATATATATATATATATATATATATATATATATATATATATATATATATATATATATATATATATATATATATATATATGCTGGTTTATATATGGTGGACATTCTGATGAGTTGAGTTCAAACATCTTAAAAGCTTCCACTAGAATGCTCCGAGTTAGGATGCGAATAGTTTTGATATTAACCCGTAACTTCGCCACTTATTTGTGGCATATGGTGTGAGGCCCCTGCTAGACCTTCTATTATATATCATGTAACGGGTGGAGGTGTTACATTTTGGTATCAGCTTGTCTCGGTCTTCCTCTTTCGAATTCGTGGTCGAATTCTTTTATGGGGTGGCGAGCACGTGTAAGTGCGACCCACTATAACATTAATGAACTCAAGAATGTCTACTAAGTAATGCAAATACACCTATTTGAGAAACCTGCGTGTTCCTATATTGTTGTTATTTCTTGTGAAATGTCACTAATGTATGTCTTGTACACCTATAGGAGACTCGTAGTGGTGCTGGGTAGTCTGAGCCCCAGCGTTCTGATGAGAGTGCGACACCAGCTGTGGTGCCTACACCTCCTACTTTTACAGAAACTGTGCACTTAGTTGCTGAGGCACTGTTTACAATGATTTATGCACAGCTTACTGGGTAGGAACAAGGGCAGGCACATACAACATTGATGCCTGAACGGGTTGGTGTAAGGCCAGAACCTGTTGAGGCAGTTGATCCTCGGGCAGCTGAACGGTAGTTGAAGCAGTTTATGAGCTTCAATCCTCCTACATTTATGGGTGTGAGATCCCCAACGCAGGCGGAAGATTGGTTGTCGCGCGTCAAGCGAATATTGATAGTGATAAGGACGGAGGAAAATCAGAAGGTCACCTTGGCCACCTTCTTGTTGAAAGGAGACGCTCGGCTATGATGGGACGAGATAGAGTTACACCACTTAGCGAGTAGGCAACTAACAGAAGTCTCGATTGAGGAATTTTCTCCACTGTTCTTGGAAAAACACTTGCCAGTGGCACAATGCATCACCATGGAAAATGAGTTCCAGCATCTAACTCAGGGAGAGAGTAGTGTTGATACCTACTTGCATGAGTTTACGCAATTGGAATGCTATGCGCAGTCTATCTTCGTTGATATACAACGAAAAACCAATCGTTTCTATGATGGATTCCGGGATGAGTTGAGATTCCTGCTATCAAGTTCGGTGAACCAAGGGTTTCAGGCGTTGGTGGATAAGGTGTGTGCGTTGGATAAGGATATGAAGCGGGTGTAAGGAAAAATGGACTTGGCGATGACAAAGTCCGAGTTCAAAGTGCCGCACCTGGGGAAATCCAAGTGCCGAAGGAAATGGGGTAAGAGATTCAAGTCTTCTTCACAGGCTCCTTCGAGTGTTGCATCGGGAGCAACTTCGAGGAAGGAGTCTCGGACCTGCTATACATGTGGTCGAATGGGGAATATAGCCCGTAACTGTTAGGTTGGTCCACCAAAGGTTGAAAAGAAGACAGGAGCGTCATATGTTGAAATGGGAAAGGCCTTGGTGGTGTCCTCTGCATCCCAGGCGCAACCACGAGTGTATAGTCTTGGCCAACAGGAGGCCATAAAGCAAAGTGATGTTGTCACAGGTACGCGACAACATATTTGACTGTTGCTTTTGCTATTTCATACCTTGTTTGTAGCTTGTGTATGATGTGTTTGTATTAGGCTTTGTCCTGATTAGAGACTGTTCGACGAGAGCACTGTTTGATGCTGGTGATTCTCATTCATTTCTATCTGTGAACTTCGTGTCATGGATCGGTGTACTGATTCGTATGGTGGCAGATAGTGTTAAGGTGTTATTACCAAATTGATGTTTATTGCATGCGGATAGGTCTTGTTTTGTGGAGGTATGAATAGGAAGTTGGGATTTCGGATTGGAAGCATCAGTGCTACCGATATCGGAATTTTAGGTGATCTTTTGGTATGGACTGGCTCTTGGAGCAGCGTGCCTACATAGATTGCAAGTCAAAGGAAGTCACACTGGAGCAGAATACTGATGAGTACAATTATGATAGGCTTTGTACTATCATAATTGTAATCATGTCCACTATTTTCTACCTCCATATGTACTAATTTCACGAGAATAGGTAAGAATTTGCTTTATCATGAGTAGAAGAGCACAGTTAGGAGTTTCTATTATTTCATGTATTAAGCTATCTATTTATTCCTTCATTTTTCTAATGCATGTATTGCTAACCAGTGGAGCTAGAAGTCTTGGAGCAAACAGAGGAGTTCATAGATTTGACATGGCTGATGACAGGACAATAATGGGGCGCATATGGGGAGGAACTTGCCCGTGTTCCCTACCCGTGTCCTATTCGGGATGGAACAAAAGAATTGGAGGAAAAAGACAGAGCACCACACGGGTAGGAACACGCCCGTGTTCCTACCCGTGTCCTTTTTGGCATAAATCCAACTTCGGCTGCTAACCAACCCATGTGCGAAGAACACGAAGAACAACACGGCCGTGTCCGTACCCGTGCCATCTGACACGGCGCATGACCAGACACGCCTATTCATGTGGAACCACCCTTGAACCGTCAACACGGCCTGTGACACGGCCGTGTTGATACCCGTGTCCTACCCTGTTTGCAAAGGGACTATAAAACACCTGTACAAAAATTAGAGGGGGACTTTTGGATCATTTTTATTAGGAGAACATCTGGAGCACGAAAGTGGAGCACCCAAGAGAAGGAGGAATTAAAGGAGATTTTTGTATGCTTTTAATCTTTCATGTATCTCTTTTAATCTTTCCTTTCTCTTGGTGATCTAACTTTATTTATCTTTTATTTCACATGAAACTTTAATTTGAACAATTTGGTAATCATGTATCTTATTATTTTCATCAAATTTGTGGTATTTTATTCGTATGTAGGCCTTCAAACAAAGAGAATTATCCTAGTTATGAATTTATTATTTGCTTTACTTGAATCCCAATTTTTTAGATTGAGAAATTGGAAGGTTGTGATGATGTTTATATGTTCATATTTAGGTGTTATTTCTCTTTGCATTTCAATTTGCATGATCGAGAGATATGTCGATTGGATAATTATAATACAGATAAATGGATTCATGGTATTTTAGAGATAGGATTTCATGAATTTATGTATTAGATAGGGTACTTTACTTTAATGCAAATTTGAGGGTTTTGAATTATTCGAGAGAAAATTCACTAACTTTGGTTTAGATTTTGAATTGCTCGAGAGAGAATTTGATAAATATTTAACCCTTACAATACAACAAATTTGATAATCTTAATATTACCCGATTACATAGAATTGAGTTAATGAGAGGTTATGATCATGTGAATGCTCTTAGACTTTCGGCTTTTTATCATTTTTAATCCTCCAATGTTTATTTATCCAAGTAGTCATAGTTAGGTTAATCTAGGTTAAAAATCAATTTTAATTATAGGTATGATAATAGAGTGAGGGTGAGTACGAGTATTTGAAAGGCCCCATGGAATACGACACGAGATGTAGATTTCTCCTATACTATGATTGATAGGTTCACTTGCCTGAAAGTTAAATCAATCTAGCTTATGCCCATCTACATAGTTTATATTAGAGTGTAGAATGAATCCACATCAATTTATTACTTGTTAAAAATAATCATCAAGTTTTTGACGCCGTTGCTGGGGACTTCTTTTCAATATTTTGAAAGTCTAAACTTTATTAATCTCCCAATTTTGTTTATTAACATATAACTGTAAATTAGTTTATGGAATAATTATATCGCTTAATCTCTATTTTGTAGTCTATTAGTCTATGACCACGGGGAGAAATTCTGGGCTAGCACCATTTCATCATGTCCCATAGTGAATTATTCATAACACTAATCAAAGGGATGTGGGAATTAATACCATAGATATTTCAAACGGACTTTAAGAAGAGGATACAGTGAACCAAGGAGAGCATCATCCAGAAAATTTGGATACCATGGCTAACCAGAATGAGCAAACCATGTTTAACTTTGCTAGACCTAATCTTCAGGGAACCGGGTCAAGCATCGTTAGACCGCCAATAGTCATCAATAATTTCGAATTGAAGCCTAGAGGTATAAAGACGGCTCAACAGTATGTCCAATATGATGGCCTGCAAGATGAAGATCCTAACATACACTTAGCCGGATTCTTGGATATATGTGACACATTCAAGATCAATGGCGTTTCCAATGCTGCCATTCGATTGAGATTGTTCCCATTTTCACTAAGGCATAAGGTGTAGCAGTGGCTTAATTCACTACCTAGAGGGTCGATTACTATTTGAGATATGATGGTTGAGAAGATTTTAATGAAATATTTTCCACCGGCAAAGACTGCAAAGCTAAGGAATGACATCTCTACATATGTTCAATTGGAGTCTGAATTGTTGTATGATACATTTGAACAAGTCAAGGACCTTTTGAGGAGATGTCCCCATCACGCACTACCTTCATGGCTTCAGATTCAGACTTTTTACAATGGTCTCAATCCAGCCACTAAACAAATGATCGATGCGGCTACTGGAGGCACCTTGAACAATAAGACACCTGAGGCGGCTCAACAGTTGATAGAAGACATGACAATGAACAACTATCAATGGTCTACCATCAGACAAAAACCTAATAAGGCTGCAGGAATGTATGAAGTAGATGTCGTCACTGCCTTACCCATTCAAGTGGAGAAGCTTCATCAAAAGATGGATAACCTTTCATTAGTGTCATCTTTGATGGTACCTCAACAATGGGACCCTTCATTTAGTGGAATGCCGGGTTGTGAATCTCAAGTGCAGGAACATGTTGACTATATGGGTAACAACACCAAACCTCCTTTCAACCAAGCAAACAACCCATATAGTTTTACATACAATCCTGGATGGAGGAACCACCCCAATTTCTCTTGGCGAGGACATGGAAATCAAGGGAAGCAACTTGTGTTTGGACAACCACAACAACCGGAACCAAGGAAGCCAACATTGGAAGATGTACTTGCCAAGTTCATGCAAACTACTGATGTAGCTTTCCAGAATCAAGAGGGTTCAATTCGTAATTTGGAGAACCAGATTGGTCAACTCGCAAGGATGGTATCTGAAAGGCAACAAAGAACACTTCCAGGTAATACTGAGACAAACTCGAGGGATCATGCAAAAGCCATCCAATTAAGGAGCGGAAAGGAGTTACAAGACCAACGACCTATGAAAGAAGCACCCCAAGTGGAGTCTAGCGGCGAAGGACCGAGCGAGATGAACGTGCAACCAATGGAGTATCAACCAGCAATACCATATCCTGCAAAGCTTAACAAGGAGCGCATGGATGCGCAATATGGTAAATTTTTATCTATGTTTAAGCAATTACATGTCAATTTACCTCTTTCTGAAATCATTCAAATGACTAAGTATGCTAAATTTCTTAAGTATGCTAAATTTCTTAAGTATTTAATTTCAAATAAAAGTAAAATAGAAGAATTATCTTTAGTAACACTTAGTGAAGAATGTTCCGCTATTTTGCAAAATAAATTACCACAAAAACTTAAGGATCCCGATTCATTCCATGTTTAATCGGTGATTTACAAGTAAATAAAGCTTTAGCGGACTTAGGAGCTAGTATAAACTTAATGCCTTACAAACTATATTTGAAACTAGGTCTAGGAGAACTTAGCCCAACTAGAATGAGTATTCAACTAGCAGATCGATCAGTTAAGTACCATAGAGGAATAATAGAGGATGTACTGGTTAAGGTAGATAAGTTTATATTTCCTGCCGATTTTATTATTCTAGATATGGATGAAAATATCGAAGTAGCACTTATACTAGGTCGTCCATTCTTAGCTACATCTAGAGCACTTATTGATGTTTTTGATGGTAAATTAGTTTTGCGAGTAGGGGAAGATGAAGTCACTTTTCAAATAGGTAATACAATGAAACAATCCTTAGATAATGATGATTATTGCTATTTTTCTCATGGTATTGATAATTTTATGACTTCTATGAATTCTAATTTATATTATAGAGATCCTTTAGAAATTTGCATCACTAACTGTTATCTAGAAGTTGAAAAAAATGAAGACATTGTTGAACATTTATTTTTTCTAGATAGTTGCGTTTCGATAAATAGAACGATTGAATATAGTTTGATTACATAAGGAGATCATGAAGGTCTTAAGAATAATACTAAGGATCCACCGATAGTAGAACTAAAAAAATTACCGGATCATCTTGAGTATGTATTCTTAGGAACTAATTCTTCTTACCCAGTTATTATCTCCTCTAATCTTTCTAATACTGAAAAAGCTAAATTAATAACTGTGCTGAAGAAATGTAAAGGTGCAATATCATGGAAAATATCTGATATAAAAGGTATTAATCCTAGTTTTTGCACTCACAAGATCCTTTTGGAAAAAAACTATAAATCTTCTATTCAACCGCAACATAGGCTAAACCCGAATATGAAAGAGGTAGTTAAGGCTGAGATTGTTAAGTTGTTAGATGCTGGTATGATATACCCTATTTATGATAGTTCATGGGTTAGTCCTGTACAAGTCGTTTCTAAGAAGGGTGGTCTAACAGTGGTAGCGAACGATAAGAATGAATTAATTCCAACGCGAACGGTAACAAGTTGGCGTGTCTGTATTAACTATATGAAGTTAAACGATGGCACTAGGAAAGACCATTTCCCTCTTCCTTTCATTGAACAAATATTAGAATGTTTGTCAGGACATTCTTATTATTATTTTCTAGATGGACTTTCTGGATATTTCCAAATTCCTATAGCACCAAAAGACCAGGATAAAATAACATTCATGTGACCATTTGGTACCTTTGCTTATAGACGTATGACATTTGGTTTATGTAATGCACCCTCCACTTTTCAAAGGTGCATGTTAGCCATCTTTAATGAATATGTTGATGATATTATGGAAGTGTTTATGGATGATTTCTCTATTTTTGGTCACTCGTTTGATTTGTGTTTGAATAATTTAAAGAAAGTTCTCAGGAGGTGTGAGGAAATAAACCTAGTGCTTAGTTGGGAGAAGTGCCATTTCATGGTGAAAGAAGGGTTAGTACTTTGCCATAAAATCTCAAGCCAAGGAATTCATGTAGATAGAGCGAAAATTGAAACCATAGAAAAGTTGCCACCACCAACCTCCGTTAAGGCAGTGAGAAGTTTCTTAGGACACGCTGGATTTTACCGTCGATTTATTAAGGACTTATCTAAAATCCCTAAACCACATACTAGGCTTTTAGAAAAAGACACACCTTTTATTTTTGAACAAGAGTGTCTACATGCCTTTGAGTTCTTAAAAGAAAGATTAATTAATTCTCTTATTATGATAGCGCTCGATTTTAGTCAGCCGTTCGAGAACATGCGTGACGCTAGCAGTTTTGCAGTAGGAGCTATTTTAGGGCAACGCCGAAACAAACACTTTCACCCTATTTATTATGCTAGCAAAACACTTAATAATGCGCAGGAGAATTATACGACTACGGAAAAAGAACTTCTAGTAGTGGTATTTGCCTTTGATAAATTTAGATCCTATTTAACATTATCTCAGGTGGTAGTATACACAGATCACTCTACCCTTAGATATTTTCTGGCCAAAGAGGAAGCAAAGCCTCGTTTAATCCATTGGGTTCTTTTATTACAAGAATTTGATTTGAAAATTAGGGATAAACGAGGAGAAGAAAACTTAGTTGTAGACCATCTCTCACGTTTAGAAACTCGACTACGAGTATTGTTAGATGAATATGAGATTTCTGATACATTCACTGAGGAATCGTTATTTGTCTTATCTACAAATATAAATCCTGATTATCCATGATTTGCCGATTATGCAAACTATCTTGTGGCTAAGGTCCTTCTAAAAGAATTTTCATATCAGCAGAAAGAGAAATTTTTCTCTGACTTGAAATATTACTTCCGGGAGGACCCCTTTCTTTTTCGGATATGTTTAGATTCTGTTATACGAAGGTGTGTATCAGCGGAGGAGGGTTGGAAAATTTTGGAGCAGTGTCATTCAGGTCCTGCTGGTGGTCACTATGGATCAAATCGCTCAGCAAAAAAGGTTCTTGATTGTGGTTTTTATTGGCCCCTTCTATTCAGGGATGCCCAAAGGTATGTGCTTTCATGTGATTCTTGTCAGAAATCATGTAATATTTCTAAATTACATGAAATGACGCAAAAATTTATTCTTTAATGTGAAGTATTCAATGTGTGGGGGATTGACTTTATGGGACCATTTCCAGTTTCTTACGGGAATAAATATATTTTGGTAGTTGTAGATTATGTATCAAAGTGGGTTGAAGCACAAGATGTACCTACTAATAATAGTAGAGTAGTAATCCGATTTTTGAAAACGTTATTCGTACGATTTGGCACACCACGTGCACTTATTTGTGATAGGGGTTCACATTTTTGTAATCTACAGTTAGATAAAGTATTACAAAAATATGGAGTTACGCATAGGATAGCCACTCCTTATCATCCACAAACTAGTGGTCAAGTTGAAGTTTGCAATAGAGAACTTAAGAGGATCATAGAAAAATCTATAGAAGGGAATATGAAGTAATGGTCTAGGAAACTAAACGATTGTTTGTGGGCATATAGGACCGCCTTCAAAACAACTATAAGGACCACCCCCTTTAGATTAGTCTATGGTAAATCTTGTCACCTGCATATAGTAATAGAACACAAGTCGTATTGGGCAATACACTTTTTGAATTTTGATACTAATTCTATAGGGGAGAAATGAAAACTTCAACTTAATGAATTAGATGAGTGGAGAACCATGGCTTACGAGAACTCCCAGATTTATATGGAGAAGACCAAACTAGTCCATGACCGTCACCTTCGCAAACCCAAGACATTCCAAAAAAGGTGACCAAGTCCTCCTTTTTAATTCCAGACTGCGTTTATTCCCAGGGAAGTTAAGGTCTAAGTGGTTCGGACCCTTCCAAGTTAAAGCAGTCTTTCCCTATGGAACCTTTGAGCTAACCCACCCTGAGAAGGGCGATTTTAAGGTCAATGGGCACCGATTAAAACTTTACTATGGTGCACTTCCTCAGAATTTCGCGCGTCAAGAAACATGCCTCTGTCTAGACTAGGATTTCAAATAATGTAGTAAATTTTGTTTTAAGTTTATAAAATTTTTAGTAAAAGTTTAGTTAATATTAATCCAAAAATTCTTTAATAAAATTCACTTAGGAGGAATTTTAAAATTAGGGGAGCACACACGTAACCACACGCCCGTGTTCATTGCTGTGTCCACAACACACCCGTGAGCGTAGCCGCATCCCATATTAAACCAGGAGTAGGCAGCTTCAATCCCGAGCACCACACGGGTTCACACATGCCCGTGTGTATGGCCATGTCATTGGCCAGCATTTTTGCCCATAGGCGCCCGAGCAGGACACGGGAGAACACACACCCGTGTTAATGCCCGCGCGCCTCTACACGGCTTGACACCCGACCATGTTCAAATCCATGTCGATGGTCAACGAAGTCTTTCCCGAGAAGGGCACGGGTAGTCACCCGACCATGTGCTGCGCTGTGTAGCGATTTGACGATGTCCATCCCGAGAAGGACACGGCTTGACACCCGGTCGTGGCAGTACCCGTATCGCTATTCGACGAAGTGTTGCCCGAGAAGGACACGGGTATCCACCCAGCCGTGTCATGACCCGTGTGCATTTAAATGCACAGTGCCCGAGTAGGACACGGGTTGATACACGATCGTGTTGTTGACCGTATTCGCCTGACACGCCTCCTTCCCATGAAGTTTGACCACACATCCCGACGAAACTCGTGTTCCATGCGGTTAAGATTCCCTAACACGGGTGAACACACGGCCGTATGCGCACCCGTGTTCTCCTTCTTTAAATAGGGCTGTGTTCTAGTCCTCTCCATCTTCCTCCCCTGATTCCCAGCTTCACTTCCTATATACCCCCTTGTCTCCAGAGCAGGTTGAGGTTTAGCCTTCAACGTTCGTGGATTCGCTTCCTCTCGTAGCCATCTATCCTCCTAGGTAACAATTTTTGGTTTAGGTTTTTACTCAACTTCTTCTTTCTCTCCACTCTCTTCTCCAAATTCTTGTTCTCCTCCTTTCATTTTTCCTATCCTTTTTCTTCTTCATCATTTTTTTTTAAAAAATCCTTGTATTTGTCCACAGATCATGTCTTCAGGATGAGCCCAAGGCGGTCGCCATCGTCGCACGGAGCTCCAGGGATTGTCTACGGAAAGGCGCGACGCCGCTGGTCTGCACCAATCCAGCACATATCAACCGCTACAATCGCCTCCAGTCAAAAAAATATCAAGACATTCAATCAATTGACTGGAGTGTCCAAGAGGAGATAAATTTAGCGATAGATGTCAGAGAGTTGATATCTATAGTGGGCTGGGAGCAATTCTTTGCTATCGAGGAGTTAGGTTTTAAGGAACTCACATTAGAGTTCATGTCGTCTTTTTACTTAAATCTTAGACCTACTCTCACAGAGCACGCACACGCGCATGAGGGGGTCATCTTTTTTCGAGTAGTGGGCACTTTTTACACACTCACCCTTCTCAAGTTTACCCAATATTTAGGGGTGTATGAGGACTCGTTCCTCTTTAGTGCCGCCTACCCCGAGCTTCATTTTGATCTTCCCACTCGCGACCATGCTGACATTATCTTGTCCCGGCTTTCTTTTGACTATAGTCCATATGAGTCCAAGAGATCTAAGGCCTCCAAGTTGCATTCTCCCACCCTCCACTACATACATGACCTCCTTAGCCATACCTTGAGCGGCAGGGGCGAAAGCTCTGGCGTTGTTAGTAGGCAGGATGTGTTATATCTTTATAGCATGTCGTCACGTTTCCACGTCCATCTGGGTTTCATGCTCGTGCAGTTCATCCTTCATCAAGATGACAACTCCTGCATAGGGTCTATCTGTATAGCACCCTACATTACCCGCCTGACAAAGAGTATGAACATATTCCCGTCCCTTCCCCCGATGACAGTGGTCGTGAAGACCGTGCCTATCACGATGGCCAGTCTTTGATCCCTCCACCTCGTCATCTCCCGTCAGGGCCGGGGGGGGCATTATATACTCCCCTGCGAAGCGTGGACCACACACGCATGACGACGATGACGACGAGGTGGATCCTAATCTCGATGAGCCTCTGTTGCCTCCACCCCGCTCTACTTATGCTCAGGGAGAGTCTTCTGCTGCTCCTCCTCGAGCGCATTCACAGTATTCTTGAGAGTTCCAGCACTTTTTCAAGACCGAGCTCTCGCCATGATTACATCGTATAGAGGCATCGCAGAAGCGGATAGAGGACGCCATTTTTCAGATCAGGGACCACTTGGGGATCTCTCCAAGACCACCGACAGCTCCTGGCCCGCCTCACTTCCCCGATAATCAGACAGACCCTCCAGCCTACTTTTGACATGTATCAATGTAATTTAGCAGCATTTATTTATATCAGTGTATTATCAGACATTATATATATTATCATATTTGCTCATTTTTCATTCGTGTGCTCTTTTATTTTCATGATAGCCAGTTCTTTATTTATTGGTGAAATTACTCTCTCAGCTCTTTACATTACAATGAGGACATTGCAAATTTTAAATCTGGGGGTGGATGTTCTTCAATTCAATAATTTCTGTGATAGACATGATTACAATTAGTTATACTTTTGCTATCATAGTATTCAAGGTTGTTATACCCCCCCCCCCAATTTTTTTTACTCCTTTAAGCTCTCATGAATTCACTCATTTGGGATTATAACTATCTTATTTAACTTTGCACGTTGATTAAAATGAATTGATGTAGACTCCTTGAGCATTTAACTTTGTTGATTTGTAATTAAGTATAGAAATTCATTAGCCTAATTTTCTCTATATAATTTATTTTTAAGATTAACCCTTTTTATTATTTATTATCACTAACTCTATTTTAGAAAATATAATTATCTATAATAAAGTGAGTCGATGAGTGTAACATTTTGATAATTTGGTATTAGGAAATCAAAATAAAGAATACTCTCTATTGATGTCTAGAACTTACCCTCTAGCGATCGTCAAAACTATTGCATAAGTTAATTAGTGAGGGCAGAAATAACTTAGGACTCCATTTGGATACCTTGAGCCTTACAAACCCAAAACATTAAACATTATACCCTTGCACACCCAATTTTTACCTAATCCCTGTGCCTTTTGATGCTCTACTACCAAAATTCACCAATGCCAAATCCTTACCTATTAGCACACCTATCATTGATACCTTCTTGAAATGAGTTTGTTCATAGTGATATGTGGCCTGAGTGCGTGTATACCTGCACCCACTTGGAATGATCCCTACTATGAACCCTTAAAACATAGTGATATGTGGCCTGAGTGCGTGTATACGTGCACCCACTAAGAATGATCCCTACTATGGCCCCTTGGTTAAGAAGAAAAATAAAAATATAGAGTTTCCATCAAAAATGTGGGAAGTATAATAATTACAAAGTCTGGGGGTGTTTTTATAACATTGATGTTTGTTAAGGTATTTATAGAACAAAAGGCTCAATCGTGATTTAGGTGTGAAAAAAAAAAACCGCATCGAATTTATCTTTGATTACCCCACCTATAATCCCCTATCCTAAGCCGAAAAGGTTACACCATAATATAAGTCCTAAGGATCCAGCCTCATTAATTCTAACTAGTGTCGTGGAGTGGGTGTAAAAAGGTAAGCTCATGACTATCAATATTGGTACCTATAAGTTTTGAAATACTAATACATATCTTATTGAAATTGTTATTTTCTCCTCACAATTGTTATGGATGACTATACTTCTATTTCTAAGAAAGAGTGAAAGATAGTTAACGGATATATTGGAGGAATTTTAAGATAAAGTTATATTTAGAAAAGTTTGCTATACTATTTCCTATACGATTACATCATCAAAGTTCTCTTTAAATTCATAGCAACCAGTGTGCGGAAGCAAAATTATTTATTGGTAACTCAAATGTTTGAATTAGTTTACTTAGGGACATGCAAACATCTAAGTCTGGGGGTATTTGATGAGTATAATTATGATAGGCTTTTTACTATCATAATTGTGACCATGTCCACTATTTTCTACCTCCCTATGTAGTAATTTCGCGAGAATAGTTAAGAATTTGATTTATCATGAGTAGAAGAGCGCAGTTAGGAGTTTCTATTATTTCATGTATTAAGCTATCTATTTATTCCTTCATTTTTCTAATGCAGGTATTGCTAACCAGTGGAGCTAGAAGTCTTGGAGCAAACGAAAGAGTTCACGGATTCGACATGGCTGATGACAGGATAAGAATGGGGCACACACGGGTAGGCACACGCTCGTGTTCCCTACCTGTGTCCTATTCGGTATGGAACAGAAGAATTGGAGGAAAAAGACAGAGCACCACAGGGGTAGGAACACGCCCGTGTTCCTACCCATGTCCTTTTCGGCATAAATCCAACTTCGGCTGCCAACTAACCCATGTGCGAAGAACATGAAGAACAACATGGTCGTGTCCATACCCATGTCATCTGACATGGCCCATGACCAGACACGCCTATTTGTGTGGAACTGCCCTTGAACCGTCAACACGGCATGTGACACGACCGTGTTGATACCCGTGTCCGACCCTGTTTGCAAAGGGACTATAAAAAATCTGTAGAAATCTTAGTGGGGGACTTTTGGATCATTTTCATTAGGAGAACCTCTAGAGCACGAAAGTGGAGCACCCAAGAGAAGGAGAAATTGAAGGAGATTTTTGTATGCTTTTAATCTTTCATGTATCTCTTTTAATCTTTCCTTTCTTTTGGTGATCTAACTTTATTTATCTTTTATTTCACATGAAACTTTAATTTGAACAATTTGGTAATCATGTATCTTATTGTTTTCATCAAATTTATTGTATTTTATTCTTATGTAGGCCTTCAAACAAAGAGAATTATCCTAGTTATGAATTTATTATTTGCTTTACTTGAATCCCAACTTTTTAGATTGAGAAATTGGAAGGTTGTGATGATGTTTATATGTTCATATTTAGGTGTTATTTCTCTTTGCATTTCAATTTGCATGATCGAGAGATATGTCGATTGGATAATTGTAATATGGATAAATGGATTCATGGTATTTTAGAGATAGGAATTCATGAATTTATGTATTAGATAGGGTACTTTACTTTAATGCAAATTTGAGGGTTGTGAATTGTTCGAGAGAAAATTTACTAACTTGGCTTTAGATTTTGAATTGCTCGAGAGAGAATTTGATAAATATTTAACCCTTACAATACCATGAATTTGATAATCTTAATATTTCCTGATTACATAGAATTGAGTTAATGATAGGTTATGATCATGTGAATGCACTTAGACTTTCGGCTATTTATCATTTTTAATCCTGCAATGTTTATTTATCTAAGTAGTCATAGTTGGGTTAATCTAGATTAAAAATCAATTTTAATTATAGGTATGATAATAGAGTGAGGGTGAGTACGAGTATTTGAAAGGTCCCGTAGAATACGACACGAGATGAAGATTTCTCCTATACTATGATTGATAGGTTCACTTGCCTGAAAGTTAAATCAATCTAGCTTATGCCCATCTACATAGTTTATACTAGAGTGTAGAATGAATCCTCATCAAGTTATTACTTGTTAAAAATAATCATCAAATACCAAACAAGAAATGAAATTCGCTAGTATGCGAGGGTCGAGCACGATATTAATGTCCGCTCTTCAAGTGGTTAAGGCAGTTTGGAAAGGTGCAGAGTTGTTCTTCACGCTTATTGAGGCTGTTGTGCCAAAGGCTAGTGTGAGTAATGTTCCGATTGTTTCAGAGTTTGCTGATGTGTTTCCGAAGGAGCTTCCAGGATTACCACCACATCGGGAGATTGATTTCTCAATTTAGCTTGTGCCAGGTGCAAACCTATAGCCCGCTCGCCATATGGAGTAGCGCCAAAGGAAATGGCTGAATTAAAAGTTCAATTGCAAAAATTGTTGGAACAGGGATACATACGCCCAAGTATGTCACCTTGGAGCGCACCTGTTCTTTTTGTGAAAAAGAAGGACGGTAGCCTGCGATTGTGTATTGATTATCGTGAATTGAATAAGTTGACGGAGAAAAATAAATATTCGATTCCACGGATAGATGATTTGTTTGATCAATTGGCGAGATCGAAAGTATACTCAAAGCTGGATTTGAAATCGGGCTACTACCAGTTGCGAATTTGGGAAGGTGACATTCCCAAGACAGCATTTGGAATATGCTACGGTCATTACGAGTTCACTGTAATGCCGTTTGGACTATGTAATGCGCCATCGGTGTTTATGGACCTAATGCACCGAACGTTTCGAGAGTACTTGGATCTGTTTGTGATTGTATTTATTGATGATATCTTGGTGTACTCTCAGTTTGAAGAGGATCATGTAAACCATTTACGGTTGGTGTTGCATACCCTACGGAGAAACAAGCTCTACGCCAAGTTCTCAAAGTGTGAGTTTTGGCTCTCGTCAGTGTCTTTTCTTGGCCATGTGGTGAGTGGAGAGGGCATTGCGGTGGATCCGTCAAAGATAAGAGCCATCCAGGAGTGGCCAGTGTTGTCTTCGGTGGCCGAAGTCAGGAGTTTCCTTGGATTGGAAGGCTACTACAAACGTTTTGTAGAAAACTTCTCACGGATCGCTTTGCCTCTTACCACATTAGCAAGGAAGGATCAGAAGTTCATTTGGACACCAGAGTGCACGCGAGCTTTTGAAGAGCTAAAGAGTCATTTGATCACGTCGCCCGTTTTAACGTCGCCATGTGGTACAGAAGGCTATGATATTTATAGTGATGCTTCAGGGAGCGGCTTAGGCTGTGTTCTTCTTCAGTTTAGTAAGGTGATTACTTATGGCTCACGCTAGTTGAAAGTGCATGAGCGAAACTATCCCGTTAATGATTTGGAATTGGCGGTAGTGATTTTTGCACTTAAATTATGGCGTCATTATTTATATGGTGTGAAGGTGGATATATTCACAGACCATAGGAGCCTAAAGTACTTATTGGATCAGAAGGATCTCAATATGCGACAACGAAGGTGGATGGAGTTCCTCGGGTACTACACGTTTGATAATCACTACACTTCCGGGAAGGGAAACGTGGTCGCAGATGCCTTGAGTCATAGGACTCCATCAATGGCAAATTGGTTGCAAATGTATGTTGAGCTGCTGATCCAGGAGTTGGAAGCTTTAGAAATTTCTTGTGTTGACAAGAATTCCACAGTACATGCGTGTTTGCACTGGACGGAAGTACACTGTGACCTTGCAGACATGGTTCGACAGGCAATGGAACTTTACGAAAGTCTGCAATGCTATGCAGTGGATGGGTCAAATGACAAATTCTCCTGGGATGACGGCCTTTTGTGAAAAGTGGGTCATTTGTGTGATCCAAGTATGGGTAAGCTAAGAGAAGAATTGATGTATGAGACTCACTTTACAAAATACTCAATTCACACAAGGAGCACAAAGATGTACAAAGACATGAAAAAGTTGTTCTGGTGGCCATGATTAAAGAAAGACATAGCACATTATGTGGCTAAATGTCAGTCCTGTGCTTTAGTGAAAGCTGAATGCCAGAAGCCTGGAGGTTTCCTGAAGTCACTATATATTCCGAAGTGGAAGTTTGATGATATTTCAATGGATTTCGTGCATGGTTTGCCAAGGTCTCAAAGCGGTAACGATTCGATTTGGGTAATCATAGACTGGTTGACAAAAGTCGCTCACTTCCTTCCAAACAAGAGGGACGATTCATTGGAAGTCTTGGCGAAACTCTATGTGGAGCAGATTATACGATTGCACGGTGTTCTTCGTAGCATCGTAAGTGACCGTGACGGGCGATTCACATCGAATAATTGGAGGCTAATCCATCAACTGTTGGGAAAAAAGTTACCGTCCAGTACGACCTTTCATCCCCAAACTGATGGCCAGACTGAGAGGACCAACAGAACGATGGATGACATGCTCTGAATGTGCGCCTTGGATTTTGGTAAGAGGTGGGAAGATCATCTCTATATGGTAGATTTTTCCTACAATAATAGCTACCAAGCGAGCATAAGTATTGCACCGTTTGAGGCTTTGTATGGTCGAAAATGCCATACACGATTAGCTTGGGCAGAAGCAGGAGAATCTAAACTATATAAGCGTAAGGAAGTCGAAGAAGCTAATTCGACGACACACACTATTCGGGAGAGTCTACTGATAGCCCAAGATAGAAAAGCCAAATATTACAACGCTAAGCACCGAAAGGTTGAGTTTGCGATTGGCGTTTGGATATATTTGAAAATCAAACCCTTCAAAGGCGTGTCCAAGATTCGGCGCTTGAAAAAGTTAAGTCTGAGATATCTTGTTCCATTTGAAGTGGTTGAAAGAGTTGGCAAAGTTGCTTATCAGCTATCCCTTTCGGATGAATTGAGTGGATTGCATGAGGTGTTCCACATCTCAGTTCTTCCTAAAGCCATAAAAGATCCAGCTTAAGTGATTTTTAATGATCATGTACCGGTCGAATTTGGGCTAATGACGAAGGTTAGTCTCATTCGGATCGAGGATAAAGCCGATAAGTAGTTGCAGAACAAGATAATCGGGATGGTCACGGTCTGATGGGACAACTGTGACCATGAGAAGCTAACATGGGAGCGAGAGCACACCATGCATGCTGAATTTCCTGAATTGTTTTTTTAAACTTGTATAGTACAGGACATAAAATGCTGTAATACATTTTGTTAGAGAGTTTCCTGAGTACTGTTTGCAAATTTCGGGATGAAATTTCTTGTAAGGAGGGGAGGATTGTAACGCCCCAAATCTCGAGGATGAATGGGCTGAAGTAGGGGGACAACATGGCCTGGGACACGGGCATGTCCACGGCCGTGTCCTACTCTATGTGAGGTACACGGGCGGGTATATAAGACCACCCTCCCGGATCCCAAAACACGGCACGAAGGGGTTCTTATTCCCAGAACAGCCACCTTGCGGTAGAATTAGCACACGGGCTAACCTGTACCACAAGACGCCTATTCTGCCGACTACAACCAATATCCATATATTTGCCAACTTAACCAAAACAAATAAGAGAAGTCAAAATCCACACAAGCATAATGGTCCAAAGTACAACAAATAAAGAAGCTAATATCAAGCTTCTACAAGTATCAGAGTACAACTAATAATTGCCCAAAAGGGCTACATCAGAGTCGCTCAACACTCACATCGGTAACTGACGGTAGCAACGGTACCGTCCCTTAAGGCCCTGTCATCTTGGCCTGGCTGTCCTGCTGCATAATCTGCGGCTGCTCTACCTGCGGGGTGACCTCCTAAAAAGGAAGACGTAGCAACCATTAGTCAAAAAGACTAAGTGGCTTCACATCCGCTCGCCCGATGACTCCTCGGCACCGGGCGGAGAAAGGAATAAGGGTAATATATAACAAGTAATGTACAAGTACAAATAGGTGGCAAGAGTACATGATTAATAGTATTATGACTAGCAGTTCTACAAGAGTAAATATGATCCATCAAGTACAAGTAACTACAGCAGGAAAGTAACTTTACTTATAAGGATGCCCATACAAGCTTATAAGTTAAGGATCGGGTTACATAAAAGTAACTCATCATATAGGAGTTCCCATACAAACCTATACAATGAGGATCTTGTTGTGCAATAAAATATCATGAAATGTATGATATACAATGACTCACCCATGCTCACACACATGCAACCGCTATGTCGACACAGACTGTAGTTCCCACTTTTTGAGCAGGTAGCTAACCTCTCAGGCGTCATCCGCCGTGGCCAGGCGGTGACAGTAGAGCGGGCATCTCTACTACTAAGTGGGCCACCACACTGCTTCACATATTCATCAATATACCTCAATGCTAAGAACACAATAGCGGAGCCCATGCGTACTATGGACCAGCGGGAGCCTCATGTAGATGTGCACCGAGGACCAAGCCCGAACTGGCCTTATGTGACTCAGAAGGAGCATCAGAAGAAAGCACGAGGACCAAGCCCAACCGTTCACCTGGCACGGAAGGAGCCTCAGGACATGAACAATAAGGACTAAGCCCAATCACCCAAAGTCTAACTATCAACTCCCGTCAGTGTGATGACTTGCGAGCCCGTACACCTGCCACACTATCCTTAATCCAGGATTATGACACAGTGTGTCGACTCACACCGCATGCAATTCCACAGCACTGTGGCATGGAAGGAGCCTCGGAGAACGCACTAGTACCAAGCCCAACCATCCACTCAGTACGAAAGGAGCCCCGGGAAATGAGCACCGAGGACCAAGCCCAACCGTCCGTCTATGTCTCATCTCAACACCAACCCAACTAGTGACGGTCAACACCGCACTTACAACCCTCCACAATACTACCCGTAGGGAGACAATACTCTAAGCATTGGACTACTAAATTCATCCATTAATTAGTTATTCACATGGCCATAGGTTATCATCCTACCTATCATCCCAAATGATTCAGCACATTGTTAACATGATTCACATCTATTTTAGATTACCAATTGTTATCAAATCATTCCGTTTAAGTATTCAGGCTTCACAATTCATTTACATGGAATCTAATTAATAAACTTCATCTTTCATAGAGCTATGGTGGTTAACATAAAAGAGTTCACCCAACCTCGAGTTAATTTGCAACATAAAATCCACCAAATCCAAATCCAACGATATACCAAACCCAGAATTCTTATCACAGAACTTTATCAGGACAGCAACTTCGACCAGAGATTCCCAAAGCTACAGGAATCTGGTGAAGATGTGTAACCCATCGATGGAAAGGTCTTTCCATGGGTTACAACGTTCATATTCATGCCTCAACCCAGATTTGAAAGTAACATACTTGAAATTGGCTTCAAATTCCTCTGCGCGCAGAACACAATTTCTGCCTGCAGGGTTTGCCGGCTGCCAAATTCGTTCGGACTTTCCTGTGGCTATAGAATTTTCCTGAAGTCGTGCATCCACTCGTTGGAAAGGTATTTTTGAGGACTTCAACTTTCGTGTTTAGTCTAAAGCCCAGATCTGGCCATATCCCCCTAAAAATGGACAAGAAGATCGCTGCACGCGGAACACAGATTCTGCACGCATCTTGAAGCGGAATGAACGACATCGGTTCATCTCCTCCTCAAGTCGATCTTCCAAAATCACCTCTAAAAATTCCTCCACCCTTATTCACCCTCATGAGGCCTTTACTCTTCACGAAACCATCCCCCATCTTCACATGGAAGGTTGGAGAGGTTGAAGACACAACTACCCTTAGAGCACAAGCCCTAGAACGGCCTCATCCTTGAGAAATCACCATCTCACAAGTCTAGACTCCGTTGAGTCGACATCTCGCCTAGATACTACAGATCTAACACCAAGGGAGAGGGGAGGAAGCTCACCTAATTTCCGGTATTTCCACCATTTCCAGCCATGGATCGTGTAACTCTTCTCGGCGACATCTTCTCCTTCACGGCGGCGGCAGATATTATCCTCTTAAACTTGCTCCAGCAACTCTCCCTCTCTACAAAAATTTCTCTCAGGAAAATGGTTAGAATGAGGAGTGAAAACGGCTAGGGTTTCCACAACCCTTATAAATAAAATGTGACACGGGTAGGGACACGCCCGTGTCCTTACCCGTGTCCCGTTCGGGCGAAGCGTTACAGGCAGTTACCTGACGTTTCGATACACAAACATGGGTAGGGACACGCCCGTGTCCCTACCCATGTCCACATGACACGGCCGTGTACTCTAGCCGTGTCCTCCTATGGACACTCCTCGACGAACTCAACTTGACTCACACGGTTAGGGACACGCCCGTGTCTCTACTCGTTTCCTTCTCGGAGTACACTTCGTCGATCTCAACTCGACACACACGGGTAGTGACACATCAGTGTCTCTACCCATGTCAGCTTCACACGGGTTGTGACACGCCCGTGTCACTACCCGTGTCCTTCTCTGGGATAACTCGACTTGTCGAGTCGAGATATGGATGGATAGACACGGGTAGGGACACGCCCGTGTCTCTACTTGTGTCCTTCACGAGACAACGGTTGTGTATACACGGGTAAGGGCATGTCGTGCCCCTGTCGTGTCAACATGCACAAGGGTAGTGATATGCCCGTGTCACTACCCATATCCTTCACTGGACATACTCGAGTCGTCGACTCGAGAGCTGGTCTCTCCCACACGGGTAGGGACACGCCTGTGTCCATACCCGTGTCCTATTCTGCATTGATTTCTCCTCCTATTCACAAGTGCAGCCCCGCTGCCAGCACACCCCAGAACCCAAGTCATCTCTCCTGACTACAAAAATGCGCGCGAGGGGCCTAGTGTGAATCGGGACGTTACAAATCCTATAAACAAAATAAAAGATTTCGTCCCCGAAATCAGGCTAAGGCTACGGGGAGAAAAGCATACAAAAATAAAATATGCTTTCAAACAAAATTACCTGGAGGAAATAATTCCGGGTAGCGTTTTTGCATCAAATCCACTGTCTCCCATGTATACTCCTCCTTCCCATGATTAGACCATAACACCTTCACCAAAGGAACACTTTTGCGGTGCAAAATTCTTGTCTCATTGTCTACGATCCGCACCGGCTCTACTTGTACGGACCTGTCAGTCGCCACTGCACCATCAGTGGTGGGGATATTTTGGTCGGGCCACAGCAGCGCCTTTCGAAGCGACGACACATGGAACATGTCGTGGAGATTCTCTAGCTCCGGCAGTAACTCCAACCGATAGGCCAACGGGCCAATCCTTTACAGTATAGTATAAGGCCCAACGTACCTTGGGCTGAGCTTTTTCACACCACGCACTCATGACACTCCATGCATCGGTCGGATTTTCAGGAACGCCTTATCACCCACTTGGAACTCCACCATCAGGTGCTTTGCATTATAATACTTCACATGCCGACATTTAGCCTCCAACATTGGATCCCGTATTAGCCTAACCGCCGCATCAGTGTCATCAATATAAGCGATGCCCAAAACCTTCGGGTCTTCATCTTGCACCCAAGACAAGGGGGTTCTACACCTTCTTCCGTAAAGGGCTTCATTGGGCTCCATGCCGATGCTCGCCTGATGGTTGTTATTGTAGGAGAATTATACCAGTGGTATGAGCCTTTCCCACGGCTCTCCTCTATCCAACACACATAACCTCAACAGGTCCTCCAATGTTCTTATGGTCCTCTCAGACTGCCCGTTCGTCTGAGGATGGAACGCGATGCTAAAGGTAAGGCGCGAACCCAAATACTCCTGTAC
Source organism: Platanthera guangdongensis (assembly GCA_039583875.1). Taxonomy (NCBI): domain Eukaryota; kingdom Viridiplantae; phylum Streptophyta; class Magnoliopsida; order Asparagales; family Orchidaceae; genus Platanthera; species Platanthera guangdongensis. Next base: position 12,581,038 of record CM077155.1, read on the forward strand.
CGTCTTCCACTCCTTGGAGGTAAAGCGGCCATCCCAGTCGGAAATGATTGTTTTAGGCACGCCATGATATCATACGAACTGCTCCACAAAGAGGCGTACCAAAACATCCACGTGAGCCTCTTTCTTCATAGGGATGAACCAGGCTACTTTCGTCAGTCAATCAACGATCACCCACACCGAATCATTCCCTGAGCACAAGCGAGGTAACCCATGGACAAAGTCCATGGAGATATCCTCGAACTTCCAATCGGGGATGGGAAACGACTGTAGCAAACCACCGTGGCTCTTGCATTCCGCCTTCACCCTTTGACAAGCTTCGCAATGTGTGACAAAATATCGGACATCTTTCTACATCCCTGGCCAACACATGGTCTTCCGTAAGCCGGCGTACATCTTGGCAATACCCGGGTGTAGTGAATATTGATAGCAATGTGCCTCTCTCAGGATATCCTCCCGGATTTTACCGCCCTTGGGAATATAGAGCCGGCCGCAGAAATGAACGAGGCCGTCTTTTAGTGTGTACTCATCGGTAGTCCCATCTTCGATTGACTTGATTGTCGGGGCCAGAGCCGAATCCCTTCCTTGCTCCACCCGAATTCGGTCCCGGATGTCACAAACCATGCTCATTCTTTCCAAGTACTCCGCATACTCTGCCGAAGGAGCCTTATACACCAATGTAATCTCCATTTCTTCAATCATCCAATCGAACTCCATACTCATCAACCGAGACTCTGAGCTCGCGTCCGGTACTTTTCTGCTCAATGCGCGAGCCACCGAGTTCGCCTTTCTAGGGTGGTAGTTTAAGGTGAACTCATAATCACACAGAAACTCTAACCACCGCCGTTGTCTCAAGTTCAACTCCTTCTATGTATGAATGTACTTTAAGTTTTTATGGTCTGAAAAGATCTCGCAGTGGACGCCGTATAGATAGTGCCTCCAAACCTTCAAGGCGAATACCACTGCTCCCAATTCTAAATCATGAACCGGGTATTAATTTCATGCTTCTTCAACTGTCTTGAAGCATAAGCAATCACATGCCCGTGCTGCATCAGTACCGCTCCCATCCCTTGATACAATGCGTCAGTGTAAACTTGAAATCTTTCCTTCCCATACGGAAGTGCAAGGATTGGGGCGGATGTAAGTCTATCCTTTAGTTCTTGGAACACCGCTTCACATTGGGGTGTACACTAAAATGGCACACCTTTCTTCGTCAGGAAAGTAAGAGGGAGGGCAATCTTTGAGAATCCTTTTACGAACTTGCGGTAGTAACCGATAAGTCCAAGGAAGCACCGCACATCGGCCTCCAACTTCAAGGGTGACCACTCCTTCACGGCACGCACCTTGGCCGGATCCACTGCCAGTCCAGCTCCACTGATCACGTGGTCCAAGAAAGCAACCTCCTCAGGCCAGAATTCGCACTTGCTAAATTTAGTGAACAAGACGTGCTCTTTTAGCTTCTTCAATACTAGGGTCAGGTGCTCAATATGCTCCTCCTCCGTCTTCGAGTAGACCAGGATGTCGTCGATGAAAACAAAGACGAAGATGTCCAAATAAGGTTCAAAGACCTTTTTTATCAGGCTCATGAAGGCCGAAGGGGCATTTGTGAGCCCAAACGGCATTACCGTGAACTCGTACAACTCATATCTTGAACTAAAGGCCGTTTTCTGGATATCCCCTTCTTGTGTTCTCAACTGATAATATCCCGAGCGCAAATCCAGCTTAGAAAACCAATGCGCCCCCACTAGTTGATCGAACAGCTTGTCGATCCAGGGTAGTGGATAAGTGTTCCACGCTGTCAGTCGATTGAGCTCCCGATAGTCTATGCACAAACGCAGGGTCCCATCCTTCTTCTTGACGAACAATACAGGGGCTCCTCAAGGTGATGAGCTGGGGAGAATGAACCCTGACTCCACCAGTACTTGCAGTTGAACTCTAAACTCCGCGAGTTCCTTCGGGGCCATTCGGTAAGGGGCACTGGACACAGGCTTGGCACCCGGTTCTAGATTAATCTGAAAATCAACTTCTCTATACGGGGGTAATCCTGGCAGTTTCTCAGGAAATATCTCGGGGAAGTCCGGCACTACCCGTACGTCTTTTATATCCAATGTTATCTCCTTCAAGTCGAAACAGATCATGAAGACTTCATCCCCCTTCATATGGGCTTTTACAGCCTGAACCGAAGAAAATATCATACGGGGTGCAAATCTAATACCTTGGAAGATGACGTCGGTGTCTCCATGCCTCAAGTAGATTTGTTTCTCTGTACAGTCGATCCTAGCGAAGTTCCAGTCCAACCAAACCATGCCCAGAATGATGTCAAATTCCGGCATTCTCAGGACCATGATAGGCATATCAAAGGCCTTTCCGTCAATGAATATCTCCAACTCGCACTTGGCGGTTGCGATCATGTCCAAGACGTCCGAGAGGCGTACTCGTCGGGCTATGCCAGTAAAATATTATACACCCTCCATGTCTTTTATGAAGTCCTCAAACACAAAGGAGTGTGAGGCACCGGTATCAAACAACGCATAGGTCGTCTTCCCGCCGACTACCATGGTGCCTAAGTACCAATAACCAAAACTCAACACTCGGTGTCTAGTATATCTTAACTAATTCAAGTTAAACCATGAAAATGTGAAAGCTAACTGCAGCATACCTGCAATCACATCCTGGGGATTCCGTTCTTGCGCCATGTCCAGCGGGTACACTTGATCCCGGGCAGGACCGGTGTTTCCTCCTCGCGGTACTCGTCCTCGACCACACAGGTAACCCCGTCCTCGAGGAGCTGCCGGAGGGATAGCAGGAGGGACGTTCCCAAACAACCACAGGCAGTAGCGTCGAATGTGGCCCGGTTGGTTGCATTCGAAGCACACCAGCCCACGACACCTCTCAGGTTGCTAAAATTACTGAGGCTGAGGCGGCAGAGGCAACGCAGGCGACTGCGAAACCGTATGCTCCACTCTATAATTTTGGTGGAAACAACCTCCACCCCTTTGATGTCCTCTTCCTCCTCTAAAGTCCCATCTCCTTCTATTGCTTGAGCCAGATTCCATCACATCCTCTGCGGGCCTCTTACCACTTCCCAAGTGCTCTGCCTCCAATCTATTTGCCATATCGATAATCTCTGCCAAGCTAGCATCTGATATAAACAAAAGGGCCTGCATTAGGGGATCTCGCAGCCCTTTGTAGAAGCATTTGGCATATCCTATATCGTCCAAGTCATATGAGTCCGTGAAGCTTGCGAGATGTAGGAACTCTCACTGGTATTCTGTAACCGATTTTGATCCCTGCTTTAGTAGTACAAATCTCTGCTCGAGTTCATCTCGAGCCGATGTAGGAATGAAGTGCTCCAAGAATACACCCAAGAACTCGCTATAACTTATCTCAGTATACACTCGTCCTTGGAACGTGGAGCCCATGAGTGACTTCCACCACCTCTTAGCATGTAGTTCCAAGACAGACACCGCCAAAGTTACAGCCTTATTGGCTGGGCAACGGATCCCCGCTAATGGCTCTTGCACTGTGTCAAGCCATTCCTCCATGCGTACGGCCGACTCCGTCTCGAGGTAGGTGGGAGGGGAGAGAGCCCGAAAGGTGCTCAGCCAGTTAGAGCCCGGAGCCTGTTGTTGAATCGGAGGCTACTGCGTCTTAAAGGCATCCAGGATGGCGGTGAGCCTCTGCCCCAACTGGGATTGTTGAAACTGAGTGGGAATGGAAGGCGCAGGAGTGCCCCCCATCCGCTCAAGGAGCGATGAAATCTACACATAAAATACAAATGTATGGTCATGTTGGCTAATCTTAGGGTCAAAGATGGACAAACTTAGTGTGAATTACATATGGGCACACCACTGCTTCCGCTAAGTCAGTTTGTCCGCAAACTGACTAATCGAACGGGGGTGGTACCATTGTTGAATGACTTCTTTGGTTGAGGATCGTGAAAAACTGGTACCATTTGTAAGACCCACCTTCCGAATCCCAAAATACAGCACGAAGGGGGTCTTATGCCCAGAACATCCGCCTTGCGGTAGTATTAGCACACGGGCTAACCTGTACCACAAGTCGCCTATTCTGCCGGCTACAACCAATATCCATATATATGCCAACCCAACCAAAACATAATAAGAGAAGTAAAAATCCACACAAGAATAATAGTCCAAAGTACAACAAATAAAGAAGCTAATATCAAGCTTCTACAAGTATCAGAGTACAATTAATAATTACCCAAAAGGGGTACATCAGAGTCGCTTAACACTCACATCAATAACTGACGGTAGCGACGGTACCGTCACTTCAGACCCTGTCATCCTGGCTTGGCTATCCTGCTGCATAGTCTGCGGCTGCTCTACCTGCGGGGTGACCTCCTAAAAAGGAAGACGTAGCAACCGTTTATCAAAAAAGACTAAGTGGCTTCACATCCGCTCCCCCGACGACTCCTCGGCACCGGCCGGAGAAAGGAATAAGGGTAATATATAACAAGTAATGTACAGGTACAAACAGGTGGCAAGAGTACATGATTAACAGTATTATAACTAGCAGTTCTACATGAGTTAATATGATCCATCAAGTACAAGTAACTATAGCAGGAAAGTAACTTAACTTATAAGGATGCCCATACAAGCTTATAAGTTATGGGTCGGGTTACATAAAAGTAACTCATAGTATAGGAGTGCCCATACAAACCTATATAATGAGGATCTTGTTGTGCAATGAAATGTCATGAAATGTATGCTATGCAATAACTCACCCATGCTCACACATATGCAACCGCTATGTCGACACAGACTGTAGTTCCCACTTTTTGAGCAGGTAGCTAACCACTCAGGCGTCATCCGCCGTGGCCAGGCGGTGACAGTAGAGCAGGCATCTCTGGTACTAAGTGGGCCTCCACACTACTTCACTTAGGCCTCCGTACGCCTCAACTCTAAGAACACAACAGCCCAGCCCATGCGTACTATGGCCCAACTGGAGCCTCGGGTAGATGTGCACCGAGGACCAAGCCCCGAACTGGCCTTATGTGACCTGTAAGGAGCCTCGGAAGAAAGCACGAGGACCAATACCAACCGTTCACCTGGCACGGAAGGAGCCTCCAAGGACCAAGCCCAACTGCCCAAAGTCTAACTGTCAACTCCCATCGGTGTGACGACTGGCGAGCCTGTATACCTGCAACACTATCCTTAACCCAGGATTATGACACCGCGTGTCGACTCACACCGCATGCAATTCCACATCACCGTGGCATGAAAGGAGCCTCGGAGAATGCATGAGGAACAAGCCCAACCATCCATTCGGCACGGAAGGAGGTCCGGGAAATGAGCACCGAGGACCAAGCCTAACCGTCCGTCTATGTCTCATCTCAACACCAACCCAACTAGTGACGGTCAACACCGCACTTACAACCCTCCACAATGCTACCAGTAGGGATACAACACTCTAAGCATTGGACCACTAAATTCATCCATTAATCAGTTATTCACATGGCCTTAGGTTATGATCTTACCTTTCATCCCAAATGATTCAGCACATTGTTAACATGATGCGCATTTATATTAGATTACCAATTGTTATCAAATCATTCCGTTTAAGTATGCATGCTTCACAATTCAGTTACATGGAATCTAATTAATAAACCTCATCTTTCATAGAGCTATGGTGGTTAACATAATGGAGTTCACCAAACCTCGAGTTAATTTGCAACATAAAATCCACCGAATCTAAATCCAACGATATACCAAACCCAGAATTCTGATCACAGAACTTTATCAGGACATCAACTACGACTGGAGATTCCTGAAGCTATAGGAATCCAGTGAAGATGTGTAACCCCTCAACGGAAAGGTATTTCCATGGGTTACAACTTTCATATTCAAGACTCAACCAAGATTTGAAAGTAACATACTTGAAATTGGCTTCAAAGTCCGCTGCGCGCAGAACACAATTTCTGCTTGCAGGGTTTGCCAGCCTCCAAATTCGTTTGGACTTTTCCGTGGATACAAACTTTGCCTTAAGTCGTGCATCTACTCGTTGGAAAGGTATTTTCGAGGACTTCAACTTTCGTGTTTAGTAGAAAGCCCAGATCTGCACATATCCAACCTAAAAATGGCCAAGAAGATCGCTGCGCGCGGAACATAGATTCTGCACGCATCTTGAAGCGGAATGAATGACATCGGTTCATCTTCCTCCTCAAGTCGATCTTCCAAAATCACCTCCAGAAATTCCTCCACCCTTATTCACCCTCATGAGGCCTTTACTCTTAACAAAACCATCCCCCATCTTCACATGGACGGTTGGAGAGGTTGAAGACATAACTACCCTTAGAGCACAAGCCCTAGAACGGCCTCATCCTAGAGAAATCACCATCTCATAAGTCTACACTCCTTTAAACCGACATCTCTCCTAGATATCTACAGATCTAGCACCAAGGTAGAGGGGAGGAAGCTCACCATATTTCCGGCGTTTCAACCATTTCCGGCCATGGATCGTGTAACTCTTCTCGGTGGCATCTTCTCCTTCACGGCGGCGGCGGATCTTCTCCTCTTGGACTTACTCCTGCAACTCTCCATCTCTACAGAAATTTCTCTCGGGAAAATGGCTAGAATGTGGAGTGAAAACGGCTAGGGTTTCCACAACCCTTATAAATAAAACGTGACATAGGTAGGGACACACCCATTTCCTTACCCGTGTCCCGTTCAGGCGAAGCGTTACATGCGGTTACCTGATGTTTTGATACACAAACATGGGTAAGGACACGCCCGTATTCCTACCCGTGTCCACATGACATGGCCGTGTACTCTGTCCGTGTCCTACTCTGGACACGTCTCGACGAACTCAACTTGACTAACACGGGTAGGGACACGCTCGTGTCCCTACCCATGTCCTTCTCAGGGTACACTTCGTCGATCTCAACTCGACGCACACAGCTAGTGACATGCCCGTGTCTCTACCCGTGTCAGCTTCACACGGGTAGTGACACGCTCGTGTCACTACCCGTGTCCTTCTCTGGGATAACTCGACTCGTCGAGTCGAGAGATGGATGGATAGACATGGGTAGGGACACACTCGTGTCTCTACCCGTGTCCTTCACGGGACAGCGGTTGTGTATACATGGGTAGGGGCAAGCCGTGCCCCTACCGTGTCAACATGCACAAGGGTAGTGACACGCCCGTGTCACTTCCCGTGTCCTTCACTAGACATACTCGAGTCATCGACTCGAGAGCTGGTCTCTCCCACATGGGTAGGGACACGCCCTTATCCATACCAGTATCCTATTCTGCACTGATTTCTCCTCCTATTCACAAGTGCAGTCCCACTGCCACCACACCCCAGAACCCAAGTCAGCTCTCCTGACTCCAAAAATGCACACGAGGGGCCTAGTGCGAATCAGGACATTACAGGGGACACAGGTGTGTCCATGGCAGTGTCCTTCACTCGAGTGCTGGCAAGGTGTTCTCGAGTGAGTTCGATGAAATGCAGTCGACGATCCTCGAGTTTGGTACACAGCTTGTGACACGGGCATGTCCAGGGCCATGTCCTACTATACGCTCGACATTTTCTCGAGTGAGCTTGATAAAATGCACTAGACGATCCTCGAGTGGGGTACACAGCCTGTGACACGGGCGTGTCAAGTTCCATGTCCTTCTCTATGCTTAGCCAGGTCTGTGAGGACAAATGAACACTGGATGGACACGGGCGTGTCCGAAGCCGTGTTTGGCACAACGCCTGTGACACAGGCATGTCACACGGCCGTATCCTGGTCGGGTTAAGTCGATTTATTTGCCACTTAAGGTACACGACCTATGATACGGGCATGTCACAAGCCGTGTTCAGCCCAGGAAAATGTTTTTCAGGGCTTTTTGTGGCCGTTCATTACTTTCAGCTAGGATCCAACGGTCCTGAGATATCCCTGATGTTATAAGGCTATGAGTTGAGGATAAACTCTCTCATTAGCAAAGGACTTTCTCTCTCGTTATAAAGAGGTTGAGAGTGGGGAGAGCGAGGGAGGAGGAGACGGAATCCGGCTGCCGGTGGAGATTCAAAGCCCCGAATCGCGTGCCGAGTCCAGATTCGTGGAGGCAAGGCCATTGCGGTGCTTTTCATCTGGCTAGTTTTCCATGGATCCAAATCGATCGTCAAGGGTAACAATCTTTATTCCTTAGACATGTGAAGTCCTTGATTTGGCATATGAATTGGTTTCCCCCACCAAAGGGTGGATTGTTAAGGGATTCCACTTCGGTTGATTCTGGATATCCCCAAGATGTCTTGCATGTAGATCGGGAAATATGTAGTACGGAATAGGCTTACTGTGTGAAGCCCATCTGGATAGGTTCGTCAGGATTGGTGATGTTTTATTTTGCACACCAGAGAAGACTCCGTGTATAAATGAATATGTTTGCGGATTCGGTGGGTTGTGCCTGTGAAGGGTAGTGGCGGGAAGTATTGGAGTGAAAGTCTAAGAAAATACCCTCAAAGTGCTTGTGCTGTATGCTATGACAGACCAGTGTTTCTGACACTACAGATGGATGCATGGATTGCTGGATGGTTGATCCAGATAAGGTTAGAGCTAGGGATGGAAAATGAGTTCTGTCGCTAACGTCGGGCGATAGTGAGTGTCGCTGGCAATGGCTCCTAGCTAACCTGAGATTGTGAATCCAGTCCTTAGGGGACAGTATGGCTATTTGTGAGCTTTGTGAGCTCTTGAAGGAACTTTGTGCTGAACGGATAAGGGGAGGCCGACCCGCATCAGTCTAGACATTGAACTGATGATTTGAGCAATGGGAAAAGGCAAAACTATCTCTGCGTTATGGTTGTCCGCAAGGAGTGCATGGGTGATTGACATTCGGCAGAAACACATAGCGAGAGTCTTAGTCCTGCATGCCATTAAGACTAAGTCTCCGGCTGAAGTCCGTTGAGTAAAATGCTCAAGTTTGCCGTTAGGCTTCAGACCTTAAAATGGTGGTGGGACCCTGGCATTTCCGGTACACCAAAGCATGTGCCTTCGAATGGTGGTGGGACCCTGATATTTTTGGTACACTAAGAATATGCCCTGAACGGCAGTGGGACCCTGGTATTTCCGGTACACCAAGAATGTGCCCTGAGTGCACGAAGCGTCGGGCCACATGGGCGATGTTTGTGATATATTGATTGTGCATAAGTGCACATTGTGTGATATATCTACTTGTAAAATGCTATGCCTGCAGGGAAGGAATACCACGGCCCCGGGTAAGGGGTAGGGTCGTTATAAATTGGTCAGCTGAACGCTGACCGTTGCATTGTTTACCACCATTGCAGTGGATTGTCCCGTGCAGGTGCAGGAGAGCCGTGCGGAAAATAGGGGGCTGAAGCCCTTGCTGTTGCTGCTACTGCTATGCTGGTCCTTGAAGGCCGAAGAAGTTCCTATGATGTTACTTTCATGTGTGGTCGGCCTCCATGCTGATGTATGGAGGTCATGGTTATAAAGCTTAACTGTACGGCCATAAGGCCAGACTTGTTGTGCATTTGGAGAACATTCCTTCGTGATGATATATATAAAAATGCTGGTTTATATATGGTGGACATTCAGATGACTTGAGTTCAAAAAACTTAAAAGCTTCCGCTAGAATTCTCTGAGTTAGGATGCGAATCGTTTTGATATTAACGCGTAACTTCGCCGCCTGTTTGTGGCATATGGTGTGGGGCCCTGGCCGGACCTTCTATTATATGTCATGTAACGGGTGGAGGTGTTACATGGGGTATAGATAATGACAGTTTTGGTCTTCTATATATTTATAGATAGATAAAATAAATGTTATCACATCACACGCTTTACCTAATCGATCCAGATTGTAGTGTGGCGACTTCTTCTCCCCAATGGAATAGTTTCGCAACGTTGAAGTCGTAACCACTGCTCCGTGCCGCCGACCATTCTTATCCGTTGATTTGTGAGAAAGTGTTTCCTAATCTTTGTCTTCATCACAACCACCTCTCCTTTAACTGATCTAGCAATCCGTGGAGACGTTGAGGGCATTCCTTTCTCTAACATAGATCTTGTGTGACAAGAGTCTAAGGATTCTTCTTGCTTGTATGTATACCCATAGAGTTGTGGTTATACTTCTACACTTAGAACTCCAGCTGCAAGTGTTCTTTTGACTTCCTTGGAGAATCTTGGTTGAGTAGTGACACAATCCCGCTAAGGTATATTTTTATCTAAAATTATTTTTCTACTTCTTGATCAATGATCATCGCAAGATCCATTTCTCTTTAGGTTTTCGTGATTCCATATTCTTCTACGCACATATGATGTGCTCCACTTAGAAACCCAACATCTACCCCGCGAGGTACAGAGTATGTGGTTGAAGGTCGCCACCAGAATTCTTATTCATGGTCACTTCTTCTGATAATCTCCCTGTCTATTGCAAAAAAATGCTGTCAGTGAACCCTGATGGCCCAAGCAATGCCTCGTCAAGTAGAAGCCACCCATAGATGACTCCATCCTTCGCCCCGAGCCCTACGACTCATCATACGATGCAACTGCATCTGGATATTCAAAGGCTGGTTCACATCTCGATGCCATGTACAACAAGAAACTCGCTGGCCAGCACTATGGCGAAGAGTCTCTCTCCTCCACCGCCACTTCCTGCGGGTGTTTTCCCCTTGGGGGAGGGGGGTTGCTGGAAGCTCTCCGCCTCCTCCCTCCTTGTGTAGTGCCAAGAAAGGAAGGCCACAACCTTCTTGTCCTCTGGTCCTTGGTGATCGTCGACCATCAGACCTTCAGGGGAAGGCATTAGTGGATCTTTATGCCAAAACCTCATTGCATTGTCACAGCTCGCAAATCCATAGGGGACGGTGTGGTGACCACTTTTCTGGACGTCAGGATTAGCACCATCGGAGCCCTTCCCCTCATTGGCCGCACTTCTCACCTAGGCTGACCACTCCTCGTCGGGATCACGTTTATCCTCTGCGTCAGTCCCCTACCCGAGATTGGTCCCCTCATCGGCACGAGCCAAGGACGCAGATGTCTCGCATTGGTAACAATCTCTCAGCTTTGGGACCTTCTTTGAACTTCTTTCTTCTCGCTTCATGTACTAATGTTGGCGAGCTTTCAGTAGGTCATCCCACCATGCTCGGTGTAGCACTAATCAGCGTCATGGTCTCCCGTTATGCTAGTACTATGAAAAGGTCTCCTTGACATATCTTGACATAAAAATAAAGTTTGACTAACTGGCAATTTGCAAGCTACGCCGACGCCCAGGCTCGCTGGAGACTCGCGTCGTCAAGCTGTAAGAATTTGAGGAGCATCTAAATCTCACGGAGTCTCACGTCTATTCGATCAACCATATGGATCAGCTCCTGGGTATGGTGGATCATTGGCATGACCTGCTACACAAAAAACTCCATGGGATGCAGGCGAGCATTGGTTTAGTTGGGCGGCTAGCGAGGATGGATGGCAAAATCCGTCAGTGTGAGTAATAACTATCTTTGGCGAATAGTCCCACCGGCGGGCGCGGGAGTGAGGATGGTCTGGGTGACATGCCCAACCCACAAATCGGCCCGAGAACCTCCAAATGCCATGATCTTCTTCTACTCTTTCTATTTTCACAATTTTTTGCCTTTGTTTTTGTAATAACTAATTGTCTGGTCTCTTAGTTTGATTTATGATAAGCTTGCCTCTGCAAGCTCAAAATTTGATGTTTGTGTTGTTTTTATTCTACAACTTGCGATAATAGTCTGTGCGCTTTGTTTGTGTTTGTGAGTATATATATGCGGGTCGCTACGTATTTCTGATGCCTCTAATCTACCTTTCGTGCTTCTAGAGAGTATATGAGTCATGCCAAACATGCATGGCTGAGTTCTTCTAGTGATGGGTGGCCCTTGATGTGCCTACCATGGATGCGGAGTCACGTTCCCCCTTGCTTTTGCCTATAAATGGGAGGGGAGGTAGGCGGGCAGAACGACGCTGTTTTTTGTAGAACCCACCTTTGCTCGCTCGTTCTTTCTTATCTAACACTCACTGATCGCCACTAATTGTTCAGCATGGTTTCCTTTGAGGATGTGCATGCTCGCAAATTCAACCACGTCGCGGAGTTTAGGGACGCGATCTTCAGAAATCCTATTACAGATATTGTTAGCCTTGAGTATTTCACGCTGTAATTCTTCCCACCAACCAAGGAGGGCATTCACACGACGATACCCTGATCCATCAGGTGAATCAACTCTATCTTCCCAGACAGGATCGTGTTGCTGATTCATCACTTTGAGGTTGGCCTCCGCCTCCCCCTATTGTCGGAGTTCTGCAAGATTCTCTGGCACTTCAGCCTGATGCTGGCCCAGATCAATTCCAATGGTGTGACAGTCATCATTGGGTATCTCTCCTTCCTTAGATAAGAGGACATCTTCTTCGACTCGGATGTATTCAAACACATCTTCTCGATAGTGGTGACCAAGGATGGGATCATCTTCTTTTCCTGCTATACCTATACCGTTGTCGGTACGGTGAATAAGGTACGCTGCTGAATCGTGCAGTTGATTGTCATTAGCGGACTAATCGATGACATATTTTTTACCCCATGTATCTGCCAAATAATATCTTCCTTGACCCCACACTGAGGGAGCAGACAAGGAGTTTTAGTAGGCCTTTGTTGGTAGGAGGTTTTATGTCACCTTTTGGTATGTAACGCCGCCACCCTGCCCTACATCTACCCAAGGATAGATATTCATAGCGAGATTCCAAAGCTTTTTCTTGTTAGCTTACATAACTCACTTCTGATGCAGTTATTGCACTAGTAGGTGCTTGCTCAGCCCTGCGAGAGCCCCTCTTGATAGCAAAGGAAGCACCTACTCTAGTGCTTGGCGTGGTATCCTAGGCGAGCACGGCCGAATACTCGTTGAAGGTCCGTGGATTTATGTTGTCGATTCCTGAGGAATTGAGGGTTGCCAAGTCACCCGTGGAGCCCCCTAAAAAAGGCTTTCCAAGAGAACTGAGCGTGGAAACGCCGTTAAAGAAGTGGACACAGAGAAAGGAGTTCACCTCCAAGAACAAGGAGGTCTCTGAAGACAACGAAGCCAGGGATCCCATATCACACCTGAACTTTGACTTCGGCACTGACGGGGTCGACCGCTTTGGTCGCCCCTTAGTTACTTGGGACGCGGGGACTCATGGGGTCCGCCTGAGCACCAAACTTCCCCATGGGTCCGAGGACTAGGATGATGAAGGCGAGTGAAAGTTATTAACTTAAGGTTAGCTAGTCACCTAGAGGGGGGGGGGGAATAGGTTTTTGAAAATTTATTTGTCATTTTGATGCTTTCTTACTAAATGATCTAGAGCTTGTCATTAGTACCTGCAATATAAAAGAAGAACATGCAACACAACAAAGCACACAGATATTTATAGTGGTTCCCCAACTAGGTACATCCACTTTCCTTCCCACCTTTCTAACTTTTGTTAGACAAGGCACAAACTCCTCCAAAATGCTCCTCAGAGCTTACATCTTAGGCCCTCAGCTTTACACTCAGGTTCTCTTCAGAACCCTACCTCAGAACCATAAAGGTTCCAACCTCAGAGCCTTGCAGTGCTCCTACATCTTAGTGGTCAACAAACCACCTACCTCGGCCTTATCTCTAAGCCCTATAACTCAATCTTTTCAACCCTACAACTTCAGGCACAAGGTCCAACTCTCAGAGTGCTACAACACTCATACAACTCAGTACCCTTCTAGGTACCTACCTTAGTGCCCTTCCAGGCAGCTACTGCTCAGTGACAAACTTATCACCTATCTCAACCCAAAAGGCCCTACACTCAGTCTCCTCAAAGACATACAACTCAGTGACACACTTGTCACCTACAGCTTAGTGACTCAACAGTCACCTACCTAAGGCTTTAGTCTCTACTACTCAGGCTGGGAGGACAGCCATACTCTTAGATCCACACTTGGATCCTACCTCAGTACCCCAGCAGGGCACCTACCTCAGTGACTAATTAGTCACCTACAACTCCGACACAAAAGGCCCAACAGCTCAGATTCAGACAACCCGACTCCTAGAGGAATTTAATCAAGAAGTTGAAATAAATTAAAACACTAACTCAGAGATAAATAATGGAGTCTACCTTGCTGGACTGAGCAGATATTATTCCAGGGCTCTTGTTGTAGAAGGAATTAGTCTTCTTCTACAGCTAACTGCTTCTCTGCTGCACTGAAGAACAGCTATCTGCTGTTGAATGCTGACAACCCTTCACAAAGCTATCTCTCCTTGCTGATTAGATGAATCAGCCACCTTGTTCTGCAAAGAACAAACTTGTTGAACTGGAAAAGCTTCAGCTATCTTTCTCTATCTGCTGGCTTGCACTGTTGGACTTGGCTTTCAAGCTCGTCGGAGAAGATGAAGTCCAACCACCTCTATTTTTTGTTTCATTTTTTTGTTAACCCTAATCCCCTTTTCTCTCTTCTTTTTAAATCTGTTGATTTGAATCAATGACACAATTTGATTGCGGGCCCAGCCAAAAATGGTGAGCGCCACCTCCCTCAGAAGAGGACAAATAGTAACTTCTGGCGCTACTGTAGCTTTCCCACAATGACATTAACTACTTTTACTTTGTTGACTTTTGGTGACGTCAGTAGTGGTCATCCGATGCTGTTGTAGCTTTCCCGCAATAGCATGAAATACTTTGACTTGTTGACTTCTGGTGACGTCAGCAGTGGTCATCACTTTCTGGACTTAGAAAAATTCCAGAACTCATTAAGCATTGAGTGATGTTAAGTAACTCAACACACACTGACTTGGCTATTCATTAGAAGCGTTGAGTGAACCTCCTTTACTCAACACTTCTGGACTTAGAGAATTTCTGCTGGCTTTGTCTCAGCGGATCCTTCTCAACTGTCTCAGCAGTTTCTTCTTTACAGCTGAGACTATCTCCTGTCTTAGTGGTTTTTCTCAACGGTTTCTTCTTCACAGCTGAGACTATCTCCTATCTCAGTGGTTTCTTCTCAACTATCTCAACGCTTCCTTCTTTACAACTTAGACTACTAACTATCTCAGTGGTTTTGCTGAGACCAACACTTCTCTCAATGCTTTGCATTGAGCTTCTCAGCTGTCTCAGCGGTTATGCTGAGACATTCTTCTCAACTTTTTCATCAGTCTCAACACTTTTGCCTTGGTCAAAATTATCTGACTTCCAGCTTGCTCTTTTTGTTCACCTGTCCAATCAAGGACAACCTACATGCATGAACTTAAGCACACATCAAATACAACTATGTGTGTATGTCATTGACCAGTTTGAATTCTTACAAATTTGGAATATTGGGATCAATGGACCGAACAATCTCCCTCTATTTGAAGAAGTCAAAACTTTGCTTGATCAATAAAACAGGTCATTGACATATATAGTATATTCAATCATAAAAACTAAAACTTGTGTAACATCATTAGAGTTTGGAAATGTTACCACATTTCTCTAGACTGTGGAGAATTTTACTTACTACTCCTAGCATACTGTCATTTCTCCTGGGTGAGCCACCCTTACTATTCTAGTACTGAAGCAACTTCAGCATCATCTGACTTTGAGCTTCCTGCATCCCCTAGCATGCTGCCATTTCTCCTGGGTGAGCCACCCTTACTATTCCAGTGTTGAAGCAACTTCAACATCACCTAGCTTTGAGCTTCCTACATCTTGGCTTGGTCAAGTCTTGGTCAGGTTTTGATCAAGTCAATTATTCTTTCCCCCTAAGTACTCTCTCCCTTTTTGACTTCTGTAATAGGGAGATTTTTGTGGAATTTTTCTCCCCCTATCTGTTTGGGGTTGATCCCATTGCAGCTGTTGGTCTTGATCCCCCTCAATAGTTGCACACTATCTTCATTATTTTTAGTAAGGACTTGTACTAGCTGCAAAACAGACAGTACTGCATATGGTAGAGGAGAGAATTGAAGCTACACAAGATTCAACATACCCAATTCAAATTTCAAGGTGTTGAACTTTTCTTCATCTAGTGGCTTAATGAAGATATCAGCCACTTGCTTGTCTGTGGAGATAAACTTAAGGCTGATATCTTCCCTTTCCACAAGTTCTCTAATGAAATGATACGTAATTTCTATATGCTTAGTCCTGCTATGGGAGACAAGATTCCTAGCTATAGAAGTTGCACTAGTGGAATCATAAAAGAGTGGAATTCTATTTATCTGAATGTTATAGTCGTGAAGTTGATGCTGGTTCCACAACAACTGAGCATAACAGCTCCTAACTGAAATATACTCTGACACAGCTGTTGAGATTGCAACATTTGTTTGCTTCTTTCTACTCCAAAAGACAATCCTTCCACCTAGAAATTGAGAGGATCCAGAAGTGCTCTTCCTGTCCTCCCTACAATATGAAAAATATGCATCTGAATAGTCTGTTAGTTCAAACCCCCCATTCCTAGGGTACCATAGACAAAGATCTGGGGTGCCCTTAAGATATCTAAAGATTCTTTTCACAGTAGTGTAGTGAGACTCCTTAGGGCAGGCCTGATACCTAACACAGACACATGTTGCATACATAATGTCAGGCCTACTTGCAGTGAGGTAGAGAAGGGAGCCAACTACACCTCTATATAAAGTTGGATCAACATGTTTCCCTGAATCATCTTTGTCTATTGGCATACTTGAGCTTATGGGAATTCTTATGGTGGAAGCATTCTCCATACTATATTTCTTGACTAGCTCCTTGGTGAACTTTGACAGGGATATGGATAGACCATTATCAGTTTGTCTTACTTGGAGTCCCAAGAAGAACTTTAGTTCACCCATACTTCTCATCTCAAACTTCCCCTGCATAAGTTTTGCAAACTTCCTACAGAGGTTGTCATCAATAGAGCCAAATATTATATCATCAACATAAATCTGGACTAGGTTGATCTTGCCCTTACATTACCTTAGGAATAAGGTCTTGTCTATAATCCACCTTGAGAATTTGTTCTCAATGAGGAAGGTATACAATGTCTCATACCATGCTCTAGGGGCTTGCTTGAGCCCATATAGAGCTTTCTTAAGTCTATAGACAGCAGTAGGAGTGTTAGAATCTACAAAACTTGGAGGCTGCTCTACATAGACCTCTTCTTTCAAGTCTCCATTCAGGAATGTTGACTTCACATCCATCTGGAAGACTTTGAATCCTTGGAAGGCTGCAAGTGCAAGGAATAGTCTGATGGCTTCCAACCTTGCAACTGCGGCAAGAGTCTGATCATAATCAATCCCCTCTTTCTGTCTGTATCCCTTAGCCATCAGTCTAGCTTTATTCTTTATTATAATGTCATTTTCATTAAGTTTAATTCTGAAAATCCACTTGAATCCAATGACATTATGTCCATTTGGTCTAGGAACAAGCTTCCAGACCTTGCACCTTTTGAACTGGTTAAGTTCGTCTTATATTGTACCAATCCGGAATTGGTCTTAATTTGCCTCTTCAAATTTCTTGTGCCCTTCTTGTGATAGGAAGCTGGAATAAAGAGCTGTGTTGAATCTCCTGCTTATGGTCTGTACACCTTGGCTGCCCTCACCTATTATCTAATCTGGAGGATGATCTCTCATATATCTGACTGCTGGGGGCAGCCTGACTGCTTCTTACTGAGCACCATTTTCTTCAGCTAGTTGGTCTTCATCTCCAGCTAGACTGTCTTGTGCTTCCTCTGAACAACATCCCTCTCCACATTCTTCTTGCACAACTCGGTCTTTATTTTTGATGGAGAGCTTTTCCATCATGACTTCTGTACCTGCAGAACTAGGCAAAGAGCTTGACAGCTCACTGTCAATCATGCTTGACTCATCAAACACTACATGGACGATTCTTCTACAACTTGATTAGTCAAGTTATAGACTCTATATGCCTTACTATTATTGTTGTACCCAACAAAGATTCCCTCATGGAATTTGGCAGCAAACTTAGTCACTTTTGAATTACCATTGTTCAAGATGAAACACTTGCAACCAAAGATCCTGAAATAGGATATGTTTGGTTTTTTGCCCTTCATGATCTCATAGGGAGTCTTCTTGTGGCCTTTGTTGATAGAATCCCTATGTAGAATGTGACATGCAATGTTAACTGCCTCAGCCCAGAAAAAATCAGGGAGAGAAGTGTCACTCAACAATGTTCTCTCAGCTTCTATTAGAGTCTTCTTTTTCCTATCAGCTAACCCATTTTGTTGGGGTGTTCTTGGAGAGGAGAATTCTTTATGAATCCCTTGCTCTTCCCAGAAAGTAGTCATGGCAGTAGACTGAAATTCAATTCCATTGTCACTTCTTATTTTGACCACTGAGCTTCAAAGTTCATTCTGAATCTGCCTGACAAAATTCATGAAGACATCAAGGGTTTCATCCTTTCTTCTAAGGAAGAACACCCAAGCAAACCTAGAATGGTCATCAACCACCACAAGGGTGTAGACCTTCCTACCTAGACTATGAACAGGCATAGGACCAAACATGTAACATCCCTCAGACTTCTAGACCCCTAGGATGGTTTTGTCCAAACTAAGGGCAATTGAACACCAAGGTGTCAAACTAACCCTAACTAGAACTTTTTAGGTCTTAAGGGAGGCTAAAGGGTCACTTGTCACTCATTTGGGTTGACCCAATTGGTCAAATTGCCCAAAGTCAACTCATGGGTCAAAGTGCTCAATTTTGGTTAACATTACCCAATTCAAGTGGGCTAAGCACAATTGGTGTGGTCCATTAGTCTAGGAGGTGGAGAGACACATTTTGGGCCTACCTAATTCAGAGATTGGTGACTAGGAGAGAGAGAGGGAGGAAGTTACCCCAATTTGGAGGAGAGAGAAAGTGGGGGCTTAAGGGCCATCATGTCCATGGAGGTTCTATAACCCCACACTTTGATGGGTCTTTTACTCTTTGGAGGCAGGGGATGAGTTTCCTGGTGTTGGCTGACCCTTGGGGTGGCTCAGCCCCCTCAATTGAGAAGAAACCAAAAATGGCCTTCATGGCCATTAATGGGGATTTCAAAAATTGGGGAGTTACAAGCCCCCTCTCCCTAATTCCTCCTTTAAGAACCTTCACCAGTACAAGAGCAGGTGTTTCCCCCATTCCAATCTCGATTTCGTGAAGGTTGCTGTGGACGTTGCAGAGGAGCTCAAGATGACAGCCGAAAATGGCAAGGAGGCAGACCACCCGCTCTCAGGCCCCAACTCAGGTCCTCCTCCACTCCTTTCTTCGTGGGCTAGAATCCTAGATCAATTAGGAGAGAAATCGGGTTCAATTGAGCCCGATCGGGCGAGCAACATTTTTGAAATTTCATGGATTTTACACCTTGCGGGTTCGCCGGAAACCGCCCCTCCGGTGGCCGTGCCGCCACCCGGCGATAACCCCCACCTCAACAAAGGTTGTGGCGGTGGTGGTCGGCCAGGGAGGTGGCTGGATGGCCGGCAAATGGCTTGAAAATATGCTCCAGGTTCGGTAAATCATGGCCTTTGGCTGGAGGAAGAAGACGATGCCAGCGCCGTCAGATCTTGCTTTAAGATTCGTGCCATAAATGTATTTTATTTCATTTTCTAACACTATTTTGGGCTGTCTTAAATTATTTATTAAAAATACCCAGGTGCCTATTCAGAAAAAATGGTCAATATGAAAGTTGGAGCCCTAAGCGTCTCCTTTAATTTAAAATTGGTTTCAAGCAATTTGGAATTTAGGACAGACCACAACACTCATTTTGGTGAAGTCTATACCTAAGCTAGATCAGAGATTGTTTTGAGTGCACCCATCAATCCAGACATCCAAAGGACTTGAAATTTTGGACGGGGGTCAGTATTACTTATACCTAAAATATATCCAAAATGGTAATTTTTGGTATAAATTTTCCTAAAGGTTTTTTAGAAATTTAATAAACCATGTAAGAATTATTTCAGAGGTCTAATGACCTCTAAACCCACCAAAAGTTTGGTGACTGTCTTTTATTGTCATATTATGGCTCTGATAAAAATGTTAGCCCATTTGGGGTTGATTTGTATAGGTATTGGTGTGACCAAATTTTGGTCCCATAAGGGTAATTTAGGGCAAAGAGTATTTGAGGCATAGAGGGGCCAATACTCACCCAAAGGGGTTGGGACTTGGACCAGAGCTCCATGGTCAGTTAAAATACCCTCTCATGGAGTTGGAGGTCATTTGGGGTGCATTTGTCCTAGGACACCAGTTCAAACCGTAGGGTTAAACTTTGGGGGTTTGTGAAGAACATGGAGTGATATGTCCTTGTATGGACTTGGTGTTTAGTCCATGTGATCTTAGTAGAGCTGTCACTTAAAATCGAAAACTGTAAACCAAACCGGAACCGCAAAGAACCAGAACGAACCGTTTGCAAATTATTCCGGTTCTGGTTTGAATTTTGGAACCTTGAACAACTTTGATTTGGGTGTGGTTCTTACATTTTATTATCCGGATCGGAACCAAAATCGGAACCGTAACATACAAGTCTCAAGCAGTTTCAAGATTTTTGGACTCGATCTGAACTGGACCGAAGTAGAATTGAACCAGACCGAAGTAGAACCGAACCACAACCTGTTTATTATTATTAATTTTATTATAATATTGTTATAATTTTATAATCTATCTATAATATTTATACTCACTATTAGGGGTGAAACTAGTGCAGTTTGGACCCAAATCGTAATCGCATTAAAATGGGTCGGTTTTGGACTGAACCAAACCACACCAAAACTGTGTGGTATGGTTTGACATTGGTGCGGTTTGAAGTCGGTTTTTACAGTACAGTTTTGATTTTTATACAGTTATATAATGTATTTTCAAATTTACTTACATATTTTTCTGAAATATTTCATTTTAAAAATATAAAAGATATGTATACAATTACTATTAAATAGTAATCATGATAGACACAACTAATTGTAGCCGATTATTACGATTGCGCAAGCTGGCGAGATGCGCGCAAGCTGACTAGATGTTGTGGAAAGTCTTTACACGTAGGAATGCGATAGATAATAGCCCACAAATCATGGAAGAGACCGATGAGTAGTGCGCAACTTAATTATTTTTATTTCGTTGTTGTTTTGAGTTTTACTATTTGCAGACCGTTGTTATTTCACTCCGTCAAGTTTGGTTTTGTTTTAATTGTAACTCATTTGAATCAGACCGAACCACATAGAAGCATGTCGACAAAACGCGCATAAGTCAACTAGACGTCGTAGCAAATCTACACGCGTAGGAAGGCGACATATACTACTAGTCCACCGATCGTGGAAGAGACCGTCGAGGAGTGTGCAACTTAATTATTTCTATTTTGAAGGTGTTTTGAGTTTTTTGCAGACCGCTTTTATTTCATTCTATCAAATTTGGTTTTAGTTTTAGTTGGAACCGATTGGAACCAGACCGAACCGCATAGAACCGGACCGAACCGTTAGTGACTGATTTGGTTTTGGTTCTTGTTAAACCGTAACCAGAACTGTTGACACGACGGTTCCAAAAATTATGATGGAACCGGAACCAGAACAGGAACCGGTCAAACCAAAAAAGGTTTTGGTTCTATCACGAAGAACCGTTACTTTAACTGTTCGGTTCATGGTTTTAGTAGAACCGGAACCAAACCGGAACCGTGACAGCTCTATATCTTAGGGCGTTGAAATACCCTAGGGAGGAATTTAATTGTATTTTGATACATGCACTCCACTTAAGTCCCTTGAAAATAATATAGGCCTTTACACTTTGTAGAATAATTAAGTGGTCAAATGACCTTGGGTCTTCATAAAAATTTGTAGAAGTAAACTTATAGGTTTAATCTCCATCTTGCCCTTTTTGATAAATTGAAGTTAGAATGATTTAAAATTCTGGAAAGGTTAATAAAATATCACTTAAGTGCACTGGTAAAGTATTAGGAGTGATTGGACTAATTTTCAAGGTACTTCATTTGTTAAGTGAATTAGTGCTCCATATTTTGATAATTGGGTAATAAATATCATAATTTATTGGAAAATTATATTACTTGTCCAGGAAGGCCTTTTGGGCATATTGAGGCTTAGGAAATTGTTGCGAGTAGTTTGGATGAATTTACAAGCATGTTTATTCACAATGTGCATTATTGTTGGTTTCATTTAAGTATTTTTCTAAGTATCTTTCTCACCTTGGAATTTCTTGAAATTTAGTCAAATGGCCCTTTATGACATTACAAAGCTCTGTGAATTTTTATGGAATTTTTGGAAATCTAATTTTGAGGGTTGCTTCACAAAGTGGTTGTTGTTAATTTAAATTTTATTATTTTATTTTGGTACCCATTTAACTTGGAAGATTATAATTTTTGGTCAGCGACCTTTTCTATTCACTCTTAGGTTCTGGTAATTTTTCCATAATTTTCTGACGATTTATTTTATTATTCCCTTCTTTACCCTTGAATAGTGGAACTATCTTGAATTATTTATTTAAGGGTTGTAAGCATTATGAAAATTTATGAAACTTGGTATTATCTAATACATTTGCATCGTATAGTGTTCATACTTGTTTGGTGGTCATAGAGTAAGGGAATCTAGTACTTCATGTTCAGAACACTCATGGCCATATATTTGGGAAAATTAAATAAATGCCAAATTAATTAGGAAAATTACAAATTTCTGGATTTAGGCTAAATGTGTCATGATAGACCCACAATAATTATTGTAGGGCATTTGGATGAAAATTGTGAGTACCTCCTATCATGTACATCATATAACTTAGGTTGGTCTGCATTTAGTAAAAATGCAGAATTTGTGACACCATGTGGATTGAACATAGGGAGATGAGGTTAATAGTTTACTGATTTGGTAAGGTGAAAAAGAGAGCTTCATTAGAAATCATGATGAGGAGAGTGATGGGTTGACTAGTGTTAAGAGGTACTCAGGATCGACGAAAAATCGTCTTTCCTGTGGAGAGAGAGAGAATGTCAAAATACACTAGGATTTGATCCAGAATAATGTTAAAATGGATCGGGAATTGGGTAATAACCAATAATAATAAGTTTCTTGTGAAGGGGAGCTTTGGGCTTCAGCCCATCGTAGTTCCTAGTGCCCTCGAGAGCCTTTCACAAGGAATTCCTTGGGCAGTCCAAGGTTAACGTAAGCCGTAGGAATAAATGGAATGAAAGAGTAATTAGAAATACTCTTGGGTCACACTTACACTCACACTCCCCAGTGTTATGGGAGTTAGGTTAGGTCTCACGAGCGGTAGGCTCGGTGGTTTTAGTGATGGGCAGGTTAGCCCGACGACCCGATGGCTCGGATGGTCTTGTGACGGACGGGTTAGTCTAGGGAGCTTTGGTTCAGTAGATATTTGTGACGGACGAGATTGTCTGGGGAGATTTGGTTCAGTGGGAAATACATTAATGTTGCATGTGCATGAGATATAAGGTGGTGGGTCTTCGGTATTGGAGAGTCTTCGCACCAATACCAATACGTTGACTCGGCAAGTGTGCTTTAACAATTGCCCAAACAAAGTCAGGTGCGCCAACCGGCAAGAGTATGCATGTAACACCACAAAATCCCAAGATTGGGTTCAAGTTGGGTGACACTGACTAGGACACGGGCGTGTCACAGGGCGTGTCCTGCTCTGTATGGCTGAGAAATCGGTCGAGTGCTCGATCAACTGCACTCGATGAGTTCTCAAGAGGGAACACGCCCTGCGACACGGGAGTGTCAGAGGGCGTGTTCCCCTCTGGTCGATGAACTTCGCTCGATGAAGCGCACGCTGGAGGTGTGTCTATAGCCGTGTAAGGGCACACGACCTGTGACACGGGCATGTCTCATGGTCGTGTCATTTTCTGGATTTGGCCAGGGCAGTGAGGCCTCGTGAACACGGGCATGACACATGTGTCTCTCAGGGCACACGGCCTGTGATATGGGCATGTCACATGGCCATGTCTTGCTTGGGTTGAGATGGGTGTATACCACCTGAGGTACATGGCCACAGACACGAGCGTGTCTGAAGGCGTGTCAGGTCACACGGCCTGTGACACAGGCATATCACATGGCCGTGTACTCTTCTGGATGAGTCGGTTGTGTGATACTTAAGGTACACGGCCTGTGATACGGGCGTGTCATAGGTCGTGTCAGCCAAAAATTAGGCCAAGAATGAGAAGGGAATTCTCATTTTTGATCTTGGCCATTCTCTTTCTAAGAAACTAGAGAGAAGAGAGAGGGAGGAGGAGGAGGATGAGATGGGAGCCGGCCACCGGTGGAGCTTCTAAGTTCCGATTCGAGATCCGAGGCTAGCGTTGTGGAGGCAAGGCCACTGCGGTGCTTTCCAGCTGGCTAGAATTCCATGGCTCCAAATAGGTCGTCAAGGGTAACGATCTTCCTTCTTAGACATGTAAAGTCCTTCTTTTTTGGCATGTGCATGGATTTCCCCCACCAGAGGGTGGATTGCTAAGGGATTTCCTTAGGTTGATTCTTGGAATCTCCAATAGTTTGGCATATAGATCCGGAAATGGAGTATGAAATAGGCATGCTGTGTGAAGCCCATCTGGACAGGTAGGTCTGGATTGGTGATATTGCATTTACACACCAGAGAAGACTCCGTGGTTAAACGTGTAGTTTATGGAGTCGATGGGTTGGACCTGTGAAGGGCACTAGCAGGAAGTACTGGAGTGGTATTCCAGGAAAATACCCTTGTGATGCTTGTGACGCTTGATGTGTTGTGCCTGTGAAGGGTAGTAGCAGGAAGTACAGGATTGGAAGTCCAGGAAAATACCCTCAAGTGTTTGTGTTATATGCTATGAATGTACGGTTAAGACTAGGGATGGAAAATGAGTTCAGTCGCTAACGATGGGCGTGGCACCTAGCTAACCAATGATTGTGAAGCCAGTCCCTCGGGGATGATATGGCTATGTGTGAGCTTAGAGAGTTCTTAAAAGGCTTTATGCCAAATAGGTAAGGTGAAACTGACCCGTGACTTCTACTTAGCCGCGAGTACGTTGGTATTCGTTGATGGCAAGGTGACTTGAGCAACGGGGGGTGGTTGATCCGACTTGCGTTATGTCCATCCGACTTGTAGACCTCAAAGTGCGGTTTGTTAGAGTACATAGCGAGAGTCTTAGGCCTGTGCGCCACTAATACTAAAGTCTCCGGCTGAACGTTATGGAACAAAATGCTCAATTTTACCATTGGGTTTCGGCCCGGATATGATGGTGAGAACCTGGTTCGCCAGTACACCAAGAATGTGCCCTGAGTGCACGGATCGTCGGGCCGCGTGGCTCACGGTTGTGATGCAATGTTTGTGCGTGAGAGCACAATGTATGATATCTATATATTTGCATATGAATGACTATGCCTGCAAGGAAGGAATACCACTGCCCCAGGTAAGGGCTAGAGTCGTTATAATTTGATCAGCTGAATGCTGACCGTTGCCTTGTTTGCCACCGTTGGGTGGGCCGTCCTTGTACAGGTGCTGGAGAGACGAGCGAGAGATATAAAGGCTGAAGTCCCTGCTGCTGCTGCTATCCCTTGAAGGCTAAGCAGAAAAATGTTATGTTTTGTTCATGTGTGGCTGGCCCACGCGCCGATGTTTGGAAGCCACTCTTGTAAAGAGCAACTGTAAGGCTATAAGGCCAAACAATATTGTATTTGATGTACATTCCTATATAAATGTGGGTGTTTATATTAGTGAACATTCATGGTTGGAGTTCAACGTTTATGTTAAAAGCTTCCGCTAGAATGCTATGAGTTAGGATGCACAACTCTGATATCAACCCGTGACTTCGCCGCCTGTTTTGTGTCATATGGTGTGGGGCCCCGACCGAACCTTCTATTATATGTTATATGAACGGATGGAGATGTTACATTTTTGGTATCTGCTGTCTCGGACTTTCCCATTCGAATTCGTGGTCGAATTCTTTTGTGGGGTGGAGAGCGCGTGTACGTGCGAACCGCGTTAACACTAATGAATTCTTGAATGTCCACTTAGGAATGCAAATACACTTGTTTGAGGAATCTGCGCATTCCTAGATTGTTGTTATTGCTTGTGCGAGGTCGCTAATATGTGTGTCTTGTTCACCTATCAGTGACTCGGAGTGGTGCTGGGTAGTCAGAACCCCAGCGTTCTGATGAGAGTACGACACCAGCTGAGATGCCTACACCTCCCCTTTTGCGGAAACTGTCCGCTTAGTTGCTAAGGCCCTGTTTATGATGATTCAAGCACAACCTACTGGGTAGGTGCAAGGGCAGGCGCAGCCGGGATTGAGGCCAGAATAGGTTGTTGTGAAGCCAGAACCTATTGCGGCTGTGGATCCTCGAGCAGCTGAAAGTCAGTTGAACAAGTTCATGAGCTTCAATCCTCCTACGTTCATGGGTGTGGGATCCCCTACCCAGGCAGAGGACTGGTTGTAGAGCGCAAAGCGTATCTTGATGGAGATCAGGACGAAGGAAGATCAGAAGGTCACCTTGGCCACCTTCTTATTGGAAGGAGAGGCTAGAATCTGGTGGGATGAGATCGAGTTACACCACTTAGTTGGCAGGCATTTAACACAAGTGTTAATTGAGGAGTTCTCGCGACTATTCCTGGCAAGCACCTACCAGTGGCACAACGCATTACCATGGAAAATGAGTTCCAACGGCTAACGCAAGGAGAAGGTAGTGTGGAGACATACCTGTATGAGTTCACACGGCTGGGCTGGTATGCGGGCTCCATTTTCGCCGATGAGCAGCATAAAACCAATAGGTTCTATGAAGGATTACGGGATGAGTTGCGATTCCTGCTTTCGAGTTCAGTGAACCAAGGGTTCCAGGCATTGGTTGATACTGCGTGCGCGCTGGAGAAGGATATGAAGAGCGTTCAAGGGAAGATGGCCTTGGCTGTGACAAAGCCAGAGTTCAAAGCACCCCGACATGGTAAATCGTATTATAAAAAGAAATGGGGCAAGAGGTCCAAGTCGTCTGGAGAAGCTTCTTCTACGGTTGCATCGGGTGCAACATCGTGGGCTACGTCGAGGCCAGAGACTCGTACTTTCTTTACTTGTGGAAGAATGGGGCATATAGCCTGTGATTGTCGGGTTGGTCCGCTAAAGGTAGAAAAGAAGGCGGGAGCGTCTTATGCTGAGAAGGGAAAGGCAGTGGTGGAGTCCTCTGCATCCCAGGTGCAGCCTCGAGTCTACAACCTTGGCCTGCAGAAGGCCATAAAGCAAAGTGACGTCGTCACAGGTACGATTTAAGTTATTGAATTGCTTTTCTTATTGCATGCTTTATATGTGGCTTGTGTGTGATATAATTGCCACAGGCTTTATTATGATTCGGAACACGTTGGAGAGAGCACTGTTTGATACAGGTATTCACATTCATTTTTGTCTAAGGACTTCGTAGCTCAAATTGGAGTACCTAGTCATGTGAAGACAAAGATCGTAAAGGTGTTATTACCGAATGGTTGTTTGATTCTTATGGATAGGGCTTGCGATGTGGCAGTTCAAATTGGAAGTCGGGATTTCTGTTTGACTGCATCTGTACTGCCGATATCAGAATTTGATATGATCTTTGGTATGGACTGGCTCGCGGAGCAGCGTGCCTGTATTGATTGCCAGTCAAAAGAGATCACACTAGGCTAGAATACCTAGCATGAGACTAAGTACGCTGGTATGCGAGGAGTGGGAGGGACCTTGATGTCTGCACTCCAAGTCATCAATGCTGTTCAGAAGGGTGCAGAGTTATACTTCACGTTGATTCAGGTTGTTGAGCCAAAGGCCAATATGAGTGATGTTCCGGTTGTATCGGAGTTTGCAGAGGTGTTTCCTAAGGATCTTCTTGGGCTACCACCCCAGCGGGAGATCGACTTCACGATTGAGTTGGTGCCAGTGGGAAACCTATGGCCCGCTCGTCATATTGCATCGCGTCAAAGGAAATGGCTGAATTGAAAGTACAATTACAAGAGTTGCTGGAGCAGGGATATATACGCCCAAGTATGTCACCTTGGAGTGCACCTGTTCTGTTTGTGAAAAAGAAGGACGGTGGTTTGTGGTTTTGTATTGATTTTCGTGAATTGAATAAGCTGACAGAGAAGAACAAGTATCCGATTCCACAGATAGATGAATTTTTCGATCAGATAGTGGGATTAACCGTCTATTCCAAATTGGATTTGAAATCTGGATATTACTAGTTGAGGATTCGGGAAGGTGACATTCCCAAGACCGCATTTGGAACACTCTACGATCATTATGAGTTCACGGTAATGTCGTTTGGACTATGTAATGTGCCATCGGTGTTCATGGACCTGATGCACCGAACGTTCCGAGAGTACTTGGACTTGTTTGTGATTGTATTCATTGATGATATTTTGGTGTAATCTCAATCCGAAGCTGATCATGCAAACCATTTACGGCTGGTGTTGCATACCTTGCGAAGGAATAAGCTCTATGCCAAGTTCTCAAAGTGTGAGTTTTGGCTGTCGTCGGTGGCCTTTCTTGGCCATGTGGTAAGTGGAGAGGGCATAGCAGTGGATCCATCAAAGATAAAAGCCATACAGAAATGGTTGGTGTTGTCTTCGGTGGTCGAAGTTAGGAGTTTCCTTGGACTGGCAGGCTACTATAGATGGTTTGTAGAGAAATTCTCGTGGATCGCTTTGCCTCTGACCACACTGATGCGAAAGGATTAGAAGTTCGTTTGGAGGCCAGAGTGCGCACGAGCTTTTGAAGAGCTAAAGAGTCATTTGACCACAGCGCCTGTGTTGACATCGCCATGTGGTACCGACAGATATGAGATCTATAGTGATGCTTCATAGAGCAGCTTAGGTTGTGTTCTTCTACAGTTTGGAAAGGTGATTGCTTATGGCTCACGACAGTTGAAAGTGCATGAGCGAAATTATCCCGTCCATGACTTAGAGTTGGCGGCGGTGATCTTTGCACTTAAGTTGTGGTGACATTATCTTTATGGCATAAAAGTGGATATCTTTACGGACCATAAGAGCCTAAAGTACTTGTTGGAGCAGAAGGATCTGAATATGCGACAACGAAGGTGGCTGGAGTTCCTTGGGGACTACACCTTTGAGATTCATTATACTCCCGGGTAGGGAAATATGGTCGCCGATGCCTTGAGTTGGAGAGCTACATCACTGACAAATTGGTTGCAGACGCACGATGAGCGTCTGATCCAGGAGTTGGAAGCGTTAGAGATTTCTTGTGTTGACAAGAATTCTACAGCCGATGCATGATTGAAATGGACGGAGGTACAGTATGACCTTACGGACAAGGTTCAACGAGCAACGGAGCTGGATGAAAGTCTCCAACTCTATGCAAAGGATGCGCTAGATGGCCAATTCTCTTGGGATGACGGCCTTTTACGGAAAGAGGGTCGGTTGTGCGTCCCCAGTATGGGGAAGTTGCGTGAAGAGTTATTGTACGAAGCTCACTTTACAAAGTACTCAATTCACCTTGAGAGCACAAAGATGTTTAGGGATATGAAGAAGCTATTCTGGTGGCCAGGACTATAGAAAGATATCGCTCATTATGTGGCTAAATGCCAAACGTGTGCTTTGGTGAAAGCAGAGTGCCAGAAGCGTGGTGGTTTCTTGAAGTCGTTATCAATTCCGGAATGGAAGTTTGATGATATTTCAATGGATTTCGTGCACTGGTTGCCGAGATCTCAACACGGGAATGATTCAATATTGGTGATTGTAGACCGGTTGAGGAAAGTGGCGCACTTCCTTCCAAACAAGCAGGACGAATCAGTGGAAAGTTTGGCAAAGCTCTATGTGGAGCAGATCGTACGGCTACGCGGTGTTCCTTATAGCATCATAAGTGATCGTGATGGGCGATTTACATCGAATGATTGGAGGTTAGTCCATCAACTGTTGGGCACAAAGTTGACGTTCAATACAACCTTTCATCTCCAAACAGATGGCCAAACTGAGAGGACCAACAGAACAATGGAGGATATGCTCCGAATGTGCACCTTAGACTTTGGTAAGAGATGTGAAGATCATCTCTATATGGTGGAGTTTGCCTACAGTAATAGCTTCCAAGAGAGTATCAGTATGACACCGTTTGAAGCTTTGTATGGTCGTAAGTGTCGTACACTGTTAGCTTGGGCAGAAGCAGGTGAATCCAAACTTTATAAGCGTAAAGAAGTCGATGAGGCCAATTCGACGATACACGCTATTCAAGAGAGGAAATTGATAGCACAGGATCAACAAGCAAAGTACTACAATGCCAAGCACCGGAACATGGAATTCGCGGTGGGTGATTGGGTATATTTGAAGATCAAACCCTTCAAAGGCGTGTCTAGGATTCAGTGTCTGAAAAAGTTAATTCCGAGATATCTTGGTCCGTTTGAAGTGGTGGAGCGAATTGGGGAAGTTGCATATCAGCTAGCTCTTTTGGCAGACTTGGGTGGATTACATGATGTGTTTCACATCTCTGTGCTTTGAATAGCTGTCAAAGATCCATTGCAAGTAATTGAGAATGATCATGTGTCGGTGGAGTATGGGCTAACAATAAAGGTTAGGCCCATTCAGATCGAGGATCGCGCCGATAAACAGTTGCGGAACAAGATAATCGGGGTTGTTGAAGTCTGGTGGGACAATTGTGGCCGTGAGGAGCTAACATGGGAGCGAGAGCAGACCATGTGAGCTGAATTTGCCGAGCTATTCGTGTAAACTATTATGCAGTGCGTGTCAAGGTGTATTAAACTTTGGTGAAGTTATAACATCTTGTTTTTGATTTCCTTACCTGGTGAAAATTTCGGGACAAAATTTATTGTAAGGAGGGGAGGGAACACCCCAAAATCCCAAGATTGGGTTCAAGTTGGGTGACATGGCCTGGGACACGGGTGTGTCCCAGGGCGTGTCCTGCTTTGTATGACTGAGCAGTCGGTCGAATGCTCGACGAACTGCACTCGATGAGTTCTCGAGAGGAACACGACCTGCGACATGGGCGTGTCAGAGGGCGTGTCCCCCTCTGGTCTACAAACTTCTCTTGATGAAGCAGACGATGGAGGCGTGTCTGCAGCTGTATAAGGGCACACAGCCTGTGACACGGGCGTGTCACATGGCCGTGTCCTTTTCTGGATTTGGCCAGGGCAGTGAAGCCTGATTAACACAGGTAGGATACGGTTGTGTTTCTAGGCACATGGCCTGTGACACGGGCATTCACATGGTCGTGTCTTGCTCGGGTTGAGATGGGTGTATACCACCTGAGGTACACGGCCACAGACACGGGCGTGTCTGAAGGCATGTCAGGTCATACGGCCCGTGACACGGGCGTGTCACATGGCCGTGTACTCTTCTAGATGAGTCAGTTGTGTGCCACTTAAGGTACACGACATGTGACATGGGCGTGTCGCAGGCCGTGTCAGCCAAAAATTATGCCTTTGTGGCAAAATTGGGACCATCTATTTTCTTCAGCTAGGATCTGATGGCCAGGCTCCTCCCTGCTGCTTTAAGGCCGAGAATGAGAAGGGAATCCTCATTTTTGAACTTGTCCATTCTCTTTCTAAGAAACTAGAGAGAAGAGAGAGGGAGGAGGAGGAGGAGAGGGGAGCCGGCCACCGGTGGAGCCACTGAGTTCCGATTCGAGATCCGAGGCTAGCATTGTGGAGGTAAGGCCGCTGCGGTGCTTTCCAGCTGGCTAGAATTCCATGGCTCCAAAGAGGTCATCAAGGGTAACGATCTTCCTTCTTAGACATATGAAGTCCTTCTTTTTGGCATGTGCATGGATTTCCCCCACCAGAGAATGGATTGCTAAGGGATTTCCTTGGGTTGATTCATGGAATCCCCAATAGTTTGGCATATAGATCTAGAAATGGAGTACGGAATATGCATGCTATGTGAAACCCATCTGGACAGGTTTGTCTGGATTGGTGATATTGCATTTACACACTGGAGAAGTCTCCGTAGTTAAACGTGTAGTTTATGGAGTCAATGGGTTGGACCTGTAAAGGGCAGTAGCAGGAAGTACTGGAGTGGTATTCCTGGAAAATACCCTTGTGATGCTTGTGACGCTTGATGGGTTGTCCATGTGAAGGGTAGTAGCAGGAAGTACTAGATTGCAAGTCCAGGAAAATACCCTCAAGTGTTTGTGCTGTATGCTATGAATGTATGGTTAAGACTAGGGATGGAAAATGAGTTTAGTCGCTAACGCTGGGCGTGGCACCTAGCTAACCTATGGATGTGAATCCAGTCCCTAGGGGAGGATATGGCTACGCGTGAGCTTAGAAAGTTCTTAAAAAGGCTTTATGCCAAACAGGTACGGTAAAACCGACCCGCGACTTCTACTTAGCCGCGAGTACATTGGTATTCGGTGATGGCAAGGTGACTTGAGCAACAGGGGGTGGTTTATCTGACCTGCGTTATGTCTGTCTGACTTGGAGACCTGAAAGTGCGGTCTATTAGAGCGCATAATGAGAGTCTTAGGCCTGCACGCCACTAAGACTAAAGTCTTTGGTTGAACACCATGGAGCAAAATGCTGAATTTTACCATTGGGTTTTGGCTCTGATACGGTGGTGGGACCCTGGTTCACCGGTACACTAAGAATGTGCCCTGAGTGTACGGATCGTCGGGCCGCATGGCTGATGGTTGTGATGGTATGCTTGTGCGTGAGAGAATAATGTGTGATATCTATATATCTGCATATGAATGACTATGCCTGCAGGGAAGGAATACCACTGCCCTGAGTAAGGGGTAGGGTCGTTATAATTTGGTAAACTGAATGCTGACCGTTGCCTTGTTTGCCACCGTTGGGTGGGCTGTACTTGTACAGGTGCTGGAGAGCCGAGCGGGACATATAAAGTCTGAAGTCCCTACTGCTACTGCTGCTAGCCCTTGAAGGCTAAGCTGAAAAATGTTATGTTTTGTTCATGTGTGGCCGGCCTGCGCACCGATGTTTGGAAGCCACTCTTGTAAAGAGCAACTATAAGGCCATAAGGCCAAACGATATTGTATTTGATGTACATTCCTATATAAATGTTGGTGTTTATATTAGTGGACATTCATGGTTGGAGTTCAGCATTTATGTTAAAATCTTCCGCTAGAATGCTATGAGTTAGGATGCACAACTGTGATATCAACACATGACTTCGCCGCCTGTTTTGTGGCATATGGTGTGGGGCCCCGGCCGGACCTTCTATTATATGCCATATGAATGGAAGGAGATGTTACAATGTAGGAGCTCCGCTTAGTGCACCAGTGTCGAGGCGTACGATAGGTCTGACTAGTAGTGCTGATTCCTATTTAGAGGTGGTCGAGGCCCAACCCACCTCTTTCATTTTCCACCACGTAGGTATCCTGGGAGGTTAAGCTCTAGAAAGGCGGAACTAAAGGTCTGTGTGCACAGAGTCGAGTGTGTGAGTTGCACTTGCATGTTTATACCATAACATTCTTGCATGACATATCATAACCTTTGCATATAACCCTTGACACCTATTGTATAAATTGGTATGAGACTCTTTATACAATAGACCTTGCAAAACGACCTCTTGGTCTATGAGATTGTATGGGTATTCCTATAGGTCATGGTTACTTAGTTTACCATCTCATACTATACTTGATTACTTGTTCTTGTGTATACTTATACTGCTTAATTACTGTTGCTTACATATACTTGTTATGGTTATATGCTTATTTTAGACTAGTTCCGCCGTCACCTACTCACTTTGTTACTCTCCACCTTCATTACCTTCCCTTTCCTTCTCCATGCTCGGTGCCTAGGAGGCATGGGCGAGAGGTGGGGGATGATAGGACATTATTTTTTAGACTAACGGTCATTGACCAAATCAATTTAGAGGATCGTGGAGCCGAACCAGGAGATGCAACCCCAGAGGTCGGTGTGCATGAAGACGAGGAAGACTAGCACTGGAGTCCAGCCAACAGGGACAATGTTTCCCGACCATTAGTAGATATTATAGATTTTCTTCCACAATTGAGTGATTTGTAGTGAGTACTTTGATGTATCGGGCAGAAGCCCTTTTTATTATTAGTACTCTGGTTTTTCATTACTGTGGACTCTCCCTTTGTGGAGTTTTATATTATATTTCATGTGATTTATGTGGACCAATATCTGAGTTTTCATTACTCTTATACTTATTCTACTCTTCTACGATCGGTATGGCCGACAGGATCGGCATTTTGTAGTGACGACTTTCCTGGGTGTGTTGGCGTCACCGCAAAGTGGCGGTTCTGGGCATAAGACCCAGTTGGTTTTGCAAAAAAAGAGGGTCTTACAAACTGGTATCAGAGGGAAACCTCGATCAAAAGTGTCAAAGTCCACTAACCCTGGGTCACCCCCGCTCGAGTTTAGTTTGGGGTCAAACTAAGAAGCAAAAGCTGTGGTGTGCCCATATGGGGGATGACATGTAAATGTCCACTTTTAAATAGGTTTGGGTCAAGTTTCTTACAATTGGCCTTTGTTATGCTTCCCCTGACACATTCTACACTGCAGGGCGGAGCTCGGAAAACTCTGAATGTTATACTACCTCCTCCGGCTCCCACTCCATTCCTGCAGTTAGAGATGGGGCAGACTCTGACGGCCATTCTAGAGGGCTTCAGGGCCCAGTAGGCTCCAGCTCCGGAGCCGATCCTGGGGGCCAGTTAGTTGAGCATCATCCGAGGACTCTCTCCCCCATCTTACATTAGGATGGAGATGACAGTGAGGATGGAAGAGTGGCTGGATATCATGTTCGAGATGTTGACCGAGATACGGGGCCTGTGGGAGGAGAGGGTACCTCTGGTGGTCTCCTACTTGGAGTCTCATGCCAAGAGATGGTGGAAGACACATCTGGATACGAAATTTGCAGATCGGGAGGTTGCTAACGTTACTTGGGTGGAGTTTAGGGCCGAACTATTGGAGCACTTCATTCCATAGTTGGCAAGAGATGAGCTGGAAGATAGGTTCCTGCAGCTGAGGTAGGGCAACAAGACGGTGGTGGAGTACCACTGGGAGTTCAATATTTTAGCCTAGTTTGTGGACTTCTATCAGCTGCACGAAGCAGGCTATACAAAGAGGTTCTATAAGGGTCTTCGAGAGGACCAGAGAGAGGCTCTTTTGTTTGTATCCGACGGGCCTATACCTTAGATTCTGGAGATGGCAAAGAGGTTAGAGGCTAATTATCACACGACTCGGGGCCGGAAGAGGCCAACTAAGGATCAGGGTCAGGGAGGCAGGAATGATCAGCGGGGGGTCGCTTTGCTGATGAGAGAAGGGTAGTCCGCTAAGAGGTGAGACAGGAGCCTAGGGTGCCAGCGGTATTGGCCCCCCAACCTCTTCAGGTGCGGGAGATACAGAGGCCCAAATGTATGACACTTCCTCTGCCTGAGTGCTACAACTGTCATCAGGTAGGGCATGTATGGAGAAACTGCCCCACAAGGGGGGCACCTCTACTGGCACCACAGGCTGCCCCGCCCGCACAGCAGTTTGTAAGCCAAGGTCGTGGAAGAGGATGTTGTCTCTAGGGTAGAGATCAGAGGTAAGATAGGGAGCAGGTGTATGCTCTGGACTTGGCTCCACCTCGGGACCCGGGCAGGGTGATTGCAGGTATGCTGTTAATTTTGTGTTGTTATTTACTTTTGGAATATTCGAAACAACAAACAACAGTAGCGTACTAGGAAAGAAAACCATAGGTTCAACTACCTAACCATTTCTAAATAAATAGGAATAGTTATAGTGTGTGGCAAACCTGCCCACACATTGGTGGATACAGGGGCATCACACAATTTTGTCTCCGAGGAGTTCGTAAAGGGACTGGAGGGAGTCAGACATTATTCGGGAGTCGCTAGGAGGGTGCGTCTCCCCTATAGGACGGAGGTCTTAGCTACTACTAAGTGCCTCCTGAAGGTGACGATTAATGGTCTGACACTCGAGGCCCCGACAATGGTCTTGAGGATGCCGGACTTTGACCTGGTTCTAGGCATGACATGGCTCACCTGGAACCACACCAAGATAGACTTCTGAGTGAGGAAGGCTGTGCTGAGATATGATGACACCTTTGCGTCCTTCGAAGGTATTAATCTCGTCTCCCGTAGGATGTTTTCTACTACTCAGGCCGTCAAGGACCACTTATAGGGAGACGGGGTTTATCAGGTGTTCTTTGAGATGGTCGAGGTCAAGATGACGGTTGCTAATATAGCAGTGGTGCGGGACTTTGCGGATGTATTTCCAAAGAAGCTACCAGGATTGCCACTGCACTGGGAGAAGGATTTCCAGATTTAGTTGGTTCCTGGAGCTAAGATGGTGTCTAGGGCTCCCTATCGGATGGATCCAAAGGAGCTGGTGGAGTTTTGGAGCCAGCTGCAGGAGCTGGTGGAGGCTGGATTTGTTAGGCCAAGTTCCTTGCCTTGGCGAGCTCCGGGCTTTCATGTGCTTGATGAACAGAGTGTTCGAGCCGTATCTTGACAGCTTTGTCATCGTGTTTATAGATGATATCCTCATCTATTCGAGGATAAAGGAGGACAATGCATAACATTTGGTTTTGACTCTAGATAAGCTCAGGGAGCATCAGTTATATGCAAAGTCCAGCAAGTTGCTAGTTCTGGCTGACGGAGGTGGCCTTCCTAGGCCACATTATCAGTGGTGTGGGATTGGCAGTGGATCCCGTGAAGATTCATGCTATGCGGGATTGGCCCCGGCTGAAGACAGCTATGGATGTTTGGAGTTGTCTGGGATTGTCCTGGTACTATCAGAAGTTTGTGCAGGGGTTCTCACAAATATCCCACCCACTCAATTCTTTGACGAAGAAGGACACTCCATTTGTTTGGATGTCGCAGTGTGAGGCAGCTTTCACAGAGTTGAAGGGTCGGCTTACGGCGGCCCCTATCCTTGCCCTTTCGTCTGGGATGGAGGGCTTTCAGGTATACATGGATGCATCATTTCAGGGGATGGGTGATGTACTGATGCAACACAGGCATGTGATAGAATATGCCTCCCTCCAGCTGAAGAAGCATGAGCAGAATTACCCAGTGCATGACTTGGAGATGGGAGCAGTGGTGTTTTCTCTGAATATTTGGCGGCATTACCTTTATGGGGTACGCCGCGACATATTTTTGGATCACAAGAATTTGAAATATGTAGATACGCAGAAGGAATTGAACATCCGCCAGAGATGATGGGTGGAGTTCCAATCTGGTTATGAGTATACGATGCACTACTACCCGGGGAAGCAGAATGTGGTGGCCGACGCGCTGAGCCGGAATACTGCCACTACAGGAGCCGAGCCTTAGTTGATGGCTATGGAGCTAGTGCGGATGATGGAGGTTATGCAGATTACCTTAGTGTCCTCGGACGACTCAGAGCTATATGAGGAGTATTTGGCCGCAATGAGTACTACAGATGACATACAGTACCGTATCAGTGCTGAGCAGAGGATGGATGGCAAGCTAGAGCCAGTATTCAGGGCTTTGGAGACAGGCACGACCGAGGATTATACAGAGAAGGATGGTGTTTTGTGCTTTAGAGGACAGGTGTACATACCAGTTGGGGGTAGGATTCGGTAGGACATTATGACCGAGGCTCACTACAGCAGGTACTCGTTGCACCCGTGCATGACCAAGATGACGGCCGACCTGAAGAGGATGATGTACTGGCCGGGTATGAAGAGAGATATCACACACTTCGTGACGCATTACGAGGCCTATCAGGTAGTGAAGGAAGAGTGAAAGAGCCTAGCCGGATTGTTGCAGCCACTCCCGGTGCCGGAGTGGAAGTTTGATGACATCGCCATGGATTTTATACATGTTCTTCCTCAGTCACATGTGGGAATGACTCGATATGGGTGATCGTCGATCATTTAACGAAGGTGGCAAGGTTTCTACCGATCAGGAAGGACGCTTTAGTGGGTGACTTGGTGGGGACGTTTGTGGTGCAGTTCGTCCGATATCATGGAGTGTCGAGGATGATAGTGTCCGATCGTGATGGGCGATTTATGTATAAGGAGTGAAGCTCAGTCCAGGCTTATTTGGGGACCCGGTTGACATTTAATACTGCCTTCCAGGCCCAGACAGATGGGCAGAAAGAGCGGACCAATCGAACACTGGAGGATTTGTTGCGCCTTTGCATTCTGGACCGTAGAGAGCCATGGGAGAGGCAGCTCCCGTAGATCGAATTCTCGTACAACAACAACCACCAGTCCAGCATCTGCATGGCCCATTATGAGGCCTTATATGGGCGGAGATGCATGACTCCTTTGTCTTGGATCCAGGATGAGGATCCGAAGGCACTTGGCTCGTAGATCTTCGAGGATACGGATGCTCAGGTGCGGTTGATTCTAGACAGGATGTTGCAGGCCTAGAGTAGACAGGCAAAGTATTACGATGCTCGACATTGTCAGGTAGAGATTCAAGTAGAAGACCGGGTGTTTCTGAAGATACGAATGATGCATGGACTGTCGTGGGTGCGTGGTTGTAAGAAGCTCAGTCCTTGATACATGGGGCCTTATAGGATCCTGGAGCGGATCAGCCCCTTTGCTTACAGACTAGAGCTGCTGCTAGAGCTTGCGGGTTTTCCGGACGTCTTCCACGTCTCCTCCCTCAGGAGAGCTCTACTTCGGTTGGAGCAGCAGATTACGACTACAGATGGGCCTATAGCTTCTGATCGATCGGTGCACCTTGAGCCGATTCGGATAGACGATAATGGGATGCGGGTCTTGCGATGCAAGAAGGATTCACTAGTCAAGGTGTTATGGAGGAATCATGGACAAGAGGAACACACGTGGGAGCCACAGGAATTGATGCAACAAAGGTACCCAGAGTTTTTAACGTCAGGTATTCCTTTTAACCTCTCGGGATGTTACATGTTACTTCTTACACTTGAAACCCCGTAGGCCTAACTTGAATTTCGAGCACGAAATTTTTATTTTATGTATTGTGATTTGAAACAACCCTCAGACTTCTAGACACCTAGGATGGTTTTGTCATGACTGGGTCATGACAAAACCCTGAGAAGTATCAAAAGGTTGGGGTGAACCTGGGAATTAGGGTGCGAACCACCTTGGCCTGCAGATAGTAGAATTTCAATTACTAGCATAGGGATGATCATAGGGCCTCACCATGACTTCATGACACCACCACAATATCAATAACCCATTAGAGGGTCCATTAGAACCATAGGGACCCATTGAAGTCAACATAAAAGACCAAGTTGACCAAAGTCAGCCTTAAGCCTAAGGGAGTCAACTTAGCCCAAATTGGGTCAATTAATCACCTAAGTGTCAAATTGACCTCACCCATAGTCTCATGGCATCATGGGGGACCCAATGGACCCAAAAGCCCCATGCCTAAGCCACTCAAGTGGCCAATTTGGGCAAAGTCAACCCTAGCCCTATTTTAGTCAAAGTGCCCTAACTAAGGGCAATTGCCCACCAAGGTGTCCAATTGACCTTACCTAGACCTTCCTAGGTCTTAACGGAGGCTAAAGGGCCATTAGTCACTCATTGGGGTCGACCCAATTGGTCAAATTGACCAAAGTCAACTCATCGGTCAAAGTGGTCAATTTGGGTTAACCTAGCCCAATTCAAGTGGGCTAAGCCCAATTGGTCTGGTCCATTAGTCTAGGAGGTGGAGAGACACATTTTGGGCCCACCAAATTCAGAGATTGGTGACTAGGAGAGAGACGGAGGAAGTTACCCCAATTTGGAGGAGAGAGAAAGTGGAGGCTTATTAGCCATCATGGCCATGAAGGTTCCATAAACCCCCACTTTGATGGGGATTTTACTCCTTGGAGGCAGGGTAGGAGTTTCCTGGTGGTTGCTGACCCTTATGGTTGCTCATCCCCCTCAATTGAGAAGAAACCGAAAAAGGCCTTCATGTCCATTAATGGGGATTTCAAAAATTGGGGAGTTACAAGCCCCCTCTCCCCAATTCCTCCTTTAAGAACCTTCACCAGGACAAGATCAGGTGTTTACCCCGTTCAAATCTCCATTTCGTGAAGGTTGCTGTGGAGGTTGCAGAGGAGCTCAAGCCGACGGTCGAAAATGGTAAGGAGGCAAACCACCCGCTCTCAGACCGCAACTCAGGTCCTCCTCCACTCCTTTCTTTGTGGGCTAGAGTCCTAGATCAATTAGGAGAGAAATCAGGTTCAATTGACCCCGATCTGGTAAGCAAACTTCTGAAATTTCATGGATTTTACACCTTCCGGGTTCACCGGAAACTGCCACTCCGGCGGTCGTGCCGCCGCCCGGCTATAGCCACCACCACAACGAAGGTGGTGGCGATGGTGGCCGGCCAGGGAGGTGGCTGGATGGCCGGAAAATGTCTTGAAAATATGCACCAGGTTCGGTCAATCATGGACTTTGGCTGGAGGAAGAAGACGAATCCAGGGCCGTCAGATCTTGCTTTAAGATTCGTGCCATAAATGCATTTTATTTAATTTTCTGACACTATTTTTGGGCTATTTTAAATTAATTATTAAAAATACCTAGAGGCCTATTCAGAAAAAGTGGTCAATATAAAAATTGTATCCCTAAGAGTCTAGTTTAATATAAAATCAGCTTGAACCAATTTGGAGTTCAGGTCAGACCACAACACTAATTTTGGTGAGGTCTATACCTAGGCTAGATCAGAGATTACTTTGAGTGCCCCCATCAATCCACCATCCAAATAACTTGAAATTTTGGATGGGGGTCACTATTCCATATACCTAGAACATATCATAAAATGGGAATTTTTGGAAAAAAAGTTTCCTAAAGTTTTTGTAGAAATTTTATAAGCCATATAAGAATTATTTTAGGGGTCTAATGACCTCTAAACCCAAGAAAATTTTGGTGACTGTCTTTTGTGGACATTCTATGGCTCTGATAAAAATTTCAGCCCATTTGGGGTTGATTTGAATAGGTATTGGTCTAACCAAAGTTTGGTCCCTTAAGGATAATTTATGGTAAAGAGTGTTTGAGGCATAGAGGAGCCAATTCTCACCCAAAAGGGTTGAGACTTTGGCCAGAGCTCCATGGTCAGTTAAAATACCCTCTCATGGAGTTGGAGGTGGTTTGGGATGGATTTGCCCTTGGATCCTAGTTCAAACCTTAGGGTTGAACTTTGGGGGCTTGTGAAGGACATAGAGTGATATGTCCTTGTATAGACTTGGTGTTCATTCCATGTGATCTTAGGATGGTGAAAAGCCCTAGGGAGGAATTTAATTATATTTTGACACATGCACACCACTTAAATCCCTTGGGAATAATCTAGGCCTTTACACTTTGTAGAATAATTAAGGGGTCAAATGACCTTGGGTCTTCATGGAACTTTGGTAGAAGTAAATTTATAGTGTTATTAACCTCTGAGATTTATTTTAGGATGTTTAGGAATTAGAAACCCAAACTTATAGGTTTAATCTCCATCTTGCCCTTTTTGAATAACTTGAAGTAACTGGGGTTTAATTGTCTTAGAATGATTTGAAATTCTGGAAAAAATAATCAAATATCGCTTATGAGCTCTGACAAAGTATTAGGAGTGATTGGACTTATTTTCATGGTACTTCATTTGTTAAGTGAATTTGTGCTCCATATTTTGATAAATGGGTAATAAATATCATAACTTGTTGGAAAATTATATTAATTGTCCAGGAAACCCTTTTTGGCATATTGAGGCTTAGGAAATTGTTGTAAGTAATTTGGATGAATTTACAGGTATGTTTATTCACAAAGTGCACTACTGTTGGTTTCCTTGAAGTATTTTTCTAAGTAGCTTTCTGAAGTTGGAATTTCTTGAAATTTAGTCAAAGTACCTTTCATGACATTACAAAGCTCTATGAAATTTTATGGAATTTTTGGAAATCTAGTTTTGAGGGTTGCTTCACAAAGTAGTTGTTCTTAATTTAATTTTGATGATTTTATTTTGGTACTTATTTAACTTGGAAGATTATAATTTTTGTTCAGGGACCTTTTCTTGTCACCCTTAGGTTTTGGTAATTTTCCATAATTTTCTGATGATTTATTTTATTATTCCCTTCTTTACCGTTGAATAGTGGAACTATCATGAATTATTTATTTAAGGGTTGTAAGCATTATGAAAATTTATGAAACTTGTTATTCTCTGATATATTGGCATCATACAGTGTTCATAAGGTTTGGGTGGTCATAGCCTAAGGGAATCTAGTACTTCATGTTCAAAATCACTCATGGCCATATTTTTGGGAAAATTAAATAAATGCCAACTTAATTAGGAAAATTACAAATTTCTAAATTTAGGCTAAATGTATCATGATAGACCCACAATAATTATCTTATCACATTTGGATGAAAATTTGGAGTATCTCCTATCATGTACATCATATAGCTTAGGTTGGTCTGCATTTAGTAAAACTGCGGAATTTGTGATAACATGTGAAATGGACATAGGGAGATGGGGATAATAGTTTACTCATTTGTTAAGGTGAAAAAGAGAGCTTCATTAGAAGTCATGATGAGCAGAGTGATGGGTTGTCTAGTGTTAAGAGGTCATCGAGATCGACGAAAGATCGTTTTTCCTATGGAGAGAGAGTCAAAATACACTAGGGTTAGATCTAGAATAATGTTAAAATGGATTGGAAATTGGGTAATGACCAATAATAATAAGTACCTCATGAAAAGTAGCTTTGGGCTTCTGCCCATCGTAGTTCTTAGTGCCCTCGAGAGCCCTTCACAGGGAATACCTTGCGCCATCCAAGGTTAACGTAAGCCATAGAAATAAATGAAATGGAAGAGTAATTAGAAATACTCTAGGGTTACACTTACACTCACACTACCCGGTGTTATGGGAGATAGGTTAGGTCTCCTGGGCGGTAGACTCAATGGTTTTGTTGATGGGCAGGTTAGCCAGGCGAGCCGATGGCTCAGATGGTTTTGTGACAGATGGGTTAGTCCGGGGAGCTTTGTCTCGATAGATATTTGTGATGGATAGGATTGTCCCGGGAGCTTTGGATGAGTGGGAAATACATTAATATTGCATGTGCATAAGATATAAGGTGGTGTGTCTTCGGTATTGGAGAGTCATCCCAACGACACCAATACGTTGACTTGGCAAGTGTGGTTTAGCACTTTGCCAAATAAAGTCCGGTGCAGCAACCGATAAGAGTACGCAAGAGCTCCGCTTAGTGTACCAGCGTTAAGGCGTACAATTGGTCTGACTGGTAGTGCTGATACCGGTTTAGAATTGGGTGAGGACCCACTGCTTCCATTTGTCACTACGGAGGTATCCTGGGAGGTTAGGCTCTAGAAAGGGGGAACTAAAGGTCTGTGTGCACAGAGTCGGGTTTGTGAATCGCACTTGCATGTTTATACCATAACATTCTTCCATGACATAGCATAATCATTGCATATAACCCTTGACACCTATTGTATAAATTAGTATGTGACTCTTTATACAATAGGCCTTGCAAAATGACCCCATGGTCTATAGGATTGTATGGGTATTCCTATAGGTCATGGTTACTTAGTTTACCATCTTATACTATACTTTCTTATTTGTTCTTCTGTATACTTATACTGCGTCCTTACTACTGCGTACTAATACTTGTTATGGTTATATGCTCATGTTAGACTAGTTCCGCCGTCACTTACTCACTTTGTTACTCTCCACCTTCATTATCTTCCCTTTACTTCTCCACACTCAGTGCCTAGGAGCCATGGGGGAGGGGTGGGGGATGATAGGACTTAGTCTTTTAGACTAACGATCGTTGACCAAATCATTTTAGGGGATCGTGGAGACGAACCAGGAGATGCAGCCCTAGAGGTTGGTGCGCATGGAGACAGTGTAGTTTAGCACTGGAGTCCATCCAGCAGGGACAGTGAGTCCCGACCATTAGTAGATATTATATATTTGCTTCCGCGATTGAGTAATTTGTAGTGAGGACTTTGATGTATCGGGTAGGAGCCCTTTTTATTATTATTACTCTGGTTTTTCTTTACCACAGACTCTCCCTTCGTGGAGATTTATATTATATTTCATGTGATTTTTGTGGACCAATATCTAAGTTTTCATTAATCTTATATTTATTCTACTTTTCTGCGATCGGTATGCCCGGAAGTATCGGCATTTTGTAGTGACGACCTTCCTGGGTGTGTTGGTGTCTGGGCATAAGACCCGGTTGGTTTTGCCAAAAAAGAGTCTTACAAAACAAGTCCATATGCAGGAGATATAATAATCTCATCGAGTCCTTGGTCCCAAATCTCTTGAAGGAGGTCTTAGTCTGCTTACCCTTTGGGCAAGCAACACAGATACCCTCCTTGGAGCATCTTATTTTGGGAACATTTCTAACTAGCACATCACTGAAGAGCTGACCAATGATCTTATAATTCAAATGGACCAGTCCCTTGTGCCATTGGACACATTATGAGACTTTGTCATCTACAACAAGATATATATGAGAACTACTATCTAATCAAGAAAAGTTTAAACAATAAACATTCCCACTTCTAGTGCCTGTTAAGATGAAACTTTGGTCAATTAACATCTTGATGT
This sequence comes from Platanthera guangdongensis, assembly GCA_039583875.1. Taxonomy (NCBI): domain Eukaryota; kingdom Viridiplantae; phylum Streptophyta; class Magnoliopsida; order Asparagales; family Orchidaceae; genus Platanthera; species Platanthera guangdongensis. The sequence continues at coordinate 12,625,349 of CM077155.1, forward strand.
GGCACTTATCCTTATGGAAGGAAATATCGTAACCAAGGTCACATACTTGGCTTATGATTATGAGGTTGTGTTGCAATCCCTCCACATAAGCTACCTTTGTGATGGTGATTATGCCATTTGAGATCTTACCATAACCTCTGGTTATTCCCTTATTAGAGCCTCCAAAGATGACCTTAAGTCCATTCTTTACTGGAGTGAACTTCTTCAACAGCTCCTTTATTCCTGTCATGTGGCTGGAACATCCACTGTCCAAGTACAATTTAGGGGAATTGGTACTTGAAATAACCTGAAAAAAAACAAATCATCTCACCTTAGGATCCCAATTTCTATTGGGTCTTAGGTTCACATTAGCCTGAAAATAACCTTGCCTTCTTGCAGTATTCCTGAAAGGCTGGCAACCTCGGGACATTGAAGGATTATGCCAGCAATCTGCAGCATAGTGGCCCACTTTGCCACATCACCAGCACTCATGGACATTATATCTCCTTTTCTGTTTAGGACCAGCAATTGGCTGGACTGCTCCTTGAACAGTGGGAAGATGTCTTATTGTATATCTCTGATTTCTTTCAGCAGCCATTTGACTAAAGGTAAGTCTTTCAGCTGACTGTTTTGGTCTTTTTTGAGAGTCACCAGCTGCATGTCTCTTTTCAGCTAACATGCATCTGATAACATCTGAAACTGCCATTCCAGCCTTGCCAGAAGACTTACCTTGAGTCACTACTTTTGCTGGATGACTAAGATTTCCTGCAACAGCATTATCCTTGAGTTTTGGGGCTGGGGTACCAAAAATAAATAGTCCAAGATGGGCCATTTGAATTTCCTCATGGGTAGCCTTAAGGGACCTCACATGGCTATATATTCCACATTGGCTATGGCCACATTGGTCCATACCAGTGGATTTGCCATTCTCCCAGTGACCATAATAACTTTCATGGTCATAATTATTAGAAGGCAACAAGACTTTCTGAAAAGAGATTGGAGACAATGAGGCTAGAGACACTACTGGTGCCTTCCCCTTTCCCTTTCCTTTTGGATTGGGAGGTCTAGCAGGTCCCTTAAATCCTAACTCTTTCTTACCCACTTGGGTAAGGAGGGTGACAATTAAGGGAAGCACAGTGCTTGACTTAGAAAACTTGGTCACCAACAATTTCTCATTTAGGAGATCATCTTTAAGTTTCTGGATAAGTTTCTCATTTGAGATTCATACCACAGACTGCATATCAATGATCTTCTTGAGCTTGGCTGATTGTGCAGCCATATCATTGAGAGACTTTTCTTGGCCTTCATAATTTCTCCTAAGACTGAGAAGCTCTTTTGCATGTCTTTTGGCAAGGAACTTGCACTTCTTGAATGCTTCAATAAGTTCTCCATACTTATCAATTATAGAGTTGACAGTATCCTCAGAATCTGAATCCCCTTCATGTCTTGATGATTGAGCTTTAGAATCTGAGCTAGCCTCATGACTTGAAATAGAAGGCTGAGATTTAAAATTTACCTGAGCTTGTCCAGGCTGATCCTGACTGCTCTCTTCATCAGTTATTGCCATCAATAATTGGTATTGAACATCTTCTTTTTCATCTTTATCCACTTTTTAGTCACAATCTGAATGTGATAGAGGGGCCCTGATGCCTATCCTGACAACAGGATATTCTTCAGGTTCTTCTTCAGCAACAACCATTAGCCTAATATAGGCTTCTTCTTCTTCACTATCTGACCTAGAGGAAGAGTCAGACCAGGTATTTTCCTTTTTGTCCACGAGGGACTTCACTTTCTTCTTCCCCTTGTGCTTCTTCACTCCTTCTTTACTCTTCCCTGGGCAGTCAAAAACTATATGCCCAGGTTTGTTGCAGTAGAAATAAATAATATTAGAAGAAGATTGTTTGCTAGATTTAGGAGCATACTTGTCCTCCTTAGAGGATTTCCTTCTATGATGTGAGGAATAGGAAGGCCTGCTGCTCTTCCAATACCCCTTCTTCATGAATTTCTGAAACTGCATGGAGAAGGCAGCAATGTCCTCATCAAACATATGGCTATCTGAGGTGCTGGTCTTTGAGCTCTCAGAATCAGACTCAGCAATTCTCCTGAATGGAGAGTTCTTCCTTCTGCTCCTGGTTGGGGCATCAGCTTTGAAGGCCACGAAATTCTTCTTGGCCTGTGACTTACTGCTCTTCTCTTCTTCCTTTCTTGCAGCAATCTGCATCTCATATGAGAACAACTTTCCAAATAGGGTTGGAGGAGGAGTGTCAACTAACTTGGTCATTTCCCTAATGACATAAATCTTTATGTCCCAATCCTTTGTGAGGGACCTGAGAAATTTGTCATTTATCTCATAGGTGATGAAGTCCTTTCCATATGTTCTCAGTTCATTAACTATTCTGAAAAATCTCTCAAAGCTCTCAGCAATGCCATCAGACTTTCCTTGTCTGAAGGCCACATACTCTTGGTTGAGCATGGATTTTCTATCATCCCTCACCTCCTCTAAACCATCCATGAACACAACTAGGGTGTGCCACATCTCCTTAGAGGTCTTGCAGTGCACCAAACTTTGGAAGGTTGAATCATCTATTACACTGGCAATGATGTTTTGAGGTCTCTTGTCCATGAAGGCAAGTAGGAGCTCATCTTTGTTCATTTCATCATAAGATTTAAGTGTCTGGATGTTGGCATCCAAAACTGAGGTCTTCATAGGGATGAAGGGTCCCTCTTTAACTGTGATGAATATCCTAGGGTCAGCAGCTTCCATGAATACCTAACCCTTTCCTTCTAGAGGCCAAAGCCTTCCTTTCTACAGATTGGAAGCTTCAAGGACCCAAGTTCCTTGTAGTTTACACCAGACCCCATTCTTATGGCTTATAGATAACCTTAGAAGTATACTCAGATTGTTAGATCCTTTTTGAGAAACCTACCTCTGATACCACTTGAAAGTTATTAACTTAAGGTTAGCTAGTCACCTAGAGTGTGGGTGGGTGAATAGGTCTTTTAAAATTCCTTAGTATTTTAGCTGTTTTCTTACTAAGTGATCTAGAGCTTATCCTTAATACCTGCAGTATAAAAGAAGAACAAGCAATACAGCAAAGCACAAAGATATTTAAAGTTGTTCCCCAACTGGGTACATCCACTTTCCCTCCCACCTTTTTAACTTATGTTTGACAAGGCACAAACTCCTCCAAAAATGTTCCTTAGAGCTTACATCTCAGGCCCTCAATCTTACACTCAGGTTCTCTTCAAAACCCTACCTCAGAACCATAAAGGTTTCTACCTCAAAGCCCTGCAGTGCTCTTACAGCTCAGTGGTCCACAAACCACCTACCTTAACCTTATCTCTAAGGCCTACCGCTCAGGCTTTTCAGGCCTACAACTTCAGGCACAAGGCCCTACTCTCAGAGTACTACAACACTCCTATAGCTCAGTAACCTTCCAGGTACCTACCTCAGTGCCCTTCTAGGCACCTACAGCTTTGTGATAAACTTGTCACCTACCTCAGACCAAAAGGCCCTACACTAAGTCTCTACCAAGATCTACAACTCAGTGACACACTTGTCACCTATAGCTCAGTGTCTTAACAGTCACATACCTCAGGAACTAGGCCCTACTACTCAGGCTTGGAGGACAGCCCTACTCTCAGATCCACACTTGGATCATACCTCAGTATCCCAGCAGAGCACCTGCCTCAGTAACTAATTAGTCACCTACAATTCAGGCATAAAAGGCCCTATAGCTCAGATTCAGACAACCTGAATCATACAGGAATTTAATTAAGAAGTTGAAATAAATTAAAAGACTGACACAAAGATAAATCTCTGAGTCTACCTCGCTGGACTAAGCAGATATCAGTCTAGGTCTCTTGCTCTAGAAGGAATTAGTCTTCTTCTACAGCTAACTGCTTCTCTACTGCACAGAAGAACAGCTATCTGCTGTTCAAGGATGACGACCCTTCATATAGCTATCTCTCCTTTCTGATTAGATGAATTAGCCATCTTGTTCTGCAAAGAACAAACTTGCTAAACTGGAAAAGCTTCAGCTATCTTTCTCTGTCTGCTAGCTTGCACTGCTGTACTTGGCTTTCTAGCTCATCGGAGAAGATGAAGTCTAGCCGCCTCTATTTTTCGTTTCATTTTTTTTGTTAACCCTAATACCCTTATCTCTCTTCTTTTTATATTTATTGATTTGAATCAACGTCACAATTTGAGTGTGGCACCATCCAAGGATGGTAAGAGCACCTACCTCAGAAGAGGACAAATAGTAGCTTTTGGCACTATTGTAGCTTTCCCGCAACGACATGAACTACATTGACTTTGTTGAATTCTAGAGATGTCATCAGTGGTCATCCGGTGCTGCTGTAGCTTTCCCACAATGACATGAAATACTTTGACTTGTTGACTTCTAGTGACGTCATCAGTGGTCATCACTTTCTGGACTTAAAAAGGTTCCAGAACTCATTAAGCGTTGAGTGATGTTAAGTCACTCAATGCACGCTGACTTGGCTCTTCATTAGAAGCGTTGAGTGAACCTGCTTCACTCAACGCTTATGGACTTAGAGAATTTCTGCTGACTTTGTCTCAGCGAATCCTTCTTAACTGTCTCAGTGGTTTCTTCTTCATAGCTAAGACTATCTCCTGTCTCAGCGGTTTCTTCTTCACAGCTGAGACTATCTCCTGTCTCAGCGATTTCTTCTCAACAGTTTCAATGCTTCCTTCTTCACATCTTAGAACCTCCTGTATCAGCGGTTTTGCTGAGACCAACCCTTCTCTCAACGCTTTGTATTGAGCTTCTCAGCTATCTCAGCGGGTATGCTGAGACATTCTTCTCAGCTGTCTTAGCGGTCTCAACACTTTTGCCTTAGTCAAAATTATCTGACTTCCAGCTTACTCTTTTTGTTCACCTCTCCAATGAAGGACAACCTGCATGCATGAACTTAAGCACACATTAAATACAACTATGTGTGTATGTCATTGACCAGTTTGACTTCTCACAAATCTGGAACATTAACATCAATGGACCCAACAATGAGGATTACAACACCGCATTTGCGATGTATGGTCACAAATATAATGCAGTGTTTCCCGAGTTCAACAGATCCTTCCTCGCCAATCAAGCCTCGAGGTCTCTATTGCATTCCCTCGAGCACTCTCATCAATTAACTAGGAACCTCAAGATGTCAGACAACCGGTTTGATGTGCAGGGCAATCAGATCGACTTGCTATTACATATGCAGGGCGAGTCCTGGGTGAGGATCGAGGAGCTTGAGAAGTCTCTTTAGGAATCCAAGGCCAAAGCCATTGAATGCAAGGCCTTCGAGTTGACCTTGATCAGACCAAGAACTGGTCGTTATGCGTTCTGTGTGCATGTAAGTGCTCTGACTGATAGTGTGTTTTTTTTATAGGAGGTTGAATTAGTCGCTGCTCATTGGATCTCAGAGCTAGAGTAATGGCTTCCCGAGAGCAAGGCGGTGTCGGTGGCATCCCACATTTGGGTTACTGAGTTGGAGACGTGGGAGGTGTTGAGAAGTCAGCCGCTCGAGGCGAGCACCTCTAACATCAGGAAGAGGTTACAAATCATCCCGGAGGACCTATCCCTCATATGAAGCTCTCTGATGCCCGCGCTATCTCCGAGCACGGAAGGTGGTGATGATTCAGACACTATGGAAGAGGACGGTAGTGAAGATGAAGCAACCCCTTGAAGAGTTATTGTTGGGTCTATTGATCCCAATATCCCAGATTTGTAAGAAGTCAAACGGGTCAATTACATAAACACATAATGTATTTGATGTGTGCCATTGTTCATGCGTGCAGGTAGTCCATGATTGGACAGGTGAAAAAAAGATGAGTTTGGTAGTAAACTCAAAATTCGTCTAGCTTAGCTCGCAGTTCGTCGAGCTCAGCTCGCTGGTCGTCGAGCTCAGCTCAATATTCCTTGGGATAAGCTCAAGAGCTCAGGATTCAAAGTTCATCGAGCCCAGCTTGAAGTTTGTCGAGCTCAGTTTGCAATTCATCAAGCTCAGCTTACAGATCGTCGAGCTCAGCTCAACACTTGTCAAGCTAAAAGCCAGAAAAATAAATTAAGGCAAAAAGCTCTGAGACCGCTGAGAAGATCAGAGTTCGTCGAGATCTGCCCACAGATCATCGAACGCAACAAAAGTCAGAAAAACTGACTAAGGCAAAAAGCGCTGAGATAGTTGAGATAGCTAAGAAGAAGCAATTGAGACCACTGAGACTACTGAGACAACTGAGAAGAATGTGTCAGCTTAACTGCTGAGACAAAACTAGCTGGATTTCTTTAAGTCCAGAAGCGTTGAGTGAAGTAGGTTCACTCAACGCTTCTAATGAAGAAGGAAGCACTGAGATAGTTATGAGAAAAACTACTGAGACAGAAGATAGTCTCAGTTATGAAGCAAAAGATGCTGAGTCCGCTGTGAAGATACCACTGAGATAGAAACTTGTCTCAGCTGATAAGAAGAAAGCGTTGATACGAAGGCCTGTGACAGCTGTTTAGAAGATACCGCTGGGACCGCTAAGACAGAACCATTGAGATAAATCCAGAGAAAATTCACAAGTCCAAAAGCACTGAGAGCCAAGACAGATGGTGTTGAGTGACTTAACATAACTCAACACTTTATGAAGTTATGGAATATTTTCTAAGTTGAGATGGTGATGACCATTGCTGATGTCATAAAAGTCAACTTACAGGAAGTCGTTGGGGGAAAGCTGCAGTGGCGCCAAAAGATGCTTTGTCCTTTTCTGATGGAGGTGGCGCTCACCAACCCTTGGCTGGGCTCACATACATTGGTGTCGTTGATTCAAATCAATGCATATAAAAAGGGAAAAGAAAAATGATTAGGGTAACAAAAAAACAGAACAAACGCAAAAAATAAAAAGGAAAACCAGAGGCCACTGGAAATCTTCTTCTCCATTTAGCTTGAAAGCTCAAGTCCAACAGAGATAGCCAAAAGGCAAAAGGAAGATAGCTAAAGCTCTTCAAGTTTAGTAAGATAGTTATGTGAAGAACAAGGTTGCTGATTCAACCATTCAGCAAGAAGTTAGCTGTGTGAAGGGTCAGTCAGCCTTCAATAGTATATAGCTGCCCACCTGTACATCAAATAAGAAGTTAGCTATAGAAGACGACTCATTCCTTCTACAGTAAGTGGACTGGACTAATATCTGCTCAGTCTTGAATAGTAGACTCAGTGATTTATCTCTGAGTCGGTTGTTTTATTTTTCTTAAACATTCTGTATTCTCATGTTGTAGGATTCAGTTTATCTTAATCTGAGTGTAGGGAACTTTGTTCCTAAGGTAGGTGACTAATTAGTCACTGAGGTAGGTGCCCTGCTGGGGTATTGAGGTAGGATCCAAGTGTGGATCTGAGCTGTAGTGCTTTATTGCTTGAGGTAGGAGAGTGCTCCTCTTTGAGGTATTATCCAAGTGTGGATCTGAGGTATGGATATCCTCCCAGCCTGAGTGAAGGGCCTTGCACCTGAGGTAGGTGACTGGAGAGTCACAGAGTTGTAGGTGATAAGTGTGTCACTAAGTTGTAGGCCTTAGAGGAGGCTGAGCTGTAGGTACTTGGAAGGGTACTGAGTGCAGGAGTGCTACAACTCTCTGAGAGTAGGGTTATGTTCCTAAAGCTATAGGGCTGAATAGGCTGATTTGTAGGCCTTAGAAATAAGGCTGAGGTAGGTGATCATTGGATCACTGAGCTGTAGGAGCTCTACAGGGCTCTAAGGTAGGAACCCTTGTTGTTCTAAGTTTGGGTTCAGAAGTGAACCTGTGTGAAAGGCTGAGGGTCTGAGGTGTAAGCTCTGAGGAGCATATTGGTGGAGTTTGTGCCTAGTACAATAAATCAGTTTGATAGGTGGGAGGGAAAGTGGATGTACCCAATTGCAAAACCACTATAAATCATTGTGTGTTAGATGTGTGCTTGTTTTCTTTCTTATTGCAGGATCTAAGTACAAGCTCTAGATAGATTAACTTGAAATCAGCAAAAGAATTAATAAAACTTCAAAGACCTATTCACCCCCCTCTAGGTGATTAGCTAACCTTAAGTTAAACAACTTTCAGTTGTCGACGTCTTGCCTTCTTTTTTGTGCGTAGAAACACATTGCAATAGTGGGGAATTTTTCCTTTTTGCAAAAACTTGTAGCGACATTGCTCAGAGTAATGAAAAATTTATTATCAATTTTTTTGTGTCCACATGTTCGTTGATCTTTTATATCTAGATGCTCGCTCGACATGATATTTTCTAGTATCTTAGGCGCGGGTAGTGATTAGTGCCCATTAGGCTCTTAGGCACAGGATGAGCTAGCATACTCGTTAGGCTCCAGTACTTTGTGATACTCCTAAAAAAGTCATTGTACAGCTGTAGGTGAGCACCAATCCTTGCTTGCTATGAAGAACTTATTTCCTCTCTAAGAGAGCATTACATATACTCGCCTCTTGATGCTTGCACCCCCTTGTGTTATCTAGCCGAGAAAGAGGTGGGGAGCCCGAGCAAAAATACGATGTCACAACCCACATTTTTCACCGCCAATAAAGGTGTATAAGAGAAAGGGAAAAATGCGCGTCATGATGCCATGTCAGCAATGAATAACTGCGGATGCTAAGGCAAAACTCCTACTTAATCATGAAGAAATATTCTTTAAGTTATTTAAAGGTAAAATCAGTTTAAGTGTGGTATTTAGCCGTACCCCTCAGCTTAGTGGCACATCTAGTCCACGAGGAAAGTAATTATACGCTGCGAAAATTACTTTTTTAAAAAATTAGATTCCCTACATGAGTTTAGAGGTTCCCAGAGGACACCTCAAAGTATGCAAGTTCTAAATTTATAATAACAATAAGAGTGAATTATTACGGTCATTAAATATAGTGTTTTAACATTTTAAAAACGTTCAATGCATGAGGTAATAATAGTAGTTTTATACTTGAAAATACCTATCATACAATCCTAACATAAAACATCCCAGAGAGTAAGTAATCATATACACAGGTGGAAAACTAGATGCTAGCTATTATCCAAAATCAAAAATTCTGTGAGCATCAACAAACTTGCATGAACCCACATAAAACAAAGTATGTCTGAACTTGCAAAATAAACAAAACAACAAGTTACCTCGTTATGACGAGGCAAAAACTACAGCCAAGACAGCTCCCCAGGAACTCCAAAACCAACATGGCTATCAACAACACGGCTATCAAGATAGAAACGAACCCCTATTAGCCACCTGTGGTCAACTCCACCAAAAAACCAAAACGGGCGGGGTGGCCAACCCCGAAGACAATTTATCCGTCTAATTACGGGGGAGACTGGATACTCCACCATTCACCGCAAATGCACCAAACACCCGGTAGAGCCCCACAAAGAACTAATAGGGAGATCAAACGTTGCGTCGGTGGCTTCGTCCACAAATAACAACCGCAACAAAGGAAACCCGGAAAGAAAACCCAATAGCGACCCGAGTTTAGAGCTCAAAGACCAACCACAACCCTTCCTGGTCTGGAGGCGTGTCTCGCCACACGGCGTCGCAATGAAGGAAACCATGATATAAGTCTCAAGACAATAATGACACATCGAATTCTTCTGGACAATTCTAGATTAGGAGCGGTTGATCAAACTTTATGAAGAATTTACAACCCTAAACGAACTCTAACATGTCCTACTTAAACTTTGAGGAAAGGTTATAAGAGTAAGATTCCACCACATATAAAACTTACAAGATTAGGTAACAAAATCAAGAACATGGTGATTATAAACAATCTAGACAAGGGATCTAAACAGCACTAAAAATCAACAAGTTAATTAATAATCATGATAACAAAAAAGTAGAAATTCTTGCAAATCGGGGTAAAGAAAGGAAGAAAAGGAGGAAACCATCACTTGCCTTGGTTTCACCAGAGAAAGACATCCAAATCGCACCACGACGTAGATCGGGGCTAAAGAAGATGAGTGAAGTCGAAATTTAACAAGAACGGTCAAAAATAGGAGTTAGGGCCGAAATCCCTAGCGAGAAAACTCAAGGAATGAGAAAAATTTTACAACGATGACGAAGCTCTCATTGAGAGCTTTCCAGATCTATATTCGGTTGAAGATTTCGAGCACCGGAGCACCGTCGACGGCCACCGAAAGGATAGCGGAAAAAATTCTCACTCTCGCTCACGCCGCTCTGGTCGGGAGATAGACAGAAATTCGGTCGGCTTAAAGAGGAAGACGAAGAAGTAGGTATATATATGAGTGTAGTATTAGGATAAACACACTTAAGAAATGAATCGGGGTCTGCTGAGCTGGGTTTTTGAAATGAAGAGAGGATTTCTCGAGTGGAAGGAAATTACTCGAGTAGAAGAAACATCACTCGGGAACAGGTAGCAGACTACTCGAGAACAGGCAAAGGCTTCACGAGAAGAATCTATACAGTACTCGAGTACTGAGGAAGCGTTACTTGAGTATAGAAGAAGACTTCTCGGGAACTAGAACGAATTACTTAAGAATAATACAGTCCTTCGTGAGAACTACATGGACTTCTCGAGAGCTAAGAAGGTAGTTTTCGAGAACAAGTACAGACTTCTCAAGAACAGAAGGTAGTTCTCAAGAACAAGGTAGACAGGTCTCGAGAACAAGTAGCCACTTCTCGAGAACAAGAAGTTCATCTCGAGAACAACCAGGTAGATCACAAGAACCATGAAGCACTTCTCGAGTACAAAAAGGCACTTCTCGAGTACAAAAAGGCAGTTCTCGAGAACAAGAAGGCTTTCTTGAGAACAAGGCTGCAAATTCCCGAGAACAGAGCACATCTCGAGAACAACTAGGCAGAACTCGAGTACATAATCAACTTCTCGAATACAAGCATGAAGGAAAAAAATCGCTCGATGCTTCGTCGAGCTCAGATCGATGATTGTTGAGCTCCGCTCGAAGATCGTCGAACAAACAGGAAAAACCCTGTTCGATGAATTCTGTTCGAAATTCGTCGAACTCAGAGCCCGATCGTTGAACTGAATTCGAAAATCGTCGAACGGAAAGGAACAAACATTCCGTTCGACGAACTGCACATGGAATTCGTCGAACTCAGAACCCAGAACTTCTCGACGTTCGTCGAGCTCGGCATGATGTTCGTCGAGCTCCGCTCGGCGATCATCGATCTCCATACATAGCCTAGAAAGTATAAGAAACTAAGAGTTCGATGAAAACCCACCCATTTAGGAGGGCTTCCCGAGAATCAAAACAAGCTTAAGGCTTTAACATAATAATTATCATAATCAAATAGTTGAACAAGGAAGTATGAGTTCAAAACAGAGGCCCAAACACGCATTGAATTAAACAAAATCAACAACAACGAGAACCCTAAAATCCGACGTACAATTCTTGAGACACAACATCAAGTGCTCTCACAAGCAAAAAGATCACCACAAGGGTCCAAACATGCGCCGAGACTCCAAAATGCTCGGAACACAATAGAACTAGAGAAGCCCAAGGCCTCAAAACCTCAAACTTTATATCAAGGAAAACATTCCAACCCATCAGAATCCCAAAATATGGATAAATAAGCTCAACGGACGAGAAAATGCAAAAAACGGTGCAACGCAGTCAACAAAACAAAAAATAATTATGACGTCGATAAACCAAATAATGACATCAGAAAATCGTCCTAAAACTTAACACAACCTTTAAACCAAACCCAAACCAAAACCCAATTATTAAAAAAAACATGAAGACATACGTAAACAAAGGGAAGAGATGAAGATGAGATTCTCTCATCACCGATTCCAATTCCCACGTCGCGCTCTTGACGTCTTGATTTCACCAGAGAACTTTAACCATGGGGATGGTCTTTCGCCGCAACACTCAATATTGAGAATCCAGAATACGAACAGGTTCTTCCACACACATAATGTTTGGCTGAATCTGGGGTACCGAGTCAAGGACTTGACGATCACCACAAATACACTTCCATAACTGGCTCACATGGAATACATCATGTAAAATATGGAAGGTAGCAGACAACTCCAGCCTATAAGTTGATACCGCGATGCGATTAAGGATCTGAAAAGGTTCCACATACAGGGGGTCTAACTTGTGCTTCCTTCCAAAACTTTTAACACCTAACATTGGAGAAACATTCAGAAAAACCATGTCCCCAACAGCGAACTCCAGATCAACCCTTCATTGATTAACATATTTCTCATATCGCTCTTGTACCACACGGAGCTTTTCTCGAATATGAGTCACGACACAATTCATCTCTTCAAGAGCTTCCAGACCTAGCAACGGTCTCTCACAAACCTCAGCCCAAAACAAAGGAGTCCTGCAATGCCTAGCATATAAGGCCTCAAATAGGGTCATCTACAAACTCTCTTAGTAACAATTATTTTAAGCAAACTCCATGATTCCGAGACATCATCCAAAGCACCATCGTGATCCAAAATATAACACCTGATGATGTCTTCTACGATCTAATTAACTCTTTCTGTCGGACTATTCATCTGCGGATGATAGGCGGTGGAATACCTCAAATCAGTACCCAACCCCTCCTGTAAACTCTTCCAAAAAGGAGACGTAAATCTAGAGTCTTGGTCCGATACGATACTGACAGGCACTCTATGTAATCTGCTAACCTCATCAAGGTACAATTAAGCTATCTTCTTCATATAATATCAAATCTTAAAAGGTACAAAGTGAGCACTTTTAGTCAATCTATCAACTATCACCCAAACAGAGTCGTGCCCACCGGGAGATCTCGGTAAGCTAGTGATGAAATCCATCGAAATACTCTCTCACTTCCAACTTGGAATATCAAGCGGTGTCAATATACCACCAAGCCTCCTATGGTCAGCCCTAACACGCTGACAGGTATAACATTCCGACACAAACTTCTCGATATTATTCTTCATCCTTGACCACCAAACAATTTGCTTTAAATCTTTATACATTTTAGTGGAACCAGGATGGTAGGCAACACTGGAACCATGAGCTTCAGTACAAATCTTAGCCCGAATATCACCAAAAGTGGGGATGCAAAATCTACCCCGATACTTTAAGGTATCCAACTCATCCAAAGAGAAATCAGGTAGCTCTCCCTTCTCAATTCTATTCTAGAGATGCAACAAATCCGGATCATCCATTTGGTGTGCTCTAGTAAGGGAAATCCAAGAGGGCTCTTTTGCTTCCAAACTAGCAGGCACAACACTACTCCCAACTTCATTGTCCATCAACAAGAATTCTTCTACTAAGGACTGTATAGACAAATTAAAAATTTTGACGGTCTTTCTACTCAAAGCATTGGCAACTACGTTAGCCTTTCCTGGATGATAAAGGACTTCCACATCATAATCAACCACATATTCTAACCACCGACGCTGGCGCAGATTTAATTCCTTCTGAGATAAGATGTACTTCAAACTTTTATGTTCTGTATAGATCTTGCATAGTGCGCCATACAATAAATGTCTCCAAATCTTCATCGCATAAATTACTGCATCAAACTCCAAGTCATGCGTAGGATAGTTTCTTTCATGAATCATCAATTTTCTTGATCCATATACGATCACCTTCCCATCCTGCATCAAAACACAGCCAAGTCCAATATGTGATGCATCCACATTCACCCCTTCGGTAGGTAAGGATAACACTGGAGCAGTACACAATCTCTTCTTCAACTCTTGGAAAGCTTCTTCACACTTATCACTCCAAATGAATGCGGTATTCTTCTGGGTAAGTCTTGTTAAAGGGCGAACAACACTAAAAACCATTCCACAAATCTTCTATAATAGCCAGCCAGGGCTAAGAAGCTCCTAATCTCCTTAGGTGTAGAAGGTCTCTCCCATTCAATCACATCAAAAATCTTGGTTGGGTCTACGAAAATACCGTCCTTGCTTACAACATGCCCTAGAAAGGACACCTGAGATAGCCAGAACTCACACTTGCTCAACTTTGCATAAAGCTTATGCTCCCTCAGGGTCGACAAAACCAATTTGAAATGTTGAGTATGCTCCTCAATACTGCAGGAATACACAAGGACGTCATCGATGAACACGTTCACGAAACAATGTAAGAAATCCTTGAACACTCTATTCATTAAATTCATGAATGCATAGGGTGCATTAGTCAACCGAAGGACATCACCAAAAACTCAAAATGTCCATGCCGTGATAGGAAAGCGGTCCGTGGAATTTCCGTCTCACGAATTCTCAAATGGTGGTAGCCTGAATGAAGATCAATCTTTGAAAATACCGAGGTACCACACAACTGATCAAACAAATCATCAATTATGGGCAAGGGATATCTATTATTAATGTGTTGGATCCCTAGTTGGATTTGGGCTAGGTTCACTAAGTTCTCAGGTCGACGATCTTCGGGTATTCTAAGTCCAGAATCACACTCCAGTCGACGAACTCACCTTCTCAGCTCAATGAACTTAGACTACAGTCTTGGCAAGATTTATCAAGTAGCAGTTAGAAGTTCTCACCTCGACAAAACTAGTTCTCTGATCGACGAACCCAGTTCTGAGGTTGACGATTTCTGGACATGTTACTTAAACATCTTTAAGTCCAAGAAATGAGTTCTGTTATTTAAACATGTTACTTAAACATGTTACTTAAACGAGTTCTGTTATTCAGTCGACGAAGTTATATTTTCAGCTCGACGAACTTGATGCACAGAATTGACGGGTCTAGAGAAAGTAGTTATCAGTTCTTAGTCGACGATCTCGCATCTCAGCTCGACAAATAATTATCATCTGGTCGACGAACTTGACTTTTCTGTTCGACGAACTCTGTACATAGATCGATAAATTCTGTTCAACGAATTCTGTAAAGTTCCAGACTTAGAAATTTCCCTCCCTCTGTCTCTTTTCTATTGCAATAATTCCTGAGTAATCAATGCAAAAATATTCTCTGAATATTACCGTTAGAAGAAAGTATTGATTACGATCTTCATCAGGATTATTGCTTGCCGTTTTCCATGGGACAGTTAGGGAAATCAATCAATGCAAATATTCTCCAGGCCGTCAGAATTCAATGCAGAAAGGAACTCAAATTTCAAAAGGCAATTTATGTGGAAAATATAAAAGGGATTTTCTTTCTCTTCCTGAATAGCTCTCCAGTAGTAGTCAGAAATATACAGTGAACAAGGATTTTCTTCATCTCTCTATACATCACACAGAGAATATACAGACTACAGAGCTCACAGGATAACAACACTGTCAAGAGACAAGAAGCCCTAGCCCTAGACTAGAGAAAGAACATCAAGCTGAAGAAGAAGAAGAACCATTCAAATCAAGAGTCTTCTTCTGTCTTCATTCCAGGATTATTCAAAGGACAACAAACATTCAATCTATCAAGAAGTTCCTGGAGATCATCGGGTCAAAGCAAAAGTTTGAAGACCTATCACCCTGCAGCAAGGCTTCAACCTCCTGAACCATTCTATATCTCAGGAGGACCCTTTGCTAACATCATCCTTCCACTAGAGTCTTCTCAGTTCTATCTGAGAAAGAGAAGACAAAATCACTCTCTCATCCCCAACTGTATAAAGGGTTCTTAACTCTCTTAAAAAGTTATTCCTGGTTGCAAGTCACCTGACCAAAAGACTTGAGGATTGGTTTTTGAGCACCTGATCAAAAGCTCATTGGTGGCAGTCACCTAATCAAAAACCTGAGTGGATTCCTACCAGGGTAGTATAAGAGTGGATGTACCCAAGTTTTGGGGAACCACTATAAAATTCTTGTGTTGTCTGGGTTGCTATTTTCTTTTGTTCTTACTGTGCCTGTACTTGCTAGGTTGCTGTGTTTGTGCTTTTAATTTAATTTCTGCAGCAGTAGTAATAGATTGAATTAATTAGCAAAATTTTTATAAACCATAAATACTCTATTCACCCCCCTCTAGAGTATTTCAGATCTAACCCTCACTTTCAATTGGTGTCAGAGGAAGGTTCCTTTGGTTGTACAAGCTAATCCTTGAACCAAAAGATTCTGTGTTAGATCTGAGCTTTATTTTTTTTATTTCAATTAGGTTTATATTCACAACATGGCACAAAACAAAGACTATGCAAGCACCAGACCTCTAGTGTGCAACCTAAATAGGTTTGCCATCTGGAAGGTAAGAATTAAATTATACATGAACTCTATTTATGAGGATATCTACAATTCCATTTTGATAGGTCCTCCTCAAGAAACTGCATCTACCTCTACAGCAACATCCAGTACTAGTGCAGTTCCACCACCTGAGTGGACTGAGGCTCAGAAGAAGGCCAAAGTTGCTGTTGCCAAGGCCATGAATATTCTGGCCCAAATAATGTCAGTTGACATTTTTCAGAAGGAGGCTGAATGTACATCTGCCAAGGCCATCTGGGATTCTCTAAATCAAATGGTGGCTGGATCTGCTGATGAAAGAAAGGATAGAAGATCCAATCTCATATCAAAATATGAGAACTTCAAAAAGGAGGAAGTAGAATCAGTTGCAGATATGTACAATAGGCTGAGCTCAATCATCAATGAGCTAAAGACATTGGACAAGGACATCACCCTCACTGAGGTGAATGACAAAATCCATATGTGCTTCCCAAGCTCATAGGATTCAATGATCTGGCCCATCAAGGAGGCCAGTAGCCTAAATGAGATTTCCACAGAATCTCTTTTGGGAAAGCTCAAATCTAATGAGCAGCTCATCAAATCCAGAGAAGCAGCTGAGCCGAGAACACCTCCACCAGCAAGGAAGGAGCGCAACATAGCTTTTAAAGCTGTTCAAGAAACTGAAGCCTCAACTGTGAATGAAGAGCTGATGAGTCTCTTTGCCAAGAGATTCTATAAAATGGCAAGGAAAGATTTCAGAAGGAAGTCATCCAGACATGATGACAAGCCAAGGTATGACAAAATCCCCACTAAAGAAGTGGTTTGCTTTGGCTGCAGGAAACCTGGACACTTCATCTCAGAGTGCCCAGAAAATTAAAAGAAGGAAAAGAGAAGAGAGAAGGACTCTAGGAGAAAGCAAAGCAGCAGGACTTCTTCCAATAAATACAAGAAGAAGGAGAAAGGCTTTCTAGCTGAATCCTGGAGTGAAACTGAGGATGAATCCACATCCTCCAGCTCCAGTGATGATGAGGAAGAGGCAAGTGTCAAAGAAGTATGCCTCATGGCCATTGATGCCTCCAGGTGTCAATCAGATGAAGAAGGATTTGACCATGAAGAAGCTTCAGAAACAGATGCTGATCAGGTACTCTTATCTTTGACTATGATTCTGATGCTTTCAAATTTGAATTAAAAACTATGTGTATTGATTTAATAAATTCTGAAAAGAAAATCAAAACACTTAGGGAAAAGTTAGCTAATCAAGAAACTCAAATTTCTGAAAACACTAGGTTAAAAGAGGAATTAAATCTAGCTAATGAACAAATTAACTCCTTAAAAACTGAACTATGTGAGGCCAAACAATTTGAGGAATCTCTCAATGGGAGAAGCCTCAAGCTGATGGACATCACAAGCACAGTCAATGCCAGACTAAATAGCAAGCTGGGCTTGGGTGCATCATCAAGTTTACCCCCCCCCCCCCTCATTCTAAAGAAAAACATTTTAACAACTCCCATAAAATTTGTTTCTGCTAAGGGCAAAGAAATAATAACCAATAAAGAAACCACAGAAGAAATGCCCAAATTAAAAGGTCAAAACAAAAGAAATTAGAAAACCTTGAGTAAAAACAAAGTTCAGCAGATTTCGTCAAACTTAGATCGACGGAATGTGACCAGTTCGTCGAACTAAAGTCAACAAACGCTGAACGCAAGTTTATTTAATAATCATTCGTCTTACTGCGATCGATGAAATTTGTATGGTTCGTCGAGCAGATATCGACGAACATGGGGCACAAAATGAACTTGTTTATTCTCTGAGCAGATATCGATGATCTCATCCCATTTCGTCGAACTCTGGTCGATGAACTCACAATAATTCGTGGAACCCAGTCAGACTTAACAAAACTATAATTATAACACGAACTTAAATCAAACTAAGAAACCATTTAACACTCTTGCTGATTGGATAATACCACCTAAAAGATATCACCCCTTAGGATATAAAACACAACCTGAATTCTTTATGATATCTAGCTTTTCTTATCAGCACAACAAAGGACCCAAGGTAACCTGGGTCAAGAACAACTAACTGTGTTTATTGCAGGAAAAGGGCTGTCCAGTTATTAATCAAACATGGTACCTGGACAGTGGATGCTCTAAACACATGACTAGAAGCAAAGACAACCTAATCAACTACAAGTCCAAGCTGGGACCAAAGGTTATCTTTGGTGTCTCAAAGTGTGGCCAACGTGAAGGATATGACGAAGTAAGGATTGGAGCAATCATATTCAAGAAGGTGACCTATGTAAGTGGACTCAAACATAACCTCATCTCTATCAGCCAATTATGTGATGAAGGTTATCAGGTACATTTCAACTCAAAATCTTGTATTATTTATAATAAAGAAAAACAAAATATTTTAATTAGAAATAGACAAGAAAACATTTATCTAGTTGATTTCTATTCTGCCAATTCAGATATTTGTTTGCTTAATATAGTTTGCAATCAAAATGAATTATGGCATAAAAGACTAGGACATGTAAACATGAAAAACATTGCTAGGCTATCTAAAGACAATCTTGTAAGGGGTTTACCTTCTGGTCCCTACAAGAAGGAAGGCCTTTGCAGGGCTTGTCAACTAGGCAAGCAAACAAAATCTAGCTTTAAATCAATTAATAAAAGTGATTCACCTACGATCTTGTACTTGCTACACATGGATCTCTTTGGACCCATTGTAGTACAAAGCCTAGGAGGAAAATCCTACACTCTAGTCATTGTTGATGACTTCTCAAGATTCACTTGGGTGTTCATTTTGAGATCTAAGTCAGATACCTTTAAAGTTCTTACAGATTTTCTCAGGACCATA
The DNA here is from genome assembly GCA_039583875.1 of Platanthera guangdongensis. Taxonomy (NCBI): domain Eukaryota; kingdom Viridiplantae; phylum Streptophyta; class Magnoliopsida; order Asparagales; family Orchidaceae; genus Platanthera; species Platanthera guangdongensis. Next base: position 12,644,253 of record CM077155.1, read on the forward strand.
CAGATTGAGTACTCTACTCATGTTGCATTGATCAGAAGTGATCATGGTACAGAGTTTGAGTCTCTTCTTATGAATACGTTTTGTGAGAAGGAAGGTATCAGGCACTGCTTCTCAGCTCCTAGAACTCCCCAATAAAATGGGGTAGCTGAAAGAAAGAATAGAACCCTGATTGAAGCTGTAGGCACATTACTTGTAGATACTTACATGCCACTATCCTTTTGGGTAGAGGCTGTAAGCACTGCAAATTATGTATTGAACAGAAGCTTGATACATAAACTAAAGAATAAGACTCCCTATGAACTACTTAAAGGGAAGAAACCTAAAATCACCTATTTTAAAGTATTTGGATGCGTATGCTATATACATAATAATAAAAAGAAATACATTAGAAAGTTTGAAGCTAAGGCTGAAGAGGGAATCTTTCTAGGATATTCCCAAGTAAGCAAAGCTTATAGGGTATTCAAAAAATCAACCTTAAAAATTGAGGAATCTATACATATTACCTTTGATGAAACTAACATGTCTTATAAGGAGAAAGATATTTCTACCAGTAATCCTTTGCAGGTACTTCACTTGTGTGAGAAGTTGGATGAACTCAGCATCACCCAAGAGGTTCCAACACATCCATCTCCACATGTTGAACAAGATAGTGAAGAAGAAAGCACTGAAATGACTGAACTTCCTCCAACAACAAACACAATGCCATAAGAGGAATTAAATCAAAATGCTATTATTGAACCAACTCCACCAATTGATCTTGTCACACTAAGGGATCACCCTAGATCTCAAGTGATTGGAGACATATCAGTAGGTGTACAGATACGGCATCAACTCAACTAAGATGTGATGCATGCCTGTTTTCTTTCTCAGGTTGAGCCTAAATCCATAAAAGCTACTGAGCAAGATCCCCATTGGATCATTACAATGCAAGAGGAAATCAACCAATTTAAGAGATGTAGAGTTTGAGATTTGGTTCCAAGACCCAAAGACTACCCAGTCATTGGAACCAAATGGGTATACAGAAACAAACTAGACGCCCATGGTGTAATTGTGAGGAACAAGGCTAGGCTTGTTGCTCAAGGATATAGGCAAGAAGAAGACATATACTATGATCAAACCTTTGTACTAGTTGCAAGGTTAGAAGCAATGAGAATATTCCTTGCCTATACTGCATACAAGAAGTTCAAGGTATATTAGATGGATGTAAAGAGTTCTTTTCTGAATGGAGTACTAAAAGAAGAAGTCTATGTTGGAAAACCTCGAGGTTTTATCTCTCCAACCCATCCTTATCATGTATTTAAATTGCATAAAGCCCTCTATAGTCTAAAGCAAGTTCCAAGAGCTTGGTATAAGACCTTAGCAAGCTTTCTAATAGAGCATGATTTCACTAGAGGCATAGTAAATTAAACATTATTCACTAGGCACCATTAGGATTAAATCTTGTTAGTACAAATTTATGTGGATGACATCATATTTGGGTCTACTGACTCTAAACTATGCAAGAGATTTTCTGACCTCATGCATTCTAAGTTTGAGATGAGTAGCATGGGTGAGCTCTCCCACTTCCTTGGTCTCCAAGTGAAGCAGCTACCTGATGGCATATTCATCTCCCAGGCTAAGTATGCTAAAGAGCTTCTTAAAAAGTTTGGGATGGTTGATGCCTCAGCAAAGAAAACACCTATGGCTACTAATGCTGTAATAGATTCTGATCCACAAGGGAAACCTGTTGACCAGAAGTTATATAGGGGCATTGTTGGGTCGCTATTATATCTTACAGCTAGCAGACCTGATATCATGTTTTCCACATGCCTTTGTGCTAGTTTCCAAGTGAACCCTAAAGAATCTCACCTTATTTTTTCAAAAAAGAATTTTGAGATATATAAAGAGTTGTCCCAGTTTAGGGCTTTAGTATCCTACTGAGTCAGAATTTGAGTTAACTGGATACTCAGATGCTGACTTTGCTGGATGCAAGGTGGATAAAAAAAGTACTTCAGGAACTTGCCAGTTCCTTGGTATGAGACTTATGTCCTGGTTCTGTAAGAAACAATCATCTGTATCTACTTCAACTACTGAAGCAGAATATATAGCAGCTGACAGTTGTTGTTTACAGATGTTGTGGATTCAGAATCCGCTCCTGGACTATGGTTTCAACTTAAATAATTCAACTCTTTTATGTGATAACACCAGTGCTATATCCATAACACAAAATCCAGTCCATCACAGTAGGACTAAGCATATAGATATTAGGCATCATTTCATTAGAGTGTGTGTAGACAAAAATAAAATTAAACTTGTCTATATCTACACTAATTTGCAAAGAGCTGATATCTTCACCAAACCCTTGGATGAAAGGAATCACCTGTTCTTCATAAATCAACTTGGAATGATCAATGGAGAAGCTTTAGTTTAACTTCTGTATGCACTCGACGAATTCTTCAAAGTTCGTCGAATGGAGCTCGACGAACTGGGAAAAGTTCTTGAGATATTCGTCGAACGGAGATCGACGAAATCTCAGTGAGTGAAGTCATTTTCATCGAACGAAGACCGATAAATCTGCTTTAGAAAACTTTCGTCGAACGGAGCTCGACGAAACATCTTCAAATCTTCAGACTGAGCTCGACGAATTACTTAACTACAAATTATTTCGTCAATCTCAGATCGAAGAATTTTTTAATTTTCGTGTAATGGAGTTTGTCGATTCATATTCTGGAAAACTTTATATCTAGGTTTTCTTCGTCCTCCGTCCTGCGCTTTCAATTCCCTTGCACTTGATCTTCATTTTTCTCTTGCATGTGAACTAATGGAGATTCCAGCAAACACCCTCGTAGCCATGAAATTTGACACTGGATTTGATATCGATTTCGATTCCTTCCAACATTCTGACCCTATCATTCTGGACATCCTGAAACTCCTTGAAGAACATCAGTTGAAGAATTTACTTTCCACCAGGATCAAGATATCTGGCGCTTAGATCAGATAATGGGTCTATACTTCTTCCACCATAAATGATAACTCTATGACCGGCACAATCTCTAGTAATGCCATTCCACTTACTCCCGCCGTTCTCATAGAAATTTTTGGATTGACTAACGGTGAAGAAGAGTTAGAAATTAATACTGAGTAATATACTGTGATGCTAAGTATGATGGGCTATACTAGAGAAACCCCAAATAAATTGCTGAAGAAACACCTGTCTACTGAGTTCAAATTTCTTGCAGACATTGCAGGGAAAGTGTTGCTGGGGAAACACACTGCACATGATTACATAACCAGGCACCAATTCCTGGTATTGTGTGCTGTAGTAAACAAGAAGAAGGTAAACTGGGCTCAGATCATGTTTGATATGATTAAGAAAAAGAGTACAAAGAAAGAAGTTTGATTTGGAAGAATATTAGGAATCTTTCTAAAGGAAAAGACTACTGAATCACTGGTCTCCCCGACCATATTCATCAATGCCTCCAAGAGGCTCACCTGTGCCATTTTTGGCAAGTGGGAGAGGACCATCACTAAGCTCTCTAAGGCTCCATCCTATTCCCCCAGGCCTTCTAAAAGCACAAGGGCAGTCATAGCCTCTCGCTCACCCTTAGAAGTAGCTCCCTCCTCCTCCAACATTCCTTCTCAACAACAACAACCACAACAACCAGTTCATATTCCTACTCCAACTCCATCTCCTGCCAATTCTCCAAAAAAAAATACCACTGAAATTCCCTCTTTCGCCATTCAGGAATCTCATCAACCCTCTCCTTCCCAATCACCATAACACTCTCCACCTCAATCCCCCCTTCCACCTCACTTAACTATCACAGATCCTGAAGCATTTATCTCCTCCCACACATTCATTCTTGTGATTCCCCCATCATCCCCACATCAAGAACGCATCCCCACACCACAAATTCCACCCTCTAGAACAGCTCCTCCCTCTGTCCCCTTCCCTTTACTAGTCCAAACAGACCTTCCATCTTCTGCACCTGACTACACACATACAAACATATCTAGTGCATTTTTTGTTTGCTCCAATTATGGTCATCACAATCCCCACTCCTCCACTTCCCCAAAATCCCTCTATTTAAAATTCTCTGATATTGCTAAATATCTACTTGCATTCATCTCTCCCACTCTTCACACTCTTTTAAATAAATCTCTAGCTCCTCTCACTGCTTCCATCCATACTCTATCTGCCCAAGTTGCTACTTTATCTCCTGTCCCTTCTTCTGAGGGACTGGCTCCAGGACCCTTTGCAGCCAGGTAGGGGGAGATGCTTCATGATGAAGAAGCTCCAGCAGCAGCAACAACATCAAAGTTTGCCGCAACAACAACAGCAGCAAAAGAAGCAGCAGAAGTAGAAGCAGCCATAGAGTTTGATTCTTTTATGACTGATTCTTCTGAAGATATGCCAGATCCTTCTACAATCATAGACTTAATAGAATCAGATATTGACATGGATGTGGATAAGACTACCACAGAAGAAATAAATACTGTTGGTGACTATATTATAAATCCCACAGTAGATCTATTAACTTTATTGAGTATTTTTGATATAACTTATTTGAATACTCTGCCAGCAGACAACACTAAGCCATCTTTGGCTATAATCTCTTATACCTCCCCTATAAGACCCAAAGTTGCCAAGCAACTAAAGGCTAGTTTTGTTATAACAGAGGTTCTAGCTATAGAGGTTCCAGCTATCCCATCTCCTCCAAAAGTTGCTTCCCCCATTACTTCATCTCCTCCTGCTCCAATTTTTGTTATGGATGATTCACCCATGCCTGATCTTGATGCAATGATCATGGATGATATAGAAGAGGAAAATAGGTTAGTTGCTGACAATACTGAAGTGTACAGTTCTCCAGTTCCAGATCCTCCTCCAGATCCTACCCAGGCTGATAAACCATTGATATCTGCTGAAGCCCTGAAGGAAATCAATGCAATGTATGATAATCCTCAGGATTCTTATGACGATGATGAGGATGATGATGAGGACTCAGATGAGGAACCCAAGAAAAGGAAAGTGTCTAAGAAGAGGAAAGCCCCTCCACCTCCTGCACCAAAATTGAATCCAGCAAATGATACTCCTTACTATATACTTCAGAAGATCAGACCCTATAAGGGCATGCCAACATGGATGTGGTTGTCCATGAATGAACAGATAGAAAGGAAGAAAATCAGGAGATACACCCCTCCACCTCCAAGATACAGAAAGGATCCTCCTCCTCCTCCACCAGCTGCTGGTGCTTCCAGTTCTTCAACTCAAAGTCCTACCAAGTTTCAAACCTACTAGAGGCATCAGGGTAGATCCTCATATTCAGGAAGAAGCTAGCAAAGACAATATTCATCTGGCAATCAGCACCAACAACAACAACATCAACAACAACAATAGAACCAATTCCCTGAACATCAAAAGGCTGAAAGCCTCAAAAGACTTGATTCCCCACCTGTTTCATTTGAAAATCCAGAGAGAGCTGCAACAGCTAGGATGGCCAGGTTCCAGGAACTAGTTGGCCTTTCCATGATTAACAAAGCTAAATTTGAAGGGAAGGATCCCTCTCAATACTCTACAATGTCTAAGTACAGAAAGTAAGAACTGAACAGGTTTGCTAAGGCTAACAAGTTTTTTAATGTTGATGATTATATGAAACTACGTCCAGAAGCAGTAGTGCCCAGGGCTACATCTCTGAATATCATTGGGGCTGCTAACATGACAATGACCAAGGCTCAAGCTGCAGACCCTAACAGGGAAATTATATTTACACAATCTGGAGACAAAGCCAAAGAGGAGAAGCATAAGGAAAAGAAGAAGAAGAAATGAAGTTTGAGCTGATTAGTTTCTGTGTTATTTTTTAAAAAACTGCATGCTTATTTCCTGAGACAAAGTTGTTTTTCTGTATATATATATATATATATATATATATATATATATATACTGCACTTTCTAAAATTTCCTGCCAGATATATTTTTCTTAATTTGATTTTGTTATGAGTCTGTAATTAGTGAACTCACCCAAATAGGGGGAGATTGTTGGATCCTTAGTTGGATTTGGGCTAGGTTCACTAAGTTAGTATTATCTGACCCAACATATATAGCCAGGGTCATGGTTATGTCCTAGAGTATAGGCCAAGTACTTAGAGTCAACACTGCATGGACCAGCCATCAATAGACTGCAAAATGGTCAAGTGACTCAAGACTTGGAGAAAATTCAAAGACTCAGAAAATTAGTTCGACGTTCGTCGAATTCAATTCGACGAAAGACGTGCTCAGATCAATGAACTCAGAGAAAATTCTCTGAGCTGAGCTCGACGAACTTAGTTCTCAGGTCGATGATCTCAGGGTATTCTACTTCAACATCTTATTCCAGAAACATCTAAGTATTTGAAGTTCAGCTTCACACTCCAGTCGACGAAGTTAGAATATCAGCTCTACGAATTTGGATCTTAGTTCGATGATTTCTATATCATCTACTTCAACACTATCAGACCAGAAACAACTAAGTATTCTAAGTCCAGAATCACACTCCAGTCGACGAACTCACCTTCTCAGCTTGACAAACTTAGACCACAGTCTTGGCAAGATTTATCAGGTAGTAGTTAGAAGTTCTCAGCTCAACGAAACTAGTTCTCTGATCGATGAACCCAGTTCTGAGGTCGATGATTTCTGGACATGTTACTTAAACATCTTTAAGTCCAAGAAACATGGAGTTCTATTATTCAATCGACGAAGTTATATTCTCAGCTCGACGAACTTGATGCACAGAATTGACGAGTCTAGAGAAAGTAGTTATCAGTTCTTGGTAGACGATCTTACATCTCAGCTAGACGAACAATTATCATCTGGTCGACGAACTTGAATTTTCTGTTTGACGAACTCTGGACACAGATCAACAAATTCTGCTAAACGAATTCTGTAAAGTCCTAGACTTAAAAATTTCCCTCCCTCTCTCTTTTCTATCGCAATAATTCCTGAGTAATCAAAGCATAAATATTTTCTGAATATTACCGTTAGAAGCAAGCATTGATTACGGTCTTCATCCGGATTATTGCTTGCCGGTTTTCCATGGGACAGTTAGGGAAATCAATCAATGCAAATATTCTCCAGGCCATCAGAATTCAATGCAGAAAGGAACTCAAATTTCAAAAGACAATTTATATGGAAAATATAAAAGGGAATTTCTTTCTCTTCCTGAATAGCTTTCTAGTAGTAGTCAGAAATATACAGTGAACAAGGATTTTCTTCATCTCTCTACACAGCACACAGAGAATATACAGACTACAGAGCTCACAGGGCAATAACACTGTCAAGAGACAAGAAACCCTAGCCCTAAACCAGAGAAAGAACATCAAGCTGAAGAAGAAGAAGAACAACCATTCAAATCAAGAGTCTTCTTCTGTCTTAATTTTAGGATTCTTCAAAGGACAACAAACATTCAAACTGTCAAGAAGTTCCTGGAGATCATCTGGTCAAAGCAAAAGTTTGAAGACCTATCACCCTGCAGCAAGGCTTCAACCTCCTGAACCATTCTATATCTCAGGGGGGAGCCTTTGCTAACATCATCCTTCCACTAGAGTCTTCTCAGTTGTATCTGAGAAAGAGAAGACAAAATCACTCTCTCATCCCCCACTGTATAAAGCGTTCTTAACTCCCTTCAAAAGTTATTCCTGTTTGCAAGTCACCTGACCAAAAGACTTGAGGATTGGTTTTTGAGCACCTGATCAAAAGCTCATTGGTGGAAGTCACCTGATCAAAAACCTGAGTGGATTCCTACCAGAGTGGTAGAAGAGTGGATGTACCCAAGTTTAGGGGAACCACTATAAAATTATTGTGTTGTCTGGGTTGCTCTTTTCTTTTGTTCTTGCTGAGGCTGTGCTTGCTAGGTTGTTGTGTTTGTGCTTTTAATTTAATTTCTGCAGCACTAGTAATAGATTGAATTAATTAGCAATTTTTTATAAACCCTAAATACTCTATTCAACCCCCTCTAGACTATTTCAGATCTAACCCTCACTTTCATAATGGTCACCTTATTCAATTCTCTCTAATCGATGCAAAGCCTCATCGATCCATCCTTCTTCTTTATAAATAATACAGGAGCACCCCATAGAGAATAACTTGGTCTAATAAATCCTCACTGATGCAATTCATCAAGCTGAGTACGAAAAGCATCCAACTCAGATGGAGCAATGCGGTACGGTGCTTTGGCAATAGGACGAGTACCTAGTTCGAGATCTATCACAAACACAATCTCCCTCACCAGAGGGAGTCCTGGAAGACAATCAGGAAAAACATTTGGAAACTCTCTCACCACCGAGACATCCTCAAGACTTGGTGTAACAAAAGCAGTTTCCAAAGCAGAAATAGAAACCAAAAATGCGTCACAACCGGACTCTACAGCACGACAAGCATGTATCGCAAAAATGATAAGGGAAACCCTGTCCTAGAAACCATAGACACTCATAGGTTGGACATTGTCCATCCTGAAATCCAGTCTCTTTGCCTTATACTGGATGACTGTATCATACTTGGATAGCTAGTCCATGCCCAAAATCAGATCAAAGTCTGTCAGTTCTAACACCATCAGATTCACAAAGGTTAGGAAATCGCCTAGATAAATAGGGCATCTCAGAACTCCTTGATTACATATCACCGATTCACCGGAAGGAAGCTTGACGTTGAAGGAGTTTCCTAATTGATCCACATTCAAACGATGTTTATCTACGAACCTCCTTATGACAAAGGAATGGGTGGAACCCAAATTGAAAAGAACACACACCCACCTATTCCGTACATTAAACTCCCCTAAAATTGTAGCATACATATCTAAACGAACAAAAACTAGGGCAACAATAGAGACAAAATTTAACTAGGGTCTAACCTGATATCGCTTGCGTAGATGTCTGAACTTCCTCCCTGGACACAACATTTAGCTTTCCTTCCCCTTTGTCCTTGTTTGGTGGTAGCGGCAGAGCCCTCTGTGGGGCAGGCTGTAGTGGAGACTAAGCCTGGGGGTATGAAGACTTCAGGTGCCCCTTCTTCCTGCACTAGAAGAAAGTATTATCCTTCGACTAGCAACGACTGACATCATTACCCTTATTTGCACAGATCAGGCACACCAGATCACCCTTGGGTGCACGTTGGATGGTGAGCACTTGCTGCTGCTTCAGGGTGGTAGTCCTTTTGAAACACCTTTCGAAGTGGTGGCCAGGTCGACCACAGAAGCTACATACTTCCTTACTTTTGTTCTTCGAAGCAGGGCCAGATGCCTTAGAGCTTCTATCCTCATCATCTTTCTTCTTCTCTTCCATTACCGCAACACCTCGATTCTTGGCATTTTTGATCGCCTCAACCTTTAGAGCAACTTCCACTACCTCAGCATAGCTTTCAGCTCTATAAGCGCATGCCAATTATTGGACATCACTACTTAATCCTCCGAGAAAACGCTTCACTCTCCCTGTCTCCGAGGCTACCAAATTAGGTGCAAATCTGCTCAACTTAATAAACTCAATCTCATATTCACTCACTGTGAGCAGCCTCTGCTTCAAATGTAGGAAATTATTCATCAAACGGTCCTGCTCGACTAAGGGTAAGAACTTCTTAAGCAGCATTATCTTGAAGGACTCCCAAGAGCATCCTTCCTTCAAACTTTCTCTTTCCCGAATCCATAAGGTCTTTACTAGGCCTTTTAGCTGGTAGGCTGCAATCATTACCTTCTAGGCTTCAACAATCCACGAATATGTGAACATCTCATCGATAGTGATGATTGAATCATCCAAAACCATAAAGTCGGCACTCCCATCATAAGTGGGTGGTCTCAATCGCTGGGAATGAGATATAAGGTTCATCTCCGGTGGTAGCATCACTAGGGGTACCATCAGAGCAGGATTAGCAGGTACGACTTGAGCCACGATAGAATCTTGCGCTAAGGGTTACTGTGCGGGAGTTGCAGACAACAAGGACTGAATCTACGCCTACATCGCAACTAACTGCCTCGACAGAGCCCCATTACTCTAACGCAAACTCTCGATCAACGCATCACTCTGTGCACCTGACGACTCACCTTCAAACTGGGTAGTCGACCTCATCGTATGACGCTTTGACGACATTTCTAAAAACGGTAACAACCGAATCGTCAAAAATCTTAGATTACAACTAGGCCACACAACTAGTTCAGACTATACTTAAGACACTTGCTTATGCTGCAACTTGCTCTAGGATTTTATAATGATGTTATGTACTACTTAGGATGATATCCGCTCATCCTATTTACTTGTGTGTCTATGATATGAATGCATGAATTCTTTATTCTGCTTTAAAATTATGTGTGTACATGTGTCATCATGTAAACCTTAACTTAGCACACGTGCATATGCGATGATATTCTATGTATACAGTTCTATGCATTCTAAAAAGGCCTTAATGCATGCATGAGCGACGTACACATGAAATTTTATGCATCCCATACTATATTAAATCGCATGCAACAAATAAGAAAACGTGCTAATGGGCACCCATGTGATGATGGTTATGCATCCCATACTACATAACCGTCACATATTACCTCCTATGGTGGATCCATATACAAATACATATTATGCATCCCATACTACATAATATACCTCATATACATCTTATCATGCTATGAGTGTAGTGAATATGCTTCGATTAAGACTTATTGATGACACATCGGTGCGTGTATTCAAATGAATGATGGGAAATAAATTAAATGAGATTAGCTGGTTCGACCAACTTGTCAAACCAACCTCCCTCTGATACCAATTGTCACAACCCGCATTTTTCACCGTCAATAAAGGTGTATCCGATTAAGGGAAAAATGCGCGTCATGATTCCACGTCAGTAGGGGATAACTGCGGACGCTAAGGCAAAACACCTACTTAATCATGAAGAAAGATTCTTTAAGTTATTTAAAGGTAAAATCAGTTTAAGTGTGGTAGTTAGTCATATCCCTCAGCTTAGTGGCTCATCTAGTGCACGAGGAAAGTAGTTATACGCTGCGGAAATTACTTCTTTTACAAAATTAGACGCCCTACATGAGTTTAGAGGTTCCCAGAGGACACCTCAAAGTATGCAAGTTCTAAATTTATAATAGCAATAAAAGTTAATTTTTACGGTCATTAAATATAGTGTTCTAACATTTTAAAAATGTGCAATGCATGAGGTAATAATAATAGTTTTATACCTGAAAATACCTATCATGCAATCCTAACATAAAACATCTCAGAGAGCAAGTAATCATATACATAAAAGGAAAACTAGCAGCTAGCAAGTATCCAAAATCAACAATCCTGTGGGCATTAACAAATGACACGAACCCACATAAAACAAAGTATGTCTGAACTGGCAAAATAAACAATACAACGATCTACCTCGCTACAGAGAGGCAAAAACCACAGCCAAGTCAACTACCCAGGAACTCCAAAACCAGCACAACTATCAGCTACAGTACTGAACCTGAGGCATTCCAAAGACAGAACACCTCAACAAGAATATACAAGTGAATGCAGAAAGTAAGCCAAAAGTAAATAAGTCAAGGGGTACCAACCCAAGACCAAGGAAAATTACTTACATAAAGTACAACAGTCAGGTAAAAAGGTAAAAAGAGAAACACTGACGTGAAGTATCACGTATAACCATAGTAAAAGAACTAGTGCCTAAACACCTAGAGGGGGGGGGGGGTGAATAGGTGCACTTAATCTTTTTTAAACTTTACAGGCAGACACATAAAATTATATGCAATTCTTCACAGCAATATAGCACAGCAATCACAGAATAAAGCACACATAAAGAACACACAGATTTTATAGTGGTTCCCCAAGGTCTGGGTACATCCACTTTCCCCCTTCGCCTATCTAGTAGTGTACTAGATTCGGCCCAACTTCTCCATTATTCCTCAGATCCTTAGATCTTACACTCAGAACCCCAAATAGGTTCCTATAGCTCAGAGTGATCCCACTCCTACAACTCAGGCTCAAAAGCCCTACCACTCAGTCTTCACCAAGACCTACAATCAGCCTTCAACAAGGCCTACACTCAGAGAACAGTATCTCCTACACTCAGGCACATAGGCCCTACCACTCAGCCTTTATAATTTCAGGCTTACAAATCAGATCCCTTAGGATCCTACAAGAAATTAAAATTACAAAGTATAAACCCACAACTCAGAATGAGAGAGAAGAGTTGACAGGTTTCTTGATGAGTTCTTGAAAGAACTTTGCTGAGATCAGCCTCCCTTGGCTTTCTTCAAAGCTTCTTGAATTAGAACACAGTAGGGTTGAAACTCTATGCAGATGATCTTCAATCACTGCTGACTTAAGAATCAGATCTTAATCTGAAACTTTCTTCACAGCCTGGTTCAACAACTGTCTTCTTAGAAGGAGCTCTCTCTCTCCAACTTCTTAGATCTTCACTTGAAGGTCTTATTCTTTTAGTGTTGTTAGATCTTCAATCTGATTGTTGTTGATCATCATCTTCTGTTGACAGAATAAGCCTTTATATAGGCTTTCTTCATGGTGACCGGCTGATCCGATTTCTAACAACTTTCTGACAGCTTTGACAGTTGCAGTAGACCGGCTGGAATGACAGCTGTCAAGTCATCCAGTCACTTCTTAAATTTTCTGTAACTGTCTGAAAGTGTCGAGACAGTCAGTCTTTAAGTGTCGACACTGATAGACTAAGTGTCGACACAAGTAGACTAAGTGTCGACACTAGCCTTCATGGTGTCGACACAACTCCTTGTGTTGTAGAATCTGCTACTCGACACTACTTCTTCAGAATGTGTCGACACTGATCATGTGTGTCGACACAAGACCTTCTTTAGTTGATTTCTGCTAAGTGTCGACACAACTCCTTTGTGTCGACACATCTTCTTGTGTTGAAACTTGCTAAGTGTCGGCACATCTTCTTGGTGTCGACACATGCCTTCTATGTTGATACTTTTCCTGAGCGTCGACACAGCTCCTTTGTGTAGACACTTGTACTTGGACTTTGAAATTTGCTGAGTGTCGACACAGCCTCCTAGTGTCGACACTTTCTTCATGTGTTGAGACTTTTGCTGTGTGTCGACACATTCTTCATTATGTCGACACTTGTACTTAAACTCTGTTGAAGTTTGCTGAGTGTCGACACAGGCTCCTAGTGTCGACACTTGTACTTGAACTTTGTTGATGTTTTGCCGAGTGTCGACACAGCCTCATAGTGTCGACACTTTCTGATGTCGACAAAGTTCCTCTGGGTATCGACACTGCTTCTAAGTGTCGACACAGCTTCTCTGGACATTTCTTCATTGTGTGTCGACACAACCCGTTTGTGTCGACACTTTCCTTCTGGTGTCAACTCTGCATTCCTGGTGTCGACACAATTACTCCAAGTGTCGACACAGCTTCTCTGGGTGTCGACACAAGCCTTCTTAAGTGTCGACACTTTTCTTCTAGGTGTCGACACATGGACTTAGAAACTTTTAAGCTTTCTCTGCAATTACTTAACCTGCACAAAGAAACTCAAAGACACATCAAATACACCATGATGTATATCATTGAGTAGGGTGAGGCTTCTTCAAATCTGGTACATTTAATCCAATGTACCCAACAATCTCCCCCTATTTGAAGAAGTCATAACCCTTAGTAAATGATATACACCATATATAACAAATTCACAGTATGATGTAAAACAGTAATACATGACAGGGAAAGTACATAAACATGTATAAACAAAACATGTATACACAAATATCTCAGAACAGTAATGTAATAGATTTAACACATATCACATTGTTCTAACAACTTCAACATTTTCATTATTCAAAAGTTTACAGAAATTTTAATACAAGTGATTACAATTTGTAAACTAAAGAAAATGCTATCCTAAGGCAGCTCAGGCTCCTTGATAACTATGCCCTTTCCTGATTGTATCTTTGCTTGGACAGGAGCTTCAGTATCTTTAGCAGCAGCAGGCTTCTTCCCTTTAAGATCTTTCTTTTTCAATTCTTCAGCCTTGATCTTTTGCCTTTCAAAGTAATGATAAGGCTTTGGGAAGTACTTGCTAGGCTCCTGTGCAGTAGGAGGTAGCTTTCCCATCTTAGCCTTTCTTCTATATTGAACAATAGCCTCTTGCCTGTTCTCATGCTTCCTCCACTCTAGTTCAGAATACCACTTGCCTCTATCCTGGATATTGTCCTTGGCAGCCTTCTAAGCAGTCAAAATGATATTCCTGGAGGTGGGGCTCCATTGTTCAAAATCAGGCCTAAGTTCAGCTTGCTCTCTGAATCTTTTCTTAGACAATTGAGTCTCTTGTTCCTTTAATAAGGCCTCTTGTTTTTTCAGAATTGCCTTTAGTACTGGCTGAACTACTTTCTCTATGATGACCTTCTGATTTCCCTCAGGAGGGCTATACATTGACTGTATATCTTGATGTATCATATCAAAGTCTGGTGGAGGGTATATTACTTGAGCCACTTCAGCTTGCTCCCCTCCAAGATATGCAGGATTGATTCCAGACTCTACAACATTGTCATCATCACATAAGGGTGGATATCCAAGGGTGGCTCTGATGGAATTTGAAATCCACTTTGCATGGTCAGAGCCTGCCTTGACTAATACCCTCTCCCCCTTTATGACTTCTCTTTCAATGTGATCCCTATGATCATCTTTCTAAAACCTTATCTGTGCATTCAGATAGTTGACTCCATCTTTGTAGAAAGGTTTCAACCTTTGGAGCTTTTCAGTTACTAGCTTCTGGGAATCCTGGAGTGCAGAAGTAACAGCAGTGATTCCTTCTTGTAATGCTTTATCAAATTCTGCCTTGGCTGTAGTCATGGCTGCAGTATTGGCAGAAGCTATATTCTTCATTTCAGTTACTATTGCATTATGAGAAGCTGTTAAATTATCATTCATTCTCAGCTGATTCTCCAGGACATAGCCTTGTTTCAGTGCAATATCATCCACTTGTGTTCTGATATTTTCCTGATGAGTGGCCAGATAGACTACTGTATTTCCTCCCTTGTGGAAGCAGTCAGTCATTTCTTTCTTATTCAGATTCATTTCAAATCTGATTGACTTAATGTCTTGGGCCAGATCAAATTGCAGTGACTTATGCCCTTCATCCATATAAGTTTGCAAAGCCTATCTTTGCTCATCTAGCTTGATCTGTAATGCTACCATCAGAGAACTGTAATCAGTAGTGATGGCTGGCTGTGGTGCAATTGTTTGTAGGGCTTTCTTATAAGTCTGGCTCCTTCTCTTAAAGACTTGGAATTTCCTCTTCTTGGCTCTAGCAGCCTCTTCATCCTCTGAAGCAGATGTGCTAGCTATATCTACTCTTTCTTTAGGACTAGGATGTGAATCCATCTCAGTCCTTGCTGGTTGCTCAGCATCCTTTGGCTTCTCAGTTTCTTTGCCTGCAGTTTCTTCTTCAATATCCACATGCTCCCCCTCAATAATTACTTTCTCCCCCTCAGCAGCAGCTTTTTCCACTTCAATGTCAGTCTGTAATAAGTCTAGGAATAGCTCTTCCAATGTAAACTCTTGTTGAGGTTGACTTGGTGAATCCATGATCTCAGGAGCAGCTGATACCTCTTTCTCAGCTACAGATGTGTCCTCCATGACCACATCTTAGGGTTGGCTATGTGACTGTGTTTGTTGATTAACATTAGGTAATGAATCAGACAAAACATCATCCTCAATAGGGAAATCTAATTTATTAATTTCAGTTATTACCTCAAGTATTGTGTGGGTAGCCCTTTCACTCTCTAAGGGAGTTGGCTCATCCACCAGTAGAGGCTCCCCCTGGAGTGGATCCAGGTGAATTGGGCTAGCTTGTGGTAGCTCCCCCTGCCTTTCTGCATCTTCTTGTCTAGCTGGAGACTGTCCAGCATTCCTTCCTTGTTCATCATCAGAACTAAATACTACTTGCTCTTCAAAGCTGCTGGAGGATGCTTGAGTCACTGTGGCTGTTTTCTTTTTCTTCTGCTGGGGTGTGTCCTTTACTGGAGATGGCAGTTCTTTGGTCAGTACTCTATCGCACCTAGAGAAGATTCTCAAATCCATTCTCCTCATGTGGTTAATCTTTGAACCTGCAGCTTGGTTCATTACCTCAGGTATACTGCCAACTAGGTAAAGACTTAGTATTCTACCCAAATTGGGCTTCTTCATACTTTCTTTAATTTTATCAAACACAACTGTAGACCAGTCTGTATCTAGTTTGAATATTATCCTTGTCATGAGACTAAACATATGAGCTGAGATTCTGTCATGGCCTCCAGGCTTGCTCAGGATGACTTTGCCCACAATCTCAGATAGAAACTTGCCTTGCATATTCATTCCCTTTCTATTGAACACAGATACTATCTTCAGGTTTGAGTACAAACCACACCATGTCAATGCTTCTCTAGTCTTGGAAGCAGAAACATCTTATTCTTCCTTAGTTCTTGGTAGTTGAAGTACCTTTCTTATACTTTTAGGAGAGACCTTCACCTTTTCCCCGTGAACTCTAGACTTAATCTTGAGTCCTGATTCATTTAGAGTTGCTCCATTCAGAAATTCGAGGACTTCCTTCTTCCATATCTTGATCGGTTCTGATACAAGAAATTCTAACCCAGTCTCTGCTATTAGGGTTATCACGCCTTTGATCTCGGGTTCCGCGTCATCAAATGCGTGTCGCACGAGTTCATATCCTTCATTCACATTCTCTTCTAGCTTGGGCGCCATTAGGGTTTGAAGAAATTTGAATTTAGAGAAGAGAGATGTCGACACACAAGTTTGGTCTCGAAACTTTGGTAAGCTTGTCGACAGACAATGGCGAAAACCTATTTATACCTTTCTAGAATCGAAGATGAAAGGGCGCGTCAAAATACTTAAATTGTGTCGACACTTACTGCGAATGTCTCGACAACAATGTGTCGACACAAGTATAGTCGACAGAATATATGTGTCGACACTTATATATGTGTCGACACCACTCAGCTCGACACTTAGTCGAGACTCTACAAGACTAATTCTGTGTAAAGTCTAAGTGTCGACACCACCTTGGATGTGTCGACACCTACACTGCATGTGTCGACACTAATTCTCTGAAGTGTCGACACCGACTTCCTAGATGTGTCGACACCATTTCTCTGAAATGTCGACACCACTTCTATGTGTCGACACAGACAACTCTGTGTGTCGACACCATTTTACTTAGCCAATTTTGAAAACTTATTCTAAGTTTATCATACCTAATTCAATTTTAAATTTATTGAATTTGGTTTCATCTAAGTGCTTAGTATACATGTCAGCTAGCTGATTATCTGTATTAATATACTCTACTGAAATATCTCCCTTTTCCACATATTCTCTTAGAAAATAGTATTTTATTTCTATGTGCTTAGTCTTACTATGGAAGACAGGATTGTTTGTAATAGAAATAGCACTAGTAGAATCACAAAATAAAGGTGTTCTACTTACTTGAATACCATAATCTTCTAATTGATGTTGTATCTATAGATGTTGAGCACAACAACTTCCTGCAGCAACATACTCTGATTCTGCTGTGGAGATAGCTACACTTGTTTGTTTCTTGCTACTCCATGATATCAGCCTTCCACCTAGGAATTGACAGGTTCAAGTAGTACTTTTCCTATCTTCCTTGCAGCCTGCAAAATCTGCATCTGAATAACCTGTCAGTTCAAAGTCTCCATTCCTAGGGTACCAAAGGCCTAGATAAGGAGTGCCCTTAAGATATCTCAAAATTCTTTTGACTGCTGTCAAGTGAGATTCTTTAGGGCAAGCTTGGTACCTAGCACAGACACATGTAGCATACATGATATCTGGTCTACTAGCAGTCAAATACAATAAGGAGCCAACTATCCCTCTATACAAAGTCTCATCTACAGGTTTCCCTGCATCATCTTTGCTAAGAGACATACTTGACCCCATAGGAGTTTTCATGGTACTGGATGATTCCATACCATACTTCCTTATCAATTCTTGGGTGAACTTAGACTGGCATATGGATAAACCATCCTCAGTCTGTCTAACTTGGAGACCCAAGAAGAACTTAAGTTCCCCCATACTGCTTATTTCAAATTGTCCTTGCATTAGTTTTGCAAACTTTCTACAAAGACTACTTTCTGTAGATCCAAATATAATGTCATCTACATATATTTGGACTAAGACAATCTTGCCTCTAGATTCCCTAAGGAATAGAGTCTTGTCTATTTTCCCCCTTGTGAATTTATTCTCAATGAGGAAACTAGACAGGGTTTCATACCAAGCCCTAGGGGCTTGTTTTAACTCATACAAAGCCTTCCTAAGTCTATAGACATAATTAGGTTTGATAGAATCTACAAAACCTGATGGCTGTTCTACATAGACTTCTTCCTTCAGATTTCCATTCAGAAAGGCTGACTTAACATCCATTTGGTATACTCTAAACCCTTGATAGGTTGCATAAGCCAGGAACATCCTTATAGCTTCCAGTCTGGCTACTGGAGCAAAGGTTTGATCAAATTCAATACCTTCTTCCTGCCTATAACCTTTTGCAACCAGTCTTGCTTTGTTCTTTATAATAACTCCATGTTCATCCAACTTATTTCTAAAGATCCACTTAGTCCCAATAATGTTGTGATCTTTTAGTTTAGGAACTAGCTCCCAGACATTGCATCTTTTGAACTGGTTCAGCTCCTCTTGTATAGCCTCAATCCAATGAGGGTCTAGGATTGCTTCAAATTTCTTTGGCTCTATTTGGGATAGAAAGCTGGAGTAGAGAACTGAACTTAGATTCCCGCTCCTTGTTTGTACCCCTTGTCTGAGATCACCAATAATTTGATTGGCTGGATGATCTTTTAGATGCCTATTTGCTGGAGGTAGCATGTCTTCAGGTTGTACTCCTTCAGCTTCTTCAACTTGCTGCACTCCTTGGTCTTCCTCTACATCAGGTGCATCTAGTACTCCCCCTGGACAACAACCACTATCATCCACTTGCTGACTTGCAGTAGATCCTTCTTCAATAGTGAGCTTGTCCATCTTCTCAGACACACCTGTAGAGCTGCAAACACTTCTAAACAATTCATTGTTAATGAGTCTAGCTTCATCAAACACTACATGTACTGACTCTTCTACAACTTGAGTAGTCAAGTTGTAGACCCTATAAGCCTTACTGTTGTTGCTGTACCCAACAAAGATCCCCTCTTGGGATTTGGCAGCAAACTTAGTTAAGTAAAACTTACCATTGTTAAGTATATAACATTTTCAACCAAAGATCCTGAAATAGGATAGATTTGGTTTTCTGTCTTTCACAATCTCATAGGGTGTCTTATTGAGGCTCTTGGTAATGGTAGCCCTATTAATCACATGACATGCAGTATTAACTGCCTCAGCCCAGAAATATTCAGGGAGAGATGTGTCACTTAATAGGGTTCTACTAGCCTCTATCAAAGTTCTATTTTTCCTTTCAGCAATACCATTTTGCTGAGGTGTTCTTGGTGAAGAAAACTCCTGAAATATCCCAAACTCTTCACATAGCTTTGTCATACTGTCAGACTGGAATTCAGTACCATGGTCACTTCTTATTTTGACCACTGTACTGTCAAACTCATTCTGAATTTGTTTGACAAAACTATAAAAGATACTAGGAGTTTCAGATTTCTGTCTAAGGAAGAACACCCAGGAAAACCTTGAGTAGTCATCTACAACCACAAATGTGTAGACCTTCCTACCTAGGCTGTGAACTGGCATAGGACCAAAGAGATCCATATGCAAGAGGTATAGGCACCTCACAGCATCTTTGTTCTCAATGCTATTAAAGGTGGATTTTGTCTGCTTGCCCTTTTGACAAGCTGAGCATATCACATCCTTAATACACTTAACCTGAGGACCATTCCTCACTAAGTCTTTGCTATAGAGTTGACTAATTATCTTATAGTTGAGATGGGCTAGCCTCTTGTGCCATTTGACACAATGAGAGACTTTCTCATCAGCTACAAGACACACAGGAGAAACATTGTTCTCACACATAATGTCTAGACAATAGACATTTCTCTTCCTATAACCTGTCAGAATGATCTTTTTATCATTTGACCTCCTGATATGACAACCATATTTGACAAATAAGATGTCATATCCTAAATCACTCATCTGACTTATACTAATGAGGTTGTGTTTCAAACCTTTAACATAAGCCACTTGAGTAATTGTAATAAGGTTGCTAGAAATGTTACCAAAGCCTTTGATGATTCCTTTTTCAGAACCACCAAAGGTGACCTTAGGACCATCCTTGATTGGTGTATAGTCCTTTAGCAATCCCCTAGTTCCAGTCATGTGCCTGGAACATCCACTGTCCAAGTACCATATTGGGGAATGGTCACTTGGACTCACCTGCAAAACAGATTAGTTAACCTTAGAACCCAAAGAATTCTTGGGTCCTTGGTGCTGGTTAGTTTGCCTCTTAACAAAACTACCTGTAGCTTTTCTAGCAGGAAGATTGCTACTCACCTTGGCACTTGAATTGTGCCAACAGTCTATGGCAAAGTGGCCTACCTTGCCACAACACCAGCACTCAAATCTGTTGTACCTTTGTTTAGGTACAACCCTGGCTGATTTATCTGCAGCAGGTTTCTTGTTGTGTACTTGGGCTTTGCGCTTAGACTTGGACTGTACAGTCCTGGCAGGTTTAGTAAACCCCAATCCAGTTTTACCCTTTTGAGAAATGAACTCATCTATCAAAGGTAGAACAGACTTTGGTTTAGAAAACCTTTCTACTATATCTCTCTCCTTCTGAAGACTAATCTCCAGATTTCTGATTTGATCATTCTTGAATGTAATAGTCCCCATCTGAATAACAGTAATGTTCTTTAGCCTTGCTATTTCATTTAGTTTCTGATCAAGCAACTTATCAAAATCTGTTGCAGCCACTTTGAGATTAGCAATCTCCTTAGCCTGACTCTTGGCCAAGGATTTGATTTTCTTCAAAGCTTGCAACACTACTCTATATTCATCAATAAATTGATGAATGTCTCCTTCAGATTCAGGTTCACTCTCATCACTTGATGCTGATGAATCTGATTCTGATCCAGCACTAGAAATTGAACTTGAAGAACAATTTTGTACCTGACTTGGTCCAAGTTGATCCTGGATTTTGTCTCCTTCTGATAAGGCCATCAGTCCCTGGCACTGATTGTCCTCATGCTCATATATTGAGTTCATTAATTGTATGAACTCATCTTCCTCTTCTTCAGCAAACAGTCCAATATAAGCTTCAGCTTCTGAATCAGTTTCTTAAGAAGACACATCAGACAGACTTTTGTCCTTCTTAGCAACAAAGGACCTTTTGTTTTTGCCCTTGATCTGAGTCTTCTTCTTATCAGTTGACTCTTTCCTCTTCTCTGGACAGTCAGCAACGACATGTTCCTGTCTGTTACAACAATAACAAACTATCTTTGAAGATGTAGTTTTACTTGACTTGGGCTTTCTCCTGTCATTCTTTGATGTCTTCTGTGAAGTGGATGGCTTAGACCTCCACTGTTTCTTCTTTAGAAATTTCTGAAAATGTCTAGTGAAAGCTGCAAAGTCTTCATCACTCTCACTGCTTTCAGAATTCTTGCTTTCTGACTCATCTGTCTCAGTCTCAGCAACTTTTGGAGGTGGTGATGGAGACTTACTTTTATATTTACTAGTGGCTTCTGTCTTGAAAGCCACAACTCTTTCTTTGTGCTCAACTCTTGTAATCTTCTCCTCCTCCTTCCTTACCATTAACTGCATCTCATATGATAACAATTTTCCAAACAATGTTGGAGGATGTATGTCTGCTAACTTGGCCATTTCCCTTATGGCACAAATTTTGGTATCCCAGTCCTTAGTCAGGGATCTCAAGAACTTATCATTCAATTCATAATTGCTGAATTCTCTTCCATAAGACATCAACTCATTGACAATCCTATAGAATTTCTTGTAGCACTCAGTTATACTATCAGAACTGCCTTGTCTGAAACTTTCATACTCCTGATTTAATAAAGACTTTCTGTCCTGTCTAACTTCTTCAGAGCCCTCCATGTACACTATAAGTGTGTCCCACATTTCCTTTGATGTTTTACAGTGAATTAAATTCTGAAATGTGGCATCATCTATTGCACTTACAATAATATTCTGAGCCCTCTTGTCCATAGTGGCCAGAATAATTTCATCTTTAGTCATCTCTGAATAGTCTTTTGGAGTTCTCTGGTTTGCATCCAGAACTGATACTTTCATTGGCACATATGACCCTTCTTTGACTGTGATATAGATTCTAGGGTCAGAGACTTCCATAAATAGTCTAACCCTTTCTTTCCAAATGCCAAAGATCTCCTTTCTGCAGATTGACAACTTCATGGATCCTAGTTCTTTGTGATTCTCTGTTGAACCGATTTTCTTGATTTTCTTGATTATGCTGAGTCTGCCTACAGGATCTTTTACTCAGACTGTCATGTTCTTTTTGAGGAACCTCCCTCTGATACCACTTGAAAGAACTAGTGCCTAAACACCTAGAGGGGGGGGTGAATAGGTGCACTTAATCTTTTTTAAACTTTATAGGCAGACACACAAAATTATATGCAATTCTTCACAGCAATACAGCACAGCAATCACAGAATAAAGCACACACAGAGAACACACAAATTTTATAGTGGTTCCCCAAGGTCTGGGTACATCCACTTTCCCCCTTCTCCTATCTAGTTGTGTACTAGATTCGTCCCAACTTCTCCATTATTCCTCAGATCCTCAGATCTTACACTCAGAACCCCAAATAGGTTCCTATAGCTCAGAGTGATCCCACTCCTACAACTCAGGCTCAAAAGCCCTACCACTCAGTCTTCACCAAGACCTACTGTAACACGCCCTATCCGTCGCATGGCATATAGCAGTAGGTCCGGCCGGGGCCCGACGCCATATACCACAGACAGACCGGGTGGTTACTTATGGAAACCATCCAACCAATCTCAACGTCCTACACAGAGCATTCTAGCGGAAGCAGTTATTAAAGGTTGTAAACAAGAACCCAGCAACGAAGCACGAATGTCCACTAGTACACATTAGGAATGTTATACAAAAATACCCAGAACCGGCCTTAAGGCCTTACAAAGTGTTTCACTTGAAAATTACATGTTTTACAAACCACGGCACGCAGGCCGGTCATACATGAATAAAGCAGTAAACACTTCTACTTGGGCCTTCGAGGGCCAGCTTCGCAAAAAGGGCTTTAGCCCGCTATTGACCGCTTGGTCCAGCTGCACCTGCAAGCAACAAACCACCGCACGGTGGCAAAACAAGGCAACGGTCAGCAATGCTGACCAAATTATAACGATCCCGCCCCCAACTCGGGGCGGCGATGCTCCTTCCCTGCATTTCATTAGCACAAGCGAGCAATATATATATAGCCACTACATCACAGGCAGAGGCTCAACGGCCACACACCCCGTGCACTCAGGGCACATTCTCGGTGAACGCAGTCTAAGTCTGCCGACTCACCACCATCCCCTTTGGACGGCCAAACAATGAGCAGTTTGTCTTCCCGGCATGGGTCACGGTAATTAAAACCATAGACCGCCGAAGACTCTCATCTATGCCAACGGCTCTAATCCGAACGACATAGAATGGGTGCGGTTCCATCTAACCCGTGCTCACAATGCAACGGTAATTTAAACCATATGCGCCCGCAACGGTAATTTAAACCATATGCGCAGGTCAAACTTCTCCCGAGTCCCATTTCCATCACATTTCACATAATCAGATTATGTTCAAGCTCGCTCTCAGGCCACCAAGTTGGCAAGATCTCGTATCCACCCAGTTTTCCGGGTGCACCTTTGGGTTAGTCCCCAAGGCTCCCTGCTGCAATCTACCGCGTAGAAAACCCGAAAAACAACCAATAGCACAGAGCCTTCTCCGGCCTTATGCAATGCAACATCACCGATCCAGACTAACATGTCCGGGTAGGTTTCACACAAAATGCCTACGTCCGTTCTTGCATACGGACTCTAAACAACGGGGACTTTACATATCTACCCGAAGGAATGCCTCCAACTCTCCGCAAACTCGCGAGAGCGGGCTTCCTATGCTAAGAAAAGGAGCGATTCATGCTCAAGATGAGGATCGTTACCCTTGAGTTCCTCTTTGGCGCCATCGAAAAGTAATCGGATAGAAATCACCGCACTTGCGTTGCCTCCGTGGATCCGGAGTCGGCTTGCGATTCGGAGCTCCGAAGCTCCTCTAATGGCGGATCTAGCTCCTCTTCCTCCAATGGCTTTTCCCCTTTCTCCAAGGATTTGGAGAGATGAAAAGGTAAGAAAGAATGGATTTTTCTAAGTCAAACCCGGGTATATCCTCTGAGGAACCATCCCCAGCCGTTGGATCTCAACCTAAGAAAATGAACGGCTTTGATTTGGGGCTGAAATGCCCAATCTGGACCGAACACGGCCTGGCACACGCCCGTGTCCAGGGCCGTGTGCCGCATTCGCCGTCAAAATCGAATCTCCTGGACCCTCACACGGGTATCGAACACGCCCGTGTTCGAGCTGACACGCCCGTGTTCCAGCTGACACGGCCGTGTAGCCGGTCGTGTACACCATGATTTTTCCCCCGTTTTCAACCCGAGCACTGCACGGGTCCTAGGACACGCCCGTGTCCTTGCCCGTGTCACATTGACACGCCTGGACCCCAGGCCGTGTACACGGGACATTTCGTCGAGGGGAGAACGACGACTGGATGACACGGCCTTGGACACGCCCGTGTCCTAGGCCGTGTGCCTTGTCTCGACGATCGTCGAGTGAATCTCGACGACTCCCCGGGACGATCGTCGACACGGGTCGACACGCCCTGCGACACGCCCGTGTCGCAGGCCGTGTGCCCATTCTCGACGAATCGTCGAGTGTAACTCGACGACTTCACGGCTAAGTGTCGACACGGGTCGACACGCCCTGCGACACGCCCGTGTCGCAGGCCGTGTGCCCATTCTCGACGAATCGTCGAGTATAACTCGACGACTTCGCGGCTAAGTGTCGACACACGCTTGACACGCCCTGGGACACGCCCGTGTCCCAGGCCGTGTGCCTTCTGCCAGAACCCAAACTGGCCCAAAACGTCCCCCCTTTGCTCCTTTGAGTTTCGGGGCGTTACAACTCTACCCCTCTTAAAAGAATTTTGCCCACGAAATTACATAAAGGGAAAAACATGTACAAAAACAAAATTTGTACCTGAGCGGAACAAATCCAGATACTCGTCAAACATAGTCTGCTCTCGTTCCCAAGAGAGCTCCTCACGACCGCAATTGTCCCACCGGACCTTGACCATCCTGATCTCTTTATTGCGTAGCCGCTTGACCTCCGAGTCCTCAATCCGCACGGGCTTGACCTTTGTCGTTAGCCCACTATCCACCGGCACTTGATCGACCGCGATCACTTGCGTAGGCTCTTGCACCGCCTTCCGAAGCACCGAAATGTGGAATACATCGTGTAAACCACTTAGCTCCACTGAAAGCTTCAACCTATAGGCCGCTTCTCCAACTCGCTCCAGAACCTCGAACGGTCCAAGGTACCTCGGGCTTAGCTTTTTCAATCGCCGCACCCGCGAGACACCCTTGAATGGCTTTATCTTCAAGTATACATAATCGCCCACAACGAACTCCACGTTCCTGTGCTTGGCATTATAGTACTTTGCTTGCCGGTCCTGAGCAATAAGCAACCTCTCTCGAATGGTTCTCACCAAAGAAGTAGCACCCTCTACTTCCGATCGCTTATACAACTTTGACTCACCCGTTTCTATCCAAGACAATGGCGTGCGACATCTTCTACCATATAGGGCCTCGAAGGGCGCCATCTGAATACTTGCTTGGTAGCTGTTGTTGTATGCGAACTCCACCAAATAAAGGTGGTCTTCCCATTGCTTTCCGAAATCCAAGACACACATGCGAAGCATGTCTTCCATGGTTCTATTGACCCTCTCGGTCTGCCCATCTGTTTGCGGATGGAAGGCTGTGCTGAACTTCAACTTAGTTCCCAACATTTGCTGCACAAGCCTCCAATCATTAGACGTAAACCGCCCATCTCGGTCACTCACGATGCTGTGGGGCACACCATGAAGCCGCACTATGTTATCCACATATAGCTTTGCCAGCTTCTCCACCGGGTCATCCTTCCTATGCGGAATAAAATGCGACACCTTCGTTAATCGATCCACGACCACCCAAATGGCGTCGTTCCCCTTTTGCGACATTGGCAAACCGTGCACAAAGTCCATAGAGATGTCGTCAAATTTCCACTCCGGAATAGGCAAGGACTTAAGAAATCCTCCCGGCTTTTGGCACTCCGCCTTTACCAAGGCGCAGGTTTGGCACTTCGCTACGTATAGTGCCACATCGTTTTTCAAACCCGGCCACCAAAATAGTTTCTTGACGTCGCGGTACATCTTCGTGCTCCCCGGGTGAATCGAGTACTTGGTATGGTGTGCCTCGTACAACAACTCCACCCGTAATTTGCCCACACTTGGGACGCACAAACGACCGTCTTTCCACAGCAATCCGTCCTCCACGACGAATTGGGAATTTGACCCATCCAAAGCCTCTATCATGAACTGCTTCATATGAGCATCCATATCCAAAGCCTGCCGAATCCGATCAGCCAGGTCATATTGGACTTCAGTCCAATTCAGAACTGCTCCAGCACTTGATTGCTTATCCACACAAATAATCTCCAACGCCTCCAACTCCCACACCAACCGCTCATCATGCACCGATAGACAATTGGCTTGAGCTGGGGCTTGGCGACTCAACGCGTCCGCAACTGCATTCCCTTTGCCAGGCACGTAGTGGATTTTGAATGTATAGTCCCCCAGGAACTCCATCCATCTACGCTGCCGCATATTCAGATCCTTCTGATCAATTAGATACTTTAGGCTCTTGTGATCGGTGTAGATATCAATCTTCACACCGTACAAATAGTGTCTCCACAGCTTCAAGGCAAAAATCACGGCCGCTAACTCCAAGTCATGGACCGGATAATTCCTCTCGTGCACTTTTAGCTGTCTCGAGCCATAAGCTATCACGCTTCCGTGCTGCAGTAGCACACAACCCAAACCGCTGCCCGAAGCATCGCTATATATCTCATAGCCTTCGGTTCCACATGGCGAACTCAGCACAGGCGCCGTGGTCAACCGACACTTCAGTTCCTCAAAAGCTCGCGCGCAACTCCGGCGTCCAAACGAACTTATGCTCCTTCCTCGTCAAAGTAGTGAGAGGTAACGCTATCCGCGAGAAGTTCTCTACGAAGCGCCTATAATAGCCGGCAAGCCCCAAAAAGCTCCGGACTTCTGCTACCGTAGCAAGCTCAGGCCACTCCCGTATCGCAACAATCTTCGCCGGATCCACTGCAATACCCTCTCCACTCACTATATGCCCGAGGAACGCCACTGAGGATAGCCAAAACTCGCACTTCGAGAACTTGGCATACAACTGATTTCTCCTTAGCGTCTCCAACACCAAATGAAGATGCTTGAAGTGATCCTCCTCACTCTGCGAGTACACCAAAATATCGTCGATGAAGACGATCACGAAATGGTCCAAGTACTCCCTGAACGTCCTGTTCATCAAATCCATGAATACTGACGGCGCATTAGTCAGCCCAAATGGCATGACAGTAAACTCATAATGCCCGTATCTCGTACTAAACGCTGTCTTCGGGATATCACTCTCCCTTATCCGCAGCTGATAGTACCCAGACTTGAGATCTAACTTCGAGTACACCGTCGACCCGACTAACTGATCAAAGAGATCATCAATCCTAGGGATCGGGTACTTATTCTTCTCAGTCAGCTTATTTAGCTCCCGATAATCAATACACAACCTCAAGCTTCCGTCCTTCTTCTTAACAAAGAGGACCGGTGCACTCCAAGGCGAAGAACTCGGGCGCACATACCCTTGTTACAACAACTCTTGCAGTTGAACTTTCAGCTCCGCCATTTCCTTAGGCGCTAGCCGATACGGAGATCGTGACACAGGCTTCGCACCTGGCACTAGCTCGATCGTGAAATCTATCTCCCGTTGAGGCGGGGCTCCAGGAAGATCTGCGGGGAACACATCAGGGTATTCCGATACCACTGAAATACAATCCAAAGCGGGCTTCGGCTTTGCAACCTCCACTAGTGTAAAGAACAGTTCTGCTCCGGCACGAACCGCCTTCACCACCTGAAGAGCAGACATCATCGTCTTGCTCGACCCCTTTAAGCCCGTAAAAGTCGTCTCACGACTTGCTCCCAGCTTGACTTCCTTGCTACCGCAATCTATATGGGCCTGCTGCTCCGAGAGCCAGTCCATGCCAAATATGACGTCGAACTCCACTAACGGAAGTAAAGACGCCCGCAGGTCGAACTCCTGCTCCCCAATACGAATCTTAACATCGCAGATCCTAACCGCTCGCATCGAACACCCATTGGGCAATAACACATCCAACTTATCCTTCGCCATCGAAGAAGGGACTCCGATGCATGATATAAATCCTTCGGACAAGAAGGAGTGTGAGGCTCCCGTATCGAAGAGTGCTCGTGCCGGATTTTCACAAATCAATACAAATCCTAAACAAGTAGTGGTAAGGTAACATGCGCATAACAAGCATATAAAGGAATTGACTTGCTATAAATTAAACCGTACCTGTCACCACATCAGCTTGTTTAATGGCCTCCTGTTGGCCAAGATTGTAGACCCTTGGTTGGGCCGGAGCATAATGGGATGCGGTCGACTCCACCGCCTTTCCCTTCTCTTCATAGGTAGCTCCCTGCTTCCTCTCGGACTTAGGACGTCCGCTCCAGCAATCACGGGCGAAATGCCCCGTCTTTCCACATGTAAAGCACGCGCCCGGGGTCCGACTCGTAGTCGCCCCAGAAGCACCAGAAGGAGCTGGACCCGAAGTCCTATGCTTCTTAAAGAATCTTTGATATCCAGACTTTGAAGTTGTCGGCACTTTGAACCCAGATTTCTTCTCGCCCAAGCTTTTCTTTGCCTGCACATTCTTCATGTCCTTCTCCAAGGACCGGGCAGTATTGACCAAGGTTAAGAAATCCTGCGTCATTGGCCCCGACAGTAATAGTCTCAACTCATCCCTCAGACCTTCGTAGAAGCGATTAGTCTTGCGCTCCTCATCCACGATGGTAGAGCTAGCATAACGACTCAACCGCGTAAACTCGTGGAGGATATTCGTCCACGCTCCTCTCACCCTGTACCAAGCTTCAGGAACTCATTCTCCAACGCTATCTTCTGCGTCGAAGGGAGGTATCTAGCCAAAAATAATCTCGAGAACTCCTCCATCGAGACATCACCAAGTTGTCTACCCCTCAGTAAGTGCAGCTTCAATCCTTCCCACCACATCCTTGCTTCACCGTAAAG
Organism: Platanthera guangdongensis; assembly: GCA_039583875.1. Lineage (NCBI taxonomy): Eukaryota > Viridiplantae > Streptophyta > Magnoliopsida > Asparagales > Orchidaceae > Platanthera > Platanthera guangdongensis. Next base: position 12,673,627 of record CM077155.1, read on the forward strand.
AAGGAACGTAGCGATGGTGGTCATTTGCCACTCCTCCGTCTCCATCGCTATCATGACTCTCTTTACCCTGGAGAGCCAGTCTTCAGCCTGAGATGGGGTTCCCAACCCCGAGAATAGCGGAGGGTTAAAGCTCATTACATGCTTTAGCTGCCTCTCAGTTGCCCTCCTTGGCACTATTGGTTCAACAACCACTTGCTCCACTCTCCTCGGCTCAGCCTCTTGCAGAGGTACTTGCTCCATCACAGGAGCGGGCTGATGCGCTTGCCTTCCTGGCTGCGCATTGATCACGGCCAACACCGCTTCAGCCACCAATCTTATATTTTCAGCCGACAGAGGTGTTGCGGGAGCAACATCCGGTGCACTACTTGCCTCAGAAACTCGGCGTTCTGACGGCCCAACACCACTTCGGGTCACCTATAGTGGTACAAAACACCGTTAAGCGACCAAATAAATTGCAAACAGCAATTATAGGAACACGCAGGTTCCTCAAACACGAGTATTTTCATTCCTAAGTGGACATTCATGGGTTCTTTTACCGTTATAACGATGACACACACAATGTGCTCACCACCACTTAAAAAGAATTCGCCCACGAATTCACTTTAAGCCCGACCAAAACAAGTAGTTTGATACCAAATTGTAACACCCCCTATCCGTCGTATGGCATATAGCAGTAGGTCCGGCCGGGGCCCGACGCCATATACCACAGACAGACCGGGTGGTTACTTATGGAAACCATCCAACCAATCTCAATGTCCTACACAGAGCATTCTAGCGGAAGCAGTTATTAAAGGTTGTAAACAAGAACCCAGCAACGAAGCACGAATGTCCACTAGTACACATTAGGAATGTTATACAAAAATACCCAGAACCGGCCTTAAGGCCTTACAAAGTGTTTCACTTGAAAATTACATGTTTTACAAACCACGACACGTAGGCCGGTCATACATGAATAAAGCAGTAAACACTTCTACTTGGGCCTTCGAGGGCTAGCTTCGCAAAAAGGGCTTTAGCCCGCTATTGACCGCTTGGTCCAGCTGCACCTGCAAGCAACAAACCACCGCACGGTGGCAAAACAAGGCAACGGTCAGCAATGCTGACCAAATTATAACGATCCCGCCCCCAACTCGGGGCGGCGATGCTCCTTCCCTGCATTTCATTAGCACAAGCGAGCAATATATATATAGCCACTACATCACAGGCAGAGGCTCAACGGCCACACACCCCGTGCACTCAGGGCACATTCTCGGTGAACGCAGTCTAAGTCTGCCGACTCACCACCATCCCCTTTGGACGGCCAAACAATGAGCAGTTTGTCTTCCCGGCATGGGTCACGGTAATTAAAACCATAGACCGCCGAAGACTCTCATCTATGCCAACGGCTCTAATCCGAACGACATAGAATGGGTACGGTTCCATCTAACCCGTGCTCACAACGCAACGGTAATTTAAACCATATGCGCCCGCAACGGTAATTTAAACCATATGCGCAGGTCAAACTTCTCCCGAGTCCCATTTCCATCACATTTCACATAATCAGATTATGTTCAAGCTGGCTCTCAGGCCACCAAGTTGGCAAGATCTCGTATCCGCCCAGTTTTCCGGGTGCACCTTTGGGTTAGTCCCCAAGGCTCCCTGCTGCAATCTACCGCGTAGAAAACCCGAAAAACAACCAATAGCACGGAGCCTTCTCCGGCCTTATGCAATGCAACATCACCGATCCAGACTAACATGTCCGGGTAGGCTTCACACAAAATGCCTACGTCCGTTCTCGCATACGGACTCTAAACAACGGGGACTTTACATATCTACCCGAAGGAACGCCTCCAACTCTCCGCAAACTCGCGAGAGCGGGCTTCCTATGCTAAGAAAAGGAGCGATTCATGCTCAAGATGAGGATCGTTACCCTTGAGTTCCTCTTTGGCGCCATCGAAAAGTAATCGGATAGAAATCACCGCACTTGCGTTGCCTCCGTGGATCCGGAGTCGGCTTGCGATTCGGAGCTCCGAAGCTCCTCCAATGGCGGATCTAGCTCCTCTTCCTCCAATGGCTTTTTCCCTTTCTCCAAGGATTTGGAGAGATGAAAAGGTAAGAAAGAATGGATTTTTATAATTCAAACCCGGGTATATCCTCTCAGGAACCATCCCCAGCTGTTGGATCTCAACCTAAGAAAACGAACGGCTTTGATTTGGGGCTGAAATGCCCAATCTGGACCGAACACGGCCTGGCACACGCCCGTGTCCAGGGCCGTGTGCCGCATTCGCCGTCAAAATCGAATCTCCTGGACCCTCACACGGGTATCGAACACGCCCGTGTTCGAGCTGACACGCCCGTGTTCCAGCTGACACGGCCGTGTAGCCGGCCATATACACCATGATTTTCCCCCGTTTTCAACCCGAGCACTGCACGGGTCCTAGGACACGCCCGTGTCCTTGCCCGTGTCACATTGACACGCCTGGACCCCAGGCCGTATACACGGGACATTTCGTCGAGGGGAGAATGATGACTGGATGACACGGCCTTGGACACGCCCGTGTCCTAGGCCGTGTGCCTTGTCTCGACGATCGTCGAGTGAATCTCGACGACTCCCCGGGACGATCGTCGACACGGGTCGACACGCCCTGCGACACGCCCGTGTCGCAGGCCGTGTGCCCATTCTCGACGAATCGTCGAGTGTAACTCGACGACTTCACGGCTAAGTGTCGACACGGGTCGACAAGCCCTGCGACACGCCCGTGTCGCAGGCCGTGTGCCCATTCTCGACGAATCGTCGAGTATAACTCGACGACTTCGCGGCTAAGTGTCGACACATGCTTGACACGCCCTGGGACACGCCCGTTTCCCAGGCCGTGTGCCTTCTGCCAGAACCCAAACTGGCCCAAAACGTCCCCCCTTTGCTCCTTTGAGTTTCGGGGCGTTACACCTACACTCAGCCTTCAACAAGGCCTACACTCAGAGAACAGTATCTCCTACACTCAGGCACACAGCCCCTACCACTCAGCCTTTATAATTTCAGTCTTACAACTCAGATCCCTTAGGATCCTACAAGAAATTAAAATTACAAAGTATATACCCACAACTCAGAATGAGAGAGAAGAGTTGACAGGTTTCTTAATGAGTTCTTGAAAGAACTTTGCTGAGATCAACCTCCCTTGGCTTTCTTCAAAGCTTCTTGAATTAGAACACAGTAGGGTTGAAACTCTATGCAGATGATCTTCAATCACTGCTGACTTAAGAATCAGATCTCAATCTGAAACTTTCTTCACAGCCTGGTTCAACAGCTGTCTTCTTAGAAGGAGCTCTCTCTCTCCAACTTCTTAGATCTTCACTTGAAGGTCTTCTTCTTTTAGTGTTGTTAGATCTTCAATCTGATTGTTGTTGATCATCATCTTCTGTTGACAGAATAAGCCTTTATATAGGCTTTCTTCATGGTGACCGGCTGATCCGGTTTCTAACAACTTTCTAACAGCTTTGACAGTTGCAGTAGACCGGCTGGAATGGCAGCTGTCAAGTCATCCAGTCACTTCTTTAATTTTGTGTAACTGTTTGAAAGTGTCGAGACAGTCAGTCTTTAAGTGTCGACACTGATAGACTAAGTGTCGACACAAGTAGACTAAGTGTCGACACTAGCCTTCATGGTGTCAACACAACTCCTTGTGTTGTAGAATCTGCTACTCGACACTGCTTCTTCAGAATGTGTCGACACTGATCATGTGTGTCGACACAAGTCCTTCTTTAGTTGATTTCTGCTAAGTGTCGACACAACTCCTTTGTGTCGAAACATCTTCTTGTGTTGAAACTTGCTAAGTGTCGGCACATCTTCTTGGTGTCGACACATGCCTTCTGTGTTGATACTTTTGCTGAGTGTCGACACAGCTCCTTTGTGTCGACACTTGTACTTGGACTTTGAAATTTGCTGAGTGTCGACACAGCCTCCTAGTATCGACACTTTCTTCATGTGTTGAGACTTTTGCTGTGTGTCGACACATTCTTCATTATGTCGACACTTGTACTTAGACTCTGTTGAAGTTTGCTGAGTGTCGACACAGCCTCCTAGTGTCGACACTTGTACTTGAACTTTGTTGATGTTTTGCTGAGTGTCGACACAGCCTCATAGTGTCGACACTTTCTGATGTCGAAAAAGTTCCTCTGGGTGTCGACAATGCTTCTAAGTGTCGACACAGCTTCTCTGGACATTTCTTCATTGTGTGTCGACACAACCCGTTTGTGTCGACACTTTCCTTCTGGTGTCGACTCTGCATTCCTGGTGTCGACACAATTACTCCAAGTGTCGACACGGCTTCTCTGGGTGTCGACACAAGCCTTCTTAAGTGTCAACACTTTTCTTCTAGGTGTCGACAAATGGACTTAGAAACTTTTAAGCTTTCCCTGCAATTACTTAACCTGCACAAAGAAACTCAAAGACACATCGAATACATCATGATGTATATCATTGAGTAGGGTGAAGATTCTTCAAATCTGGTACATTTAATCCAATGTACCCAAAACATAGCACCCCAAATGCACAAGACTATGAGGGGAAAAGGTCAAGCTTAAACCATCAGGAGAGAAATCAACCCATATTCGCCACCTATGGTCAACTCCACCAAAACACCAAAACGGGCGGGGTAGCCAACCCTAAAGAAAATTTATCCGTTTAATTGCGGGGAGACAGGATACTCCACCATTCACCGCAAATGGCCCAAACACTCTGTAAAGCCCCACTGTAACACCGCATATCCGTCGTATAGCACATAATAGTAGGTCCGGCCGGGGCCCGATGCCATATACCAAAGACAGACCGGACGGTTACGCAATGGAAACCATCTAACTAATAACCAACGTCCTACATAGAGTCATTCTAGCGGAAGCAATTTAAAGTTACAAATTAAAGAAACCAGCCACAAGCATGAATGTCCACTACTCAAAACAATAGGAATGAACGCACAATATACAAGTACAACGGACTTAAGGCTTTACAATTGTTTACTCAAATATAATTGTCTTCCAAACCTCGGCACGCAGGCCGGTCATACATGAGAATAAAAGAAAACACTCAAAATTAGGCCTTCGAGGGCCGGCTCAGCAACTTGGGCTTTAGCCCTCTATTTACCGCTCGGCTCCACAACACCTGCAAGTAACAAACCACCGCATGGTGGCAAACAAAAGCAATGGTCAGCTATGCTTGCCAAATTATAACGATCCCACCCCCAAACTCGGGGCGACGATGCTCCTTTCCCTGCACTTTGTTAGCATAACCAAACAATATAGAATCAACACTTCATCACAGGCGTAGGCACGCACGACCACACACCCCGTGCACTCAGGGCACATTCTCGGCGGACACAAACAATGTCACGTCAATTTTAGCCATAGACATTGCGGTCACATCACCGCCACTTGGACGACCAATCTCGTGAGCAATTAGGTCCTTCCGGCCGATGTTAGGTCAATTTAAGCCATAGACAACCCGAGACCTACTATCTATGCCAACGGCGAGTCCCACGTAGCTTTAGGTCGCTTGTACCGAACGACATAGACCGGGCATGGTTCCGCTTAACCCGTTGCTCACATCGTAACGTCAATTTAAGCCATATGCGCAGGTTAGCTCCCCGAGTCCCAAATCGTTTACACACAACACATAACCTAGTTATGTTCAAGTTGGCTCCCAGGCCACCATGTTGGCAGAATCACATATCTACCCAGTTTTTCGGGTGCACCTTGGTGTTATTCCCAAAGGCTCCCTGTTGCAATCTACCACGTAGAAAACCCGAAAAACAAACATTCGCGCGGAGTATTCTCCGGCCATTCATGCAATACAACATCACCGATCTAGACCAACTTGTCCGGGTAGGCTTCACACATCATGCCTATGTCCGTTCTCGATTACCCTCTACATGTACACAATGGGGACTATTTTTGTCTACCCAAAGGAACGCCTCAACTCACCGCAAATTCGCGAGAGCAGGCTTCCTATGCAAAGGAAAAGAAGACTTCACATGTCCTAGGATGAGAATCATTACCCTAGCATTTTTTCTTGGCTCCATGGAAATCTATGCAGATGAAAAGCACCGTAATCTCCTCGCCTCCGTAGATCCAAAATCGGCTTGCGATTTAAAGCTCCGAAGCTCCACCGGTGACCGGATCTAGCCTCCTTTCTCTATACTTGCTCTCCCCTCTCTCTAAAAGTTTAGAAAGAGAATGGTAGGATGAAATGAAGGATTTCCAACCCTATTCCCGGGTATATCCCATCAGGAACAACCCCCAGCCGTCGGATCACAAAATAAGGATACAGACGGCCACGATCCGGACTTTAAATCCAAAATCTGGGCCGAACACGGCCTGTGACACGCCCGTGTCTAGGGCTGTGTTCCACATTCGCCATCGAAACCAACGTATACCGAAAAGAACACGGGCACCCGACACGCCTGTGTCGAGCCTGACATGCCCGTTTCAACCAGTACATGGCCGTGTTCCCGGCCGTGTTCTCACATCGACACAGAACCAAGAAAGTCCCGTAATGGATATGGGTACTTTACACGCCTGTGTCGGAATTTGACACTCCCATGTCTAACCGACACGGCCCGTGCACCCAAAACCATTTTCCACCCTTATCATGGCCCGAATTCACCCCGTGAAGGACACGACCTAGGACACGCCCGTGTCTCAGGCCGTATTCGCTGCTCGATGATCGTCGACTTCAAAATTCATCGACCTCTCGGCCAGATCGTCGACTGGAGCACGACACGCCCTGGGGCACGCCCATGTCCCATGCCGTGTAACCCCTTCCAAGTTCCAAACTTGGTCTGAAACGCTACCCATCACTCTTTTGAGTTTCGGGCGTTACAACTCTCTCCATCTTAAAAGAATTTCGTCCCGAAATTACAAAAAGGGAAATAAAGCAAAAAAACTAAAGCGGTAACTGAGTGGAATAACTCTGGGTACTCCTCAAGTATGGTCTGCTCTCGCTCCCAAGAGAGCTCTTCTGGACCAAATTGTCCCAACGGACCTTGACCATCCTGATCTCTTTGTTGCGTAGCCGCTTGACTTCCGAGTCCTCAATTCGTACGGGTTCGACCTTCATCATCAACCCATTATCGACCGGCACTCGATCGACTGCAATCACTTGCGAAGGATCTTGCACCGCCTTTCGCAGCACCGATATGTGGAATACATTGTGTAGACCACTAAGCTCCACGGATAGCCTCAAACGATAGGCTTCTTCGCCAATCCGCTCTAGAACCTCGAACGGTCCAAGGTACCTCGGGCTTAGCTTCTTCAAGCGCCGCACCTGCGAGACACCAAGTCACCAACAACGAACTCCACGTTCCTGTGCTTGGCATTATAGTACTTAACCTGTCGATCCTGAGCGATAAGCAACCTCTCTCGAATCGTTCAAACCAACGACATAGAATCTTCCACCTCTTGCCGCTTATACAACTTCTTCTCACCCATTTCCAACCAAGACAACGACATGCGACATCTTCTACCATATTGGGCCTTGAAGGGGTCCATTTGAATGCTCGCCTGGTAGCTATTGTTGTAAGCAAATTCCACCAAGAATAGGTGATCCTACCACTGCTTCCTGAAATCCAGGACGCACATGCGAAGCATGTCTTCCATTTTCCTATTGACCATCTCGGTCTGCCCATCCGTCTCCGGATGGAAGGCTGTGCTGAAACTCAGCTTTGTTCCCAACATCTACTGCACCAGCCTCCAATCGTTGGACGTGAACCGCCCATCACGGTCACTCACGATGCTGCAGGGCACACCGTGAAGCCGAACAATGTTATCCACATACAACTTCGCCAATTTCACCACCGAGTTGTCCTTCCTATGTAGAATGAAGTGTAACACCTTTGTCAGACGATCTATGACTACCCAAATGTATCGTTCCCCTTCTGCGACCTTTGCAACCCATGCACAAAGTCCATAGTAATGTCGTTGAACTTCCACTCCGGAATAGGCAAGGACTTCAAGAATCCTACCGGCTTTTGGCACTCCTCCTTCACTAAAGCGCATGTTTGACACTTCGCCACGTACAGTGCCACATCCTTCTTAAGTCCTGGCCACCAGAACAATTTATTCACATCGTGGTACATCTTCGTGCTCCCCGGGTGAATCGAGTACTTGGTATAATGCACCTCGTACAACAATTTCACCCGTAAATTGCCCACGTTTGGGACGCACAGATGACCGTCCTTCCAAAGCAATCCATCCTCAACAAAAAATTGGGAATTTGACCTATCAAGAGCCTCAACCATGATTTGCTTCATGTGGCCATCCATATCCAAAGCCTGCCGAATCCGATCAGCCAGGTCACATTGAACTTCAGTGTAGTTCAATAGTGCTTCGGCAGTTGACTGCTTGTCTACACAAGAGATCTCTAATGCCTCCAACTCCCGAACCAACCGCTCGTCATGGACCGACAGCCAATTAGCTTGAGCTGGGGCCTTGCAACTCAACACGTCCGCAACCTCATTGCCTTTTCCAGGCATATAGTGAATTTTGAACGTGTAGTCCCCCGGGAACTCCATCGATCTCGTCTGTCGCATGTTTAGATCTTTCTGATCCAACAAATATTTCAGGCTCTTGTGTTCGGTATAAATATCGACCTTCACCCCGTACAAGTAGTGTCTCCACAGCTTTAAGGCAAAAATCATGTTCGCTAACTCCAAGTCATGGACGGATAATTCCTCTCATGCACTTTCAGCTGTCGCGAGCCATATGCTATAACACTTCCATGCTGCAGTAGCACACAACCCAAGCCACTGCCCGAAGCATCGCTGTAGATCTCAAAACATTCAGTTCCACTCGGAGAACTCAGCACAGGCACCGTGGTCAACCGACTCTTCAACTCCTCAAAAGCTCACGCGCACTCCGGCCTCCAAACGAACTTTTGCTCTTTCCTCGTCAGACTCGTGAGAGTAAACACTATCCGCGAGAATTTCTCCACGAAGTTCTTGTAATAGCCGGCAAGCCTCAGAAAACTCCAGACTTCCGCTACCGAAGAGAGCACATGCCACTCTTATATCGCAACAATCTTCGCCGGATCCACCACAACTCCCTCTCCACTGACTATGCGACCGAGGAATGCTACTGAAGATAACCAAAACTTGCATTTGGAGAACTTGGCGTACAATTGATTCCTCCTCAGCATCTCCAACACCAAATGTAGGTGCCTAATGTGATCCTCCTCACTCTACGAGTACACCAATATATTGTCGATGAAGACAATCACAAAGTGGTCTAGGTACTCCCTGAAAGTCCTGTTCATCAGATCCATGAACACCGACGTCGCATTCGTCAGCCCAAATGGCATAACCGTAAACTCCTAATGCCCATATCTCGTACTGAACGCTGTCTTTGGGATATCACTCTCCCTTATCCTCAGCTGATAATAACCAGACTTAAGATCCAATTTCGAGTACACCATTGACTTGACTAACTGATCAAATAGATCATCAATCTGTGGGATCAGGTACTTATTCTTCTCCATTAGCTTGTTCAGCTCTAAATAATCAATACAAAGTCTCAAGCTTCCGTCCTTCTTCTTAACAAAGAGGACCAGTGCGCTCCAAGGCAACGAACTTGGACGCACATAGCCTTGCTCTAGCAACTCTTGAAGTTTCACCTTCAGCTCTGCCACCTCCTTAGGTGCTAGCCGATATGGAGAGCGTGACATAGGTTTCGTACCTGGCACTAGCTCAATCATGAAATCTATCTCCCGTTGAGGCGGGGCTCCAGGAAGATCGCCAGGGAACACATCAGGGTACTCCGATACCACTGAAATACTGTCCAATGTAGGCTTAGGATTTGCAACCTCCACTAGCGTGAAGAACAGCTCTGCTCCAGCACGAACCGCCTTCACCACCTGAAGTGCAGACATCAAAGTCTTGCTCGACCCATTCAAGCCCGTAAAAGTTGTCTCACGATCTGTTCCCAACTTGACTTCCTTGCGATCGCAATCAATATAAGCTTGCTTCTCCGAGAGTCTGTCCATACCAAATATTACGTCGAACTCCACCAACTCCAGTAATGACGCTAGCAAATGGAACTCCTCACTCCCAATACGAATCTTCACGCCACAGACTCTATCCACGCGCATTGAACACCCATTGGGCAACAGCACATCCAGTTTGTCCTTTGCCATCGAAGTAGGTACTCCAATGCACAATATGAATTCCTCGGACAAAAAGGAGTGTGAAGCTCCCGTATCAAAGAGTGCTCTCGCCGGTTTCATACAAATCAAAACAAAGCCTAAACAAGCAGTGGTAAGGCAACACGCGTATAACAAGTATTTAAAAATTAACTTGCTATAAATAAACAGTACCTGTCACCACATCCGCCTACTTAATGGCCTCCTACTGGCCAAACTTATAGACCCTCGGTTGAGCCAGAGCATAATGGGACGCGATCGACTCCACCTCCTTGCCCTTCTCTTCATAAGTAGCTCCCGGCTTCCTCTCGGACTTTGGACGTCCACTCCAGCAGTCCCAGACAAACTATCACGGATTCCCGCAATTGTAACATGCGCTTGGGGTCTGACCCGTAGTCGCCCCAGAAGCACTAGAAGAGGGGGCTGGACACGATGTCCTAGCCTTCTTGTAGAACTTACAATATCCAGACATCAAAGTAGTCGGCACTTTAAACTCCGTCTTCTTATCACCAGAGCTTTTCTTTGCTTGCACATTATTCAGGTCCTTCTCCAAAGACCGGGCCGTATTGACCAGGGTCAAGAAGCCTTGCATCATAAGCTCCGAGAGTAGTAGTCTCAAGTCATCTCTCAAACATTCATAGAATCGGTTCATCTTGCACTCCTTATTCGCGATTTTGGAGCTAGCGTACCGACCCAATTGAGTAAACTCGTGGAGATACTCATCCACACTACTCTATCCTTGCACCAACCTTTGAAACTCATTCTCCAAAGCTATCCTCTTAGTCGAAGGGAGGTACCTTGCCAAGAATAGTCCTAAAAATGCTTCCATCGGGACGTCCTTGAGTTGCCTTCCTCTCAAATGATGCAGCTCTAGACCTTCCCACCACAGCCTCGCATCCCCGTCCTATAGGAATGTAGCTATAGTGGTCATCTGCCACTCCTCCGTCTCCGTCGCTGTCAAGACTCTCTTCACTCGGGAGAGCCAATCTTCAGCTTGGGATGAGTTCCCAATCCCAAGAACACCGGAGGATTAAAGCTCATAACGTGCTTGAGCTGCCTTTCGGTTGCCCTCCTCGGCACCAAAGTTTCCACCACTACCTGCTCCACTCTTCTTGGTGCTGCTGCTTGAAGCGGTACCTGCTCCACCACAGGGGCATGCAAACACAGCTTCGGCCACCAATCGTATGGTTTCGGCCGAGGGAGGTGTTGCAGGAGCATCATTTGGTGCACTACTAGCCTAAAAAACTGGACGTTCTGACGGCCCAGCACCGCTTTTGGTCACCTATAGTTGTACAAAACACTGTTAAGCGACCAAACAAAATTGCAAAACGCAATTATAGGAACACACATGTTCCTCAAACACGTGTATTTTCATTCCTAAGTGGACATTCATGGGTTCTTTTGATGTTATAACGATGACGCACACACATGTGCTCACCACCCCTTAAAAGAATTCGTTCATGAATTCAGTTACGCTTGACCGAAACTAGTAGTCTAATGCCAAATTGTAACACCCCCTATCCATCGCATAATATATAACAGTAGGTCCGACTGGGGCCCGATGCCATATACCACAGACAGACCAGAAGGTTACGTAATAGAAACTATCCAACTAATAACCAACGTCCTACACAGAGTCATTCTAGTGGAAGTAATTTAAAATTATAAATTAAAGAACCCAGCCACAAGCATGAATGTCCACTACTCAAACAATAGGAATGAACGCACAATACACAAGTACAACGGCCTTAAGGCCTCATAATTGTTTACTCAAATATAAGTGTCTTCCAAACCTCGGCACGCAGGCCGGTCATACATGAGAATAAAAGAAAACACTCAAAATTAGGCCTTCGTGGGCCGGCTCAGCAACTTGGGCTTTAGCCCGCTATTTACCGCTCGGCTCCGCGGAACCTGCAAGCAATAAACCACCGCACGGTGGCAAACAAAAGCAACAGTCTGCTATGCTGACCAAATTATAATGATCCTGCCCTCAAACTCGGGGCGATGATGCTCCTTTCCCTGCACTTTGTTAGCATAACCAAGCAGTATAGAATCAACACTTCATCACAGGTGTAGGCACGCACTGCCACACACCCCGTGCACTCAGGGCACATTCTCGGTGGACCCGAACAATGTCACGTCAATTTAAGCCATAGACATTGCCGTCACACCACCGCTACTTGGAGTACCAATCTTGTGAGCAATTAGGTCCTTCTAGCCGATGTCATGTCAATTTAAGCCATAGATAAACCAAGACCTATTAACTATGCCAATGACAAGTTCCACGTAGCTTTAGGTCTCTTATACCGAATGACAGACCGGGCACGGTTCCGCTTAACTCATTGCTCACACCGCACCATCAATTTAAGCCATATGCGCGGGTTAGCTCCCCGAGTCCCAAATCGTTTACACACAACATATAACCCAGGTATGTTCAAGTTGGCTCCCAGGCCACCATGTTGACAGAATCACGTATCTGCCTAGTTTTCCGGGTGCACCTTGGAGTTAATCCCCAAGGCTCCATGTTGCAATCTACCACGTAGAAAACCCAAAAAACAAACATTCGCGCGGAGTCTTCTCCGGCCATTCATGCAATGCAACATCGCCGATCCAGACCAACTTGTCCGGGTAGGCTTTACACATCATGCCTATGTACATTCTCGATTACTGACTCTACATGTACACAATATGGACTATTCATGTCTACTCGAAGGAACACCTCAACTCACCGCAAACTCGCGAGAGCGGGCTTCCTATGCAAAGGAAAAGAGGACTTCACATGTCCTAAGATGAGAATCGTTACCCTAGCATTTTTCCTTGGCACCATGAAAATCTATAAGGATGAAAAGCATCGCAATCTCCTCGCCTCCGTAGATACGAAGTCAGCTTGCGATTTGAAGCTCTGCCAGTGACCGGATCTAGCCTCCTTTCTCCTTCCTTGCTTTCCCCTCTCTCTAGAAGTTTAGAAAGAGAATGGTAGGATGAAATGAAGGATTTCCAGCCCTATTCCCGGGTATATCCCATCAGGAACAACCCCCAACCGTCGGATCCAAAAATAAGGAAACGGACGGCCACGATCCAGACTTCAAATCCAAAATCTGAGCCGAACACGGCTTGTGACACACCCATGTCTAGGGCCATGTTCCCCATTCTCCGTCGAAACCAACGCGTCCCGAAAAGAACACGGGCACCCGACACGCCTGTGTCGAGCCTGACATGCCCGTGTCAACCAGTACACGGCCGTGTTCCCGGCCGTGTTATCCCATCAATAGAGAACCAAGAAAGTCCCACAAGGGACACGGGTACTTGATATGCCCGTGTCAGAATTTGACACACCTGTGTCTAACCGACACGACCCGTACGCCCAAAACTGTGTGCCACCCTTGTCACGGCCCGGCTTAACCCCGTGAAGGACACGGCCTTGGTCACGCCTGTTTCTCAGGCCGTGTTCGCTGCTCGATGATCATCGACTCCAAAATTCGTCGACCTCTCGGCCAGATCGTCAACCCGAGCATGACATGCCCTGGGACACGCCCATGTCCCAGGCCGTGTAACCCCTTCCAAGTTCCAAACTTGGTCTGAAATGCTACTTGTCACTCTTTTGAGTTTCGGGGCATTACACCCACAAAGTACTAATAGGGAGATCAAACGTTACTGCGGTGGTTTCGTCGACAAATAACACCCGCAACAAAGCAAACTTGGAAAGAAAACCCCGTAACGACCCGGGTTTAGAGCTTAGAGACCCACCACAACCCTTCCTGGTCTGGAGGCGTGTCTTTCCCCACAACGTTGCCATGAAGGAAACCATGATATAAGTCTCAATACAACAATGACACATCAGATTCTACTGGACAATTCTAGATTAGGAGCGGTTGATCAACCTTTAGGAAGAATTTGCAATCCTAAACGAACTCTAACACGTACTACTTAAATGTTGAGGAACAGTTATAAGAGTAAGATTCCACCACATATAACACTTACAAGATTAGTTAACAAAATCAAGAACATGGTGATTATAAACGATCTAGACAAGCGATCTTAACATCACTAAAAATCAGCAAGTTAATTAATAATCATGATAACAAAAAAAGTTAGAAATTCCTGCAAATTGGGGTAAAGAAAGGAAGAGAAGAAGGAAACTATCACTTGCATTGGTTTCACTAGAGAAAGACATCCAAATCTCACTACGGCGTAGTTCGGGGCCAAAGAAGACATGGGAAGTCGAAATCTAACAAGAATGGTCAAAAATAGGAGTTAGGGCCAAAAACCCTAGCGAGAAAAACTAAAGGAATGAAAAAATTTAACGATGATGACGAAGCTCTCGTTGAGAGCTTTCCGGATCTATATTCGGTTGAAGATTTAGAGCACCGGAGCACCGTCGGCGGCCACTAAAAGGATAGCGAAAAAAATTCTCACTCTTGCTCACGCCGCTCTGGTTCGGGAGATAGATAGAAATTCGGTCGGCTTAAAGAGGAAGAAGAAGGAGTAGGCATACATATGAGTGTAGTATTAGGATAACGACACTTAAGAAATGAACCGGGTCTGTTGGACTGGGGTTTAGAAATGAAGAGAGGATTTCTCGAGTGGAAGAAAATTACTCGAGTAGAAGAAACATCACTCGAGAACAGGTAACAGACTACTCGAGAACAGGCAAAGGCTTCTCGAGAAGAAGGTATGCAGTACTCGAGTACTGAAGAAGGGTTACTCGAGTACAGAAGAAGACTTCTCGGGAAGTAGAATGGATTACTCGAGAATAATAAAGTCCTTCTCGAGAACTACATGGACTTCTTGAGAGGAAAGAAGGTAGTATTTGAGAACAAGTACAGGATTCTTGAGAACAGCAGGTAGTTCTCGAGAACAAGGTAGACAGTTCTCGAGAACAAGTACTCAGTTCTCGAGAACAAGAAGTTCATCTCGAGAACAACAAGGCAGATCACAAGAACTAGAAAGCAGTTCTCGAGTACAAAAAGGCAGTTCTCGAGAACAAGAAGGCATTCTCGAGAACAAGGCTGCAAATTCCCGAGAACAGAGCACATCTTAAGAATAACTAGGCAGAACTCGAGTACATAATCAACTTCTCGAATAAAAGCGGGAAGGACAAAAACCACTCGATGCTTCGTTGAGCTCAGCTCGACGATCGTCGAGCTCCCCTCAAAGATCGTCGAACACATAGGAAAAACCCCGTTCGATGAATTCTGTTAGAAATTCATCGAACTCAGGGCCCGATCGTCGAACTCAATTCGAAAATTATCGAATGCAAATGAACAAACATTTCGTTCGTCCAACTGCGCACGAAATTCGTCGAACTCAGAACCTAGAACTACTTGACGTTCGTCGAGCTCAGCTTGATGCTTCATCGAGCTCCACTCGACGCTTTGTTGTGCTCAGCACGATGTTCGTCGAGCTCTGCTCAACAATCATCAAGCTCCATACAGTGTCGTGAAATTGTAAGAAACTAAGAGTTCGACGAAAACCCACCCCTTTAGGAGGGCTTCCCGAGAATCAAAATAAGCTTAAGGCTTTGACATGATAATTATCATAATCAAATAGTTGAACAAGGAAGTATGAGTTCAAAACAGAGGCCCAAACGCGCGTTGAATTAAACAAATTCAACAACGACGACAACTTTAGAATCCGACGTACCATTCTTGAGACACAACATCAAGTGCTTTCACAAGCAAAAAGATCACCATAAAGGTCCAAACACACGCCGAGACTCCAAAATGCTTGGAACACAACAAAACTGGACAAGCCCAAGGCCTCAAAACCTCATCCTTTATATCAAGGAAAACATTCCAACCCATCAGAATCCCAAAATCTGGATAAATAAGCTCAACGGACGTGAAAACGCACAAACAGTGTAGCGCCGTCAACAAAATGAAAAAGGGTAACGCCATGACGTCATAATTATGGCGTCGACAAACCAAATAATGACATCAAAAAAAATGGGGGCGTTACATGCGACCCCTGACCACTCTTCCACTTGAAGGTATTTTTACTTACTCGAGGGGTCTAGCAGTTGGTATGCATGAGAGGAGCTCATGCCAAGACCCCAACTCCAAAAACTCCACCTCTTGAGGTCTTTTGTGGGCAAAAATATTGTCTGCCTTGTTTCTTAAGAGCTAAAAAATAAAAAAAGGTCATCAACTTCCTCAGAGGTAAAGATTTTTTCCTTTCTAGAAAGAATCAAATTCTACCCCTGAGAGGAGTCCCCCTTACAGACTCCTATTGGCCTAACTCCCAAAGTCTAATGAGAAGTACGGTCGGGGGGGCGTGGGGGGGGGGGGGGGGGTCGACGACCGACGTTTAAGTGGGGAGCTAATCTCCTCTGTTAATGCCGAGGCTTATACTTAGGAAGATTCATTACATTACCCGACATACCATTCCATCATTTCCCTATGGGAGATAGATATCAGGAGGGCACCCCCACCTTGATTCAACTAGCAGACAGAGGTGGCCCGCGACAGGTCCAATGGGGCACACACGTCCGAGGCCTCCATCCCCTTCCTAGTTGAGGAGAAAGAGACAACCTTCACATGGATTAAATCTCGGGAGGTCCATCAGGACACACACTAGAGGCCTCCATCCTTCCTTGGCTCACACTAAACAGGAGGAACTGCTTCCGAAGTTGTGACAAACCACCAACAAATATTAGAAGGAAGCTTTGGATCCGGCCTTGATCCCATAGCTCTTTTAGTGCCTCTGCAAATTCCCATACTAGCATATGACTCTCTTGTAAAATCCCTCCTTCCGGTAATTGGGCACGACCGAGGATAGATTTTATGCCAGGGACTGTCGCCTTACAATAATGCCAACTTATGGTCCATGTAAACTAACTCACACCACACCTGAGTAAATCCCTTAGGACTCCAACCAACATCTCATCAAGGTCCTAAAAGCACCCAAACATGACTAGAATGATTTTGTATCGTATGTAACCATCGCCCCTTGACATTATTATA
Source organism: Platanthera guangdongensis (assembly GCA_039583875.1). Lineage (NCBI taxonomy): Eukaryota > Viridiplantae > Streptophyta > Magnoliopsida > Asparagales > Orchidaceae > Platanthera > Platanthera guangdongensis. The sequence continues at coordinate 12,690,748 of CM077155.1, forward strand.
TGCAACCCAAATGATCGATATGAGTCTAAGGTTTGTAACCACCAAATATTTTATCCAAATGACAAACGATTAATTACCGGAGGGGGGGGGGGGGCTGAATACTCAGTTATGAAGAAGTTCCAAAGTTTCACAATTTTTTAATTAAATTGACCATAATTGAATTTTATTGAAATATAAGTAACTAGTGTATTTCAACATAAAGTATCACTTCCAAGGGTCCAAATAGTACCAAATAATTTCCACAAGGTCACAATACAAAATAACAGGTTTAGACCAAATTTCATATCATTCTAAAAATATTTAATATTTAATTTCTAATTACAAAAATCTGATCCACTAGGTCATGTTACATATGAATTACCATAAATATTCATCAAATAATTCAAGAAATAGTACTGGAGGTTAAAATGATAAATTATAATTTATTTGAGAAATATATAATTTTATAACTCAATTTGAATATAGTTATCTAATTAATTTAGAAGGGGCAAAAATGGTAATTATAACTGCAACCCAAAGATTCTAACTTTCAAAAATTCCAATTAATTTATATAATGTGTATAATACTAAATCCTTGTAATTAACAAGGTTTTATAATATTTTTTTTAACTATTTTAGTCACCATAATTTTATTAATACACAAGCATAACAAAATACTAATAAATTCATTTGCTAAGCAAATCAACTCCAAATGTTATAAAACTTCATAAGGAGGTGTACTTTCACTAAATAGGTGCATGTAAAAAATTTCACTGGATTTAACCAAGCCAATCTTGCTAAATTCACAAGATACACCTTTTGGCTAAATCCACACCACATATCACAAGCCATAGCCTCATGCATTGGAATTACACCCACATGCAGAGCTCTAAATGACTTGGAATTTTTACCATGGATTCGTATTGCTCTATTGAGACTTCCATCAAAATTTGGGTTCAATCTAATGAATTTTTCACCAAGGTATTTCACTCTTATGTAAAATCACATTTTACCTATAACTATAGGAAAATGTTGTACAAAAATTCCCATTTTGTACTGTTGGTGTATCTAGGGCATGTGCTTACATGAACCATATTTGAGCCTCATAACTTTAACCATTTAAAAGTTATTCAAGAAATATGGGTTTTCCCCTCTTAAAGACCAGTCCCACTAAAAATTCCCTATAGGGAGCTACATTGCTCCAAATTGGCTGATTGAAGTTCCTAATTAAAGTTAAGATAAAGGACTACAATTTTCATTTTGGAAACTTTTCATGATTCTGCACCTAAGGGCCTCATTTGTCAGCATCTAAAAGTGTATATTAAAAGGCAAAATATACTATATTATATTTAATAATTAATATATTAAACTATTGGATGATTGCGATTTCATCTTCCTCCTCCAGCCAACTGCCGAGATCAGCCCGAACTGGAGAATTTCTACAACCATTTGTCGACCAACTGACAACTTCCCCGGTCGGCCACCACGACCACCACCTCCATTGAGGTGGTGTCTATCTCCCGACGTTGGTTTGGCCTCCAAAGGTGGTGGTTTCCGGCAAACCCGCCACCATGAACTTTTCCAAAAATCCCCATTTTTTGACATTGGAGCGGGCTATGTTGAGCCCGATTTCACTCCTATTGGATCTAGGATACTAACACAAATGGAGGGGAGGAGAAACAGTCCTGATTTCGGGCTTGGAGGCAACTACTCCGGCGAGTGGCCATGGTGGAGGTGTTCTCCGGCGATCCTCCCAAATCCAATTCTCCACTGATTGTTGTGATCCAATAGTCTATTTTGACTGCTTGTGGGCTTCTGAAGGTGATGAAAGGGTCAAATGGTGTTTGTGAGGGGTATTTATGGAGATGACGTGAAGGGGGGTTGTAAGCCATGGCCATTAATGGACCTCCTTGATGATAGCTGACTGGAATGGATGGGATTTTCATCCCAAGCATCAGAGGGGTTGAATGGTGGGCTTAGGGAAGAGGAAGGGTGTGTCCCACATCCTCCCTCCATTAATTTCTTCTTCCTCCATTAATATTTTGGGGGTTCTCCAATTTTTCACCAATTAATCCCATGAAATTTCCAAATCAGAAAATATTATATAATATAAGCTTAGTGGGTTGTAGGATGGGCATTGGTCCAAGCCTTAGCCCAAAGGAAATGGGTTGAGCCTTTATTTCTCACATTTTGGTTCCACTTTGACCATGGTTGACTTGGGGGGTTGACATGGTCAACAAATGGGTTGAGTAGTACCATAGGTTAGTCTTTGGTCCTATGGCAGCTCCTTGTGCTGGTTGGGCCAAGGTGGGACCTCAATTGGGCCAATTTGTCCAAAAGGTGTAGGTATGACCAAAATCGACCTAGATTTGACTTTGATCAAATTGGAGAATTTAACACCTTTATGATGGGTTTTTGGGTCCACTTGGCCCCAAATGATATTATAAGGCTAGGGGTGAGGTCAATTTGACCATAAGAAGTCTAATCGAGCCAATTCGGGTTGAGATGACCTATGTAGAGCTAGGGTTGAATTTGGTCAATTTGACCAACTTGGTTGACCTAGCCATGAGTCCATCTATCAATTGCCTCCCCATATGGGTTCGGGAGGTGGTAGGGAGCTTAGTTTAAGGTGGTGAGTTCATTTGGGTGTAAGTTGGCCTAGGCTGACGTGTGCACCTTGGAGGTGCACATAATAATTTTCCTTAGCTCAAGGAGTTCTAAGGTCGTCTCCTTGCTCTAACTCGCCACTCAAACCCTAACACCAAAAAGGGGGGCTAGAAGGGTTAGGGATCTTATAAATCTCAATAAAAAAAATAATAATTTCATCCCAAAAATTCAAGTTCGAGTCTACGGGGTTTTATGCACTATAATTATAGTAACATTTCAAGGGTGTTTAGGTTTTACCTGAGGCGAAGAGCTCTCAGTGGCATTGCTGTATAATGTCCACGGGCTCCCAAGTGTGCTCCTCTTGTCCATGATTAGACCACAACACCTTGACCAAAGGGAAGCTCTTCTTTCGCAAAACTCAGACCGCTGTTTCGTTGATCCGGATTGGCTCCAAACGAACAGACCGATCAGATGCTATCGGGCTCGAGGTAGAACTGATGTGCTAATCCGGCCAAAGTAAGGCCCTCTAAAGTGAGTAGACGTGAAAGACGTTATGTAGGTTTGCTAAGTCTAGCGATAGCTCCAGCCTATATGCCAAGGGACTGATCCACTCCAGGATCCTATATGGCCCCACAAATCTAGGGTTGAGCTTCTTGTGCCTACGCACATGCGAAACACCATACACCAGACGTATCTTTAGAAACATATTGTCCACTACCTAGAACTCCACCTTATGATGCCTCACAACATAATACTTTGCTTGTTGGTTCTGAGCTACTAACATCATATCTCTGATCAACCGAATGTGCGCATCCGTGTATTCGATGTAATTCGATCCAAGAGTCTTCAGGTCCTCATCCTGGACCCAAGACAGTGATGTCCGTCACTTCCTCACATACATAGCCTCATAGGGAGCCATATCAATGCTAGCCAGATGACTATTGTTGTAACGAATTCGATCAATGTCAATAGCCGCTCCCATGGCTTACCTGTATCAAGTATACAAAAGCGCAGCAGATCCTCCATGGTCCTGTTAGTCTGCTCCGTCTGCCCATCAGTATGTGGATCAAAGGCAGTACTGAATGCGAGCTGGGAACCTAAGTACTCCAGCACAACCCTCCATTCCCCGAAAGTAAAACGACCATCTCGATCCGATATAATAGTCTATGGCACTCCATAGTACCTCACAAACCGCTCTATGAATAGTCTCAGTAATACACTAACTAGAGCGTCATTCCAGACCGGGATAAAACTGGCTACCTTGGTCAATTTGTCCACGATCACCCAAATAGAATCATAGCAGGAGTGAGAGCGGGACAATCCGTACATGAACTTGAAAGATAGGGGATAGATCTTAACTAGGACTAATCAGAGATATATGTATGTATATATATATATATATATATATATATATATATATATATATATATATATATATATATAACAATAAAGACCAGAAGATCACAGCACAAAGAAAACAAAGAAAGAGAACAAGCAACCAGAAGAAACAAGGATTTTATAGTGGTTCCCCAACCTGGGTACATCCACTCTTCTACCACCCTGGTAGGAATCCACTCAGAGTTTTGATCAGGTTCCTGACAGCAATGAGCTTTTGATCAGGTGCTCAAAAACCAATCCTCAAGTCTTTTGGTCTGTGACTTGCAAACAGGAATAACTTTTGAAGGGAGTTATAACCCTTTATACAGTGGGGGATGAGAGTGATGTTGTCTTCTCTGTCAAAAGTCTAAGAGAAGACTTAAGTGGATATGATGTTAGCAAAGAGCTCCCCCTGAGATGTAGAATGGTTCAGGAAAAACGATGGAGCTTTGCTTCAAGGTGATAACCCTTCAGAATGATGATGTCTCCAGCAAGCTTCTTAGACTGTTATGAATGTATGTCTCTTGAGAAGCCTGGAGCAGATGGAGAACTCTGATGAGTATGTTGATTGATGCAGAGTTCCTCCTTCTTCTTTTGTAAACTGAAAAGCCTTCACTGTGTTCTTGTTCACTGTCTTGTTATTGTTTGCTGTAGTGCTCTATGTCTCTGTGTGTGTCTATTTTTGTCTCTCTCTGTTATTTCTTGTTCTGCCTGTGAATCTCATATATCTCCTATAAACATTTGAGTTCTTTAATCTTGAAGACAGCAGAAGCTTTCCCGAGAATAGAAGATGCCTTAGGAATTAATCCTGAATTAATCTTCTATAACTGCACCATGTAATGTTTCCTTTGAACTGCTATTTCCATATTGACTGTGATTAATTCTTGTGTTGATCTGCCAACTGTAAATAAATTGGCCTGGTTATTGACTGTAATTAATTCTGCCAACTGTAACTGATAACACAGAATTCGTCGACCTGAGCTCACAGATCGTCGAGCTCAGCTTCTATTTCGTCGAGCTGGGAATATGTCTTGAGTTTAGCGTTTGTCGACATGAGCTCGGAGTTCGTCGAGCTCAGCTGGAATTCGTCGAGCTAAACTTCTTGCTTGAGATCAGAGTTCGTCGACCTGAGTTCAGAGAAGGAACGCAGAATTCGTCGACCTGAGTTTGTCGTTCGTCGAATTGCGTTCGACGATCGTCGAACTGCATTCGATGATCGTCGAACTGATTTTCTGACTGAACTGCATTTCTTGGAATTCTTCTGAGGCACATCTGGAAATAAACCTATGACCCATGACTATACATTTTGGGTCAATCTAAGAAAACCTAATAGTGATCCTTGCCCAAATCATAACTGGGGTTCCAACAATCTCCCCCTATTTTGGTGAGGTCACTAATTACAGACTCAAATCAAACTGAAAATAAACAAAGCAGAAAAAGCATATATCTGGCAGAGATCAATAACACATACAACATATATATATATACATATACTTTGTTCAGAATATAGAGCAGTTATAGATAATTGTAGAAAATAAAAGTGTTCAAAATTTACATCTTCTGTTTCTTTTCCTTTGGCATTTCTTCCTTGCTCTTCTCTCCAGGCTTTGTAAACAAAATCTCTCTGTTTGGATCTGAAGCTTGCACTTTTGTCATGGTCATATCAGCAGCCCCTATAATCTTCAAAGATGTGGCTCTGGGGACAACTGCTTTTGGGTGCAACTTCATGTAGTCATCTACATTGAAAAATTTGTTTGCTTTCTCAAATTTGTTAAGTTCCTCTTTGCTATACTTTGACATTATTGAATATTCAGAAGGATCCTTTCCTTCACCTTTGGCTTTGTTAATCATAGAAAGGCCTACTAGTTCCTGAAACATGGTCATTCTAGCAGTAGTAGCTGTTTCTGGATCTTCAAAAGGAATAGGAGGAGAAGATGGTCTTTTAGAACTTTCAGCTTTCTAATCTGCAGAGAATATATGCTGCTGTGGTTGATGTTGTTGCTGCTTGGCTGAGGATTGATGCTGCCTATACTGGCTGCTTCCAGAAGATGATCTCCCATGGTGTCTCTGATATGTTTGAACATGGGCAGATCTTTGAGAACTAGAACCTGAAGCATCAGCAGCTGGAGGAGGTGGAGAAGGTGGATCTTTTTTGAATCTTTAAACTGGAGGAGGAGAGTACCTTCTACTTTTCTTCCTCTCCTTCTGCTGATTTTTGGACATCCACATCCAAGTTGGCATCCCTTTGTATGGAGTTATGTTCTGTAGGATATAATAGGGAGTGTCATTGTTTGGATTTGGCTTTGGAGCAGGAGGAGGAGGATCTTTTCTTTTCTTGGAAACTGGCTTCCTCTTGGGCTCATCATCAGAATCATCATCCTCATCCTCTTCATCATCATCAGATCTCTGAGGATTATCATATAAATCTTTGAAAGCTTTTAGAGCCTCAGTAGAAATGATAGGATTTTCAGGTGGAAAGGGAGCTGGAGCAGGAACTTCAACATGAGATGGAGGAGAAGCCATAGGAGAAGCTGGAGAGCTGATTCTGACAGTGCTTTCAGCAGCTGCCTTTTTCTCTTCTTTAATGTCAGCCAAGATCAAGTCATCCAGATTTGGTATTGGAGAGTCATCCATGACAAAACTAGGTGCAGAATAAATTACTGGTGAAGATGGAAAGAGTATTGGTTCTGGAACAACAAAACTGTCATTGAGTTGCTTAGCAACTTTTGGACTAATAGGAGAAGTATATGGGACAATAGCCAAGGATGGCTTAGTATACTCTGCTGGAGGAAATCTCAAATATGCAGTATCAAAAATGCTCAACAAATTAACTATATCTACTATGGGATTTAAAATGAAATCACCAGCAGTAATAATATCCTAAGTAACTGACTCTTCTATGTCCATGTCAGTATCAATAAAATTAATGAAATCAAGTAAATCTATATTATCTGCTGTTGCTGCCTCTGTATCTGCTAGAGCTGGAGTTGCTGTTGCTGGAACTGCTGCTACTGCTGGAGCTGCTGCAGCTTCATCATCAAGCATGTCCCCCTGCCTGGTTTCAATGGTAACTAGAGCCAGACCCCTAAATGAGGAGGGTGCAGTAGTGAGGGCAGAGAGCTGGGCAGATAGGGTAGAGATGGAAATAATAAGATGTGTAATGGCCTCTGCTATTAGAGTTTTGAGGAGGGGTGTGATGAGAGCAAGGACAGAAGAGATGTTGGAGGGGTACAGTGTTGGAGTGGGATATGGTGTTGAGGTGGAAACAGTTGGAGGGATGGTAGATGTTGGTGAGGATGGAGGGACATCTTGCATGTGGACATCCTATGTGGATGGATGTGGAGGAGGAGGAGAATTGGGAGGAGATGTCAACGGAGTGAAGGATGGTATGGAGGACAAGTGTGGTGGAAGAGGAGATGAAGGTGGTGTTGGGTGTGTTATATCATTTAGGGATTGGGGTAAGTGAGGTGGAGTGGGTTGATGGTATTCCTGGTTGGGTGAGGAAGGGAAAGCAGTGAGGTCTATTGGTGGAGAGGGGGAAGGTAATGTAGCTATAGTAGAAATAGGAACAAAAGGTTGTGTTGTTGATGTGGTTGAAGTTGTTGTTGGAGTTGTTGATGTGGTTGAAGAGAGGGAGTATAAACTATGGAGGGTGATTATTGTTGAGTTGCTGGAAGGGATGGAGGTGTGGGGATGATCTCTTTAGCGGGGTGGGGAGTGGCTCTAACAGCCCTTGTGCTTTCAGAATCTGGGATGGAAGAGGTTGAAGCCTTGGATGACTTAGTTATGGTCCTCTCCCACCTGCCAAACAAGGCACAAGTGAGCCTTTTGCTAGCATTTATGAATATGGTCTGTGAGACCAGGTATTCAGCAGCCTTCTCCTTTAGGAAGATCCCCAAGATCCTTTCAAAGCAAACTTCTTTCTTATTATTCTTTTTCCTTATCAGATCAAAGATGATCTGTGCCCAATCCACTGTCGTCTTATTGACCACTGCACACATGATAAAGAATTGATGCCTGGTGATGTAGTCATGGGCAGTGCGCTTGCTCAGCAAGACTTTTCCCACTATATCTTCCAGAAATGTATATTCTGTAGATAGGTGCTTCTTCAACAGCTTACTTAGGTTATCTATAGCATAACCCATCAGACTTAACATCAGATCATATTCTACAGTATCTATATCTAGTTCTTCTTCACCATTTATCAAATCAAAAATTTCAGTCAAAACTGCTGGGGTTAAAGAAACAGAAATACCCGCGATTGTTCCTGCCATGGTGTTTTCCTCTGATGTAGATGAAGTATAGACCCATTCTCTAATCTCTGTTCCAGCCAGCTTTATTCTTGTTGTCATCAGGTTTTTCAAATTTTGTTCTTCCAGTAGAGTCAGAATGTTCAGAAAAATTGGATCAGAGTGTTGAAATGAGTCAAAGTCGACATCAAATCCTGTGTCAAACTTTATAGCGGCTAGGGTTCCTGCTTGAATCACCATCAAATCACCTGACTTATGTAGATGAGGTTATGCTTGAGTCCTTTGACATATGTCACTTTCTTGAAAGTAACTGCTCCAATCTTCACTGCTCCATAGCCTTTTGACTGGCCACATTTGGAATCCCCAAAGATAACCTTTGGTCCTGTCTTGGGCTTATAATTAGTTAAATTGTCCTTGCTGCCTGTCATATGTTTGGAGCACTAATCAGAGATAGGGGATAGATCTTAACTAGCACTAATGTAATGTTGCCTTTGAACGGCTATTTCCATATTGACTGTGATTAATTCTTATGTTAATCTGCCAACTGTAATTAAATAGGCCTCGTTAATGACTGTAATTAATTTTGCCAACTGTAACTGATTGCACAGAATTCGTCGACCTGAGCTTGTTGATCGTTGAGCTGAGCTTCTATTTCGTCGAGCTGGGAATCTATCTTGAGTTTAGCGATCGTCGACTTGAGCTCGGAGTTCGTCGAGCTCAGCTGGAATTCGTCGAGCTAAACTTCTTGCTTGAGATCGGAGTTCGTCGACCTGAGTTCAGAGAAGGAACTCAGAATTCATCGACCTGAGTTCGCCGTTCGTCGAACTGCGTTCGACGATCGTCGAACTGATTTTCTGACTGAACTGCATTTCTTGGAATTCTTCTGAGGCATATCTAGGAATAAACCTATGACCCATGACTATACATTTTGGGTCAATATAAGAAAACCTAATTGTGATCCTTGCCCAAATCATAACTGGGATTCCAACAATCTCCCCCTATTTGGGTGAGGACACTATTTACATAAAAACCAATAAAATGCAAAGCAAAAACATTCTGCCTGAATTAAAAAGATTTTCAGCAGATGTACAAAAGTGCTTTAAAAAAAAATAAATAAAAGAAAACTATTGCTGCATCCTTCCAAGTAATTTCCTTTTTATAAATCAAATAAGCTTCCCTATTTACTTTTCCTTGCCCAAATTCCTTGCCCAAATCTGAGTAGAATTTATAACTCTCTACTGCTATAGCCTTTCAAATAATCTCTCATTATACAGCCACTAAAGTATTCTCTATATTGGCTGAAACTATAGCTTTGATTTTTGTCCTATACCACTGCTTCATTGTGGTAAGGCATGTCTTGTACTGCCTTGTCCTGCAAAGAGATGTTAGAAGTTCTGGACCCAAATTACCTTGGGTCCTGGTTATCTTTTATAATAATTAGAAATAAAAGAATATTCAGGTTGATTATGATAACCAAGTGGATGATATTTCCTAGGAGGGATTATCCACTCTGTGAAAGGATTTTTAACATTTTGAGCTCGATTATAATATTGAAAGGAATAAAAATTTCTGTTCTGAAATCTTGAGTTCGATGAATTAAAATAATTTCATCGACCTGAGTTCGACGAATGGTATTGAGATCGTCGATCTCTGTTCGACGAATTATATCTATTTCGTCGAGCACAGATTTCAGACCAGTTGACATTGAAATCTTTGTTCATAGTTCGTAGAGCTTTGTTCGACAAATGATGTTGTGTTCGTCGAGCTCTGTTCGACAAATTATTTTGAACTAAAATTTTCTGAAGGTTTTTGGTTTGATTTGGTAAAACTTCAGTTATTTTGTCTGTGTTCTCTAACTTATCTTTTCCTTTAATTGATTCTAGATGACTTATTTGTTCAAGGTCATTCATTAAATTTTCTTTAAGTTTTATATTTCCAGAAGACACAATATTTAATTTCTCTCTGAGAAGTTTTATATCTTTTTCCGATTGAATCAAGTTTTTACATAATAATTTAAACTCAGTTTTAAATTCTTCTGATGAAATATCAAGGGTAGAGATTACCTGATCTTCTAATTTACATTCTGATACTTCATCAGAGTCTAATTCTTCATCAAGGTTGCTGCAAGAGGCATTTATTTACATTAAGAAAAATTCTCTTGCTCTTGCCTCTTCTTCCTCTTCAATTGTGCAGGATGAAGCTTCAGAGTCACTCCAGGTTTCAGCATCAATTATTCTTTCTTTAGCTGATCCAGCAGCCATTGCTGCGAGGGAGTCCCACATATCTTTTGCAGATGAACATTCAGCAACTTCTTGAAAAAAGTCATCAGACATTGATTGTGCAAGAATGTTCATTGCTTGTGAATCAGCAATCTTCAATCTTTTCTAGGCATCTGCCCATTAAGATGATGGAACATCATTGGTACTTGTTGTTTCCTGAGGTGGAGCTGGACCTGACAAGATGGAGTTGAAAATGCTTTCATCAATGGAGTTCATATAAAACCTAATCCTTGTCTTCCATGATGTAAGCTTATTTAGGTTGCACATAGGTAGTCTGGTGCTTGAAAACTCTTCATTTTGTGTCATGATCAACTCTAAAGATGTATAAGATCTATCAGATCGTTTTGGTTCAAGTGTTAGCCTGTACAACCAAGAAAACCCGCTCTTATACCAATTGAAAGATAAGGGATAGATCTTAACTAGCACTAATCAGAGATATATGTATATATATAACAATAAAGAGCAGAAGATCACAGCACAAAAAAAACAAAGGAAGAGAGCAAGCAACCAGAAGACACAAGGATTTTATAGTGGTTCCCCAACATGGGTACATCCACTCTTCTACCACCATAGTAGGAATCCACTCAGAGTTTTGATCAGGTGCCTGACACCAATGAGCTTTTGATCAGGTGCTCAGAAACCAAACCTTAAGTCTTTTGGTCAGGTGACTTGCAACCAGGAATAAATTTTGAAGGTAGTTATAACCCTTTATACAGTGGGGTGGATGAGAGTGATGTTGTCTTCTCTGTCAATAGTCTAAGAGAAGACTTAAGTGGATATGATGTTAGCAAAGAGCTCCCCCCTGAGATGTAGAATGGTTCAGGAAAAATGATGGAGCTATAATTCAGGGTGATAGGCCTTCAGAATGATGATGTCTCCAGCAAGCTTCTTAGACTGATATGAATGTATGACTCTTAAGAAGCCTGGAGCAGATGGAGAACTCTGATGAGTATGTTGATTGATGCAGAGTTCCTCATTCTTCTTCTGTAAACTGAAAAACCTTCACTGTGTTCTTGTTCACTGTCTTGTTATTCTTTGCTGCATTGCTTTGTGTCTCTGTGTGTGTCTATTTCTGTCTCTCTCTGTTATTTCTTGTTCTGCCTGTGAATCTTATATATCTCCTGCAAACATTTGAATTCTTTAATCTTGAAGATGACAGAAGAATTCCCGAGAATAGAAGATACCTTGGGAATTAATCTTGAATTAATATTCTGTAACTGTCCCATGTAATGTTGCCTTTGAACGGTTATTTCCATATTGACTGTGATTAATTCTTGTGTTGATCTGCCAATTGTAAATAAATAGGCCTAGTTATTGACTGTAATTAATTCTGCCAACTATAACTGATTGCACAGAATTCGTCGACCTGAGCTCGCAGATCGTCGAGCTCAGCTTCTATTTTGTCGAGCTGGAAATCTGTCTTGAGTTTAGCGATCGTCGACCTGAGCTCGGAGTTCGTCAAGCTCAGCTAGAATTCGTCGAGCTAAACTTCTTGCTTGAGATCAGAGTTCGTCGACCTGAGTTCAGAGAAGGAACTCAGAATTCGTCGACTTGAGTTCGTCGTTCGTTGAACTGCGTTCGACGATCGTCGAACTGATTTTCTGACTGAACTGCATTTCTTGGAATTATTCTGAGGCATATCAGGAAATAAACCTATGACCAATGACTATATATTTTGGGTCAATTTAAGAAAACCTAATAGTGATCCTTGCCCAAATCATAACTGGGGTTCCAACAGAAGTCCATAGCAATGTCCTCAAACTTCTACTCTAGCATGGGCAAAGGCTGTAATAAACCTCCGGGGTTCTTGCACTCGGCCTTCACTCGCTGGCAGGTCTCATAATGGGTCTTAAAGTCTACGACATCCTTCTTCATTGCAGTCCAATACATATCCATATGCAGGTCCTCCATCATCTTGGTGATCCTGAGATGTACTAAATATCAGGTGTAGTGTGATTCCCTTTGTTGAAGTCAAAAACTTGCCTCAATGAGAGTTCAGACCTTTGGGTATAGCTAACACCGACTTCTCCCTTTGTTGAAGAACCTAGAATAGACACTAAGCCTCAGATGGGAGGTCCCCCGCTAACCCGGAAGATCTTGGAGCGCTTCCGCTCCAAAGCCAATTGCTGGGCTAGGAGTAGTACCTCAGAAAGCACTATAAGGATTTTAGAATTATGAAAGCTTGCTGCCTGAGGTACTCCTGTGGGTCTATTTATAGATTTTCAGTATCTATTCTCCCAAAAGCATAATTTCGCTGTACAAAAAGGCTAACTGCGGACCCGAAGGTATTTTGGTAATTTTACCCGTGGGCAATCTAGTAATTTTACCATAGGGCAATCTGGTAATTTTACACCCCCCCCCGACCGCACTGGGAAGAAGCCCTTCCGCTGCTCTATAAGTCTTTCTCCTGCCCTATACAAACCTTGTGGAGTTCCCGCCTACCTGGGTGCAAGCATTCTCGCATGCCCTGGGCGAGAACCCTCTCGCCTGCCATGGGTGGGAACCCTCTTGCCCATCCGCTAGTGATCTGGCATCTAGCCTAAAGGTATAGACCAAGATGAGCCCAACCCTGGTTCTTGGGGCGCAAGCCCTCTCGCATGCCTCTCACATGCCTTAGGTGGGAAACGTCTCGCCTGCCATGGACATGAACCCTCTTGCTCATATGCTAGTGACCCGGCCTCTAGCCTAAAGCTATAGCCCAAGGCTCACCCAACACTGGGCCTTGGGGCGTCAAGGTCCCACACAGCGAAGATGGGGTTGAACACAATCCCTGCTCTTTGTGAGCTAGACATGCGCTCAGAAAGACAGGTCCAACCTCAGATATTCGTTGAGCCGATGCTGACCTGGAAGAGAATCTTGGGTGGTCCCCACCCTGGTCCTGTATATGTATGTGTCGCCGGGCCATCCCTCAGGCCACTGTTGTTGCCATCATCTTCCACTTTATCTCTCGCTAGGCTGTCAATATATATGCCAAGCGTCGCGAGAAACCACTCTCGAAAGAATTCCAAGACCATATCATTGTAGCTCAGGAGATAGCTCATACAAAATGCATCGGGGTTGCCCCCTGGCTCATGCATGAGAGGCTGGCCAACACGCCTTCCCGACAAAAGAAGAGGAAGGCTAAGTCGGTCAGGCGAGACCACTCAAAGAAAGATCTTGCCTCGCCCTCCTCGACCCCCGATCGCGCTGAGAACCCCTCATTCCTACGTGAGGTATTCATCTTGCTTCACGTTTTGGTGTAATCTTGCTTCTCTGCATCTGACACGCTTCCCTTCTCACCGACAGCTTCCAAAAACTGCCGTTGACAACCCTCCGGCTGATACCAAGTCAATTCAGTCCCCAGGCAAGAACCCGCAGTTGGTCTCAGACGCCATCCCCCCGACTACCCAAGTCTAGCCCGCGATCCATCCCGATAACATTTCCTATCACTTATCTCGCGCGACTCACTTTCCTTTCGCTGACTCATTTTCATGCAACTCCCCCACCTGACAGCCCAAGCCTCACCCACCAGAGCCCCCAAACTCCTACGCCCAACGATCCCGAGAACGTAGTAACCGATCTCCACCTCTCACATAGGAGGGTTATAACTGCACCAAACACACCCGCGCCAGGGTTTCGGCCGTCGGCAAAAGTAGACAACACCGCCCTCCAGTTGTCCGTAAGAAATACCCTGGAGCACAAGAGGCACCGCGCGGGATGGGGCAAACTAATACATCTGCTCTTTGGGAAAAGCATGGAAGGGCAACCATGACCTTCTCACCAATCTGCTTCCGAGAGAACACCCCATGTTATCGGTAAGGGGTCCTTGCCCAGTATTTTCCCCCTTGCTTGATTTGATAAGATATTTCTTGTTAGATCCAATAGCTGGGGAGGCAGAAGCTGATGAAGAAGAGAGGGCAATCTCGCCCATGCGCTATCCCAGCGACATGGAGGAATATCTAGACGCTGACGAGAGTGGCAGAACTTGCCGATAGCACATAACGGAAGTCATGACAACGTTTGTTTCGCCATGGCAAGCTGATTCGCTAGCGTTGACGATACTCAAAAAGTTGGTCGAACGGTGGATGGCTGTGATCGAGAGGGACTACAATCACCTTCTTGGTGAACATGAATGCCAGGTTGAGTGCGAGGAGACATCCCCTAGAAGGCACATTGTGTGTGTCCGGGATCAGCTGCGCTTGTACAATCAGGGGCTCATCGCTCTGACTGCCTATCACTACCTGTGGGTGCCGCCGAGATCAGAAGGTGAGGTCAGGGCCAGTGGCGTTGGGAGTAGTACTGAACTTTGCCGGATCTCGCCTCTTCTAACCCCAACCTCTTAGCCTACCCTTCCCGCTTGTACCCCTTCCGACTACCAAAACATCACTCTTAATTGTTATTACTAAGGCTCTCACCTCGGGAGATTCCTTTGGTATATACATTTTCCTTTTTTAGTTTTTATGTACGTTTTTATTTTGTTTATCTTACCGAGAGCCTGGCTCTCGAACCATTTTTGCCTTTCATATTTGTATGCTACTTTTCTCTCACCTGGGGTCCCTCCTGGAAGCTCTTACAGTTTGCAGGTGTGAGAGGCGTCGACGAGGCAGGGTGGAATATGAAGAGTCAAAATATCTAAATTTGCTAACCGCACTTCCGCCTCCTAAGAAATCCCTAATGATTACTTCTCATTCTATAAATGGGCAAGCCCACCAACCACATTTATTTCTTTCGGATTCCGCGCCTTCGCCATTTGTTTTACCTTTCTCGCGCTAAACACTGCAACTCAGAGCCTCTCGCCTACTAGCCTTTCCTCTTCCCTTCCACCTTTTCTCAAGATGCCTGGCGAGACCAAGGGACGCTCCAAGTGCGCGCAAACTTTCCTGGACCATAACTTCTCGCCCTGCCGGCTGACCCAGGCAGAATACCTCTCGATCGTTGAGAACTTCATCCCGTCAGAGTTCATTACATGAAACCCTGGGAATGAGGACCGAGTCAACCTTACACCGGAAGGGGAGCTCACCATCCCCTTAGAACATTTTGAGGTGGGGTTTCGCCTACCCCTCTGGCCAAAGGTATGGCAGGCCCTTCTACACTATGGGGTAGTGCCAGCACAGCTCAACCCTAACTCCATCGCAATCCTGGTAGCTTTCTCTTGCTATATGTAGGCGGAAAGGATCAAGTTCAGCCTGTCCATTTTCCAGAACCTGTTAAACTTCCGGGCTAAAGGCGGGGTTTTCTTTTCTTGGCAATCGGTGAAGACTGTCGGTCTCGCCAACAAGAAGTACCACTGGGCCCAAAAATTCATCTTCATTTCCGGGCCTTTCTGTAATATTCCCCTCACGCCCGTTCTGTATGACGAGACAACCTACAATCCTCCCACACTTGGGGGGTGAGAGGGCTCCCTTGTCGAGTTCTTTGGGTCGAAGTCTTTCGACGTCCAGTTCCTTTAGCGAGGCCTAGACTCTCTTCTGCCAATCCCTCCCGGAGAAGGTACTTTTTTGGCCTGCTTTCATAATCCTTCATCATAGGTAATGAGTTTTAATCGTTAAATCCTTTCCAGGTGAACAAAAAAATCCCATATGCCAGACCTTCGATGAGGCTAGGGATTTCGCCAGCACCCTGGCTCTCACCAAATCCACCGCCGAGGCCTGCCAAAAGGAACTGACTCCTCATCCGCACCAAGTGGCCGTAATTGGAAGCCCAAATCCCCTCCTCCAGCTCCTCTCAAGAAGAAAATAAGCTAGGCAGATAAGTGCAAGTCCCTCGCCAAGACCCCGGCCGAGACCCCACCTGCTGCTGACAAACCAACTATCGCAGGGCAAGCTGCCGAGACCCCCTCCGAGGCCCCCACCAAGCCTGTGCTGTAAGGGCATTAGAACTTCGGCATCGGCAGGAAGTTCGTTGATGAAGACGGTCAGCCACTACTACAGTGGGACCCCGAAGCCAATCGGGTATCTATCTCGTCAGTTCTCCCGACCTATGCTGAGCAAGACACGGTCACTGGCGAGGCCATCATGCTAGGTTTCAGGCTTTACAACTGGAAAGATGCCTGCACGTTCGACCAGGAGGTTACCCAGTCTCTCGCCTACGACACCGCCAGAGCCCAGATGCACACATTTGTGTTCGTGCACAAGACTACGTGTTGTGGCATCACCCTCGAGTGCAACCTTATCGATGTGATCAAATCAAGAGAAATCACCATTGCTGAGGTGACCACCCTGAAGGCCGAACTAGCGGCTTCCACGCATCTTCTCTCCCTTCGCCCGACAGCTGAGGTATGTAAACTTTCAAAAGCCTTTCACGTTATGGCAATCTCATGCTAATTCTAACCCCAAAATCCTCGCATGATTCCGCCCAGGCCCTGCTTTTGCCAGTGAGGGTGGCCGGCCTCGAATGTGAGAACAAGCTTCTGAAGACATAGCTCAAGCTTGCTCAAGGAGTCAAGTCACCGAACCGCACTCCATGGACAAGTGGATCAGAAGTCGTCACTTCTCGGAATATGAAATCGAAGTGATGATGCAGGAAAACGTGCAGAAGGCGTCTGCGATGGTGATCGATGGGTTGCGGGAATTGGGCTTCTTGTTCGAAAGTGGCGAGACCCTCACTGCGACTGGCATCCTACCATGGCTATTCAAACCATCCCCAAGCCTGCAGGGTAGGGAGAATCTCAGGGCTAAGATGAGGCATTAGATCTCGGCCAGAGTAACGGGTCCGTAGACGAATCTTCGAGCAAGACCTCCAGTGAGAGCTCTGGAGGGACCTCCAGTGGGACCCCAACGGTTCCTCCTGATGGCATCTCCCCCCACTCCTCTTTCTAATTTTCCTTCTTTTTATTATTGAATTTTGATGTAATGGGCGAGATGCCTAGGATCATGCAAAGTTTTCCGATATATGTAAATAATTTGCTTTTCGCTTTTCGTCGAAAGACCTTGAGTTCCTGTTCACCCCTTCCCCCCTCTATTTTTGTGTGTTGTTATCATTCGCAAACAATTCCACGACCATATTTGGACCCTAGTCTCTTTAGGCGATGACCGCGGCTTGTTTATTTCATAGATTAGCTAAGTTAATTTCTCCGAGAGGGGCATGCCGAATAGACTTGCCGAGAAGCATTTGCCGAGATGCTATGTGCTGAGAGGCCATGAGTTCTCCCCTCTCAATTTTTAACAGATGCTGGCCATCTACAACCATTGCTAGTGAGGCTCTTTGCAATGTTCATCCTGGATCCAGTTGCCCTGTTAGCTAGGTGAGAAATTGACGGCGGCAGTGGACCTTAATTTAGTTATTCTTCCTTTTCATTTTGTTACTGGGTAAGCCTTCGGCCCGGCCGACAGGGATCCCAATTAGCGGGCCCATCTGGCTCCACCAAAAAATCTCAAATTAAGTCCCTTTCCCCCCAAGTGAGCCTACGACCCTGCCAGCTACTGAGATTTTGACAACGGGTCAACTCGGGGCGAGTGCGCCTTCCAGCCTTGCCAGCTAATGGGAGCCTGCGCAGCAGCATCCTCTCGGGGTATTCCCATACTCCCAAGCAAGCCTACGACCCTGCTATCTAGTGAGAGCCTGACATCGGGTCTACTCAGGGTCGAGTGTGTCTTCCAGCCCTGCCATCTAATGGTAGACTATGCAGCAGGATCCTCTCGGGGTCTTGCAAACTACAAACCTCTTTTCCTTTCCCCCCAAGCGAGCCTACAACCCTGCCAACTAGTGAGAGCCTGACCGCGGGTCTACTCTGGGATGAGTGCGCCTTCTAGCCCTGCCAGCTAATGAGAGCCTGAGCTACGGGATCCTCTTAGGGTATTCCCTTACACCCATGCGAGCCTACGACCATGCCAACTAGGGAGAGCCCGCAGTGGGTCTACTCAGGGCCGAGTGCGCCTTCCAGCCCTTCTAGCAAATGGGAGCCTGAGTTGTAATATCCCATTTCCAACTAGACCCCTAAGAGTGGTTTTGGCCATGACTAGGTCATGACAGAACCCAAGAAAGCTAAAAAGGGCCAAGTGATAAAATGATAAGGTGAGAATCACCTTGGTCTACCTGTGGCACAACCTCATCACAAAACCTAGGGTTTGACCTTAGGGCTTCACCATGACCCCATGACCCAACCACAACATCACTAACCTATCAGAGGGTCCACTAGAGCCTTAAGGGCCCAATGGAGTCAACCCAAAGTGGATAATTTGACCTAGGACCACCATAGGTCTAAATTGGGCAGGGTGCCCTAATAAAGGGCAGTTGACCTCTAATGTGCCCAACCAACCTTGCCCAGGTCTTCCTAGACCTAAAGTGAGGTCAATGGATCAGTAAGGACACATTGGGGTCAGCCCTAGAGGCCAAGTTGACCCAAGTCTACTCAAGCCCCTAATCTGGTCAAAGTACCCTTACTAAGGGTAGGTGACCTCCAAAGTGCAAGGTAACCCTACATAACCCTTCCTAGACCTCAAGGGAAGCCATGGGGTCACCAAGGACCCCTTGGGGTCAACCTAAATGGTCATGTAGAGCCAATTCAACTCTAGCCCTAAAGTGGTCAAAGTGCCCTTACCAAGGGACAAGTGACCTCCAAGATGCCAAGTCAGCCCTATCCAACCCTACCTAGGCCTTAGGGGAGATCAATGGGTCACCAAGGACTCTTTAGGGGCAACCAAAAAGGTCAAAAAGACCAAGGTCAACCCAAGCCTACCTTGGGTCAGCCTAGCCCAAAGAGGCTATCCCAAGTTCAAGCCTCCTCATGTGGCTTCTTTAGGAGATGATGTGTATGAATGGGCTACCAATAGACCTCCAGATTGACCAAGTCCACTTGGTGACTAGGAGAGAGGGTGAGCTTCATTTCCATGGTTATGGAGGAGAGAGAAAAATGAAAAAAAGGGGGAAGGAAGGGGCTCGGCCAAGGGGAGGCCAAAGGCCATCTTTAATGGCTGAATTCAATTCCCCTAGGGAATGGGAGAGGTTTCCAGCCGCTTCCATGGCCACCAAGGGCCTAGTTTATCCCCCTCTACCATGGCCAAATGTAGCCATTAATGGCCTTAATGGCCATTGATGATCCAGCCTCTCCCCTCCCCATCTGAGGCTTTAAACACCTTCAGTGGGCCGAGAGCAGGATTTCCCAGTCCTTACCTCAAGAAACCGAGCCTCCCCACTGTGTAGTTGCAAAAACCGAGCGGCGCCACGTTCAAAGATGGCTTTCCGGCGATCTTCTCGACTTCAGGCTGCCGGCAAGGTCCTCCTCCACTCCTTCTTTCATGGGTAGTTCTTAGGATTCTTTAGGGCCAAGGTTCGGGTCAATTGAGCCCGATCCAAAGGGGAATTTTCCTAGTTTTTCCGTAAAAATGCAACCATCGGGATCGTCGGAATTGGGCTTTCCGACAGCTGTGACGCCGCCTAGAGACAGCCACCACCTCAACAGAGGTGATGGTGGCGGTGGCCGGTCGGGGAGGCGGCTGGATGGCCGGCGGCAGCCGCTTGAAACTGGCACAGGAAAAATGAATCTTGGTTGTCGGCTCAAGGTAGAAGATGAACGGATCCCGTCCACTTTGTGCCAAGATTCGTGCCATATTTGATTTTTAAACTATAGTATATCAATTTATGATTATTTAATTATGTCATAGATTTTATATTTATTGGTTTTAATTTTTAAAAATAGTTACATGCTAGAACAGAAAAAGTGGTCAACATAGAAAATGAAGCCCTTGATGTCTAGTTTAATTTAAAATTGATTTCACGCAATGTAGGGTCCTGGTCAGACCACAATACCCATTTTGGTGGGCCCTATACCTAGGGCTATCCTGAGATTCAAACGAATGGCCACCCATCATCCCTTGTCCAAATAAACTGAGATTTGGGCAGGGAGACTACCCTAGATATACCTAAGGTCTATCCAAAATTCAGAATTTTTGGAGAAAATGATTCTATAGTTTTTAGGAAAATTTAATAATCCATTAATAAAGTAATTAGGTGTCCTAACCACCTCATAATCTACCCTAATTTGGGTGCGAAGTTTTAGAGGGCATGTTAGGGCTCTGGTAAAATTTTCGTCTCATTTGAAGATGTTTTGGCTAGGTATTGATCCACCCTAGGTTGACCCCTTTTAGGGTTAAATAGGTCAAGCATCCCCTTTGGGTTTTGAGTGGTCAAATCACCTCAACAGAGGTTGATATTTTGGCCACTGACGTTTTATAGTATGACTCACCCTCCAATGAAATTTGGGGTGGTTAAGTGTAGGGTAGCCCTAGAACCCTAGGGTTGGTTTCTTAATGGGGATTTTCAGGGTTTGAAGATCATAGGGTCAAATGACCTAGGATTGACTTGAAACTTTGTCGAGAGGACCATAAGATTAGTATAGTTCTTTGGTTAAAATTTTAGGGAATTTGAAAGTCTTAAACCCCCTCAAAATCCTAACCCTAACTTAGGGCACAAACCTTGTTGGGATAGAAAATGTCACAAAAACTCTTTGAAAAGTGATGAGATTTGGGTTGAGTAGTGTTTCAGGTTAGTACAAGCTCTGGAGATTTTATTATGAATTTAGGTTTATTATTTTGGATACTTCATTAACAAATTGGTAATTTGTATTATTTACTTAGAAATTTATTAGAAAGAAACTACTTGCTGGAAATTGATGACATCTAGCCAGAGGTCTTTTTATTATGTTTTAAAGCTCTGTGAATTGTTACAGAACTTTTGGATGACTATTTTTAAGGGTTGCTTCATTAAGTATGGTTTCCCATAAAAACCTAATTTAATTTATTTTGGAGTCTAGCAAGCCTATAAAATTATGATTTTTCTACAATGATCGTGTCTAAACCATATTAAGATTTTCTAATTTTTATATAATTTTCTGATGAATAATTTTGGTACTTCCTTCTTTACATATGATTAAGGGAAATATTTTGGATAAATTAATTAGAGGTCAAATATTTTCTGAAAAATTATGGAAATTTATATCTAGTCATATATCTCTGTTAATGTAGTGATCAAAATTTTTGGGTGGCCATTACTTGAGTAGATCATATAGTTCATGTTCAAAATTGCCCATGGACAAACATTTTGGAAAATTGAATAAATATCAAATTAATTAGAAAAATTATGGATCTCTGATTTTATACTAAATTTGTTATGATAGACCTCTGATAAATTTTATAGGAGATTTGGAAGACAATCCGGAGTACCTCCTTTATACATCTCATATTGTATAGGGTGGTCTGCATATTGTAACTGCGGAAACTGAACTGTAGTGGGTATGGATTTTGAAGAGTTGAATCCTCAGTAGGTTGCTGGTTTGGGTGATAAAGGAGTTCATCATTGGAAGATGGGATTAGTAGAGTGAGAGGTTGGTTAGGGTTAGGTGGTGCTTGAGATCGGCGAAAGATCATCCTTCCCGTAGGGAGGAAGTGTTTAATGCACTCGAGCTAGATTAGTAAAATTAATTAAGGGTCAGGAAGTCGTGTAGCAACCAATAATAATAAGTTCCATGCGAAAGAGAGCTTTGGGCGTAATCCCATCGTAGTTCCTAGTTCCTTCGAGATCCCTTCACGGGGTGCACCTTGGGCAGTCCTGGGGTAACGTAAACCGTAGGAGTGATAAATCTTAAAGAGCAACTAGAATAATTGGGGGTTCACTTTCACACACCCAGGTGACTCGGGAAGTTGGTTTGGCTCGGTTGATGTTTGTGAGGGGCAGGATGGCCCGGCGAGTTTTGGCTCGGTTGATGCTTGTGACGGACAGGATGGTCCGGGGAGCTTTGCCTCGGTGCTGATACATATGGTTGCATGTGCATAAAGTAAAGGTGGTGGGTCTTCGGTATTGGAGTGTCGATGCACCGACGCCAATACGTTGACTCGGCAAGTGAGGCTAGCACTTTGCCAACAGAAGTCCGGTATGCCAGTTGACAAGAGTACGCAGGAGCTCCGCTTAGTGTACCAGCGTTGAGGCGTACGATAGGTCTGACCGGTAGTGCTTTACTGGTTTAGAGGTGGGCGAGGCCCAACCCACCGCTTCCGTCTGCCACTACGGAGGTATCCTGGGAGGTTCGACTCCAGAAAGGGGGAACTAAATGTCCGTGTACACAGAGTCGGGTGGCTGAGTTGCACTTGCATGATCGCATCGTAACCCACTTGCATGTCATAGCATAATCATAACATAAAACCCCTGTCACCTATTGTATAAGTGGTATGAGACGCTTATACAATAGGCCCTGCAAAACGACCCCTTGGTCTATAAGCTTGTGTGGGCAAGTTTATAAATTAAGGTTAAATTCTTTATATATATATTGCTGATAATAACCGACACCCCAACGTATAAATTAGTATGGGACTCTATATACGATGGGAGCCCTGTAAAAGATCCCTTGCTTATATATTCCCGTATAAGTTAAGGTTAAATTTTCATACTTTACTCTAATGCCACATGTACTATCAAATTGCTACTATAGGTCCGCTGCCATCTGTTTCTTGATTACTCTCCACCTTCAAGTCCTCCCCTTTCTTCCACTCTGCTCGGTGCCTAGGGGCCATGGGGGAAGGGGTGTGGGATAATAGGACTTAGTCTTTTAGACTAACGGTTTTCGAACCACATCATTTAGGGGATCGTGGAGCCCAGCATGGAGGAGCAGCCCTGCAGGTCGGCGCGCTTTGAGATGGGGCAGTCTAGCACCGGAGTTCAGACGACAGGGACCGTGAGCCCCTGACCTTAGTAGTGTTCTATTTTACTTCCGCTTGAGTGGCCATGTAATGAGGATTTGATGTAGCAGGCTTAAGCCCATATTTTGAGTACATTATATTTTGTGGACTCTCCCTTCATGGAGATATATTTACTCTGATGTGATATTATTGTGGACATTTGATTAGAGTTTTTACCTCACTTGTGTTTACTCCAATTTTGTTGCTTTTCTGTGATCGAATCGGCCGGCAGAATCGGCGATTTCGGGTGATGACCCTTCAGGGCGTGAAGGTGTCACCGCAAAGCAGCGGTTCTGGGCCTAAGACCCCGGTGTTTCAAAAATAAAAAAAGGGGGGGGGGGGTCTTGCAAGTGGTATCAGAGCAGACCTCAATGGAAAAGTAACAGTCCACAACCCCTGGGTCACCCCCGCGCGAGTTTAGTTTGGGGACAAACTAAGCAGCGGAAGCAGTGGTGTGCCCATATGAGGGATCACATGTAAATTGTCCACTTTAGTTAGGTTTGAGTCGATTACATACTAATGGAGTTTGTTTTCAACCCCCAGCTCAGCCCACTCCACAAGGCATAGCTCAGCAGACTCCGGACGTTGTACCACCTCCCCTAGTCCCCACTCCATTCCTATAGTCGGAGATGGGACAGACTCTGACAGCCATCTTGGAAGCTTTTATGGCCCAATAGGTTCCGGCTCCGCAGCCAAACCCGGGGGCCAACTGGCTGAGCATTTTTCGAGGACTTGCTCCCCCTATCCTATTTATGGACTGAGTCGGCCGTTCAGACAGAGGAGTGGATGGATATTATGTATGAGATGCTGACCGAGATACAGTGCCCTTGGGAGGGGAGGGTGCCCTTGGTGATCTCCTGCCTGGAGTTGCATGCAAAGAGATGGTGGAAGACCTCGCTGGACACGATATTTGTGGACAGGGATGTAGCAGACATTTCTTAGGAGGATTTCAGGGGCGCGCTAATGGAACACTTTGTTCCATAGTCGGCCAGGGACGAGCTGGAGGATAGATTTTTGCAGTTGAGATAGGGGAACAAGACGGTGGTGGAGTACCACTGAGAATTCAACCATCTATCCCGGTTTGCAGACTCTTATCAGTTAGATGAGGCAGGATATACCAAAAGGTTCTACAAGGGACTGCGAGAGGAGCTGAGGGAGACTCTACTATTTGTATCCGACGGGCCCATTTCCCAGATACTAGAGATGGCAAAAAGGATATAGGCTGATTGGCAAGCTACTCGGGGCCGGAAATGGCCGACGGAGGATTAGGGTCGAGGAGCAAGGAACGATCAGAGACGATCCCGTATCACGGAAGGGTGGAGGGTCGAGGACCAGCCTCGTCAGGAGGCAAGATAGGAGACAAGGGAGCCAGTGGTGGTGGCTCCACCACCTCTTTAGACACGGGAGGGACAGAGACCCAGGGGAATGGCATATGCCCCGCCAGAATGCTTCAATTGCCATCAGGTGGGGCACATCAGGAGGAACTGCCCCATGAGGGGGGCACCCCCACCAGCACCACCGGCTGCCCAGCCAGCGCAATATTTTGGAGGCCGAAGTCATGGCCGAGGACGTGGATACCAGGGAGGGGATAGTAGACAAGAAAGGGAGAAGGTGTATGCTTGAGACGTGGTGTAGCCTCAGAACCAAGAGCAGGTGATAGCAGGTACGCCATGATGTTTAATTGTTTAAATAGAATCCCATTTCTCAGTTGTCAAATTTGTAGAACTGCACTAGATAGAATAAATAGTAAAGAAAACTCGTTATAGAATATTAAGACATTTAATCGCCCCATGTATATTCTTCATCAGCGGTAAGCCCGCCTATACACTGTTCGGCACTGGTGCTTAAAACTCGTTCGTGTCGGAGGCCTTCGTGGAAGGGCTTAAAGGAGTGGAGCGGTTCATAGGCCTGATGAGAAGGTTGCGTCTACCCGACGGATCAGAGCTATTCACCTCTGTCCACTGCAACATGGAGGCGGAGATTGGCGGAAAGTCATTCGAAGTATCGGCAATGATCCTAAGAATGCCAGACTTCGAGCTGATCTTGGGCATGACATGGTTGCACTGGAACCATGCCCAGATTGATTGCCAAGCAAAGAGGATCACCGTGAGGCATGAGGACTCTGTCATTATAATCGAAGGTATAAGACCTGCCTCTCGTAACTCTTATCTTCAGTACAGGCCGTTAAGGCCTATATGCACAGGGAGGAGGTTATCAGATTCTATTTGAGATGGCGGAGGCCAAGGAGTCTGTGGCAGACATCCCGGTGGTGCGATATTTTGCTGATGTCTTTCCAGAGAAACTGCTAGGACTACCTCCACACCGAGAGCAGGACTTCCAGATACAGCTTGTGTCGGGGGCCAAGCTGACATCTAGGGACCCTTACCGGATGGCCCCGAAAAAGTTGACGGAGTTTCGAAGTCAGTTGCAGGAACTAGTAGAGGCAGGGTTTGTCCGGCCAAGCTCTTCGCCGTGGGGAGCCCCGGTGCTATTTGTCAAGAAGAAGGATGGAAGTCTCCGCTTGTGTATTGATTATCGAGCACTGAACAGACTGACGGTCCGGAACACATACCCGCTGCCACGGATTTACGAGTTGTTCGATCAACTAGAAGGAGCGCATTTCTTCTCGAAACTTGACTTGAGGTCAAGTTATTACCAGCTACGGATTCGAGAGAAGGACATTCCAAAGACCGCCTTCAGTAGTAGGTACAGACTGCTTGAGTTTACAGTGATGCCATTCGGGCTCACAAATGCGCCGTCAGCATTTACAAGCCTCATGAACAGGGTATTCGAGGAGTATTTGGATGTATTCATCATCGTATTTATTGACGACATCCTCATCTACTCAAGGACGGAGGAGGAGCATACATGACACCTTACTTTGACACTAGAGAGGCTACGGGAACACCAGTTATACGCGAAGTTCAGCAAATGCCAGTTTTGGCTAAAGGAGGTGGCTTTCTTAGGTCATATCATCAGCGGTGCAGGTTTGGCAGAAGACCCGATCAAGATTCGGGCAGTTCAGGATTGGCCACCATTGAAGACAGCCACGGATATATGGAGCTTCCTGGGACTTGCCGGATATTACCTGAAGTTTGTCGAAGGATTCTCCCAGATTGCACTCCCTCTTACATCCTTGACAAAGAAGGAATCCCAGTTCATTTGGACGCCACAGTGCGAGGCAGCCTTTGTGGAGTTGAAAGGTCGGCTTACCTCGGCTCCCATTCTCGCTCTTCCGTTAGGAAGGGAGGGGTTCCAGGTGTACACAGACGCCTCCTATCAGGGGATGGGTGCCGTTCTGATGCAGAACGGGCATGTAATAGCCTATGCCTCCCGACAGCTGAAGATACATGAGAAGAACTATCCGGTGCATGATTTGGAGATGGGTGCAGTAATCTTTGCTCTGAAGATTTGGTGACACTACCTCTACGGGGTTCACTGTGACATCTTCTTCAATCACAAGAATTTGAGATATGTGGACACACATAAGGAACTCAACATCAGAAAGAGACGTTGGGTGGAGTTCCTATCAGATTACCAGTGCACCATACACTACCATCCCGGGAAGGCAAACGTGGTGGCAGATGCTCTGAGCAAGAGAGGAGATACCTCAGGGAAGGGACCACAACTGATGTCCATAGAGCTAGTCCGGTCTTTCAGAGATATGCAGATATCCTTAGTTTCCGAGAATGATCCAGAGATGTACATGGAGTATCTAGCATCGATGGTTGCCATAGATGATATTCGGGACCGCATCCGGGTCGGACAGAAAAAAGATGCATGGGCAGAACCGATATTCCAAGCCTTGGAGGTGGGTTCAACGGGAGATTATTCACTGAGAGATGGATTGCTTTATTTCAGAGGCAGGGTCTACATACCCGCAGGAGGTCAGATTCGGGAGGACATCATGGCATAAGCACATTATAGCAGATATTTTATACACCCTAGGATCACCAAGATGACGACAGACTTGAAGAAGACGATGTTCTGGCCGGGGATGAAGAAGGACATTACATACTTCGTGACTCATTACGAGGCATGCCAGCTAGTGAAGGCGGAGTGCAGAAAACCCGCAGGATTACTACAGCCACTTCCGGTGCCAGAGTGGAAATTTGAGGACATCGCGATGGATTTCATTCATGGCCTTCCCCGATCACAGACGGGAAACAATACGATTTGGGTCATCGTCGATCGGCTGACGAAGGTGGTCAGATTCATTCCAATCAGAAAAGATGACTCGGTTGGGGTACTAGTGCGGAGATTCGTAGAGCAGTTCATTTGTTACCATGGGGTGCCCAGGACGATCGTGTCAGATCGGGATGGTCGGTTCACATCCAGGGAGTGGAGATCCGTACATGCTAACTTAGGCACGCGGCTGACCTTCAGCACAACATTTCATCCCCAGACGGATGGGCAGACAGAGCGCACCAACCGGACATTGGAGGACCTCCTAAGGCTATGCATTCTGGATCGAAACGAACCTTGGGAGAAGCTTTTACCACTGGTCGAGTTCTCCTATAACAATAGTTACCAGTCCAGCATAGGGATGGCTCCTTATGAAGCCTTGTACGGAAGGAGATGTAGGACTCCACTTTCATGGATTCAGGATGAGGATTCGAAGGCATTGGGATCAGATTTTGTCGAAGACACCGAAGCTCAGGTGAGATTGATAAGGGACAGAATGCTGGAAGCGCAGAGCCGACAGGCTAAGTACCACGATGCCCGACACCGTCAGGTAGAGTTTCAGGCGAGAGACTGGGTTTTCCTGAAGATCCGGCCCATGCATGGAGTTTCACGGGTGTGTGGTCGGAAGAAGAAGCACAACCCTAGGTATATGGGCCCTTACAGGATCCTTGAGCAGATTGGGCCCCTAGGTTACAGGCTAGAGTTTTCACCGGAACTGACAGGTTTACACGACGTGTTCCATATTTCTTCACTTAGGAGGGCTCTACTACGCCCAGAGCAGCAGATTTCGACCACAGATCGTCCGGTAGCTTCAAACCGGTCAGTTCACTTGGAGCCAGTTCAGATCGATGACAGAGGAGTACAGATCTTGCGTCGCAAGAAGGTTCCGTTAGTCAAGGTTCTGTGGAGAAACCATGGCCAGGAGGACAATACCTGGAAACGCAGGACTTGATGCGACAAAAGTATCCAGAGTTGTTCAGTCAGGTATACCTCACAACCTCTCAAGATGTTCAATTTACTTTCCTATTTTAAACTAGTAGGGCTGCTCTAGGAAGAGTAGAGGCTAATCTTTTGTTTAGTGGGATCTTGGCTTTGCCAATTGGGCGAATTGGTCATAGATTTAGGTTTCCCTTTAAACCCCACTTAGTAAACATGGTGTCGAGATGTAATCTTTCATTTCTTATGGGATGTTACAAGCTTCCTTTTTCTTCGATAAAAATTCCCGTAGGCTTAACCTTGATTTCGGGGATGAAATCTTTGTTTTGTTTATTGGGATTTATAACATCTCATTTCCAACTAGACCCCTAAGAGTGGTTTTGGTCATGACTAGGTCATGACAGAACCCAAGGAAGCTAAAAAGGGCCAAGTGATAGAAGGCCAAGGTGAGAATCACCTTGGTCTACCCGTGGCACAACCTCATCACAAAACCTAGGGTTTGACTTTAGGGCTTCACCATGACCCCATGACCCCACCACAACATCACTAACCTATCAGAGGGTCCACTAGAGCCTTAAGGGTCCAGTGGAGTCAACCCAAAGTGGCCAATTTGACCTAGGACCACCATAGGCCTAAATTGGGCAGGGTGCCCTAACAAAGGGCAGTTGACCTCTATTGTGCCCAACCAACCTTGCCCAGGTCTTCCTAGACCTAAAGTGAGGTCAATGGGTCACTAAGGACACATTGGGGTCAGCTCTAGAGGCCAAGTTGACCCAAGTCTACTCAAGCCCCTAATCTGGTCAAAGTACCCTTACTAAGGGTAGGTGACCTTCAAAGTGCAAGTTAACCCTGCATAACCCTTCCAATACCTAAAGAGAAGCCATGGGTCACCAAGGACACCTTGGGGCAACCCATATGGTCATGTTGACCTAAGTCAACTCTAGCCCTAAAGTGGTCAAAGTGCCCTTACCAAGGGAGAAGTGACCAAAAATATGCCAAATCAGCGCTATCCAACCCTACCTAGGCCTTAGGGGAGATCATGAGTCACCAGGGACTCTTTATGGGCAACCAAAAAGGTCAAAAAGACCAAGGTCAACCTAAGCCTACCTTGGGTCAACCTAGCCCAAATAGGCTAGCCCAAGTTCAAGCCTCCTCATGTGGCTTCTTTAGGAGATGATGCGTACGGATGAGCTGCCAATAGACCTCCAGATTGACCAAGTCAATTTGGTGACTAGTAGAGAGGGTGAACTTCATTTCCATGGTTATGGAGGAGAGAGAAAAATGAAAGAAGGGGGAAGGAAGGGGCTCGGCCAAGGGGAGGCCAAAGGCCACCTTCAATGGCTGAATACAACTCCCCTATGTAAAGGGAGAAGTTTCCAGCCGCTTCCCTGGCCACCAAGGGCCTGGTTCAGCCCCCTCAACCAAGGCCGAATGTAGCCATTAATGGCCTTAATATCCATTGATGATCCAGCCTCTCCCCTCCCCATCTGAGGCTTTAAACACCTTCAGTGGGCCCAGAGGAGGATTTCCCAGTCCTTACCTGAAGAAACCGAGCCTCCCCACTGTGTAGTTGCAGAAACCGAGTTGCGCCGCCTTCAAAGATGGCCTTCCGGCGATCTTCTCGACTTCAGGCCACCGACAAGGTCCTCCTCCACTCCTTCTTTCATGGGTAGTTCTTGGGAATCTTTAGGGCCAGGGTTCAGCCTCAATTGAGCCCGATCCAAAGGGGAATTTTCCTGGTTTTTTCACAAAAATGCAACCATCGGGATCGCCAGAATAGGGATCTCCGACGGCTGTGACGCCGCCTGGCGACAACCACCACCTCAACGGAGGTGATGTTCGCGGTGGCCGGCCGGAGAGGGGGCTGGATTTCCGGCGGCAGCCACTTGAAACTGGCCCAGGAAAAATGAATCCTGGCCGTCGGCTCAAGGTAGAAGATGAACGGATCCCGTCCACTTTGCGCCAAGATTCGTGCCATATTTGATTTTTAAACTATAGTATATCAATTTATGATTATTTAATTATGTCACAAATTTTGTATTTATTGGTTTTAATTTTTAAAAATACTTAGATGCTAGAACAGAAAAGTGTCAATATAGAAAATGAAGCCCTTGATGTCTAGTGTAATTTAAAATTGATTTCACTCAATATGGGGTCCCGGTTAGACCACATCACCCATTTTGGTGGGCCCTATACCTAGGGTTATCTTGAGATTCAAATGGATGCCCACCCTGGATCCCTTATCCAAATCATTTGAGATTTGGGCAGGGAGTCTACCCTAGCTATACCTAGGGCCTGTCCAAAATTCAGATTTTTTGGGAACATTTTTCTATATTTTTTAGGAAAATTTAATAATCCATGAATAAATTAATTAGGTGTCCTAAACACCTCATAATCCTCCCAAATTTAGGTGGGAGGTTTTAGAGGGCATGTTAGGGCTCTGGTAAAATTTTCATCTCATTTGGAGATGTTTTGGCTAGGTATTGATCCAACTCTAGGTTGACCCCTTTTAGGGTTAAATAGGTCAAGCATCCCCTTTGGGGTTTGAGTGGTCAAATCACCTCAACAGAGGTTGATATTTTGGCCACTGGCTTTTTATAGTATGACTCACCCTCCAATGGAATTTGGGGTGGTTAAGTGTAGGGTAACCCTAGAACCCCAGGGTAGGTTCCTTAATGGGGATTTTCAGGGTTTGAAAATCATAGGATCAAATGACCTTGGATTGACTTGAAACTTTGTGCAGAGGACGATAGGATTAGTATAGTTGTCTGGTTAAAATTTTAGGAAATTTGGAAGCCGTAAACCCTCTCAAAACCCTAACCATAGCTTAGGGCACAAACCTTATAGGGATAGAAAATGTCACAAAAACTACTTGAAAAGTGATGAGATTTGGGTTGAGTAGTTTTTGAGGTTAGTACAAGCTATGGAGATTTTATTATGAATTTAAGATTATTATTTTGGATACTTCATTAACAAATTGGTAATTTGTATTATTTACTTAGAAATTTATTAGGAAGAAACTACTTGTTGAAAATTGATGAAATCTAGCCAACGGACTTTTTCTTATGTTTTACAGCTCTGTGAATTGTTATAGAATATTTGGATGAATATTTTTAAGGGTTGCTTCATTAAGTATGGTTTCCCATGAAAACATATTTTAATTTATTTTGGAGTCTAGCAAGCCTGTAAAATTATGATTTTTGTACAATGATCTTCTAAGAACCATAATAAGATTCTGTAATTTTTATATAATTTTTTGATGAATAATTTTGGTACTTCCTTCTTTACATATAATTAAGGGAAATATTTTGGATAAATTAATTATAGGTCAAATGTTTTCTGAAAAATTATGGAAATTTGAATCTAGTCATATATCTCTATTAATGTAGTGATCAAAATTTTTGGGTGGCCATTACTTGAGTAGATCATATAGTTCGTGTTCAAAATTGCCCATGGCCAAACATTTGGGAAAATTCAATAAATATCAAATTAAT
This sequence comes from Platanthera guangdongensis, assembly GCA_039583875.1. Lineage (NCBI taxonomy): Eukaryota > Viridiplantae > Streptophyta > Magnoliopsida > Asparagales > Orchidaceae > Platanthera > Platanthera guangdongensis. The sequence goes on from CM077155.1 coordinate 12,722,502, forward strand.
TAGAACAATTATGGATCCCTGATTTTAGACTAAATTTGTTATGATAGACCTATGGTAAATTTTATAGGAGATTTGGAAGACAATCTGGAGTACCTCCTTTATACATCTCTTATTGTATAGGTTGGTCTGCATATTGTAACTATGGAAACTGAACTAGAGTGGGTATGAATTTTGAAGAGTTGAATCCTCAGTTGGTTGCTGGTTTGGGTAATAAAGGAGTTCATCATTGGAAGACGGGATTAGTAGAGTGAGAGGTTGGCTAGGGTTAGGTGGTGCTCGGGATCGACGAAAGATCGTCCTTCCTGTAGGGAGGAAGTGTTTAATGCACTAGGGCTAGATTAAGTAAAATTAATTAAGGGTCAGGAAATCGGGTAGCAACTAATAATAATAAGTGCCTTGCGAAAGTGAGCTTTGGGCGTAATCTCATCGTATTTCCTAGTGCCTTCGAGATCCCTTCACGGGGTATACCTTGGGCAGTCCTGGGATAACGTAAACCGTAGGAGTGATAAATCTTAAAGAGCAACTAGAATAATTATACTTTCACACACCCCGGTGACTCGGGAAGTTGGTTTGGCTCGGTTGATGTTTGTGAGGGGTAGGATTGCCCGACGAGTTTTTGCTCGGTTGATGCTTGTGATGGACAGGATGGTCCGGGGAGCTTTGCCTCGGTGCAGATACATAAGGTTGCATGTGCATAAAGTAAAGGTGGTGGGTCTTCGGTATTGGAGTGTCGATGCACCGACGCCAATACGTTAACTCAGCAAGTGTGGCTAGCACTTTGACAATAGAAGTCCCTCGCGCCAGCCGGCAAGAGTACGCAAGAGCTCCGCTTAGTGCACCAGCATTGAGGCATACGATAGGTATGACCGGTAGTGCTTTACTGGTTTAGAGGTGGGCGAGGCCCAACCCACCGCTTCCGTCTGCCACTACGGAGGTATCCTGGGAGGTTCGGCTCCAGAAAGGGGGAACTAAATGTCTGTGTGCACAGAGTCGGGTGGGTGAGTTGAACTTGCATGTCATAGCATAATCATAGCATAAAACACCTGTCACCTATTGTATAAGTGGTATGGGATGCTTATACAATAGGCCCTGCAAAACAACCCCTTGGACTATAAGCTTGTGTGGGCAAGTTTATAAATTAAGGTTAAATTCTTTATATATATATTGTTGATAATAACCGACACCCCAACGTATAAATTGGTATGAGACTCTTTATACGATGGTAGCCCTGTAAAAGATCCCTTGCTTATATGTTCCCGTATAAGTTAAGGTTAAATTTTCATACTTTACTATACTGCCACATGTACTATAAAATTGCTAGTATAGGTCCACTGCCATCTGTTTCTTGATTACTCTCCACCTTCAAGTCCTTCCCTTTCTTCCTCTCCGCTCGGTACCTAGGGTCCATGGGGGAAGGGGTGGGGGATGATAGGACTTAGACTTTTAGAATAACGGTTTTCGAACCACATCATTTAGGGGATCGTGGAGCCCAGCATGGAGGAGCAGCCCCACAGGTCGACATGCTTGGAGATGGGGCAGTCTAGCACCGAAGTTCAGATGATAGGGACCGTGAGCCCCTGACCTTAGTAGTGTTCTATTTTACTTCCGCTTGAGTGACCATGTAGTGAGAATTTGATGTAGCAGGCTTAAGCCTTTATTTTCAGTACATTATATTTTGTGGACTCTCCCTTCGTGGAGATATATTTACTCTGATGTGATATTATTGTGGACATTTGATTAGAGTTTTTACGTCACTTGTGTTTACTCTAATTTTGTTGCTTTTTTGTGATCGAATCGGCCTGCAGAATCGGCGATTTGTAGTGATGACCATTCAGGGCGTGAAGGTGTCACAGAAAAGCGGCGGTTCTGGGTCTAAGACCCCAGTGTTTCAAAAAGAAAAAAACGGGGGGGGGGGGGGGGGGGTCTTACATGAGCAGTGGTATCCTCTCGTGGTCTTGCAAACTACCAACCTCTTTCCTTCACCCCCCCAAGCGAGCCTACGTCCCTGCTAGCTAGTGAGAGCCTGACAGCGGGTTTACTCCGGACTGAGTGCGTCTTCCAGCCCTGCCACCTAATGAGAGCCTAAGCAGCGGGATCCTCTTGAGGTATTCCCTTACCCCCAAGCGAGCCTACAACCCTGTCAGCTAGAAAGAGCCTAGCAGTGAGTCTACTCGGGGCCGAGTGCGCCTTCCAGGCCTTCCAGCTAATGGGAGCTTGAGCAACGGGATCCTCTCAGGATTTTACAAACTACCATCATATTTCCCTTCACCAAAGTGAACCTACGACCCTGCCAGGTAGAGAGAGCCTAGCAGCGGGTCTACTCGGGGCCGAGTGCTCCTCTAGCCCTGCCAGCTAATGGGAGCCTGAGCAGCGGGATCCTCTTGGGGTATTCCCGTTCCCCCAAAGATAGCCTATGACCCTGCCAGCTAGAGAGTGCCTAGAAGCGAGTCTACTGGGGACTGAGTGCGCCTTCCAGCCCTTCCAGCTAATGGGAGCCTGAGAAGTGGGATCCTCTTGGGGGTATTCCCTTACCCCCCAAGCGAGCCTACGACCCTGCCAGCTAGAGAGAGCCTGGTAGCGGGTCTACTCGGGGCCATCAAAATAATAGATACACCATAACCTGCAAAGAAACAATTTTTGAAATAACATATTACAATGGTTTAGGCAAATTTACCCATCCTATGGGTAGAAACGTTTTAGATGGTCACCGCACCATGCATGACTCATGGATACACCCTCCACATTCTGGAGGTGGTATCCCCCTGACCCCAAGGCCTTCTCAATAATGTAGGGTCCTTCCCAATTGGGGTTGAGTTTACCAACGACCGTTAACCTCCATGCGACGTCGAATTTCTTCAGGACTATATCCCCTTCCCTGAACTGCTTGATCCTGACGTGTTTAACAATATACCTGGCCATTCGCCGTTTGAATTCTTCCTGCCTAACTACGGCCATGTCGCGAAGTTCTTCCCCCAAATCCAGCGAGAGCCGCAACTCTCCTTCATTATCTTCCCTCCATGTCCCGTCTCCTTTGCTAGTGGACACAACTCGTGGGGATAGGACCTCAAACTCCACAGGCAGGACCACCTCACAACCGTGCGAGAGCTTGAATGGTGTCTCTACAATGACCATGTTTGGGGTTGTCCGCAAACCCACAAGACCGAGGGGAGTTGCTTCACACAACTCCCCCTCAATTTTTCCACCTTCTTCTTGAGCAGGTTTACAATGAGCTTGTTCGCCGCCACCACCTGGCAGTTGCTCCTTGGGTGGTGGACGAATACAAACCTGAGGTCGATCCCCAGCTAGGTACAGAAGCTGATGAACTCCTCACTGGCAAACTGCGGCTCATTGTCAGTGACGATGGCCTGGGCAATCCATGCCTATAGATGATATCTCCCCAAATGAAATTCCTGATGACTTGGGAGGTCTGATGGTGACGTTGCTGATGCAGACGTTGATCCCTGACATAGAGATTTCGTGGATTGGGATGGTCGTTTCCGCAAGCTCGAAGACGGGAGTCTACCACGACGTTCTTCGCCAATGCCGCTACATGTTTTGCACGACGTCCGCCGCCGTTATTAAATAAAAATATATAATTATAATTTAAATAATTATAATTATATATTTTTGTACTTTTCTATTTTTATGCATTTTAAATATTAATGCAATTTTGTTTTCAAGCATTTTAATATTGTATTTTTATTTCATGTAATTATGGGTGCCTATGACCATCATATGCTCATTTAATTTTATATCATGTATGATGGGTGCATATAACCATCTCATGTTTAGTTTATTTTCAATGAAGGAGATTGAGTGGTGTAGGGTATTTAAATCCATTTTATGATGAGAATGATAGATGAAGAATGAAAAATTGAAACAAAGAATTCAAAATTTGAATTTCCCCCTCCTCTCTCTTTCCCTTTGAGAAAATTCGGTCCCCTCTTCTCTTGCCCCCTCTTGGCCGCCGACCACCCCCTCTCTCCCTCTCTATCTTCGGCCTCCTATCCTCCTCCTCCTCCCTCAATAAGGTCTCCACCATCATCCTTCCCTTTGCCCAAAACCGAGCACCTCTCCTCTTTCCCTCTTGGAATTTTTGGCCAACCCTAGCCGCCACCCACTCTCTCCCTTCCAACCACCCGAGCACCCTCCTCCTTCCACCAACCTAAGCCACCATCCTCCTTCCACCAACCCGAGCCCTCTCCTCCCTTCCAACACAATAAAAAACTGCCCACCCTTGACTCCTTCCAACCACCGGCCACCCTCTTTCAATAAATATTGTTCCACCACCTTGGAATATTACATTAACCACCTTTTCTCTCTCTTGTTTCCAAATATATATTCCATCAATGTTTCCCTCTCCTAGAGTTTGCAAAAGGAAGAATGGCTTGCGATTTCATCGTCCGGTGCGGAACCGTGGAATCACGTGGAAATAGATTCAACCACCGTCGTGTGTGCTTTCCTCCATTCATCTTTGTGGCCGGACTTATTCTTGGGATTTGGGTAACGATTTTCTAAAACCATATCGTGTGTGTTTTCTTCTAAATTATTTGTGATATTTTGGTGGAAATAGAAGGCTAGTATTTTGTCCTGAATTATATTGAAATCATGCTTGATGAAAATCTAAATTTCAAGCGTAAATTATTCGAACATTTTCGTATCGATCGGATTGGGTAGATCTCGAGAACGCTAGAAGAAATCAGGTTCACTACCCTTGATTTCTCCTCGAGTTCAAGTGATTTGGTCGACCTTGTTTTTAATTAATTTCGGATTGATTTGGACTTGGTTTTAAATCGCTATTTTAGTCCAGATCCTCTTGTGTTGGTTTGTGAATGTTTGCGAATAAATCTAATTTGACGTGCTAATTGTCCGGATCGGGTAGGTCCTATTTGCTTGAGTGAACAAAAATCACATGAATATAAATAAATCTCCACGACGGGAGAGTCCATAGGAACAATAAATCAAGTACTAATAAAAAGGGCTCCTTCCTGATACATCATGATCATCAGTACAAGTCACTTATCGTGGAAGCAAATCTATAGTAACTACTAATGATTGGGACACACTGTCCCTGCAGTGTGAACTCCCGTGCTAGACTGTCTCGTCTCCAAGCATGCCGACATCTAGGGCAGCATCTCCTGGTTTGTCTCCACGATCCCCTCAAATGATTTGGTCAACGACCTTTAGTCTAAAAGACTAAGTCCTATCATCACCGACCCCTTCACCATGTCTCCAAGGCACCGAGCGGGAAGAAGGAAAGTGAAGGTATTTAAGGTGGAGAGTAACAAAAGTAAGCAAGTGATGGCGGAACAAGTCTATCATGATTGTATAATCATAGCAAGTATAATAAAAGGTAAATAGTTGATAAGCAATAAGAGTATATACATGAAAAAGGTGGGCAAGTAGAGTACAAGAAGGTATACTAAGTAAGAAATCATGACCTATAGGAATACCCATACAAAACTATAGACCAAGGGGTCATTTTGCAAGGCCTATTATATAGAGAGTCTCATACCAATTTATACAATAGGTGTCAAGGGTTATATGCAATGAATATGCTATGACATGTAAGTATGCTATGATAAGAACATGCATGTGCAACACACACACCTGACTCTATGCACATAGACCTTTAGTTCCCCCTTTCTAGAGCCTAACCTCCCAGGATACCTCTGTACTCGCAAATGGCGGTGGGTTAGGCCTCTCCCACCTCTAAACCAGTATAAGCACTACCAGTCAGACCTATCGTATGCCTCAATGCTTGTTCACTAAGCGGAGCTCCTGCGTACTCTTGTCGGCTGGCGCACCAGACTTTATTTGGTTAAGTGTTATACCACATTTGCCGAGTTAACTTATTGCTATCGGTGCGACGACCCTAAAATACCGAAGGCCCACCACCTTATATTTTATGCACATGAATCATTAATGTACTTACCCACCGAGCCAAAGCTCTCCGGACCATCCCGTCCGTCAGAAAACCATCTGATCCATTGGCTCGTTGGGATAACCTGCCCATCACCAAATCACCGAGCCTACCGCTCGTGAAACCCAACCTAACTCCCACCACACCGGAGAGTATGAGTGTAAGTGTAATCCTAGAGTATTTATAATTACTCTTGCATTCCATTTAGTCTTATGGCTTATGTTAATATTAGACTGTCCAAAGCATTCCCTGTGAAGGACTCTCGAGGGCACTAGGAACTACGATGGGCTGAAGCCCAAAGCTCCATTTCGCAAGGTACTTATTATTATTATTATCTACCCATAATAAACCTCATTTAAAGTTCTACTTAATCTAACCCTAGTGTATCTTGACTCTCTCCCCTCTCCACAGGAAGGACGATGTTTCGTCGACCCCGAGCACCATTTAACACCAGTCAACTCAATAGTTCCACATCATGTCTCCTAATGATGAACTCATTTTCACTTCACCACAAATCAGTAAACTATTAACCCTAACTCCCTATGTTCATTCCTCATGTTATCACAATTTCGTAGTTTTACTATATGCAGATCAATCTATGTTATATGATGTACATGTCTGGAGGTACTCCAAATTTTCATCCAAAGACCCTAATATAATTATTGTGGGTCTATCATGACAAATTTAGCCTAAATAGAGGTACTTGTAATTTTCCTAAATAATTTGGCATTTATTAAAATTTCCCAAATGTTAGGCCATGAGTAATTTTGAACATGAAATACTAGATTTCCTTAAGTTATGGCCACCCAAAAATTATGAACACTATATGACAGCAAAATATCAGTGAATACCAAATTTTGCAGATTTGTTATAACTGTAGTAACCTTTAAATAATTGATGGAAGGTAATTCAAATAATTAGAATTAATGAAGGGAGTACTATAAATCATAGTCCAAAAATTATATAAAAATTACCAGAGCCTTATAATGATCATTAAACAATACTGACAAAGTTTCGTGCAATTCCAAGGTCAGTGAGCTATGTAGAAAAATACTTTAAATAATTCCATTAGAGTGCACATGTGAAGGAACAATCTTATAAACTCTTCCAAATAACATGTAACAATTGTTTTTGGCTTTACTAGGCCCTAGTAAGGTTTTTGGACAAGTAACACAATTTTCCAGCAAGATATTGTATTTATTATCTATTTTCCAAAATAAGGTGCACTAGTTCACTTTACACATGAAATACTAAGAGGAAATTCCTGAATAATCCAAATATTTTACCAGTGCATCTAAATGATATTTAATTAACCTTGTCAGAGTTTCATATCATTCTAAGTTAATTTAACCATAGTTACTTCAAAATCATCACAAGGGGTAAGATGAATGTTATAACTATAAGTATGAGCTACTGTTTTCTAAATATCCTATAATAAATTTTAGAGATCAATATCACTATAAAATTACTCCTACCAAAATCCCATGAAAATCCAAGATCATATGACAGTTCAATATTTTCATAAAATGTATATGCCTAAAATATCAATAATTGGTTTTAGTTGTGTGCCTAAGTCTAAATATCACCAAATTCCTTCCTAGGGCTATTTACCAGCCTAGGATTACATGGACTAAACCCCAAGTCCATACAAGGACATATGACACCAGGTTCTTCACAAACCCGCAAAGTTCAACCTTAGGGTTTGAACTAGGGTCCTAGGGCAGATCCACCCTAATCCACCCAAAACTCCATGTTAGGGTGTTTAAACTAACTTTGGGGCTCTGGCCAAATTCCAAACCCCTTTGGGTGAGAATTGGCCCCTCCATGCCCAAGGCTTACTCTTGCCCTAATGAACCCTTAAAGGGCCACACTTTAGTCTCACCAAAACCTATTCAAATCAAACCCAATTGGGCTGAGATTTTTATCATAGCCAAGCCATGACCCTCATAGGAATACACCAAAATTTTGGTGTGTTTAGAGATCATTATACCGACTAATTAAATCATAAAAGGTTTTTTAAATTACTACAAAAACGTTAGGAAAATATTTTCCAAAAATTCCCATTTTTGGATATGTTATGGGTATAGGTAAGAGCGACCAAAAGCCCAAATTTTAAGTCATTTGGATTGATGAGGGTACTCAATTTAGTCTCCGGTCAAGCCTATGTATAGGTTGCACCATTTCGAGTGGTGTGGTCAAACCACTTACCCAAATGGGTTTAAGTAAATTTTAACTAAAGTATACTTCAAGGGCTACAATTTTTATGTTGGCAACTTTTTATGGTTCAGCAACTAAGGGCCTTATTTTTTCTGTTTTAAAAAAGGTACACTAAAGGGCATAAAATAAAACCTTAATTAATATTTATAACTATACTGTAAAGATCCAACCGATGGCCTAGATTACGTCTTCTTCCTCCAGCCAACCGCAGGGATCTGCTCGACCTAGAACACTTACAAGTCCATTTGTCGGCCACCCGGACACCTCCCCGACCAACCACCGCCTCCACCACCTCCGTTGAGGTGAGGGCTATCAGCCCGAGGTGGTTTGGCCACAGGAGGCGGCGGATTCCGGTGAACCTGACACTTAGTTTTTGTGGATAACCAGCTGAAAAATTCCACTGGTCCGTGCTCAATTGAGCCTGATTCTCACCTCTAATGAACCCTAAGATCTAGCCCACGAAGAAGAAGTAGAGGAGGACCTTAGTGGAGGGCTGGAGTCGGGCCGATCGTCGTGCACCATCGCCGGAGTTTGCGATTTCTGGTGCTCTGCAACTGTATAGCTAACTACCTCGATTTCTTCAGGTAAAGGGTGGAAACGTCTCCTCTAACCTTGGGAAGCTTTTAAAAGAGCCCAAAGAGGGTGGGGACAAGGCATGAATTCCCATTTTCACCATTAATGGTGAATTTCGGGTAACTGAATTCCTAATGTATTAAGCCCCTTGGTGATTTGAAAAAATGTTGGAAACTCTTCCCCTACTCCTGAGGAGTTGAATCCAGCCATCAATGGAGAGATTTCTCGGGGTTTCACCTTCCATGCCATTATTGACCCATCTTTCTCTCTGTTCTTTATTGGAGAAATTGATTTCAGCCACCTTGGGTGGAAGGCCATGGCTATTCAACTCCTCAAAACTGATGAGGGGGAATATATTGAGCCTTTGGAATCAATTGGAGAGGCCATTGGTATCCCTTGGCCATGAATGACCTCCTTTATCACTTTCACTCTCCTCCATTAAAGGGAAAAATGGAGTTTTCTCTCTCCGAGTCACCATGGCCGAATTTTGATGATTATTTCAGCATAGAGGCTTCCCGAAATCTTTCTGAGTAAAATGGCGTTGTGTGCACTCAACACACTCAATGCCAATCAGTCTATGGAGTAAAGTGCACTTAACGCACTCAACCCCCTGAGCAAGATATTTCTCTAAGTAAATGGTGTTGAGTGCATTTAACGCACACAATGCCAATCAGTCCATGCTGTTGAGTGCACTCAACACACTCAATGCCCTGAGCCAGGATATTTATCTAAGTAAAATGGCGTTGAGTGCACTCAATGCACTCAATAACCCGAGCCAGAATATTTCTCAAAATAAAATGGCATTGAGTGCACTCAACGCACTCAACACCAATCATTTTGTGGCATTGAGTACACTCAATGCACTCAATGCCCTGAGATAGGATATTTCTCTATATAAAATGGCGTTGAGTGCACTCAACGCACTCAACACCAATCAGTCCATGGCGTTGTGTGCACTCAACGCACACAACGCCCCGAGCCAGGATATTTCTATAAGTAAAATGGTGTTGAGTGCACTCAACGCACTCAATGCCAATCAGTCCATGGCATTGAGTGCACTCAACACACTCAATTCCCTGAGCCAGGATATTTCTCTAAGTAAAATGACATTAAGTGCACTCAATGCACTCAACGCCAATTATTCCATGTCATTGAGTGCACTCAACGCACTCAACTCCCCGAGCCAGGATATTTCTCTAAGTAATATGGCATTGAGTGCACTCAACGCACTCAATGCCAATCATTCCATGGCGTTGAGTGCACTCAATGCACTCAACTCCCTGAACCAGGATATTTCTCTAAGTAAAATGCCATTGAGTGCACTCAACGCACTCAATGCCAATCAGTCCATGGAATTGAGTGCACTCAACGCCCCGTGCTCAGATATTTTCTAAGTAACTTCCTGATGTAAATCGATGCTTCCCGAACCTGAGTGAATTCTCTTGGCTCAAAATGCGTGCAAGGGGCCTAACACGAAATGGGATGTTTCTCCTTGGAGTTCACTTGACCCTTAGTTAGGGAACTTTGACCTTTTTAGGGCTAGTGTTGACATTGGTCAACTTGACCTTTTTAGTTGACCTCAATGGGTCCTTAGTGACCTAATAACCTTTTAAAGGGCTAGGGATGTTTTGGTGGGGTCAAAGAGTCAAGGTGAGGCCCTAAAGTCAAACTCTAGGTTAGGTAATTTGAAAGTTTTACTTACAGACCATGGTGATCTCACCTTCATTCCTAGGTTCACTTGGTCTTCTTAGGCTTCCCAGGGTTTTATCATGACCTAGTCATGAGAAAACCACTCATAGGGGTCTACTTGTTTGAGGGATGTTACACGGTGGTGGTCGCTCTATCACTGGGTGAAAACGCTCCTGGGAAGTGTCCCGGGAAGGAGGTTCTGACGGAGGTTGCCGAGAGGGATGTCGTCGGGCAGGAGTTGTTCCCCATGCAGGCTAGTGCGGCCAGGGCTAGTAATCCAAGGTTGCGGGATGAGCCCTCTCGGTAGGCTGGGGGCGGGAGCCATTTTAGTGAGCTTATCATTTTGGCTCCGGTTCTAGTTGGGTTCCGAGAGCCGTACATGCCCTACTACACGGGTAGGGTTTGAGGATGTCTTTTCCATAAGGCAGATGTCTGATGCCTTCAAGTGTCGGTTTTTTGCCAGCACTCTGAAGGAGAAGGTGAGGGACTGCTTCCATCAACTCCCTACGAGCTCAATTTACTGCTTTGAGGATTTGTGTCGAGGTTTTTTGTTGAGGTTCTTGACATCAAAGAAGATGAAGAACAGTGCGTAGTGCTTATTTGCCATCAAGCAGAAGCCGGAGGAGATCCTGGGATGCTATGTTGATAGGTTCCAAGAGGAGATTCTGTAGGTTCAGGAGATGCTGGGGTACACTGTGATGCTTGCCTTCACCCTTGGGTTGAGGTTAAGCTTGTTTAGGTTTGAGATGAAGAGAGTTCCCCCACCCCTACTTCCCTCGCCTTCGAGGAGCTAATGGAGAGGGTGGCGAAGGAGATTGAGATCGAGGCGGCCAATCCGGCATTCGCCAAGAAGCTAGCCATGTTGGAGGAGGATGATGTGAAGGAGTCAGAAGCAGGGAGGCAGGGGGAGATGAGAGAGGAGATAAGAAGGGACGAACCCCGAGGACATGAGCAGCACCAAGGTTGGGGGCAGCGCGAGCCGAACAACAAGTTAGGCTGGAAGCCCCAACAAGGTAACCTATAAGGATAGGGTCGTGGCTTCCAAGGAAGGGACAACAACCACGAGCAAAAGAGGTTCCATTAGCCTGCCTGGAGGCAGGGACAGAGGGCCCTGATCCTGCCGCAATAGGAGGCTATGGAGATTGTCAGAGGGAGAGGAGGAATGAGAGGAGCTTAGGGAAGAGCGAGGAGAAGAGAAGGCAGGGTGGTGTTGCCCTTTTGTGACTTTCAACAGGAGGAGGGTCACACAACGGCCACCTGCCCGGAGTTTCTCGAGATGAGTGGGGCCAAGGGCAAAGTCCAGTAGCAGTCGCCCGTGAGGATTGAGGAAGTTCTGCAAGGAGGAGGAGAGGATAGATATAAGGCCCGGGTGGATATGGGATCCTGAGGAGGGATCAGGGTGATATATGGGGGAGTGGAGATCGAAGTCACCAATAAGGGGAGCTTCCAAACCATGTACTGAAGGAGCATGGCCTCGACCTCCTAGACTCCCCCCAGGAAGGAAAAATCACTTTCTCAGCAAAGGATATGCCCAACTACAAAGAACCGTTCTACGCCACCTTGGTGATCCAAACGATAGTAGAAAATTTCACGATCTCCAGGATTTTGGTGGACAATGGGAGCTCCGTGAATGAGATCTTAAAAAAACTTTTGATGAGATGAAGGTGGAGGCTCGGAGGGTTCTAGCCTCAGATGGACCATTGTTCGGGTTCTCGGGGGAGCGGAAGGAAGTTGATGGAGGCATGGGGATACATATGACGTTGGGGAGTGTCGAGGAACTATCGGTTTGTCATCGTTGATGCTCCGAGTAGCTATAACACAATATCTGGGCGCCCTCTCATCAGGGACTTTCGTTGTGTCCCCTCCTCATTTCATCACTGTCATAAGTTCAGTAGTGGAGGAGTGTATGTCAGAATCAGGGGGGATCCAAAGGTGGCGAGGCAGTGCTATGTGATTGTCGTCAACACCATTTTTTGGATGGCAGGGGCCGAGGTGCTGGAGAAGGTGATGACGATTCAAGAAGAAGCTGCGGAGGAAGGAGAGGTGATCCTAGGAGAGGCTGGCAAGAAGATAGTGGAGGAAGGAGAGGTGAGCCTTGGTGAGGCTGGAGAGAAGACTACAGAGGAGGTTGTGGAGAAGGAAGTTGTGAGCCTAGGTGAGGCTGGAGGGAAGGCTGCGGGGGAGCAAAGGGTAGAGGGAGAAGCTGAGTGTGAGGCCCAGGGAGGTGGAGACGTGGAGTGGCCTGTGGAGAGCCTGTTGGAGGTAATAGAGGTTGAGAAGGCAGGAGGAGAAGAAGAGTTGGGGGAGGAGGAGGAGAGAGCCGACAGGGAGCAGTCCCGGTTGTAGCAGGCATAGGAAGTAGTGGAGATGGAGGTCTTCACCAAGGAAGGATAGGCAGAGAGGTTAACGGTCAGCGATGGCCTGAGCCTTGAAAACCAGACAAGGATACGGGAGTGCATCCAAAAGAACGTTGACGTCTTTTCCTGGAGCGCGGCAGACATCTCGGACATTGATGCGGATGTGGCTTGCCACTATCTGAACTTATACCCCAAGATGTGTCCCATCCGCCAGAAGATGAGTACCATCGTCACCAAGCTGGAGGAACCCATCCGCGAGGAGGTCAAAAAGCTTCTTGATGCAGGTTTTATCACGGAGATCTAGTACCCAGGCTGGCTCTCCAATGTGGTAATGGTAAAAAAGGGGATGAGAGGTGGCGTATGTGTATAGACTTTTCTCTATTAAATAAACCATACCCTAAGGATTGCTACCCCCTGCCTCGCATCGATGCTGGTTGATTCAGCCGTCGGTTTTCCTATTATGTGTTTTGTGGATGCTTTTCAGGTTACCATCAGATCCAAATGCATCCCCCAATGTCAAGGACGTCTCCTTCTTCACAAGGGAGGTATGCTTTAGTTACAAGAAGATGCCCTTCCGACTAAAGAACGCAGGGGCTACCTATCAACGCTTGATGGATCGGTTGTTCAAAAGTCAGATGGGTAGGAACCTGGAGGTTTATGTTGATGACCTCATGGTTAAGAGTGGGGATGTGAGTTTGAAAGTGAGAGTTAGATCAGAAATACTCTAGAGGGGGGGGGGGGTTGAATAGAGTATGCTTCTAAATTATTAAGAGCTATTACAGCTTTTGCTGTAAATTAAAAGTGCAGAATTAATAAACTACCAAGCAATAAATCTAAAGCACAAGAACAGCAAGAACATAAGAAAATGAGGCAACCAGACGATACAAGAATTTTATGGTGGTTCCTCAACCTGGGTACATCCACTCTTCTACCACCCTTGGTAGGAATCCACTCAGGTTTTTGATTAGGTGCCTAACACCAATGAGCTTTTGATCAGGTGCTCAAAAACTAACCCAAGTCTTTTGATCAGGAGACTTGCAACTAAGGAATCACTTTTCAAGGGAGATGACAACCCTTTACAGAGGTGGGGGTGAGAGATGATTTTGTATTCTTTTTCTCAATATACAACTGAGAAGACTGTGGATTTGATTATACCTTAAAGCACCCCCTGAGATGTAGAATGAATCATGGAAAAATAGGAGCTAAGCTTCAGGGTGATAGGTCTTCAAGCTGAATCCTTGACCAGCAAAAGTCTTCAGGACTTCTTTGACAGATTGAACTGAAGTTGTCCTTTTGAAGTGTCCTGGAGTACTTGAAGAAAGAAGACTCTTGATATAAGTATTGTTCTTCTTCTTCTTCAAGTGCTGATGAGCTTTTGGTCAAGAACTTATGTGTATCAGAGAATGCTTCTTCTTTGACAGAGCATATTATCCAAGATTGAATGTTTGCCTGTAATCTCTATGTGTTTCTCAGTGAGCTATGCACTGTGTTTTTCTTTCTCAATAATGCTTGATTCTCTCTATCAGTCTATGTGTATGTGTCTCTGTTATGCTCTTCTTCTCTGTGTTTTGAAAATTTGAATGCATCTACAATTAATGCTGACAGCCTTGAGAATAATCGGCATTGATTTATTTCCCCAACTGTCCCGTGGAAAAATGGCAAGCAATAATCCTGGAGAAGACCATAATTAATGATCCTTCTAACGGTTATAATCAGAGAATTGTTAGAGCATTAATTACTCAAGAATTATCTCATTAGAGTGGGGACAGAAGGCCGAAAATAACTAAGTCTGGAATCGTCGAGCAGTTGGCAGAATTCGTCGAATTGAGTCCACAGTTCGTCGAGCTGAGATGTTTTATTTGTCGACCAGACGGCTTTTGTTCGTCGAGCTGCATTCCATGTGTTGGAACACTCTATTACTAATTTGGGTCAGGATCACTATGTCTCTAGGAAACCTGTTTTTGACCTCTTGTATAGATCTAAAGGTCAATTAGAATTGATTCTAAGGGTTAGAAGTCTAGGTTTGGAAGCTGCCCTGAAGACCAAGGATTTTCAGTTCGAGACTAAGTCATATCATCGAGCTCAGCACGACGATTCGTCGAACTCCAATTGACGATCGTCTAGCTCAACTTCGACAGATCGTCGAACTCCATTTGACGATCGCTGAGCTCAACTTCAAAAAATCGTCGAACTCCATTCGACGATCTGCGAGCTCAGTTCGACGATCGTGACTCAGTATTGGATCTCTATCTCTGAGCTCAGTTCGACGATCTTTGAGCTCAGATCGACATTTTTCTATTGCTGTATAAGTCCATATCGCTGAGCTCAGTTCAACGATAGCAGAGCTCTGTTCGACGTTTTCTGATGAGTTAAAGGATTTTTCAAGATTCAAATTCAGGAGTTATTCAGCAATTAATTTAGAAGATTTTCTAGCCGTTTTCATTTATTTCTGGACCAAGTTTCAAGGGATTATCAAGGAATGTTTATTTGGACTTTCCTCCAGAAGACATTTGCAATTAAGGATGCAATTAATGACAGGCCAACGACTATTCTTGATAGAGGATGTTTTTCTATTCAGTACCAGAGAATAAAAGACAAGATTTTTGAATCTCTCTATCACTTAGAACTCAGAACACAGACAAGAAGAACAAAAACAAAATATTCTCTGTCTCAAAGAATTCTCTCAAGAACACACATCCAAGGAGATCATCCCTCTGAAATCTTCTGATCTCTCTTGTCTCAAGTGTTCAAGGCAAACATCTTTCAAAGACTCCAGACACCTAACATTTCAGCTGTTGCTAAAATCATCATTTGCTGCAGGTTGGAAAGGGGTATGCCCCTTACCATGTCGCTCGCGCATCTTTTGATGCAGGTTGCCACCTCTATGTAATTTTTTATCTGCGTTATATATATATAGGCTAATGCCACCTTCAAAGAAATCATCATTTGCTGGAGATCAACTTCTGAAGGCCTATCACCCTACAACAAAGCTTCTTTTCCTGAACATCTCAAGGACTCAGGGGGAGCTTTGACACCATCAAATCCACATAGTCTTCTCAGCTGCTCTGAGAAAGAGAAGACTTCCATAACTCTCTCATCCCCATCTTTGTAATGGGTTTTTCAAACTCCCTTCAAAAGTTTGAGCTGGGTTTTTGAGCACCTTGTCAAAAGCTCATTGGTGGCAAGACACCTGATCAAAAAATCTGATTTGGTTTTTGAGCACCTTATCAAAAGCTCATTGGTGCCCAGGACACCTGATCAACTCATCCTGCAGTGGATTCCTACCTAAGGTGGTAGAAGAGTGGATGTACCCAAGTTTAGGGGAACCACTATAATTCCTTGTGTCTTCTGGCTTGCTTATCTTTATTTTTTATTTCTGGCTGTGATTGTTTTGTGATTAGTTTAGATCTGTGATTAATTTCTGTTGTAGGTTATTCTGTGATTAGAATTAATAGTTACTTCCCTGTTCACTCAGATTACAACAATTGTTGTAAAAAGTTTTCAAGCAACATATACTCTATTCACCCCCCCTTTAGAGTATATCAGATCTAGCTGCTATTTCAATTGGTATCAGAGCGAGGTTGGTTAAACATACCACACCTTGGTGGTTGCACAGGCTAACACCTGAACCCAAAGATTCCTAGTTAGATCTGTTTTCTTTTGAGTTTATTATTAGATTTTGTTTTCACAAATCATGGCCCAAAACAAAGATTATGCTAGCACCAGACCTCCGCTGTGCAATCTATCCAAGTTTGCACTTTGGAAAGAAAGGATTAGATTATACATGAATTCTATTGACGAGCATATTTTTAACTCTATTTTGACAGTCTGTCCAAGACCTCCAGAGAACTCAAGTACAAATGCTGTTCCACCCCCATCAGGAACAGATGCTGTGTTGGAACCCTAGTTTGTATTTGGGCAAGGATCACTATTAGGTTTGTTTAGATTGATCTAAATAATGTATAGTCATGGATCATAGGTTTGTCTCCAGCATTGCCTCAGAAGATCAGTTCAGAATTGCAGAAGAATCCAAAGATTTGCTAAGTCAATAATCAGCTCGACGATAGTCAAACTGCGTTCGACGAACGTCGAATGCCAGTCGACGATCTCTGAGTTTATTCTCTGAACTCAGGTCGACGAACGGTGTACTCAAGACAAGCTTTCGTAGCTCGATGAAGTTATTCAGCTCGACGAACTTCAGC
Source organism: Platanthera guangdongensis (assembly GCA_039583875.1). Taxonomy (NCBI): domain Eukaryota; kingdom Viridiplantae; phylum Streptophyta; class Magnoliopsida; order Asparagales; family Orchidaceae; genus Platanthera; species Platanthera guangdongensis. The sequence goes on from CM077155.1 coordinate 12,739,463, forward strand.
CGAGTTCGACGAACGGCGAACTCAGGTCGACGATTGCAGACAGATTCTCAGATCGACGATATAGAGGCTCAGCTCGACGATCGGCGATCTCCAGTCGACGAACACATTACAGTATCAGTTGTGGTCGACGAATTTTGTCATCTCTATTCAAATAAGTTACAGCTGGCAAAATAAATCAATACAGTTATGGAGATTACAGCTACCAGAATTAATGCTACATATAGCCGTTTGAAGAACCAATTAATTATGGAATACAATCACTGAAGGAGATCAATATATATACTGAAAGTTTCAGATCTCTCTTCATCCTATTGTTCAAAGGCCTTAGCTTTCCAGACTCCAGACATTCAACATTTCAGCTATTGCTGAAATCATCTATTGCTGGAGTTCAACCTTTGAAGGCCTATCACCCTCAGCAAAGATTTTCTTCCTGAAGATCTCAAAGATTCAGGGGGAGCTTTGACATCAACAATCCACATAGTCTTCTCAGCTGATTTGAGAAAGAGAAGACTTCCATCACTCTCTCACCCCCTCTCTGTAAAGGGTTTCTCAAACTCCCTTCAAAAGTTTGAGCTTGGTTTTTGAGCACCTTGTCAAAAGCTCATTGGTGGCAAGACACCTGATCAAAAAATCTGATTTGGTTTTTGAGCACCTTATCAAAAGCTCATTGGTGCCCAGGACACCTGATCAACTCATCCTGCAGTGGATTCCTACCTAGGGTGGTAGAAGAGTGGACTACCCAGGTTTGGGGAACCACTATAAAATCCTTGTGTCTCTTCTGTGTTGCTTGATTTTTTTCTGCATTTCTTAATTCATATTTGTGCTGTGATATTTATAACTCTAGTATTTTGTTAAGATCTATCCACTTTCAATTGGTATCAAAGCGAGGTTGGTTAAACATACCATACCTGATTGGTTGCACAGGCTAACACCTGAACCAAAAAGATCCTTTGATAGATCTTAAAAATCCCTTGAGTTTTATCATGGCACAAATTGCAGATTTTTCAAGCACCAGACTGCCCATGTGCAATCTAGATAAATTTGCACTTAGGAAGACAAGGATTAGATTTTATATGGACTCCATTGATGAAGACATTTTCATCTCTATTTTGTCAGGTCCTACAACACTATATGCAGCCTCAGATGCCCAGAAAAAGCTAAAGATTGCTGATGCAAAAGCCATGAACATCCTAGCACAATCAATGTCTGATGACATTTTTGAGGAAGTTGCTGGAAGTTCATCTGCAAAAGAAATATGGGACACACTCACAACAATGGCTGCAGGTTCAACTAAAGATAGCAGTCTAGAAGCTGACAACAGGTGTATATTTGATGATTCACCCAGCACATCTGTAGATGAAGAAGAGTTAAAAGCAAGAGAGTTCTGCCTCATGGCCATCAATGCCTCATGCAGCACTCTTGATGAAGAATCAGACTCTGAAGTAGAATCAGAAGAAGATCTATCTACCCTTGATTTTACACCAGAAATATTTGAAAATCTTAACAAAACTCCTGTTCAACATAATTCGTCGAACAAAGCTCGACGAAATCAACTCTATTCGTCGAACCGCGCTCGACGAACGCTGAACAGAGAATTTATCGTTAACTGGACTAGATTGTGTGGTCGACGAAACAAACCTGATTCGTCGAATAGAGCTCGACGAACTCACTCAAAATCATCAAACGCAAAATTTCGGGACAGAAATTTTTATTATAATCAAACTAAAAATCCTCCTGAATATTCTCTTATTTCTGATTATTATAAAAGAGAACCAGGACCCAAGGTTATCTGGGTCTAGAACCTTAACCCTTTCTTTGCAGGAAAAGGCATGGAAACCATATCCAGAGCTATGACAAGGACAAATTTCCAGGGGGAGATTGTGAATTCCAACTGCAAAGGGATGGAAGTAGTTTTCTTTTTGAATTTTATTTGTAAATCTACCAAAATCACTTTTAATTCAGGCAGATAACTTCTTTATGTTATATTTTATTTTACTTTTATGTAAATAGTGTCCTTACCCAAATAGGGGGAGATTGTTGGAACCCTAGTTTGTATTTGGGCAAGGATCACTATTAGGTTTGGTTAGATTGATCCAAATAATGTATAGTCATGGATCATAGGTTTGTCTCCAGCATTGCCTCAGAAGATCAGTTCAGAATTGCAGAAGAATCCAAAGATTTGCTAAGTCAATAATCAGCTCGACGATAGTCGAACTGCGTTCGACGAACGTCGAACGCCGGTCGACGATCTCTGAGTTTATTCTCTGAACTCAGGTCGACGAACGGTGTACTCAAGACAAGCTTTCTTAGCTCGACGAAGTTATTCAGCTCGACGAACTTCAGCCGAGTTCGACGAACGGCGAACTCAGGTCGACGATTGCAGACAGATTCTCAGATCGATGATATAGAGGCTCAGCTCGATGATCGGCGATCTCCAATCGACGAACACATTACAGTATCAGTTGTGGTCGACGAATTCTGTCATCGCTATTCAAACAAGTTACAGCTGGCAAAATAAATCAATACAGTTATGGAGATTACAGCTACCAGAATTAATGCTACATATAGCCGTTTGAAGAACCAATTAATTATGGAATACAATCACTGAAGGAGATCAATATATATACTGAAAGTTTCAGATCTCTCTTCATCCTAGTGTTCAAAGGCCTTAGCTTTCCAGACTCCAGATATTCAACATTTCAGCTATTGCTGAAATCATCTATTGCTGGAGTTCAACCTTTGAAGGCCTATCACCCTCAGCAAAGCTTCTCTTCCTGAAGATCTCAAGGATTCAGGGGGAGCTTTGACATCAACAATCCACATAGTCTTCTCAGCTGATTTGAGAAAGAGAAGACTTCCATCACTCTCTCACCCGCTCTCTGTAAAGGGTTTCTCAAACTCCCTTCAAAAGTTTGAGCTTGGTTTTTGAGCACCTTGTCAAAAGCTCATTGGTGGCAAGACACCTGATCAAAAAATCTGATTTGGTTTTTGAGCACCTTATCAAAAGCTCATTGGTGCCCAGGACACCTGATCAACTCATCCTGCAGTGGATTCCTACCTAGGGTGGTAGAAGAGTGGACTACCCAGGTTTGGGGAACCACTATAAAATCCTTGTGTCTCTTCTGTGTTGCTTGATTTCTTTCTGCATTTCTTAATTCATATTTGTGCTGTGATATTTATAACTCTAGTATTTTGCTAAGATCTATCCACTTTCATGCTAACATCAAGAAATGGAAGGTAGCTGATGCCAAGGCTATGAACATCTTAGCCCAGACCATGTCTGATGACATCTTTCAAAAGGTGGCTGAATGCAATTCAGCAAAGGAAATCTGGGATAAACTCTCTGAAATAGTCTCAGGCTCAGCTGATGAGAGAAAGGACAGGAGATCCCACCTCATATCTCAATATGAGAATTTCAAGAAGGGAGAAACTGAATCAGTTGGAGATATGTACAACAGGCTCAGTCTAATAGTCAGTGAACTCAGGACTTTGGATAAGGAGATATCACTAACTGAACTCAATGACAAAATTCTAATGTGCTTCCCTAGCACTTGGGATTCAAGAATCTGGCCAATCAAGGATGCCAGAAGTTTGAATGAGATCACCACAGAAGCTCTATTGGGTAAGCTCAAATCTTATGAGCTACTCATCAAGAATAGAGAAGAAGAACAGAAGGCTGTCTCACCAGCCACAAGAAAAGAGAAGACAATAGCCTTCAAGGCAACTGAAGATCAGCCTGAAGACAAAGTCACAGGCAATGATGAACTGCTCAGTCTGTTGGCCAAAAGATTTTACAAGATGGCCAGAAAGGACTTCAGAAGGAGATCATACTAGGAGCACGATAAGCCAAGGTATGATAAGTCAATTAATAATAAGGAAATTGTCTGCTTTGGTTGCAGGAAACGAGGGCACATTGTACCTGACTGTCCAGAGAACAAAAACAAGGACAGAAGGGACAAGAAAGAAAGAAGAAGAGAAAAGGACTTCAAGAAAAGTAACAATAGAAAACCCTCCACAAGCAAAAACAAACACACCAGAAAGGGGTTTGTTGCTGAATCCTGGAGTGAGACTGAAGAGGAGTCAGAAGCCTCATCCAGCTCCAGTGATGATGAAGATGATGCAGAAGAGAAGGAGTTCTGCATGATGGCAATCAATGCCTCTCAACATAATTCAGATGAAGAAGAGTCAGAGTCAGATTCAGAGACTCAACTTGAAGAAGATTAGGTAATCAGTTCTTTTGATTTCAATTCAGAGGACTTTAAATCTGAGTTTAAAGCATTATGTTTAGACCTGCTAAAATCTGAGAAGGAAATCATCTCTCTCAGAAATCATTTATCTGAACATAATACCTTAAAGTCAGAAAACCTCAAACTCTCTCAGGAGTTGGAGTGCTGTAGGGAGCAGATAGCTTCACTGAAAGGTGAGCTATCTGAGGCCAAGAAGATTGAAGAATCCCATAATGGGAGAAGCATCAAGCTGATGGACATCACAAGCACAGTGAACTCCAGATTTAATAGTATACTGGGCTTGGGTGCTTCATCCATCCAACCCATAGTTCTAACAACTCCAATCAAGTTCATTTCTGATAAAGGAAAGGGAGTTGTAGAGGTAGCTAGGAAAAATTCTGATCTGCCCAAGAAAACTAAGTCCAAGCAGAAATCGTCGAACGGAGATCGATGATCGTCGAACGCAGATCGACGATCTCAGGCAAAATCGTCGAACTCAGGTCGACGATCTCAAGTTCCTGAACTCTGCCATAGTCGACCGTCGAACGGAGCTCGACGATCTGACCCAAGATCGTCGAACGCAGCTCCACGATCGTCGAACAGAGGTCAGAGCTCTGGAAATTCTTTCAAGGGCAAATCAAAATCCAATCCTAGGGGTCCTTCATCCCAAATCTTTAACCCTTATACTGAATGGATTATACCTCCAAGGAGATATCATCCTGAAGGTTATAAGAGTCAACCTGGGATGTCTTTTATTTCAGAGTTTAAAGGTTATCAACCTAGGCACAAGGTAAACTGGGTCAAAAACAAAGGAATTATCTTATGTGCAGGTGAACACCTATCCAACATCTAACCAGCAATGGTACTTGGATAGTGCGTGCTCTAAGCACATGATAGGAAACAAGGACAACCTCACATCCTTTAGAGCCAAGCTTGGACCCAAAGTCATCTTTGGTGATTCAAACTTTGGACAAACTAAAGGATACGGTGCAGTCCAGATTGGATCAGCAACATTCAAGAAGGTAGCTTATGTGGAAGGACTGAAGCACAACTTAATAAGCATCAGTCAGCTATGTGATCAAGGCTACCAGGTGACCTTCAGTAAAGCATTATGCAAGATCAAGTCAGAGGACAACACAACTGTGTTGATAGGTAAAAGGAAAGATAACATCTATCTAGTAGATTTTCTTTCAACGGATGTAGATATTTGTCTGTTCAATTCTGTTTGTAGACCAAATATTTTATGGCATAAGAGACTAGGACACCTAAACCTTAGAGCTATTGCTAGGCTATCCAAGGACAACCTTGTTAGAGGACTACCTTCTGGCCCCTACAAGAAGGAAGGACTCTGCAGGGCTTGTCAATTAGGCAAGCAAACTAAAAATAGTTTTAAGTCACTTAATAAGAGTGATTCACCTAGGATATTGTATCTGTTACATATGGATCTTTTTGGACCCATCACAGTACAAAGCCTAGGAGGGAAATCTTACACTTTGGTAGTTGTAGATGACTTCTCTAGATTCACTTGGGTGTTCTTTCTGAGGAAGAAGTCTGATAACTTTAAGTGTTTGACAGAGTTTCTCAAATGTATACATATTGAGTTCACTACTCACATTACCCTGATTAGAAGTGATCATGGGACAGAGTTTGATTCTCTTCTTATGCAAGATCGAGTTCTGTTAGAGTGAAGGGATCATGCATACTTTCTCAGCTCTTAGAACTCCTCAACAAAATGGGGTAGCTAAAAGGAAAAAATAGAACCCTTATTGAATCTGCCACTACATTATTGTCAGATGCTCACCTTCCTCTATCCTTCTGGGCAGAGGCAGTGAACACCTCCAACTATGTGCTGAATAGAAGTTTGATACATAAACTAAAGGGAAAGACTCCCTATGAATTACTCAAAGGGAAGAAACCTAAAGTCGATTATTTTAGAGTTTTTGGTTGTATTTGCTATATACATAATAATGACAAGAAATATTTAGCAAAATTTCAAGCTAAAGCTGATGAAGGAGTGTTTCTGGGATACTCCATGATCAGCAAGGCTGATAGGATTTATAATAAATCATCTCTAAAAATTGAGGAATCTGTTAATATATCATTTGATGAATCTAACATGTCTTTCAAGGAGAAGATCTCTTCTACCATAGAACCTTTGCAGGAACACTCTCTTGTTGAAGACTTGAACAAGTTACAGGTTACTCAAAAAGAGGAAAATAGTGAAGATGAAGAAAGTATTCAACATATTGAAGAACAACTTGAAGAGCCAGTTGTTGTACCACAAGAGGAAACAACAACATAGGTTGGTGAACAATCAACACCCCCTGTTGATTTAGTAACATCAGGAGACCATCCAATTTCCCAAATAATTGGAGACATCTCAGCTGGTGTGCAAACCAGAAATCAGGTCAACCAAAACCTGTTGCACACCTGCTTCCTATCTCAAATTGAACCTAAGTCCATTCAAGGTGTAGAGCAAGATCCACACTGGATCATTGCAATGCAAGAAGAGTTGCATCAATTTGAAAGGAACAAAGTGTGGGAACTAGTGCCAAAGCCTAAGGATCACTCCATTGTTGGAACAAAGTGGGTGTTCAGAAACAAACTGAATGATCAAGGAGTAATTGTAAGGAACAAGGCAAGGCTAGTTGCTCAAGGATATTCTCAAGAAGAAGGAATAGACTATGACCAGACTTTTGCACCAGTTGCAAGATTGGAAGCCATCAGAATCTTTTTAGCTTATGCAGCACACAAAGGATTCAAGGTATATCAAATGGATCTCAAAAGTGCATTTCTAAATGGAGACATCAAAGAAGAAGTATATGTCAGATAACCTCCAGGTTTTATCTCTCCAACTTATCCTGATTATGTTTTTAAATTGAACAAAACATTATATGGTCTCAAGCAAGCTCCTAGAGCATGGTATGAGCCCTAGCATGCTTCCTTTTGGCAAATGGATTTATAAGGGGTAGAGTAGACCAAACTCTTTTCATTAGAACTCATAAGTCCCATACCCTACTAGTACAGATCTATGTAGATGATATTATTTTTGGTTCTACTGACTCAAAATTGTGCAGAAGGTTTTCCAACCTAATGCATTCTAAATTTGAAATGAGTAGCATGGGTGAGCTATCCTTCTTCCTAGGATTGTAAGTCAAACAACATGTTGAAGGCATCTTTATTTCTCAAACCAAGTATGCAAATGAATTGGTTAAGAAATTTGGCATATCTGAAGCATCTTGTATGAAAACACCTATGCCTACTAATGCTGTATTGGATGCTGATGAACATGGGAAACTTGTTGATCAGACAACATATAGAGCAATGATTGGCTCTTTACTATACCTTACAGCTAGTAGACCAGATATAATGTTTGTTATATGTATATGTGCTAGGTTCCAAGTAATCCCTAGAGAGTCACACATAACATTAGTAAAAAGGATTCTCAGGTATGTTAAAAGTTGTCCAAATCTAGGTCTCTGGTATCCAAAAGATTCAGCATTTGATTTAACTGGATTTTCTGATGCTGATTATGCTGGATGCAGAATTGACAGGAAAAACACCAGTGGAACTTGTCAGTTCCTTGGTGACAGACTTGTCTCTTGGTTTTGTAAGAAACAAACTTCTGTGTCAACTTCAACTGCTGAAGCGGAATATATGGCTGCAGGCAGTTGTTGTTCACAAATCTTGTGGATTCAAAACCAACTCCTAGACTATGGCTACAACTTAGAGAAGTCAAAAATCTTTTGTGATAACACCAGTGCTATTTCTATAGCTCAAAATCCAGTCCTCCATAGTAGGACAAAACACATAGAGATTAGACATCACTTCTTAAGGGATAATGTTGAAAAGAATAAAATTGAACTGCAATATATCCCAACTGATTTACAAAGGGGAGATATTTTCACCAAGCCCTTGGATGAAAAGAAACACACCTTCTTCCTAAATCAGTTAAGAATGTTAGATGGAGGAAGTCTTAAATAATATCCAAGATTTTAAAAGTTTAAAAATTGACCAAGACTAGGCAAACATCTTAATTTTTCTTAGTGTCTAGAGTTTTTCTGGTCTCTGAACTGCGCTTGACGATTTTCCCCCAGATCGTCGAACGGAGATCGACGATTTCCGAAATCGTCGACCTGAGTTCAGCGTTTCTCAGATAGTATGAACTATCTCTTCCGGTCAGCGATCGTCGAACGACGCTCGACGATTTTGTTCTCTGAATGATCGTCGAACAGAGCTCGACGCTTTCCAATATTGTCGAACGGAGATCAACGATATTGAAGACTCTTCAGATTCCTTTAGCAGCCCCGATCGTCGAACTGAGTTCAACGATCTTTCCTTTTCTGCGTCGAACCCTAATATAAAATTCATTTTTCGCCGTCGTTCTCCTTTTGTGCTTTCGATTTCTCTGCAAAAACTTTATTTCCCTCCAAACATCTCTGCACTTGGTCGTTTTGTTTGTTGATTCTTTGCAGGTAACTATGGACGTTTCTGTTGCTGTTCTCGCCGCCATGAAATTTGATGCCGGCTTTGACATTGACATGGAATCCTTCAGCACAACAGATCAGATTTTCCAAGACATCTTGGAGTTGTTTAAAGAGCAGAAACTTGCTGCAATCATGACCACAAGGATTAAACTTGCTGCTGATGAGATTAAAGAGTGGGTCTACACTGCCCACAACCAGGATCAAAACACAATTGTTGGATCAATTTCTGGCACCCAGGTACCCTTGACCCCAGCAATTCTGACAGAAGTTTTTGAGTTAAGTACTGGTGGAGATTCTGCTGATTTATCTGGAGAGGAATATGATGACTTGCTTGCAAGAATGGGTCATTCTGAGGCTAACCCTAGCAAGCTGCTGAAGAAGAATCTATCTGTGGAATATAGATTCTTGGCTAATGTAGTTGGGAAAGTCCTGTTGGCTAAGCACTCTGCCCATGATACCATTTCCAGGTATCAGCTATGCTTAATGGGAGCTATTGTGGACAGGAAGAATTTGAACTGGGGAGAGGTCTTCTTTGACCTAATCAAAAAGAAAAATAATAAGAGTTTTGTAAATTTTGGGAGGATTTTAGGTATTTTTCTACAGAACAGATGCCCTGCATTGCTAGTATCTTCTGGGATACACATTAATGCTTCCAAGAGACTGTCCTGTGCTCTATTTCGTAAATAGGATAGGCAGATCACCAAGCCCAGCAGGCCCTCTTCCAGCACACCTTCAGGCACCAGGACTATCATAGTCACTTCCCCTCAGGTCTCTGCCCCTGCAGATGACCTGCCTGCTGCTGCCTCTCCTCCTCCTCCTCCAATTTCATCCATTCCAATTCCATCCAACATTCAAACTCCATCCACTATCATCATCTCCAGCCCTTCTCCAACATCTATACCATCTCCAATCCCTACTCTACCAACAACAGAAGAAATATTCCATCCATTATACTCCTACCCTCAACCAGATATTGCCACATCACCCTCCATTCCCTCATTCAATCTCATTGATGCTTCCTTCATGGATGACTCACCCTCATCACCTCCTGAGCTGCCTTTCTCATCAACCTCTTACCAGGAACTGCTACAAGAAATCATTGATCAACCCACCTTCACACCATCAATCTCCATCCCATTATCTTCCATCACCACTTTACCCACACCTCAACCATCTCTTCCCCAATACCCCAGCTTTCCACTACCATCACCCATAGCTCCACCTCCATCCTCTACCTCTGCTCTAGTCACTGCTGAGCAAGTAGATCTTCCAGCCCTAGCTGACAGGATTTATGAATTGCTAGCCCCCAGGCTATCTCTTCTCTTGGAGACCTCCTTGGCTCCATTACTCTAGTCAGTGGCAGCTCTTTCTGCCAGGCTCTCCTCCTTAATTCCTCAGGCAATCCCTTTAGCAGTATGCCTTGATCTAGCTTTGTCTGAATCCAGGCAGGGGGAGATGCCCTATGAAGTGAGCTTGCCTGCTGTGTCTCCTATTTCTTCAGTTGTTGTTGCTGCTGCTGTTCTTCAAGATCCAGTTACACCTCCTGTTGCAGTCCTCTCAATAGACCTCAGGTCTCTGCTTTCAGAATTTGATTCAGCCTACTTCAGCTGTCTTCCAGAGAGAGTTGCTGACCAGCCCCCAGAGGATCTCTCCAAGGCCCTTGTGCCCTTCTCTTGTTATGACCCCAGCATCATAACTTCCTTTGTTAATTCAGTATATGCTGCTGTCCCTCCTGCTGAAGATAGTGTTGATGTTTCTGATGTTGCTGTCAGTCCTGCTGAAAATTTTGTTGATATTATTGCTGATACTGCTGATGAGTCAATTTCTGAGGATATGCAGATGACAGAGGCACATGATGTTGAGCCTTCTGTATTTACTGATGACATTCCCCCTGCTGCTGATATTGTTGTTTCTGAAAGTGAAACTGTTGCTGCCCCAACTGCTATTATTACTGCTCCAGAACCTTCAGTATCTGCTGCTGTTGCTGCTGCTTCAACTTCTGTTACTAGTTCTGTATCTACTGCTGCTTCAACCTCTGCTTCTGCTTCAACTACAATTGCTACAAGTGTTGTATCTGCTGCTGCTCCAATCACTGCTACTTCATCTGCTTCAACTCAGCTCAAGAAAGATTTGATGAAAAAGATTGATGCTCTTTATGATGATCAAAGTTCTGAAAGTGATGAGTTCAAGACTGATTCTGATGACTCCTCTGCCACCATTGCCAGAAAGAGAAAGTCAAGGAGCAAAGCCATGAAGAGAGTACCTCTAGCCAAAGTCAAGGACAATAATGATATTCCATATTATATTCTTCATGACTGCCCAATAACTGAGCACTAGATGGAGTATTCAAAGAATCAACTTAAAGCCATGAAGAAAAAGAGGAAATATGAAAAAGGATCTTCTCAATTTCAACATCCTCATCCTCCTCCACCACCTCCTCCTGATGCAGGTGTAGGTGGAAGTTCAGCTGCTCAACCCTCTGCTAGAAGTCAAACCCCCTATCAGCCACATGCCAGATCCTATCATAATGGAAGCCAGTCCAGGGGTTCTCAATCCAGAAGAGGAAACTACAGAGGAAATCAAAGGGAAGTCCAGGTTTATTTTAAAGGTTATTCAAGACAACATCCCTACTCCAGGGAAGGAAAAATCTCATCAGACACAACCTCTGGTCCTTTTCCCTATAAACTGAAGGAAGTAGTTTCATCCAGGCCTCCTCAAGATAATCCATCAAATAGATATGAGCCACCAGTGCCATTTGAAGATCCTGAAAACAATCCAACTGCTTGGACTACAAGGATGAAAGAGCTTGATGCACTGGACCAGATTAAGAAAGCTAAAGAGCAAGGCAGAGACTCCTCCAACATCACTACACTGTCTGAACAGAGAAAGAAAGAGTTGGAAAGATATGGTTCAAGCAAATTCTTTGATTCTGATAGATACATGGAGCTGCATCCTGAAGCTGTAGTTCCAAGGCCCAAATAGCAAACCTCTTTAGGTGCAGCAGATGATACAAGATCAAAGAAGGAAGCTCTCAACCCCAATATAGAAATCAAACTCATTAAGAGCAAGGAGAAGAAATGATTATGTAAGGTGACAATCTCTCTGATTTCTGATTATTATCTGGGATGATATATATCTGTAGTTCTGCTATGTCCAGCTTATTGCTTTTCTGTATTGTTGCTGTGTATGTTGTTATTTAATTTTTCCAAATTCTGTAAATTGTAATCCTAACCCAAATAGGGGGAGATTGTTGGAACACCCTATTACTAATTTGGGTCACGATCACTATGTCTCTAGGAAACCTGTTTTTGACCTCCTGTATAGATCTAATGGTCAATTAGAATTGAGTCTAAGGGTTAGAAGTCTAGGTTTGGAAGCTGCCCTAAAGACCAAGGATTTTCAGTTCGAGACTAAGTCATATCGTCGAGCTCAGCACGATGATTCGTCAAACTCCAATCGATGATCGTCTAGCTCAACTTCGACAGATCGTCGAACTCCATTCGACGATCGCTGAGCTCAACTTCAACAAATCGTCAAACTCCATTCGACGATCTGCTAGCTCAGTTCGACGATCGTGACTCAGTATTGGATCTCTATCTCTGAGCTTAGTTCGACGATCTTTGAGCTCAGATCGACGTTTTTCTGTTGCTGTATAAGTCCATATCGCTGAGCTCAGTTCGACGATAGCAGAGCTCAGTTCGACGTTTTATGATGAGTTAAAGGATTTTTCAAGATTCAAATTCAGGAGTTATTTAGCAATTAATTCAGAAGATTTTCTAGCCGTTTTCATTTATTTCTGGACCAAGTTTCAAGGGATTATCAAGGAATGTTTCTTTGGACTTTCCTCCAGAAGACATTTGCAATTAAGGATGCAATTAATGATAGGCCAACGGCTATTCTTGACAGAGGATGTTTTTTATTCAGTACCAGAGAATAAAAGACAAGATTTTTGAATCTCTCCATCACTTAGAACTCAGAACACAGACAAGAAGAACAAAAACAAAATATTCTCTGTCTCAAAGAATTCTCTCAAGAACACACATCCAAGGAGATCATCCCTCTGAAATCTTCTGATCTCTCTTGTCTCAAGTGTTCAAGGCCAACATCTTTCAAAGACTCCAAACACCTAACATTTCAGCTGTTACTGAAATCATCATTTGCTGGAGATCAACTTCTGAAGGCCTATCACCCTACAGCAAAGCTTCTTTTCCTGAACATCTCAAGGACTCAGGGGGAGCTTTGACACCATCAAATCCACATAGACTTCTCAGCTGCTCTGAGAAAGAGAAGACTTCCATAACTCTCTCATCCCCATCTCTGTAAAGGGTTTTTCAAACTCCCTTCAAAAGTTTGAGCTTGGTTTTTGAGCACCTTGTCAAAAGCTCATTGGTGGCAAGACACCTGATCAAAAAATCTGATTTGGTTTTTGAGCACCTTATCAAAAGCTCATTGGTGCCCAGGACACCTGATCAACTCATCCTGCAGTGGATTCCTACCTAGGGTGGTAGAAGAGTGGATGTACCCAAGTTTAGGGGAACCACTATAATTCCTTGTGTCTTCTGGCTTGCTTATATTTATTTTTTGTTTCTGGCTGTGATTGTTTTGTGATTAGTTTAGATCTGTGATTAATTTCTGTTGTAGGTTCTTCTGTGATTAGAATTAATAGTTGCTTCCCTGTTCACTCAGATTACAACAATTGTTATAAAAAGTTTTCAAGCACCATATACTCTATTCACCCCCCCTTTAGAGTATATCAGATCTAGCTGCTCTTTCACCATGATCGTTGAGCTGGAAACTGAACTACTGTCTCTTTTGATCTTTGCCTATTCGTCGGGCTGGTAGACATGTTCGTCGACTGGAGTTCAACAACTATTCTGGAGTTGTCAAATATTCTGTGTGTTGACTGATATCCTGTGTGTCGACACAAGTCTTCTGTGTGGTGTCGACATAGCCTTTCCTCAATGTCGACTGATGATCTGTATGTCGACACAAGTGCTTCTAGTGTCGAATTAGTTGGTGTCGACATATGCTCTAAGTGTCAACACAAGTCTTCTGGTTCCAGAATTCGTCGGGCAGAGAACTGAGATCGTCGACCTGAGTCTAGAGAACATAGTCTCGACATAATGCTGTAATAGTCCAAAGATTTGTCGACCAAAGAGTGGTGTTCGTCGAGCTAAGTCTAGAGGACCTTGAATTCGTCTAGCTGAAAATGATTCTGGACTTAGAGAGAAATTGATGAACCTCTGACAATAGAGTTGAAGTGGAAGTCCAGAATTCCTCGAGCAAAGAATGAAGTTCGTCGACCTGAGAACTAGGTTCGTCGACCTGAGTCTAGAGAATAGTCTGGACTTAGAATTCTGAATGTGGAATCCAAGGATCGTCGACCTGTGACTGAAGATCGTCGAGCTCAGCTCATAGAATATTTCTCTAAGATTGTCGAGCTGAGAACGACTATCGTCGACCTGAATTCGATGAACGTCGAACTCATTTTACTTAGTCTCTTGAGAAATCTCTGAATCTTCAGGAAAACTCTATGTCTTGACTCTCTGGCAGTCTGATGACGGCTTGTCCTTGTGATGTTGATACTGAGGACTTGGCCTAGACTCTAGGACACAACTTTGACCCTGGCTATACATGTTGGGTCACATCATCCTAAGTTAGTGAACCTAGCCCAAATCAAACTAGGGATCCAACAATCTCCCCATATTTGGGTGAGGTCACTAATAGACTCAAAATAAAAACATGAAGTAAACAAAACAGGAAAAAGATATAGCTGACAGAGATAATTAACACATGCAGTAGATATATTTACACAAAAGCTTTGTTCAGTCAATATGAAAAAGTTTAAGATAAAAAAACAGAAATAAAATGGTTCATATTTCACTTCTTCTACTTCTTCTCCGGATGCTTTGCATCCTTACCCTTGTCTCCTGGCTTGGTAAAGACTATTTCCCTGTTTGGATTTAAAGCTTGTTCCATAGTCATTGTCATGTCAGCAGCCCCTATAATCTTCAGAGATGTAGCTCTAGGAACCACTGCTTCAGGATGTAATTTCATATAATCATCAACATTAAAAATTTTGTTAGCCTTTTCAAACCTTTTCAGTTCTTCTCTCCTATATTTTGACATTGTAGTGTATTCAGTAATATCCTTCCCTTCAGCCTTTGCCTTGTTAATCATAGAGAGGCCTACTAGTTCCTGGAACCTGGCCATTTTGGCTGTGTTGGCTATTTCTGGATCTTCATATGGAACAGGAGGAGAGGGTGGTCTTTTAGGACTTTCAGCTTGTTGATGTTGTTGCTGCGGTTGATGTTGCTGTTGCTGTTGATGTAGCTGTTGCTGCTGATGTTGTTTTCCATAGGGTTGTTACCTGTGCTGGCTGCTTTCATGATAAGATCTCCCTTGATATCTTTGATATGTTTGAATAGGGGCAGATCTTTGAGAACTAGAACTAGAAGCACCAGCTGCCGGAAGAGGAGGAGGTGGTGGATCTTTTCTATACCTTTGAACTGGTGGAGGAGAGTATCTTCTACTCTTCCTCCTTTCCTTTTGCTGATTCTTAGATAGCCACATCCATGATGGCATCCCTTTATATGAAGTTATCTTTTGAATAATGTAGTAAGGGGTGTCATTGTTTGGATTAGGCTTAGGAGCAGGAGGAGGAGCTTTTCTTTTCTTTGATACTTACTTCTTCTTCTTTGTATCCTCCTTATCTGAATCGTCAACCTCATCTTCATCATCATCATTGTCAGAACCCTGAGGGTTATCATATAGATCATCCATAGCTTTCAAAGCTTTAGCAGAAATAGTAGGCTTTTCTTGAGCATGAGCAGGAGTTGCAACAAGAGTTGGAGTTTCAGCAGGAGTTGGAGTTTCAGCAGGAGTTGGAGGAGAAGCTACACAAAGATCAAAACTAACTTGGATAGAGCTTTCAACTACTGCCTTATTTTCATCTGCAATATTAGCCAAGATCAGTTCATCTAGATCTAGCATGGGAGAGTCATCCATTACAAAAGTTGGTGCTGAAGACATTAGTGAAGAAAAGGGAACATCCACTACTTCTGTAAGTGGAGTGACTACTGGCTGTGTAATATCAAAACTGTCCCTAAGTTGCTTAGAAACTTCTGCAGATATAGGGGAAGTGTGTGGTATAATAGCCAAGGATGGCTTAGTGATCTCAACTGGACTTTAGTGTAAGTGTACAGTATCAAAAATACTCAACAAATGTTCTAAATTAACTGTGGGATTAAGAAAGAAATCACCAATAGTATTAGGCTCTTCAGAGTCCGAGTTATCAAAATCCATATCAATTTCAATAAAATCAATCAAATCTTTATCTATGTATTCTGTACACTTTGCTGCTGTTGCTGAAGCTGGAGCATCTATTGCTGGAGCTGGAGTTGAAGCCTCTGGTGCTGTAGCTGCTGCTTCATCATCAGGCATCTCCCCCTACCTGGTTTCAGTAGGAACTGAGGCTAGGACCTTGGCTGAGGATAGGGCAGAGATTTTGTCAAAGAGGGAGGAGATGGTGGTAGCAATAGGTGTAATGGCCTCTGCTATAAGGGACTTGAGGAGGGGAGTGATTATGGAAATGATTGAAGATATGGTGGAGGGGTCCAGTGATGGAGTGGTAGATTATGTTATAGAAGGTGTAGAAGTGGGAACTATGGGAGGGATAGAAAGTGGAGCTTCAAGTATGTGAACATCTGAAGGGATGGTGGAGGTTTATGGGGATGGACGTGTGGCATCTTGCATGATGGTGTCTGTTGGTAGATGGTAAGATGGTATTGAAGAGAGATGTGGGGGAAGAGGAGATTGTGGTGGTGTAGGAATGTAGGTGTCATGGGGGGAATCAGGAGGTGTTGGTGGTTGATTATCTTGAAGAGGGGAAGATGGAATGTCAGTGATGTCAATTAGTGGAGATGGAGCTGGTGAAGCATGTTGAGATGGAGGTGGAGTAGGAGCATGACTAGGTTGTTGTGATTGTGGTGTTGAAGAGTTAATGGGAGAGGAATGGATTTGTGTTGCTGGAAGGGGGACTGAAAGAGATGGTGTTGTTGGATGAATCTCTTCAGCAGGCGGGGGAGTGGCTTTAACAGCCCTGGTGCCTTCAGAAGCTGGGGTGGAAGAGGTAGAACCCTTAGTTGGCTTGGTTATTGTCCTCTCCCACCTGCCAAATAAGGCACATGTGAGACTTTTACTGGCATTGATGAATATGGTCTGGGAGAGCAGTGATTCAGCAGCCTTCTCTTGTAAAACGATCCCTAGGATCCTTCCAAAGCATACTTCATTTTTGTTGTTTTTCTTCTGTATCAAATCAAAAAATATTTGTGCCCAATCCACTTGTTTCTTATTGGTGATTGTACACATGACTAGAAACTGGTGTCTAGTGATGTAATCATGGGTAATATGTTTCCCAAGCAGAACCTTTCCAACCAAATCCGCCAAAAACTTATAAGGGGCAGAGAGGTGTTTCTTTAAGAGTTTGTTAGGGTTATCTCCAGTATAGCCCATTAGGCCCAGCATCATGTCAGATTCCTCTATTTTAATTTTCAGTTGCTCTTCTTGATTCCTTAATCAAAAATTTCTGTTAAAATTGCGGGAGTTAAGGAGTCGGAGTTACCAGAAATAGTGTCTGTCATTGTATTCTCCTTTGTTGGCGATAGGGTGTAGACCCATTCCCTGATTTCAGTACTGTGTAATTTGATTCTTCGAGTCATCATAGTTTTGAGTTCTTGTTCTTCAAGGAGTTCTAGAATGTAAAGGAAGATGGGATCAGAGTGTTGAAACGAATCAAAATCCACATCAAAACCGGTATCGAACTTCATGCCTGCGAGAATGCTTGCTTGAATCGCCATGGAATCACCTGCAAGAGAGGCACAAAAATGGCGATCAAGTGCAAAGAAACAGAAAGCGCGGGACGGAGGTAGAAGAAAACCTAAATATAGGGTTTTCAAGAATATGAATCGACAGACTCCATTCCACGAAAATAAAAATAATTCTTCGAACTGAGATCGACGAAATAATTTTGAATGAAATAATTCGTCGATCTTATCCAAAAGACGGTTCGTCGAACTCCGTTCGACGAATTTATTCTGAAGCAAGTACGTCGAACTCCGTTCGACGAAACTTGTTTCACTCACAGAGAGTTCGTCGATCTCAGTTCGACAAATATCTCTCAAACTTTCCCCGGTTCGTCGATCTACGTTCGACGAACTTTGGAAAATTTGTCGAGTGCAGATAGAAATCAAATAAAGTCCTCTCCATTGATCAGTCCAAGTTGATTTACAAAGAACATATGATTTCTCTCATCCAGAGGTTTGGTGAATATATCAGCCCTTTGTAAATCAGTGTAGATATAGACAATCTTGATTTTATTTTTGTTTACACACTCCATAATGAAATGATGTCTTATATCAATATATTTTGTCCTACTATGGTGAACTGGATTCTGGGCTATGGATATAACACTTGTATTATCACAGAGTAGGGTTGAATTATTTAAGTTGAACCCATAATCTAGAAGCTGATTTTGTATCCAAAGCATCTGTGAACAACATCTGCCTGCTGCAATATATTCTGCTTCAGCAGTTGAGGTTGACACTGATGTTTGTTTTTTACAAAACTAAGATACTAATCTCATACCCAGGAACTGGCAAGTTCCTGAAGTACTTTTTTTATCTACCCTGCATCCAGCAAAATCAGCATCAGAGTATCCAGTTAACTCACATTCTGATTCAGCAGGATACCATAGGCCTAGATTAGGACAACTCTTTATATATCCCAGAATCCTTTTTAGTAAAATTAGATGAGATTCTTTAGGGTTCACCTGGAACCTAGCATAAAGACATATGGCAAATAAAATATCTGTCCTACTTGCTGTGAGGTATAATAGGGACCCAAAAATGCCCCTATAAAGTTTCTGATCCACAGGTTTCCCTGGTACATCAGAGTACACAATATCATTGGTAGCCATGGGAGTTTTCTTTGCTGAGGCATCAGCCATCCCAAACTTCTTTAGCATATTTTGCTTGAGAGATGAAGATTGAAAGATATGGTACCTAAACACCTAGAGGGGGGGGGGGTGAATAGGTGACCAAATCTTTTTAAAACTTTGTTGGCAGCACAACAATTTATAACACAGATTTCTGAATAAGTTCTCACAGCAAACACAACAATTCACAACACAGCACAATCACAGCACAGAATACACAAGATTTTATAGTGGTTCCCCAATCTTTGGGTACATCCACTTTCCCCCTTCGCCTATCTAGCAGTGTACTAGATTCGGCCAAACTTCTCCACTAGCTCAGAACCCAACTAGGTTCCTACACCTCAGGCCCAAAGCCTTACACTCAGCCACAAAGGCCTACACTCAGCCACCAGGCCTACACTCAGCCAATTAAGGCCTACACTCAGAGTTCTTCAACTCCTACACTCAGGCAATCAAGCCCTACCCTCAGCCTTTATAATATAGGCTTACAATTCTCTCAGATCCAATGGATCCTACAAGTTAAAATAGAAAGTACAATAGCTAACTCTACAACTCAGAAAATAAGAGAGGAGTTGAGAGATTCTTGAAGAGTTCTTGGAAGAACTCAGTTAGATCCAAACTGACTTAGCTTCCTTCAAAGCTTCTTGATTAGAACTGAATTAGTCTGAATCTTCTGCAGTTGTTCCTTGACCTCTGCTTCTTGAAATTCCAGATGACTCTGAATTCTTCTTCTCAGCCTTAGTTCCAAAGACTGAATACTTGGTTGGAGCTCTCTCTCTCCAACTTCTTAGATCTGCAGTTGAACTGACAGACCTTCTTGTGTTGATCCTCTGTGTATCACTTCTTGATTTAATCTGATCAACTACTTAGAATATTCTCACAAGTTGTAACAACAACAATCCTTCACACACCCATTTCTGTAAACAATGGGTGCCTATTTATAGGCTTCCTTCATGGTAACCGGCTGATCCGGTTCATAACAGACTTCTGATTTCTCTGACAGTTGCTGTAGACCGGCTGGATCGGCAGCTGTCATGTCAACCAGTCACTTCTTGAAATTCTCTAACTGTCAGATAGTGTCGAGACTTTCTGTTCTTAAGTGTCGACACTTATAGACTAAGTGTCGACACATGTTGTGTAAGTGTCGACACAAGTCTACAAGGTGTCGACACAATTCCTTGTATGTCTCGACACAGATTCTTCTGCATGTGTCGACACTGAAATTGAGTGTCGACACAAGTCTTGTTCTTCATTCTTTAACTGTATTCTTCTAAGTGTCGACACATGTTCTTTGTGTCGACACATCTTCATGTGTTGAAACTGTCAAGTGTCGACACTGCTTCTTGGTGTCGACACAAGTCTTCACTTTTGTTTCTTCAGCTGAGTGTCGACACATTCCTTTAGTGTCGACACTTGTACTTAGAATATTTTGTAACTTTTCTGTTCTTTGCTAAGTGTCGACACAGCTCCTTGTGTCGACACTTTCTTCAAGTGTCGAGTCTTCAACTAAGTGTCGACACATTGTGCTGAGTGTCGACACTTTCTTCAAGTGCTGACTCTCCTGGTTGTGTGTCGACACATTGTGCTGAGTGTCGACACATTCCTCAAATGCTGACTCTTCTGCATAGTGTCGACACATTGTGTTGAGTGTCGACACTTGTACTTAGATTCTGCAGACTTTTGCTGAGTGTCGACACATCTTCAAGTGTCGACACTTTCTGGTGTAGACTTAGCTCTTCTAGGTGTCGACACTTCTGCCAAGTGTCGACACTGCTTTTTTGCATACTTCTTCACTGAGTGTCGACACAGCTCCAAGTGTCGACACTTTCTGTCTGGTGTCGACTCTTCTTCTCAGGTGTCGACACAATTACTCCAAGTGTCGACACTGCTTGTTTGGGTGTCGACACAAGCTTTCTCAAGTGTCGACACTTTCCCTCTGGGTGTCGACACATGGACTTAGAAACTTTTAGCTTCAGTCTAGTGAATACCTAACCTGCACAAGTAACTCAAACACACATCAAATACATTATGATGTATATCATTGAGTTAGGTGAGGCTTCTTCAAATCAGGTACATTTGACCAATGTACCCAACAATCTCCCCCTATTTGGAGAAGTCATAACCCTTAGTCAATGATATACACCACTCATAATTAAAAATTATAAAATGATGTAAAACAGGTATATGTCAACAGAGTTAAACTTAAACATGTAATAAAGCACACATGTATACTCATACAGCATTACAGAACAAACAAGAATTAGACACATTCTACTAAACAATCATGAAATATATATTTATCAAAAATTGTTCATACATTGTTTGCAATATATTTTCAAAGATTTACAATAATGTTTAGATGTAACAGATTACAACATTCTTCAGTCTAAGCTTAGTCTAATTCTGCTCTGGTTCTTTTATGACTATGCCTTTTCCAGCTTGCACTTTGGCCTTTACAGCAGCAGCAGCAACAGGCTCAGCTTCAGCAGTCTTCTTCCCTTTGGAGTCCTTCTTCTTCTGTTCTTCAGCCTTGATTTTTTGCCTCTCAAAATAATGATAGGGCTTAGGAAAGTACTTGCTAGGCTCCACAGCTGTAGGAGGTAGCTTTCCTAACTTAGCCTTCCTTCTATGTTGGACAATGGCTTCCTGCCTACTCTCATGCTTCCTCCATTCTGCCTCTGAGAACCACTTGTTCCTCTCATGGGCATTGTCCTTGGCCGCTTTCCAGGCTGTGAGAATGATGTTCCTAGAAGTAGGGCTCCATTGTTCAAAATCTGGTTTTTGCTCAGCCAGTTCCCTGAACTTCTTCTTTGATAGCCTAGTCTCTTCTTCTTTGTCCAAAGCCTCTTGCATAGCTGCTGTAATAGGTTGAACAACCTTTTCCAGAACAATATTAGGCTTACCAGCAGTTGGACTATACATTGTGCTTGCATCAGCATGAACCATTTCAAAATCTGGAGGTGGATAGATCACCTGAGCTACTTCCTGTTGCTCTCCTCCAAGATATGCACTTTGAATACCAGATTCAGCTACATTGTCATCATCACACAGGGGAGGATAGCCCAGTGTAGCTCTGATGGAATTAGAAATCCATTTGGCATGGTCAGAGCTAGCTTTGACTAACACCCTCTCCCCCTTTATGACTTCTTGTTCAACATGGTCTCTTACATCATCCTTTTGGAACCTGATTTGGCTGTCCAAATACCTTATGCCATCCTTAAAGAAAGGTCTAAGCTTGGTAAGCTGTTCAGAAATGACCTTCTGTGAATCTTTAATGGCAGTCTTTACAGCAGCAATTTCTTCCTGAAATACTTTATCAAATTCAGCCTTGGCAGCAGCAGAGGAGGTTGAAGGTTCATCAGACTTATTCTTGAGTTCAGTGACTATTGCATTGTGAGATGCAGTCAAATTATCATTCATCCTCAATTGATTCTCCAGCACATAGCCTTGCTTTAGTGCTATATCATCCACTTGAGTCTTTATTTTCTCTTGGTGGGTTTCCAGATAGACCACTGCATTAGCACCCTTTGTAAAACAATCAGTCATCTCCTTTTTATTAAGGTTCATTTCAAACCTTATTGACTTGATGTCCTGTGCTAGATCTGATTGAAGTGCCTTGTGCCCTTCATCAACATAAGTTTCTATAGCCTTCCTTTGTTCATCCATCTTGATTTGCATTGCAAGCAGTAGAGCACTGTAATCAGTTGATGGAGCTTGTTGGACCAAGGAGTGTTGAGCAACTGTTTGTAGAGCCTTCTTGTAGCTCTGACTCCTTCTTTTGAAAACAAAGAATTGCTTCTTTTTAGCTTGGGCAGCCTCATCTTCAGACTCTGAAGTACTGGCTATATCCACCCTATCCTTAGGGCTTGATGGGTTTTCAGCTTGCACATCTTGTGCCTTCTCAGTGTCTAGCCTTATAGGCTCTTTCTGAACATCCAAGTTCTCCCCCTCAATAGCAACACTCTTCTCTTCATCAGCAGCAGTCTTGTCCATGTCAAAATCTTCTTGATCTAAATTCAGAAATAGATCTTCCATTGTATATTCTGGGGGTGACTGTGCAGGAGATGTACTGGTTTCATCAACTACTTCATCAGAAACTTGTGGCACAACAGCAGATGTGTCCTGAAGAACAACATCTGGTTTTGTACTTGCTTGCTGAATGTGCTGATGGACATCAGACAAATCAGAATCCATTACAGAAAAATCTAATATATTAAGGTCAGAAAGTACCTCTAGGATAATGAGAGTAGCTTGCTCACTCTCCAGTGTAGAGGGTTGTTCTACAGCTGGAGGCTCCCCCTGGCTTGGATCCTTGGGGCTAGCTGGAGGCAACTCCCCCTGGATCTCAGCTGGCTCTTGTGGAGCAGGTGACTTCTCTGCAGCCACATCTATTGGACTATCAGGAGTGAAAACAACATGTTCTTCACTGCCTGAGCTGCTGGAGGACTCCTGAGTCACAGCAGCAGTCTTCCTCTTCTTCCTGGGAGGAGAGTCTTTCTTTGAAACTTGCTTTTCTGGGGTTGGAACTTCTTTGGACAACACTCTTTCCCATCTAGAGAATATCCTTGAATCCATTCTCCTCATGTGATTGATTTTAGTTCCAGCAGCAGTGCTCATTACCTCTGGAATTGATCCAGCCAGGTAGAGACTTAGTATCCTGCCCAGATTGGGCTTCTTCAGACTTTCCTTCACTTTCTCAAATACAATCATAGACCAGTCTGTTTTGAGGTTGAAGATGATTCTGGTCATAATACTGAACATAGAGGCTGACACCCTGTCATGTCCTCCTGGTTTGCTTAGTATAACTTTGCCTACAACTTCAGACAGGAATTTGCCTTGATTATTCATTCCCTTCCTGTTGAAAACTGATCCTATTTTCATCTTAGGATCAAGACCACACCAGGTAAGTGCTTCTCTGGTCTTAGATGTGGTCACTTCCTCTTCTTCTTGAACTTGTAGGTAGCTGAAGTACCTTTCTCAAGGACTTGGGTGAAATCTTGACCTTGGTGCCATGCACCCTTGACTTGATTCTGTAGCCTGAGTCATCTACAGACGCTCCAGTAAGAAATTCTATAACTTCCTTCTTCCATATCTTGGTTGGTTCTTAAACCAAGAACTCCAATCCTGAATCGGTGACTAGGGTTATCTCCGATTTGATTTCTTGATCACCGCCGTCGAATGCACCTCGCACGAGCTCATAGCCTTCGTTAACGTTCTCTTCCAGCTTGGGAGCCATTAGGGTTTGGAGAATTAGTCTTTAGAGAAGAGAAATGTCGACACAAGAGTTTTGGTCTCGAAACTTTTGAAAGCGTGTCGACAAACAAAGACAGAATCCTATTTATACCTTTCTGGTTTGAAGACGAACAGGCGGGATGAATTTCTAAAGATGTGTCGACACTGTCAATAAGTGTCGACACTGACTTATAATGTCTCGACACACATGTGTCGACACAAGTTTAGTCAACAGATTTTATGTGTCGACACTTGGCTAAGTGTCGACACCACTATACTCGACATGTAGTCGAGACTTTACTTAGAAAATTCTGAGTAAAACTTAAGTGTCGACACTACATTGGATGTGTCGACACCTACTCGACATGTGTCGACACTAACATTCTGAAGTGTCGACACCAACTTCCTAGATGTGTCGACACCATTTTCCTGAAGTGTCGACACTTACTATTCTGTGTCGACATAGACTTGTCTATGTGTCGACACCTTTTTACTTAGCCAATTTTTAGTTCTGTAAACTTAGTCTAAGTTTATCATTCCTAGTTCAATTTTGAACCTATTGAACTTAGCTTCTTCTAAGGGCTTAGTGAACATATCAGCTATCTGATTATCAGTTCTAACATATTCAAGTGCAATATCATTTCTTTCTACATGCTCCCTAAGAAAGTGATATTTAATCTCAATATGTTTAGTTCTACTATGTGATACAGGATTATTAGCTATGGAAATAGCACTTGTAGAATCACAATAAAGTGGAGTTCTACTTACCTGAAATCCATAGTCTTCTAACTGATGTTGAATCCACAGAAGTTGAGCACAGCAACTTCCTGCAGCTACATATTCTGACTCAGCTGTGGAAATAGCCACACTAGTTCTGCTTTTTGCTGCTCCATGAAATTATTCTTCCACCTAGGAATTGACAGGATCCAGTAGTGCTCTTTCTATCTTCTTTGCATCCTGCAAAGTCTGCATCTGAATAGCCTGTTAGATCAAAATCTCCATTCCTAGGGTACCAGAGGCCTAGATAGGGAGTGCCCTTTAGATATCTCAAGATTCTCTTGACTGCAGTCAAGTGAGATTCTTTGGGGCAGGCTTGATACCTGGCACAAACACATGTAGCATACATAATATCAGGCCTACTTGCAGTCAAGTATAGTAGGGAGCCAACTATCCCTCTATACAAGGTTTCATCTACAGGTTTCCCTGCATCATCCTTGCTTAGAGACATACTTGACCCCATAGGAGTCTTCATGGTACTGGATGAATCCATACCATACTTCCTTATGAGTTCTAGGGTGAACTTGGACTGACATATGGATAGACCACTTCCAGTCTGTTTAACTTGGAGACCCAAGAAAAACTTCAGTTCTCCCATACTACTCATCTCAAATTGACTTTGCATAAGCTTTGCAAACTTTTTGCAAAGGCTACTTTCAGTAGACCCAAATATAATGTCATCTACATATATTTGGACAAGTATGACTTTGCCTCTAGATTCCCTAAGGAATAGAGTCTTATCTATTTTCCCCCTTGAGAACTTGTTCTCAATGAGGAAACTAGATAGGGTTTCATACCAAGCTCTAGGTGCTTGTTTTAACCCATATAATGCTTTCCTAAGTCTATAGACATAATGTGGAAGAGTAGGATCAACAAAACCTGAAGGCTGCTCCACATATACTTCTTCTTTCAAATTACCATTTAGGAATGCTGACTTCACATCCATTTGGTATACCTTGAATCCTTGATAAGTTGCATAGGCCAAGAACATCCTTATGGCCTCCAGTCTGGCTACTGGGGCAAAGGTTTGATCAAAATCAATACCTTCTTCTTGCCTATATCCTTTTGCAACCAGTCTTGCCTTATTCTTAATGATGACACCTTGTTCATCTAACTTGTTCCTGTAGATCCACTTTGTTCCTATCACATTGTGATCTTTAGGCTTAGGAACCAGATCCCAAACCTTGCACCTTTTGAACTGATTAAGCTCCTCCTGCATTGCTTCAGTCCACTGTGGATCTTGTATTGCTTCTTCAAATTTCTTTGGTTCTATTTGAGACAGAAAACTTGAATATACTTCAGCATTCTGATTTCTGCTCCTTGTCTGAACACCTTGTCTTGGATCTCCAATAATCAACTCTACTGGATGATCTCTTAGATGCCTGTTGGCTGGAGGCATCCTTACTTCTGGTTGTACTTCTTCAGCATCTTCATCATGCTGAGTTCCTTGTACTTCTTCAGCTCCTGGTACATGTAGTTCTCCCCCTGGACATATGCCATCTTCTTCTACTTGCTGTCTTGCAGCAGGTACATCTTCTATGGTTAGCTTGTCCATCTTCTTAGTAAGATCTGTGGGGCTGCACACACTACTAGACAACTCATTGTTAATTAGTTGTGACTCATCAAAAACTACATGCACAGATTCCTCTACAACTTGTGTAGTCAAGTTGTAGACTCTATAAGCCTTACTATTATTGCTGTACCCAACAAACACTCCCTCTTGGGACTTGGCAGCAAACTTAGTTAAGTAAGACTTCCCATTGTTAAGTATGAAGCATTTACAACCAAAGATCCTAAAATAGGACAGATTTGGTTTCCTGCCTTTCACTACTTCATAGGGGGTCTTGTTTAACCTTTTAGTGATGGTAGCCCTATTTATCACATGGCATGCAGTGTTAACTGCTTCAGCCCAGAAATACTCTGGCAGTGATGAATCACTTAATAGGGTTCTACCAGCCTCTATCAAGGTCCTATTTTTCCTTTCAGCAATGCCATTTTGCTGAGGTGTTCTAGGTGAAGAGAATTCTTGAAATATCCCATAGTCTTCACACAGCTTTGTCATGCTTTCAGACTGAAACTCAGTACCATGGTCACTTCTAATTTTGACCACTGTACAGTTCAATTCATTCTGAATTTGCTTAACAAAACTATAGAAGACACTAGGTGTTTCAGATTTCTGCTTTAAGAAGAACACCCAGGAAAACCTTGAGTAGTCATCAACAACTACAAAGGTGTAGACCTTCCTACCTAAGCTGTGAACTGGCATTGGACCAAATAGATCCATATGCAAGAGGTATAAACACCTCACAGCATCTTTGTTGTCTAAGCTTCTAAAGGTGGATTTAGTCTGCTTGCCCTTTTGACAAGCTGAGCAAATGCCATCTTTGACACACTTAACTTGAGGACCATTCCTCACTAACTCTTTGCTAAAGAGTTTGCTAATAGTCTTGTAGTTAAGATGTGCAAGCCTCTTGTGCCACTTGACACAATGAGAGACTGTCTCATCAGCTACAAGACAAACAGGAGAACCATTGTTCTCAAGCATAATGTCTAAACAGTAGACATTCCTCTTTCTATATCCTGTCAAAATGATCTCTTGATCACTTAACCTCTTGATATGACAACCATTTTTAACAAATGAGATGTCATACCCTACATCACTTAACTGACTTATACTAATGAGGTTGTGTTTCAACCC
The DNA here is from genome assembly GCA_039583875.1 of Platanthera guangdongensis. Taxonomy (NCBI): domain Eukaryota; kingdom Viridiplantae; phylum Streptophyta; class Magnoliopsida; order Asparagales; family Orchidaceae; genus Platanthera; species Platanthera guangdongensis. The sequence goes on from CM077155.1 coordinate 12,766,877, forward strand.
TTTAACATAAGCCACTTGAGTAATGGTAACAAGGTTTGAAGAGATGTTACCAAACCCTTTGATGATTCCTTTTTCAGAACCACCAAAGGTCACTTTAGGACCATTTTTGATTGGAATGTAGTCCTTCAGTAGTCCCCTAGTTCCAGTCATGTGTCTGGAACATCCACTATCCAAGTACCATGTAGGGGTATGACCACTTGGATTTACCTGCAAAACAAATTAATGAACCTTAGAACCCAAAGTAAACTTGGGTCCTTGGTGATTGTTAGTTTGCAATTTGACATAGCTACCTGTTGGCTTTCCAACAGGTAACTTGCTACTCAACTTGGCACTGGCATTGTGCCAACAATCCAAGGCAAAGTGGCCAACCTTGCCACAACACCAGCATTCAAACTTGTTGTACCTTTGCTTAGGTACAACCTTTGCTGTCTTGACTACAGCAGGCTTGTTGAATGTTGGGGCTTTGCCCTTGGACTTGGACTGATCCTGAACAGTCCTAGCTGGTTTAATAAAACCCAATCCAGCCTTTCCTTTATGATGAACAAATTCATCAATCAAGGGTAGCACTGATTTAGGTTTTGAAAACCTAGCAACTAGCTCTCTTTCCTTCTGGAGATTGATCTCCAATAACTTAATTTGATCATTTTTATAAGTGATAGTTCCCATCTGAATCACAGTAATGTGTTTCAGCCTGGCTACCTCATTGAGCTTTTGATCAAATTCCTTCTCAAAGTCTGTTGCAGCTGTCTTTAGATCAGCAATTTCCTTTGCCTGACTTTTGGCAAGGGACTTGCTTTTCTTATAGGCTTGCAACAGTACTTTATATTCATCTAAGAGCTGATGAATATCTCCCTCAGATTCAGAAACACTTCCATCACTTGATGAAGATGAATCTGACTCTGAACTAGAACTGAAATCTGAACTTTGAGTTGGACTTTGTACCTGACTAGGTCCTGGCTGCTCCAGGATTTTGGTACTTTCAGTCAATGCCATCAGTCCTTGGCACTGACACTCTTCTTGTTCATAGATTGATTCCATGATCTGCATAAACTCTTCTTCTTCTTCAGCAAATAGCCCTATGTAGGCTTCAGCATCTTTCTCAGTATCTGAAGAAGAAATGTCTGAAAGAGTCTTCTCATTCTTTGCAACAAAAGACTTCTCCTTCTTTCCTTTGAAGTGAGTCTTCTTTCTGTCACTGGATTCTTTTCTTCTCTCAGGACAATCTGCAATAACATGACCCTGTCTATTACAGCAGTAACATACTATCTTAGACCCAGTTGCCTTACTAGTCTTTGTCTTTTTCTTATCCTTCTTTGAAGGCTTCTTCTCCTGATACTGGACTTCTTTCCCTTTGGAATATGAAGGTCTGGACCTCCACTGTTTCTTCTTAAGGAATTTCTGAAAATGTCTGGTGAATGCAGCAAAATCTTCATCACTTTCACTGCTTGTAGATTTAGTGCTAACAGACTCATCAGATTCTGATTCAACTACCTCTGGAGGAGGAGTTGATGACTTAGTCCTGTTCTTTCTAGGTACTTCTGACTTAAAGGCAACAGTCCTTTCCCTGTGTTCAGTCCTTGTTGACTTTTCCTCCTCTTTTCTTACTGACAATTGCATCTCATAAGATAACAACTTGCCAAACAGTGTGGGAGGAGGAATTTCTCCCAACTTTGCCATTTCTCTGATGGCACAGATCTTGGTGTCCCAATCTTTGGTTAGGGACCTTAAGAACTTATCATTCAATTCATAGTTAGTGAACTCTCTTCCATAGGACATGAGTTCATTAACAATTCTATAGAACTTTTTGTAGCATTCAGTGATGCTATCTCCTCTTCCTTGCCTAAAGCTCTCATACTCTTGATTAAGCAAGGACTTTCTATCTTGTCTTACTTCTTCAGAACCTTCCATGTAGACAATGAGGGTATCCCACATTTCTTTTGCTGTTTTACAGTGAATAAGGTTCTGGAAGGTGGCATCATCAATTGCACTAACTATGATGTTCTGTGCCCTTTTGTCCATTGTAGCTAGGACAATCTCATCCTTGGTCATCTCAGAAAAATCCTTTGGAGTTCTCTGTGTAGCATCCAAGACTGAAATCTTCATGGGCACATAAGGCCCTTCTTTGACTGTGATGTAGATCCTAGGGTCAGAGGCCTCCATGAACAGCCTTACCCTTTCTTTCCAGATTCCAAAAATCTCTTTTCTGCATATGGGCAGTTTCATTGAACCCAATTCCTTGTGATTCTCTGAAGAACCCATGTTTCTTGATTTTCTTGAAACTGTGTGCTAACTTATACTGAATCTGCCAAACTGGATCTCCTCAGACAGTTATTCCTTTTTGAGGAACCTCGCTTTGATACCACTTGAAAGATATGGTACCTAAACACCTAGAGGGGGGGTGAATAGGTGACCAAATCTTTTTAAAACTTTGTTGGCAGCACAACAATTTATAACACAGATTTCTGAATAAGTTCTCACAGCAAACACAGCAATTCACAACACAGCACAATCACAGCACAGAATACACAAGATTTTATAGTGGTTCCCCAATCTTTGGGTACATCCACTTTCCCCCTTCGCCTATCTAGCAGTGTACTAGATTCGGCCAAACTTCTCCACTAGCTCAGAACCCAACTAGGTTCCTACACCTCAGGCCCAAAGCCTTACACTCAGCCACAAAGGCCTACACTCAGCCACCAGGCCTACACTCAGCCAATTAAGGCCTACACTCAGAGTTCTTCAACTCCTACACTCAGGCAATCAAGCCCTACCCTCAGCCTTTATAATATAGGCTTACAATTCTCTCAGATCCAATGGATCCTACAAGTTAAAATAGAAAGTACAATAGCTAACTCTACAACTCAGAAAATAAGAGAGGAGTTGAGAGATTCTTGAAGAGTTCTTGGAAGAACTCAGTTAGATCCAAACTGACTTAGCTTCCTTCAAAGCTTCTTGATTAGAACTGAATTAGTCTGAATCTTCTGCAGTTGTTCCTTGACCTCTGCTTCTTGAAATTCAGATGACTCTGAATTCTTCTTCTCAGCCTTAGTTCCAAAGACTGAATACTTGGTTGGAGCTCTCTCTCTCCAACTTCTTAGATCTGCAGTTGAACTGACAGACCTTCTTGTGTTGATCCTCTGTGTATCACTTCTTGATTTAATCTGATCAACTACTTAGAATATTCTCACAAGTTGTAACAACAACAATCCTTCACACACCCATTTCTGTAAACAATGGGTGCCTATTTATAGGCTTCCTTCATGGTAACCGGCTGATCCGGTTCATAACAGACTTCTGATTTCTCTGACAGTTGCTGTAGACCGGCTGGATCGGCAGCTGTCATGTCAACCAGTCACTTCTTGAAATTCTCTAACTGTCAGATAGTGTCGAGACTTTCTGTTCTTAAGTGTCGACACTTATAGACTAAGTGTCGACACATGTTGTGTAAGTGTCGACACAAGTCTACAAGGTGTCGACACAATTCCTTGTATGTCTCGACACAGATTCTTCTGCATGTGTCGACACTGAAATTGAGTGTCGACACAAGTCTTGTTCTTCATTCTTTAACTGTATTCTTCTAAGTGTCGACACATGTTCTTTGTGTCGACACATCTTCATGTGTTGAAACTGTCAAGTGTCGACACTGCTTCTTGGTGTCGACACAAGTCTTCACTTTTGTTTCTTCAGCTGAGTGTCGACACATTCCTTTAGTGTCGACACTTGTACTTAGAATATTTTGTAACTTTTCTGTTCTTTGCTAAGTGTCGACACAGCTCCTTGTGTCGACACTTTCTTCAAGTGTCGAGTCTTCAACTAAGTGTCGACACATTGTGCTGAGTGTCGACACTTTCTTCAAGTGTTGACTCTCCTGGTTGTGTGTCGACACATTGTGCTGAGTGTCGACACATTCCTCAAATGCTGACTCTTCTGCATAGTGTCGACACATTGTGTTGAGTGTCGACACTTGTACTTAGATTCTGCAGACTTTTGCAGAGGGTCGACACATCTTCAAGTGTCGACACTTTCTGGTGTAGACTTAGCTCTTCTAGGTGTCGACACTTCTGCCAAGTGTCGACACTGCTTTTCTGCATACTTCTTCACTGAGTGTCGACACAGCTCCAAGTGTCGACACTTTCTGTCTGGTGTCGACTCTTCTTCTCAGGTGTCGACACAATTACTCCAAGTGTCGACACTGCTTGTCTGGGTGTCGACACAAGCTTTCTCAAGTGTCGACACTTTCCCTCTGGGTGTCGACACATGGACTTAGAAACTTTTAGCTTCAGTCTAGTGAATACCTAACCTGCACAAGTAACTCAAACACACATCAAATACATTATGATGTATATCATTGAGTTAGGTGAGGCTTCTTCAAATCAGGTACATTTGACCAATGTACCCAACAAAGATGCCATCTGGGATCTGCTTCAATTGGAGACCAAGGAAGTAGGAAAGCTCACCCATGCTACTAATTTCAAATTTGGAATGCATGAGGTCAGAAAACCTCTTGCATAATTTGGAATCTGTAGAGCCAAATATAATATCATCCACATAAATTTGTACTAATAAAATTTGGTCCTTATGATGTCTAGTGAAAAGAGTTTTATCTACAGTTGCTCTTGTAAATTTATGCTCTAATAGAAAACTAGCTAAGGTCTCATACCATGCTCTTGGAGCTTGCTTTAGACCATAAAGAGCCTTATGCAATTTAAAAACATGAGAGGGGTAAGTTGGAGAAATAAAACCTAGAGGTTGTTGTACATAAACCTCTTCTTGTAGCACTCCATTTAGAAAAGCACTCTTCACATCCGTTTGGAAAACGTTGAACCTCTTGTATGCTACATAGGCAAGGAATATTCTTATGGCTTCCAACCTTGCAACAGGTGCAAAGGTTTGATCATAATCAATTCCTTCTTCTTGCCTGTATCCTTGAGCAACAAGCCTAGCCTTGTTTCTCACAATGACTACTTGGGCATCCAGCATGTTTCTGAAAACCCATTTGGTTCTAATAACTTGGTAGTTTTGGGGTCTTGGAACCAAATCCCAAACTCTACATCTATCAAATTGATTTAGTTCCTCCTGCATTGCAAGGATCTAGTGTGGATCCTGCTCAGCATCATGAATGGATTGAGGTTCAACCTGAGAGAGAAAATAGGCATGCATCAAATCTTGGGTGAGTTGATGCCTTGTCTGTACACCTGTTGATACGTCTCCAATCACTTGAGATCTGGGGTGATCCCTGAGTGTGACAAAATCAGTGGGTGGAGTTGGTTGTGCAACAGCATTTGGAATTAATTCCTCCTATGGAATTGTATTTGCTGTTGGTAGAGATTCATTTTATTCATCTTCTTCTTCTTCACTTTCTTCAATGGCTTGTGGAGAGGGATGAGTTGGCACCTCTTGGGTGAGGTTTAGTTCATCCAAGGTCTCACACAAGTGACCTGCATGTTATTATTGGTAGAAACTTCTTTCTCCTTACAATACATGTTAGTCTCATCAAATGAAACATGAATAGACTCTTCAATTTTTAATGTTGATTTATTAAAAACCGTATAGGCCTTGCTTACTTGGGAGTATCCTAGAAAAACTCCATCTTTAGCCTTAGCCTTAAACTTTCTAATGTATTTCTTGTTGTTATTGTGTATGTAGCAGGTACAACCAAATACTTTAAAATAGTTTATTTTAGGTTTCTTCCCTTTGAGCAATTCATAGGGAGTCCTGTTCTTTAGTTTGTGAATTAAGCTCATGCTCAGGACATAATTTGCTATGCTTACAGCTTCTGCCCAAAAGGTTAGGGGCATGTAAGCATCTGCAAGCAATGTACCTGCAGCTTTAATGAGTGTCCTATTTTTCCTTTCACCTACCCCATTTTATTGGGGAGTTCTAGGAGCTGAGAAGCAATGCCTGATACCTTACTTCTCATAGAACTCATGCATAAGAATGACTCAAACTCTGTGCCATGATCACTTCTGATCAATGCAACATGAGTAGAGAACTCAATCTGTATGGTCCTGAGAAAATCTATAAGAACCTTGAAGGTATCTGACTTTGATCTCAAAAAGAATACCCAACTGAACCTGGAGAAGTCATCTACTATAACCAAAGTGTAGGATTTCCCTACTAAGCTTTGTACAACAATGGGTCCAAAGAGATCCAAATGTAGTAAGTACAAAATCCTAGGTGAATTACTCTTATTAACAGATTTAAAACTAATTTTAGTTTGTTTGCCTAATTGACAAACCCTGCAGAGACCTTCCTTCTTGTAGGGACCAGAAGGTAGACCTCTAACAAGGTTGTGCTTAGATAGCCTAGCAATGTTTTTCAGATTTACATGACCTAGTCTTTTGTTCCATAAGTCATTCTGATTACTAGTTAAGTTAAGTAAACAGATATCAGTTTTGGCAGAAAGAAAATTTACTGAGTATATGTTACCTTGTCTACTTCCAGTTAAGACTGTTTAATTGTTTTTATCAATAATAGAACAAGTGAATGGGTAAAAGTATACCTGATAACCACCATCACATAACTGACTTATGGAGATGAGGTTATGCTTGAGTCCACTTACATATGTCACCTTTTTGAATGCGACAGCTCCTATTCTTACTTCTCCAAATCCTTCTGACTGACCACATTTGGAGTCACCAAAGATAACCTTTGGCCCCAGCTTGGACTTGTAATTGGTTAAGATATCCTTGCTGCCAGTCATGTGTTTGGAGCAGTCACTGTCCAGGCACCAAATTTGATTTACTCCTGGACAACTCTTCACCTGCAATAGAAAGCAGTTAAAGGTTTTTGACCCAGGTTACCTTGGGTCCTTTGTATGGCTGATAAGAAAAGCTAGAATTAACAGAGAATTCAGGTTGGGACTTATATCCTAGAGGGTGATATCTCCTAGGTGGTATGATCCAGTCAGCTAGTGGATTAAATAATTCCTTAGAAGTATTTAAGTTGCTGTTGGAATTATAGTTTTGATCAAGTCTTCCTGGGTTCGACGAATTGCTGTAAGCTCATCGACAAGAGTTCGACGAATTGGGTTGAGATCGTCGATCTCTGCCTAGAGAATGAACATGTTCATTCTCTGTGCCCCACGTTCGTCGACCTCTACTCGGCGATCCATACAGAGTTCGTCGATCGCAGTTAGTGATGAGTCCACTTTATATACCTATTTTCGGACTCATCTGGGCTTGTTTTTCGTCACTTGCACTTCACTTTTAGTTCATTATCATTTATATTTCATACTGTCTTTATTTCCATAGGAAGTGCACATTTTCGCCCGTGGTTGTGTATTGTGTTATTCTTTTAGTCTGTACACCTTTTTGTTATTGTCTGGAACGTCTGCACAGATTAGTGATTGGTTTTTCCTTTCGGTACAGGGGTTGTGTGCGTGTTCCGGGATGGTGGTGAAACAGGAATACTGCGCACGATCATGGGATCTAATACGCACGACCACTGGTCGTGCGCCCCTGATCGTGTGCACTACTCTACGTTTTCCAAAATCAGCCTGGGGTAAGCGCACGACCACTGGACATATTGCGCACGACCACCGGTCGTGCGCCACTGATCGTGTGCATTGATTCCTCATTTCTAGAGTCCTGTCTGGGTAATCGCACGATCATTAGACTTAGTGCGCACGACCACTGGTCGTGCGCCACTACTCGTGCGCATTATCCCAGTTCTTCTTCCTGATATTCCATGCCAATGCGCACGAGCACAGGAAATAGTGCGCACGACCACTGGTCGTGCGCCTGTGATCGTGCGCATTGTTCATTTCTGCTTTTGTATAAATAGTGCAGGTCTCGCCCTAATCCAAAGATCCGGAGATCGCTCGACTTTTCTCCGCCATTTTCATCTCCGAGGAAGGGTTCCGCCGTTCCCCTTCATCTTCCACCCTAGGGAGGTGCTTCGGGCAAGATTTCACCGCCAAATCCAAGTCGGAGCTTCCTCTCGGCCTCCTCCTTCATCCTTGAGCTACAAGAAGAGCTTGACCTAGCTTTCTCCACCAAGCTAGGAGAAGTTGTTCCATCCTCCACCGGATTTTGACACGAAGAAGACGGGCCATTGGAAGGTGGTGATAGCCCTTCTCTACCCCGGACGCATTTGCGGACCGAGCTTGGATGCTGATTGACAACCCGACGACTCCAACCGTGAATCCTCAGCAAGGCTTCGGATCCGATCGATTTCGCACACTCTTTTCTTGATTGGTTGTTGAATGTGTAGTTGAACTCTTGTATTTTATGAAGTTATGCTTAGTGTAATATACGTTTATGTGTAATCATGTCTATGTGATTGTATGTTTTCGTTATTTACTTGAGGTGCGCCTATTTGTCCATCCACCATCCATCCGCCCTTGCCGCACTAGCAATTGCTAGTGGCGTGCGTAGCGAAGAGGTGCATACGACTCTCATTCCTCCATTCTCTTCACCTCATCCGAAGCCTACTCGCCCATCCGCTTAGTGATTCGGTGCATAGCGGCCCGACTAGTCTTCCATCCCGCCTGGCGAAGCATCGCATAGCGGCGTTGCATAGGAGTAGTTGATAGTGTTTTATTTTCTTTGTCCGCAATATCAAAGCCCCCATCGTTACCTCCGACCTAAGGACTTCAATCTCAAGTCTTCCTCAAAATTAACTCCACCTTACTGTGTTCCTTGAGAGATCGATACTTGGGAAAACTCTCCCATTTTATATTACTTGTGCGACCGGTTCACTGCCGTGATCTTAAGCATCAGGTTTTTGGCGCCGTTGCCGGGGAACACAGTCGTGTGAGTTTTTGGAGAGGGAGACGTGAGATTGCTTTCCTTTTCCTTTGTTTATCGCTTTTGTTTTGTTCTATTTCTGTTTTGCATGCCTTTTTCTTGTTTCTTTAGGCACTTGTAGTAATATATTGTTGGATTTAGTAATTTGCACAATTTATTTTGAATCTGCTGTTTCGACACCATGTGGGGATATTCGTATGCCCAATGTCGTTGGTGTGGGAAGCCTTCCCACGCTAGTCATGAATGCCCTACGAGAGATATTGAGCATAAGCCTCAGCGCACAATGCATGACATGTTGTATTCGTACAACCTTTCGAACACTGTTCCCCGAGCTTATGGTCAATCGTCCTCGCCACATACACCGTTCTCCTATTCCTCTCCGGCCCCATAAGGACCGCAGCGTAATGGGAGAAAGTTTTTATATTGTCGTAGAACAGATCATGTCCTGAAGGATTGTGCCGAGTACCTCCGTGTTATGGAAGAGGATGATGACCCGGACATCCGGATCATCCCGACTCCTACCCTTGGTGGCACACATTCATCATCTGGTTATGTGTCCCTGTCACCTTCATTTGTTAAAGGGAATGATATGGACACAACCACCAGATGTGTGACTGATCTAGGCTTCGACATGGCTGAGCCCATCTCTCCTGTGTATACATCTCCAAGCGTGGAGCCGATTCTTTGTGAGGAACCCGCGCTTGACTTTTATCCAAGTAAAGTTATTCCGCCTTTTGTGCATTCTACTTCAGTCGCCTCTGGCGACATTTTCGACAATGCAACACAAGTTGAGGCTTGTGATACATGGGTTGTTTCCACTCCCATGGAGGAGGACAACCTTCTTGGTGTCGAGGATTCTCCCTTGATACCAAAGGAGGAAGTCCAAGTCTTGGTGGAGGCCTCTATGGATCCAGCCGAGCCTTGTAGCATTGTCGAGATTCCTGACGATATTTTTCTACCTCAGCCTTTGGGGAGTGAAACCGGGATCACTCCACCGATTATTTCTTTATGTTCTTCGTCTCTTTTATTTCTCGATCCCCCTTCCTTATCTGAGCCTGTGCAGGTTGAATCTCCACGGGTAAGTTGGGTTGACGTTGAGCCTTGTGCTCAGGTTGTCGACGAGTGTATCCTCTTGTGTGAGGAGGTTCCTACCTCCTTCACATTGGAAGCCCCTGTCGTCACCTTCGCCCACAGCGAACTTGTGGTGGACGAAACCTTGCTAGGCAAGGATTTGTTTTGTGGTGAGAAGAGTGAGGACCAGTGCTCCTTCTCTTCTTACTTCCTATTTCCTCTACCTGTGTTGGGCAGGTATTACTATTTAGGTAGAGGGGTAACTGTTCTATCGCCGTATCTGTACCCATTACCGAAACGGATATTGGAACAGTTACCTGTGCATTTTTCTTTTCATAGACCCATTAGCTAGAACCTTTTCATAGCCGAATAAGTCGTGCTGGGATGACAATAACCCCAGTACTTATCTTTCATTTTCTGCATTTTCTTTTTCATGTCTATTTTATTTTAGCATTTCTTTTTGTATATTTTTCTTTTGTTTTTGCGAAGCTCGCCCCTGCAGGTATTCATGGCAAATCACATTGGCGGGGTTCTGATTCTTCGTATGGCGGACCTGCTTCAGGTTTCCACGCGTCTTCTGGTATGCTCACTAGCTGAGCATGGGGTAAACTCTTCCCTTAGCTCTTTATGATTTTAATTTCTCTACCTTATGATTTGTTGCTTAGTTTAAGTCTGGGGGAGAGCTACTTTTGTTACCTTTTGCACGTGCACATCTCATATGCATACTAGAAGCCTTTATTGTTTTATTTTGATTAGATCATTGCATCACACACCACTGCACCCACATGAGCGCGTGCTTAGCTTTTTGCGTGCTGCGAGTTAAACTCATTTCTTCGTTAGATTTGGGAAAATTATGGTGCTGACATAGGATTGTGAGACGGAGTAAAATGTTGGCCTTGTTGTGTTTCTAGTCAACTGCTCTCGTCTCGTGTAAAAATTCGAGTAGATTTAATTTTTCTGTATGCTTATAGTTTTATATCTTTCTATTTGCGTAAAGACTTTTTATTCTACTCAAAAGTTGGTGAATCCGGTGTGAATCCGACGGTAGCTTAGGGATGTGTGTAGACGGCCGTTAGGTTCGTATTGTTCGAGTCTAGAGGATGGATAGTCTTTCTCGTTGGCTAAGAACTTGCCCCAAGCTATTCTTGAAGCATGGGTATAGGTTAGTCATGCATGAGCGTGATGTAGGCCATCATTTTGGCCCGGTTGAGCTTTGTACCATTCCTAACGTCTTATTCTCGCTAGCCCCGTTGTGCCTACCCCTCCTTTTGATTCAGCTCCATCATGATTTCACCAAAGCCTCACAGCCGATCCTAGTCGCACTCCCAAGTTGAGCTTTAGTGTTTACATTTTAATGTTGAGATGTGATTTGGTGATTTTACTTGTGATTATGTGGATGTGCTCCAATGTTATATTTGCTGAATTGTGAAAATAAAATGAAGAAAAAGAAAAAGAAAATTATTTGTAAAGAAAAAGAAAAAGTAAAGAAAAAAAAGTGAAAAGAAAAAAAGTTTTAATTGAAAATCATTTTGGAAATGAGAATGTATTTGGAGTAGACGGTACACACACCCATATTTGAAAAATTAAGTCTGGGGGTGTGGTGTACCCGCATGTATTTTGGCTAGCTGATAGATTCATTTTATACTAGCTCATTTGGGTTAGGTGCATAGCCTTCATGTTTATCTTTGTTTACCTCACCGAAACCTAAGCCCCATCTCTTCACCTAAAGTCCTACTGATTCGTGTGTGATCCAAACCAGTACCGTGAAGAGAATGCGAAAGGGCAAGCATATGGTCACCGACATTGGTGGATTCCTTTGGAGGTTATCCGGAGCCCCGATCTTTGGCAATGCTCTCCTAGCGATTAGTCCACTTTATCCTTACGCATGACTGGATGATTCACCGTGATTCTATTTTTGAGTAATAATAAAATGTTGCTACGCATTGTGAAAAATATAAACTATTCTGCATACTTAGAAATTTCTTCTATTATATTTTTACGTGCGCGAGCATGCAACTTCGCATGGTACTTCGTATCGCAATTTCTTTGTTAACTAGTATTTTTCCCTATCTGCTTAGATTTTGTTTGCTCGGGACGCGCAAACAGTTAAGTCTGGGGGTGTGATGAGTCCACTTTATATACCTATTTTCGGACTCATCTGGGCTTGTTTTTCGTCGCTTGCACTTCACTTTTAGTTCATTATCATTTATATTTCATCCTATCTTTATTTCCATAGGAAGTGCACATTTTCGCCCGTGGTTGTGTATTGTGTTATTCTTTTTGTTATTGTCTGGAATGTCTGCACAGATTAGTGATTGGTTTTTCCTTTCGGTACAGGGGTGTGTGCGTGTACCAGGATGGTGGTGAAATAGGAATACTGCGCACGATCATGGGATCTAATGCGCACGACCACTGGTCGTGCGCCCTTGATCGTGCGCACTACTCTACGTTTTCCAGAATCAGCCTTGGGTAAGCGCACGACCACTGGACATATTGCGCACGACCACCGGTCGTGCGCCACTGATCGTGTGCATTGATTCCTCATTTCTGGAGTCCTGTCTGGGTAATCGCACGATCATTGGACTTAGTGCGCACGACAACTGGTCGTGCGCCACTACTCGTGCGCATTATCCCAGTTCTTCTTCCTGATATTCCATGCCAGTGCGCACGAGCACTGGACATAGTGCGCACGACCATTGGTCGTGCGCCTGTGATCGTGCGCATTATTCATTTCTGCTTTTGTATAAATAGTACAGGTCTCGCCCTAATCCAAAGATCCGGAGATCGCTCGACTTTTCTCCGCCATTTTCGTCTCCGAGGAAGGGTTCCACCGTTCCCCTTCATCTTCCACCCTAGGGAGGTGCTCCGGGCAAGCTTTCACCGCCAAATCCAAGCCGGAGTTTCCTCTCGGCCTCCTCCTTCATCCTTGAGCTACAAGAAGAGCTTGACCTAGCTTTCTCCACCAAGCTAGGAGAAGTTGTGCCATCCTCCACCGGATTGTGACACGAAGAATACGGGCCATTGGAAGGTGGTGACAGCCCTTCTCTACCCCGGACGCAGCTGCGGACCGAGCTTGGACGCGGATTGACAACCCGACGACTCCAACCGTGAATCCTCAGCAAGGCTTCGGATCCGGTCGATTTCGCACACTCTTTTCTTGATTGGTTGTTGAATGTGTAGTTGAACTCTTGTATTTGATGAAGTTATGCTTAGTGTAATATACGTTTATGTGTAATCATGTCTATGTGATTGTATGTTTTCGTTATTTATATGAGGTGCGCCTATTTGTCCATCCGCCCTTGCCGCACTAGCAATTGCTAGTGGCGTGCGTAGCGAAGAGGTGCATACGACCCTCATTCCGCCATTCTCTTCACCTCATCCGCAAGCCTACTCGCACATCCGCCTAGTGATTCGGTGCATAGCAGCCCGACTAGTCTTCCATCCCGCCTGGCGAAGCATCGCATAACGGCGTTGCATAGGAGTAGTTGATAGTGTTTTATTTTCTTTGTCCGCAATATCAAAGCCCCCATCGTTACCTCCGACCTAAGGACTTCAATCTCAAGTCCTCCTCAAAATTAACTCCACCTTACTGTGTTCCTTGAGAGATCGATACTTGGGAAAACTCGCCCATTTTATATTACTTGTGCGACCGGTTCACTGCCGTGATCTTAAGCATCAGTTAGACGAATATATATAACTATAGTTTGCATTCAGAGTTCGTAGATCTGGGTTCGACGAACTGGCCCCATTTCGTCGATCTGAGTTCGACGAAAATTACTGAACCTTGTTTTTATTAGGTGTTTTCTGGTTTTTGGTTTTCTGTTCTACTGTCTTAGAGATCTTTTCTACTATTTGTTTGTCATTGACTTTTTCTTTGCCTTTAACAAATTCAGATTTTATTGGAGTTGATAAAATGTTCTTCCTGAGAATGGGGGAAAACCCTATGGAGCACCCAAGCCTTGCTTGCCACTAAGTCTAGCATTAACAGTACTTGTGATATCCATCAGCTTGAGGCTTCTCCCATTGAGAGTTTCCTCAAGTTGTTTGGCCTCACAAAGCTCAGTTTTTAATGAAATTATCTTAACATTTGCTAAAGTTAATTCATATTTTAACCTAATGTTTTCAGGTTGAACATCCTCAAAGTTTCCTAGTTTTTCTCTAAGAATTTTAATTTCTTTTTCAGAGTTAATCAAATCTATGCACATTAATTTGAAATCAGATTTAAATGTTTCAAACCTGTAGTCAAAAGAGGACATTACCTGATCTGCCTCTGATTCAAGCACTCCTTCATCTTTAGATTCTTCTTCTTCTGAGTGACTTCTGGAGGCATCAATTGCCATGAGGCAAACCTCCTTTGCTCTTTCTTCTTCCTCATCTTCACTGGAGCTTGAAGATGTTGACTCATCTTCTGTCTCACTCCAGGTCTCATCCACAAATCCCTTTTCCTTCTTGTGCTTGTTGGAAGAGGGTTTGCTAGTGTGCTATCTTCTGGTTTCCTTCTCTCTTCTCTTCTCTTTCTTCTGGTTTTCTGGACATTCAGAGAGGAAATGCCTAGGCTTTCTACATCCATAGCACACAACTTCTTTGGTTGGTGTCTTGTCATATTTTGGCTTGTCATCTTTTCTTGCTGACTTTCTCTTGAAATCCTTTATGGCCATCTTGAAGAATCTCTTAGCAAAGAGACTTATAAGCTCTTCATTTGATTTTGCAGTCTCTGTCTCTTCAGTGGCTTTAAAAGCAATACTTTGCTCTCTTCTGGTTGCTGGAGGTGTTCTTTATTCAGCTGCCGCCCTGGTCTTTATCAGCTGTTCATATGACTTCATTTTACCTAATAGAGATTTAGTTGAAATCTCATTCAGGCATCTGGCCTCCTTGATGGTCCAGATTCTTGTATCCCATGAGCTTGGGAAGCACATCGGGATCTTGTCATTCACTTCAGTAAGAGTGATGTTCTTATCCAAGGTTTTTAGCTCATTAATAATTGAGCTTAAGCTATTGTACATGTCAGAAACTGTCTCAGCTTCTTCCTTCTTAAAGTTCTCATATAGGGATATAGGATTTGATCTCCTATCTTTTCTCTCATCTGCTGAGCCATCCACCAATTAGTTTAGAGAATCCCAAATGGATTTTGCTGAGGTGCACTCAGTAACCTTCTGGAAAATATCATCTGACATAGTTTGTGCCAGGATATTCATAGCTTTAGCATCTGCAATTTTTGCTTTCTTCTGGGCTTCAGTCCACTCAGGTGGTGGGACTGCATTGTTGCTGGAAGATGTTGTAGATGTAGATGCCTATGGGGGACCTGTCAAAATTGAATTGTAGATGTCTTCATCAATGGAATTCATGTATAACCTAATTCTTGCCTTCCAGATGGCAAACCTATTAAAGTTGCAAACTGGAGGTCTAGTGCTTGCAAAATCCTTGTTCCGTGCTATGTCTGTGTTTCTAATATAAATAAGAATAAAGTGATGTGTAGATCTAACAAAGTATCTTTTGGTTCAAGATTTAACTTGTACAACCAAAGGAACCCTCTCTGATACCAATTGAAAGTGAGAGTTAGATCAGAAATACTCTAGAGGGGGGGGGGGGTGAATAGAGTATGCTTCAAAATTATTAAGAGCTATTACAGCTTTTGCTGTAAATTAAAAGTACAGAATTAATAAACTACCAAGCAATAAATCTAAAGCACAAGCACAGCAAGAACATAAGAAAATGAGGCAACCAGACGACATAAGAATTTCATAGTGGTTCCCCAACCTGGGTACATCCACTCTTCTACAACCCTTGAAAGAATCCACTCAGGTTTTTGATCAGGTGCCTGACACCAATGAGCTTTTGATCAGGTGCTCAAAAACCAACCCAAGTCTTTTGATCAGGAGACTTACAACCAAGGAATCACTTTTGAAGGGAGATGACAACCCTTTACAAAGGTGGGGGTGAGAGATGATTTTGTCTTCTCTTTCTTAATATACAACTGAGAAGACTGTGGATTTGATTATAGCTTAAAGCTCCCCCTGAGATGTAGAATGAATCAGGGAAAAATAGGAGCTAAGCTTCAGGGTGATAAGTCTTCAAGTTGAATCCTTGACCAGCAAAAGTCTTCAGGAACTTCTTTGACAGATTGAACTGAAGTTGTTTTTTGAAGTGTCCTGGAGTACTTCAAGAAAGAAGACTCTTGATATAGGTATTGTTGTTGTTCTTCTTCAAGTGCTGATGTGCTTCTGGTCAAGAACTTCTGTGTATCAGAGAATGCTTCTTCTTTGATAGGGCTGATTATCCAAGATTGAATGTTTGTCTGTAACCTCTATATTTTTCTCAGTGAGCTATGCTCTGTGTTTTTCTTTCTCAATAATGCTTGATTCTCTCTATCAGTCTATGTGTCTGTGTCTCCGTTATACTCTTATTCTCTGTGTTTTGAAAATTTGAATGCATCTGCAATTAATGCTGACAGCCTTGAGAATAATCGGCATTGATTTATTTCCCCAACTGTCCCATGGAAAAACGACAAGCAATAATCCTGGAGAAGTCCATAATTAATTCTCCTTCTAACGGTTATAATCAGAGAATGTTAGAGCATTAATTACTCAGGAATTATCGCATTAGAGTGGGGACAGAAGGCCAGAAATAACTAAGACTGGAATCGTAGAGCAATTGGCAGAATTCGTCGAACTGAGTCCACAGTTCGTTGAGCTGAGATGTTGTATTCGTCGAAGAGACGGCTTCTATTCGTTGAGTTGAGTTCCATGATCGTCGAGCTGGAAACTGAACTGCTGTCTCTTTTGATCTTTGCCTATTCGTCGGGTTGGTAGATATGTTCGTCGACTAGAGTTCAACAACTATTCTGGAGTTGTCAAATATTCTGTGTGTTGACTGATATCTTGTGTGTCAAAACAAGTCTTCTGTGTGGTGTCTACATAGCCTTTCCTTAATGTCGACTGATGATCTAGATGTCGACATAAGTTCTTCTAGTGTCGACTTAGTTGGTGTCGACATATGCTCTAAGTGTCGACACAAGTCTTCTGGTTCCAGAATTCGTCGGGCAGAGAACTGAGTTCGTCGACCTGAGACTAGAGAACATAGTCTCGACATAGTACTGTAATAGTCCAAGGATTTGTCGACCAAAGAGTGGTGTTCTTCGAGCTAAGTCTGGAGGACCTTGAATTCGTCGAGCTGAAGATGATTCTGGACTTAGAGAGAAATTGATGAACCTCTGGCAATAGAGTTGAAGTGGAAGTCCAGAATTCGTCGAGCAAAGAATGATGTTTGTCGACCTGAGAACTAGGTTCGTCGACCTGAGTCTAGAGAACAGTCTGGACTTAGAATTCTGAAGGTGGAATCCAAGGATCGTCGACCTGTGACTGAAGATCGTCGAGCTCAGCTCAGAGAATATTTCTCTAAGATCGTCGAGCTGAGAACGACTATCATCGACCTGAGTTCGACGAACATCGAACTCATTTTACTTAGTCTCTTGAGAAATCTCTGAATCTTTAGGAAATCTCTATGTCTTGAGTCTCTGGCAGTCTGATGATGGCTTGTCCATGTGATGTTATTACTGAGGATTTGGCCTAGACTCTAGGACACAACTTTGACCCTGTCTATACATGTTGGGTCACATCATCCTAAGTTAGTGAACCTTGCCCAAATCAAACTAGGGATCCAACTGAGTTCACACCTACTTGACCTGGAGGAGACATTCACGACCTTTCAGAAGTTCAAGATGAGGCTGAACCTCCAGAAGTGTGTCTTTGGGGCAAGCCGAGGCAAGTTCCTTGGGCACCTTTTGACCCCAAAGGGGGTAGAGCCCAACCCGGATAATGTGAAGGCCATCGTGGAGTTAGAATCACCTCGCAATGACAAAGAGGTTTAGAATTTGACAGGAAAGCACGCCGGGTTGAGTCAATTTCTCTCCCGTGCTGAGGAGAAGTGTTCACCCTTCTTCAAGATGCTTCAGGGGAGCCAAAAGTTTGAGTGGACAGAGGAATGCGAGGAGGCTTTTTGGGCATTAAAGGCTCAACTATCCCGGGCGCCGCTCCTTCAGAGCCCAAAGGATGGGGAGGACCTAGCCTTGTATGTTCGGGTAGGGGTAGAGGATGTAGGTTTGGTATTGGTAATGGAAGAAGGGAAGAAATAGCTACCCTCCTATAATGTCAATAGGATATTGAAGAAGGCGGAGCTCCTCTACCTCATCCTAGAGAAGTTAGCTTTCTCTCTAGTCGTCTCGGCCAGTAAGCTCAGGCCATATTTCCAAGCTCATTCAATTAAGGAGGTGACAGACCATCCATTGTGCAAGATTTTTGAGGGGCTGTATCACTCAGGGCGGTTGGCCAAGTGGTCCATCGAGCTCAGTGAGTTTGATGTCTCTTTCGTACAAAGGCTCTCCATCAAGGCACATGAAGTGGCTGATTTCTTGGCTAACTAAGTCATAGAGTTTGAAGGAGAGGAGACACTGAAAGAAATTGTACCTAATCACCTAGAGGGGGGGGGGGTGAATAGGTGACTTAATATTTTTAAAACCTTTTAGCAGATTGCAGATTATATCACAGATTTATAACTAATTCTACACAGCAGTCAATCAACAATCACAGCAATCAATCAAGCACATAGAGACCAAACAAATTTATAGTGGTTCCCCAAGGTTTGGGTACATCCACTTTCCCCCTTCGCCTATCTAGTAGTGTACTAGATTCAGCCAAACTCCTCCACTATCTCAGATCCTCAGATCTTACACTCAGAACCCCAAACAGGTTCCTACAGCTCAGGCCCAAGGCCCTACAACTCAGTCTTCTCCAAAGACATACACTCAGCTTCTTCACAAAGCCTACACTCAGCCACAACAGGCCTACACTCAGCCACAACAGGCCTACACTCAGAGATAAGAATCTCCTACACTCAGGCACACAGGCCCTACCACTCAGCCTTTATAATTACAGGCTTACAACTCAGATCCCTAAGGATCCTACAAGAAATATAAAATACAAAGTGTATATACCTACAACTCTGAATAGAGAGATGAGTTAATAGGTTCTTGATGAGTTCTTGAAAGAACTCTGCTGAGAACAATCTCACTTGGCTTTTCTTCAAAGCTTCTTGAATGTAGAACTCAATAGGATTGATTCTCTGCAGCTGATCTTCAATCACTGCAACTTAAGATTCAGAACTTGGTCTGAACCCTTCTTCACAGCCTGGTTCCAACGGCTGTCTTCTTGGATGGAGCTCTCTCTCTCCAACTTCTTAGATCTTCACTTGATTCTTCAATGAATAGCTAGATCTTCTTTTCTTTTTCAATCACTTGATCATCTGTTTCTGTAGACAGTATAAGCCTATATATAGGCCTTCTTCATGGTAACCGGCTGGTCCGGTTCCTAACTGATTTCTGACAACTTTGACAGGTGTAGTAGACCGGCTGGAATGGCAGCTGTCAAGTCATCCAGTCAGTTCTTGAAAAATCTGTAACTGTCTGAAAGTGTCGAGACAGTCTGTCTTTAAGTGTCGACAATTATAGACCAAGTGTCGACACAAGTAGACTAAGTGTCGACACTAGCCTTCAAGGTGTCGACACAACTCCTTGTGTTGTAGAATTCACTTCTCGACACAGCTTCTTCAATATGTGTCGACACTGATATTGAGTGTCGACACAACACTTTGTTCTTCATTACTTTGTTGAATTCTTGTAAGTGTCGACACAACTCCTTTGTGTCGAGACATCTTCATGTGTTGAACTTGTTCAGTGTCGACACATCTTCTTGGTGTCGACACATGCCTTCTGTGTTGATACTTGCTGAGTGTCGACACAACTCCTTGTGTCGACACATTCTTCTTTTGTTGAGACTTTGGCTGAGTGTAGACACATCTTCTTTGTGTCGACACTTGTACTTAGAATTTTTGTTGAACTTTGCTGAGTGTCGACACAACATCCTAGTGTCGACACTTTCTTCATGTGTTGAGTCTTCTGCTGTGTGTCGACACATTCTTCATTGTGTCGACACTTTCTACATGAGCTGAGTCTTCTGCTATGTGTCGACACATTGTTCATTATGTCGACACTTATACTTAGACTCTGCTGACTTTTGCTGAGTGTCGATACAGTCTCCAAGTGTCGACACTTTCTGATGTTGACACAGTTCCTCTAGGTGTCGACACTACTGTTAAGTGTCGACACAGCTTCACTGGATTTTTCTTCATTTAGTAGGCTGTGTCGACACTTTCTATCTGGTGTAGACTCTGCATCCCTGGTGTCGACACAAGTACTCCAAGTGTCGACACAGCTTGCCTGGGTGTCGACACAAGTCTTCTTAAGTGTCGACACTTTCTTTCTGGGTGTCGACACATGGACTTAGAATCTTTTCATCTTTCCCTGCAAATACTTAACCTGCACAAGGCAACTCAAAAATACATCAAATACATTTTGATGTATATCATTGAGTAGGGTGAGGTTTCTTCAAATCAGGTACATTTAAACCAATGTACCCAACAATCTCCCCCTATTTGGAGAAGTCATAACCATTAGTCAATGATATACACCATACATAACAAAATCACAGTATGATGTAAACAGGATTATACAATCAGGGAAAGTACATAACATGTATTAAACAAACATGCATACACAGATATCATCTCAGAACAATTATGAAATAGATTTATTATACAACACATTGTTCTAACAACTTTGTCATATTCATTTTACAAAAGTTTACAGACTGTTTTAATACAGGTGATTACATAGTAAACTTAAGATAATGCTATTCTATTTTTGCTCAGCAACCTTGATCACTATTCCCTTTCCAGACTGTATCTTGGCTTGTACAGGGGCTTCAGCATCTTCAGCAGCAGCAGGCTTCTTGCCTTTAAGATCCTTCTTCTTTAGCTCTTCAGCTTTGATCTTTTGCCTCTCAAAATAATGATAAGGCTTGGGAAAGTACTTGCTAGGCTCCTGGGCAGTAGGAGGTAGCTTTCCCATCTTTGCCTTTCTTCTATATTGCACTATGGCTTCTTGCCTGGTCTCAAGCTTTCTCCACTCTAGTTCAGAAAACCATTTGTTTCTGTCATGAATATTATCTTTGGCAGCCTTCCAAGCAGTCAAAATAATATTTCTTGAAGTGGGGCTCCACTGTTCAAAATCAGGCCTTTGTTCAGCTTGCTCTCTGAACCTCTTCTTAGACAATCTAGCTTCATGTTCTTTCTGCAAAGCTTCTTGCATAGCCTCAGATACTGGCTGAACCACCTTTTCTATGATGACATTCTGCTGTCCCTCAGGTGGGCTATACATTGACTGTATATCAGCTTGTACCATATCAAAATCTGGAGGAGGGTAGATTACTTGAGCCACTTCAGGTTGCTCCCCTCCTAGATATGCAGGATGTATCCCAGATTATGCTACATTGTCATCATCACATAAAGGAGGATAACCAAGAGTTGCTCTGATAGAATTAGAAATCCACTTGGCATGATCAGAGCTGGCTTTGACTAACACCCTCTCCCCCTTTATGACTTCTCTTTCCATGTGATCTCTTAGATCATCCTTTTGAAATCTTACTTGGGCATCCAAGTAGTTTACTCTATCC
Source organism: Platanthera guangdongensis (assembly GCA_039583875.1). Lineage (NCBI taxonomy): Eukaryota > Viridiplantae > Streptophyta > Magnoliopsida > Asparagales > Orchidaceae > Platanthera > Platanthera guangdongensis. Next base: position 12,788,262 of record CM077155.1, read on the forward strand.
TTAAAGTAAGGTTTCAACCTTTGGAGTTTTTCAGTGATCAACTTCTGAGAGTCTTGTATAGCAGTTGTAACAGCAGTTAAGCTCTCTTGCAAGTGCTTATCAAACGTTTCTTTGGCTGTGGCACTTTCTGCAGACTGTGCAGTGGCTATATTCTTTATCTCAGTTACAATAGCATTGTGAGAAGCTATCGAGTTATCATTCATTCTGATTTGATTCTCCAGTACATAGCCTTGCTTTACTTCAAGTTCATCCACTTGAGCTTTAATTTTCTCTTGATGAGTAGCTAGATAGACTACTGCATTCCCTCACTTGTGGAAGCAGTCAGTCATCTCCTTCTTATTTAGATTCATCTCAAATCTAATAGACGTTATGTCCTGGGCCAGGTCAAATTATAGAGACTTATGACCATCATCCATATATGTTTCAATGGCTTTCTTGTGCTCATCAAGCTTTATCTGCATAGCAACCATCAAAACACTGTAATCTACAGTTGGTGCTGGCTATAGTGCAGGCTGTGGTGCTATAGTTTGTAAAGCCTTCTTATAATTCTGGCTCCTCCTCTTGAATACTTGAAATTTCCTTTTCTTTGCTCTTGCAGCCTCCTCACCTTCAGAGGCTGAGGTGCTTGCTATTTCTACCCTCTCCTTAGGTAGCTCCTCAACATCCTTTGGCTTCTCAGCTTCTTGCCTTGAAGTTTCTTCTAGAACTTCCACTTGCTTCCCCTCAACTTGGGCATTCTCCCCCTCAGCAGCATCACTTTCCTTCTCAAAGTCTGCTTGGTCCAGATTAAGGAAGAGATCTTCCATTGTAAATTCTTGTTGAGGTTGTGGTGGAGAAACTCTTGGCTCATCAACAAAATGATCAGACACTTTTTGAGCTGCAACAGATGTGTCTTCCATGACAACATCTGGGTGTTGGCTATCAATCTGAGGTTGCTGATTAACATTAGATAAGTTGTCAATTATAACTTAACTCTTAATAAGGAAATCTAATTGATTGATTTCTGAGATTACCTCAAGAATGGTTTGAGTGGCTTGTTCACTTTCTAGTGGAGTTCGCTCTTCCACTACTAGAGGCTCCCACTGGATAGAATCCTGGTGAAGTGGGCTTGCCTGTGGTAGCTCCCCCTGCCTCTCAGCATCATCTTGTCTTGCTGGAGATTGTCCAACATTTCCTTCTGCTTCCTCATCAGGAGTGAACACTACTTGTTCTTCTGAACTGCTGGATGATTCTTGAGCCACTTGGGCTATCTTCTTCTTCTTCTTTTGAGGAGTTATTTTCTCAGGAGTAGGCAATTCTTTGGTCAAGACCCTATCCCATCTTGAGAAGAGTCTCATGTCCATTTTTCTCATGTGATTGATCTTAGATCCAGCAGTTTGACTCATTACTTCTGGTATACTACCAGCCAAGTAAAGACTGAGTATCCTACCCGAATTGGGTTTCTTCAGACTCTCCTTAATCTTCTCAAAGACTACTATAGACCAATCAGTTTTCAATGTGAAGATAATCCTTGTCATAAGATTGAACATATGGGATGATACCCTGTCATGCCCTCCAGGCTTACTCAAGATCACCTTGCCAACAATTTCTGAGAGAAATTTACCTTGACTGTTCATCCCCTTTCTATTGAATACTGATCCAATTTTCAGCTTGGAATCCAGTCCACACCATGTTAAAGCTTCTCTGGTCTTAGAAGCAGTAACTTCATCTTCTTCCTTTGTCCTTGGTAGGTTTAGTACCTTCCTTAAACTCTTTGGTGAGACCTTCACCTTTTCTCCATGAACCCTTGACTTGATCTTGAATCCAGAGTCGTCTAGGGTGGCACCATTCAGAAATTCCAATACTTCTTTCTTCCAGATCTTAGTCGACTCTGAAACAAGAAAATCTAAGCCTGAGTTTGCAACTAGGGTTACCACATCCTTGATCTCCTGTTCTGCGTCATCAAACGCATGCCGCACCAGTTCATAGCCTTCATTTACGTTATCTTCGAGCTTTGGCGCCATTAGGGTTTGAAGAATTTGAATTGAGAGTAGAGAGGTGTCGACAAACAAGTTTGGTCTCGAAACTTTTGTGAGCGTGTCGACAGACAATGTTGAAACCCTATTTATACCTTTCTAGGATTGAAGATGAAAGGGCGCGCCAACTAACTTAAATTGTGTCGACACTGTTGATAAGTGTCGACACCGACTTATAATGTCTCGACACCTATGTGTCGACACAAGTTTAGTCAACCGAATATATGTGTCGATACATATTTATGTGTCGACACCACTTAGCTCGACACATAGTCGAGACTTTACTTCACTAATTCTGAGTAAAGCCTAAGTGTTGACACCACCTTGGATGTGTCGACACCTACTTATCATGTGTCGACATTAATTTTCTGAAGTGTCGACACCAACTTCCTAGATGTGTCGACACCTTTTCTCTTAAGTGTCGACACCAATGTTTTGTCTCGACACAGACAACTCTGTGTGTAGACACTATTTTACTTAACCATTTCTATAAACTTATTCTAAGTTTATCATACCTAATTAAATTTTAAACCTATTGAACTTGGTTTCTTCTAAAGACTTAGTATACATATCAGCTAGTTGATTATCTGTCTTAACATACTCTAGTGAAATATCTTCCTTTTCTACATGTTCCCTTAGAAAATGATATTTTATTTCAATATGTTTAGTTCTACTATGGGAAACAGGATTGTTTGCAATAGATATAGCACTTGTAGAATCACAAAATAGTGGAGTTCTACTTACTTGAATACCATAATCCTCAAGCTGATGTTGTATCCATAGAAGTTGAGCACAACATCTTCCTGCAGCCACATATTCTGATTCTACAGTGGAGATAGCCACACTTGTTTGCTTCTTGCTACTCCATGAAATCAGTCTTCCACCTAAGAATTGACAGGTACCAGTTGTACTTTTCCTATCTTCCTTGCAGCCTGCAAAATCTGCATCTAAATAACCTGTCAGTTCAAAGTCCCCATTCCTAGGGTACCAAAGGCCTAGATAAGGAGTGCCCTTTTGATATCTCAGTATTCTTTTGACTACTATCAAATGAGACTCTTTAGGGCATGCTTGGTACCTAGCACAGACACATGTAGCATACATGATATCTGGTCTACTTGCAGTCAAATAGAGTAGGGAGCCAACTATCCCTCTATACAAAGTCTCATCTACAAGTTTCCCTGCATAATCTTTGCTAAGAGACATACTTGACCCCATAGGAGTCTTCATGGTACTGGATGATTCCATACCATACTTCCTTATCAGTTCTAGGGTGAACTTAGACTGGTATATGGATAATCCATTCTCAGTCTGTCTAACTTGGAGACCCAAGAAGAACTTAAGTTCCCCCATACTACTCATCTCAAATTGTCCTTGCATTAGTTTTGCAAACTTTTTGCAAAGGCTACTTTCAGTAGACCCAAATATGATGTCATCTACATATATTTGGACTAGTATTATCTTGCCTCTGGATTCCCTAAGGAATGGAGTCTTGTCTATTTTCCCCCTTGTGAATTTATTCTCAAAGAGGAAACTAGACAGGGTTTCATACCAAGCCCTAGGGGCTTGTTTTAACCCATACAAAGCTTTCCTAAGTCTATATACATAATTAGGTTGAGTTGAATCAACAAAACCTGGTGACTATTCTACATAGACTTCTTCCTTTAGATTACCATTCAGAAAGGCTGACTTTACATCCATTTGGTATACTTTAAATTCTTGATAGGTTGCATAGGCCAGGAACATCCTTATGGCTTCCAGTCTGGCTACTGGAGCAAAGGTTTGATCAAAGTCAATACCTTCTTCCTGCCTATATCCTTTAGCAACCAATCTTGCTTTGTCCTTGACAATTACTCCATGTTCATCCATCTTGTTCCTAAAGATCCACTTGGTTCCAATTATGTTGTGGTCTTTTGGTTTAGGAACAAGCTCCCAGACTTTGCACCTCTTGAACTGATTCAGCTCTTCTTGCATTGCCTCTATCCAATGAGGGTCTAGTATGGCTTCTTCAAACTTCTTTGGCTTTACTTGGGATATAAAACTGGAGTAGAGTGCTGCACTCAGATTTCTGCTCCTTGTTTGTACCCCTTGTCTTAGATCACCAATGATTTGATCTGCTGGATTATCTCTTAGATGCCTATTAGCTGGAGGCATCCTGGCTTCAGGTTGAACTTCTTCAGTTTCTTCAACTTGCTGCACTCCTTGGACTTCTTCTTCATTAGGTACATGTAGTACTCCCCCTGGACAGCAGCCACTATCTTCTACTTGCTATCTTGCAGTAGGTTCTTCTTCTATAGTGAGCTTGTCCATCTTCTTAGTTATACCTATGGTGCTGCAAATACTACTAGACAACTCATTGTTAATAAGTCTAGTTTCATCAAATACTACATGTACAGACTCTTCTACAACTTGAGTAGACAAGTTGTAGACTCTATAAGCCTTACAATTGTTGTTGTACCCAACAAAGATCCCCTCTTGGGACTTGGCATCAAACTTAGTCAAGTAAGACTTTCCATTGTTAAGTATAAATCACTTACAACCAAAGATCCTGAAATAGGATAGGTTTGGTTTTCTTCCTTTCACAATCTCATAGGTGGTCTTGTTATGGCTTTTAGTAATGGTAGCCCTATTAATTACATGGCATGCAGTATTAACTGCCTCAGCCCAGAAATATTCTGGTAGAGATGTGTCACTTAATAGGGTTCTACCAGCCTCAATCAAGGTTCTATTTTTCCTCTCAGCAATGCCATTTTGCTGAGGTGTTCTTGGTGAAGAAAACTCCTGAAATATCCCAAATTCTTCACATAGTTTTGCCATACTATCAGACTGAAATTCTGTACCATGGTCACTTCTTATCTTGACCACTGTATTGTCTAGTTCATTCTGAATTTGTTTGACAAAGCTATAGAAGATACTAGGTGTTTCAGATTTCTGTCTAAGGAAGAACACCCAGAAAAACCTTGAGTAGTCATCTACAACCACAAAGGTATAGACATTCCTACCTAGGCTATGAACTGGCATAGGACCAAAGAGATCTATATGCAAGAGGTATAAACACCTCACATCATCTTTGTTTTCAATGCTATTAAAGGTGGATCTAGTCTGCTTGCCCTTTTGACAAGCTGAGCATATTCCATCTTTAATACACTTAACTTGAGGACCATTCCTCACTAACTCTTTGCTATAGAGTTGGCCAATTATCTTGTAGTTGAGATGGGCTAGCCTCTTGTGCCATTTCACACAATGAGAGACTTTCTCATCAGCTACAAGACACACTGGAGAACCATTGTTCTCAACCATAATGTCTAGGAAATAGACATTCCTCTTTCTATTACCTGTCAAAATGATCTCTTGATCATTTGACCTCCTGATATGACAACCATTTTTAACAAATAAGATGTCATATCCTAAATCACTCAGTTGACTTATACTAATAAGGTTATGTTTCAAACCTTTAACATAAGCCACATGAGTAATTGTAATATGGGAGTTAGAAATGTTACCAAAACTTTTGATGATTCCTTTTTCAGAACCACCAAAGGTGACTTTAGGACCATCCTTGATAGGTGTGTAGTCCTTTAGCAATCCCCTAGTTCCAGTCATGTGTCTGGAACATCCACTGTCCAAGTACCATATTGGGGCATGGCCACTTGGACTTTCCTGCAAAACAGATTAGTTGACCTTAGAACCCAAAGAATTCTTGGGTCCTTGGTGCTGGTTAGTTTGCCTCTTAACAAAGCTACCTGCAGGTCTTCCAACAGGCAGTTTGCTACTCAACTTTGTTGGGTTTCTCTATGAGGATGGCACAACGCTTGTGGACGCAGCGGAAAATAAAACATCAAGAAAACCCCAAAGAAATGGGATCGGGCCATGATAATTGAATCAAGAAGTTAACAGACAACTATGCAAAATTACCTCGGTGGCGTTGAGTCACAACTCAACGGAGATGCTCCAAACTTTGTATTCATGCTGGTGGCGAGTTGTACGTGGAATAATGTCCACGTTTCTGCAGAAATCCACACGAGCGGGAGACCACCGAACTATCCGTCGCACGGATTATCGGGAAGGAGAAAGACCGCACCTTGCTTTCCCACGGACTGCTAGGTCCGCGCCAGGGATTGCAACGCCAGCGACGATCGCCGGAGAGAAGGAGGTCGACGGAGCAAACACGGCGGCAGCGGAACACTTCCGTCGGCGGCGGGATTCAGGATCGGCGGAACGATCGCGGGACGTAACTCTTCCGTCGCGGGTTTCGATCAGTACGCAAGGAACAGAACAGATATATCCCGAAAAGCCCTAAGTATTCTATTTATACCTAAAGTATAAAATAGACTTAGGAGTGTCGCGTTCCGCAGACCACCCAAGAATAAGGGTTCCAGAGTCGGCGAGAATCACCAGCCGATCGGTGAGAATCGATCGTCGAGAATCACTAAGGATCGGCGAGTATCGGCTAGGATCGGCGAGAACCAGTCAGCGAGAATCGGTCGGCGAGAATCATCAGCAGATTCGACGAGAATCAATCGGCGAGAATGCCCGATGATTCACGTCGAATCACAGGTTGACGATTCTCGTCGATCGTCGAGAATCACCGACGATACACGTCGAACAGGGTCGACGATTCTCGTCGATCGGCGAGAATCAGAGTACACTACTCGACGATTCTCGTCGATCGACGAGAATCCGAGCACCAATCCACCAAGGCAACACTTTGCCCAACTCGACTCTCCTTTAAGGCAACACTTTGCCCACAACCCCCATTCAGGTCGGTGATTGGTAACCTTTACCAACACAGTCAATCATCCAACTTCTCCACATCTCTTATGTGCGACCCTGCAGGCTCATATCGCGTTGGCAGTGAGATTACATGTTTGACCACTTCCAGATCACAATGGTAACTCCAACAGACTCCCACTTGATCTCGAAAGTATCAAATCAAAAACCTCACAAACAATGAGCGGCATCTAGCAATGCATCATTGCTCCCCAAGCAATAAGAGTTTATAACTCATAAGCCTTTATGACCAATGTATCAGCGTTGTCTTTGTCCCTTTGTCCCTTACATCCGGAAAGAACTAGAGGCATGGACCGTGTCACCCTCGTAATAGCTCAATCCAAGTTTCTTGATCCAGGACGGACTTCCAGAGAATGGTGAGTCCAATATCACATATTGACTCAACCAAGCATGGCCATGCATTTCTCAGTCCAGTTCCATCAAGGGGCCCATGGATGCAACTCCTGTCGTACAGGAGGACAAATCCCATATCTGCTCACACACAAACACCTAAATGATTCGTAACATGCCCAACAACCACCCTTATCATCAACCTTTCTCAAGGAAGACTTTAGATGGAATCAAAGCACGCTCTTCCTCACTTGATGAATGCTGTGACTTCAGGTCAAAGGACCACAACACCATGGTCAATTGAGACCTACTCGTGACACGATTGGATGACAATCCACAGAGCAGTCTCAGGTTGGGTCTGTCCAGTACAACTTGTTCACTAACAAGTACCCACGTGATGACTTGATATCACAATATCATGACCTGTGAGAACCAGTCATCAGTCAACGCACGTGCTAGTCTCCAAGTACCATCATCACCCTTAGCTTCTATGATGATACTCGACCAGGGACCTTTTAAGAATGAAGCTTCAAATAAATCATGGGCTCTCACATTCAAGTCACGTACTCGATGTCCCATGGAAGCGAACATTCTAAGGGTATCTATTATGTTAACATTTAACTATCATATAGAAAAATTCATAATAAAAGAATTTGTCATTAATTGAAAAAGAAAAACTAGGTACATTGTTCATCATATGAACAAACAGCCAACAAAACACAAGTTTACATGCAATCCACAAGATTCTCACTAGAGTTGATCATTTAGGTATCGTATACCCATCGATCTAGTATGACCATCATGCTTTCTCTGCGCGAGAGGCTTTGTCAGTGGATCCGCAATGTTCTCCTCAGTCGGCACTCTGCAAATGTTTACATCTCCTCGTTCGATAATCTCACGAATAAGATGAAATCGCCGAAGTATGTGCTTGGAGCGCTGATGGGATCTAGGTTCCTTAGATTGTGCAATTGCACCATTGTTATCACAGTAGAGAACTACGGGACCAACAATGCTAGGAACTACATCAAGCTCGCCGATGAATTTCCTAATCCATACAACCTCCTTCGCCGCATTAGCTGCTGCGATATACTCGGCCTCTGTTGTAGAATCAGCAACTGTCTCTTGATTGGACCTCTTCCAGCTCACAGCTCCTCCATTCAGGCAAAACACAAAACCTGACTGAGACTTGGAGTCGTCTCTATCAGTTTGGAAGCTAGCATCCGTGTAACCACTTACAACGAGCTCTTCCTCTCCACCATACACCAAGAATACATCCTTAGTCCTTCTCAAGTACTTCAGGACATTCTTGACTGCAATCCAGTGACACTCACCGGGGTCTGACTGATACCTGCTAGTCATGCTCAAAGCAAAGGAGACATCGGGTCGAGTACATAACATCGCGTACATGATTGATCCAATTGCCGAAGCATATGGAATCAACTTCATGCGGTCCTTATCTTCACAAGATTTCGGACACTGGACCTTAGAGAGATTTACACCATGAGACATGGGCAAAAATCCTTTCTTGGACTCAAGCATGTTGAACCGCTTCAACACCTTTTCGATGTACGTACTCTGGGTCAAACCCAGCAACTTCTTCGATCTATCTCTATAGATCTTAATACCGAGTATATAAGTCGCTTCACCCAAATCCTTCATTGAAAAGCAGTTCGCTAGGTTGTTCTTAACAACTTTCAGGGTAGGAATGTCATTCCCAATCAACAGTATGTCATCTACATACAATATCAGGAAGACAACAATGCTCTCACTAATTCGCTTGTAAACACAAGGCTCATCTTCATTCTTGATGAAACCAAACTCTTTGATTTTCTCATCAAAACAAAGATTCCAACTTCGAGAGGCCTGTTTCAGTCCATAAATGGACTTATTCAGCTTGCATATTTTAGTGGCTTCATCTGGGGGTACAAAACCCTCGGGTTGTGTCATATACACTTCCTCAAAGAGGTTTCCATTAAGGAAAGCCGTTTTGACATCCATCTGCCAGATCTCGTAGTCATAATATGCAGCAATAGCAAGCAATATCCTAATGGACTTTACCATGACAACAGGGGAAAAGGTCTCATCATAGTCAATACCATGAATTTGCTTGAAACCCTTAGCTACCAGTCGCCCTTTGAATGTCTGTACATTCCCATCCATGTCGGTCTTCTTCTTGAAGACCCACTTGCACCCTATGGGTCGTACCCCTTAAGGTGGTTCCACCAAGTTCCAAACTTGGTTTGCATACATGGAGTCCATTTCGTATTTCATAGCCTCAAGCCATTTGTCGGAGTCCGGTCCATCCATAGCCTCTTGGTAGGTTGCTGGTTCATCATCATGATCCATAAGCAACACATTACCTATTTGAGACACGAGAAATCCATATCTCTCAGGCTCAAACCTCGGTCTACCAGATCTACGTGGGACTTGCGTTCCTTGAGCAGGTTCTCTAGCTACAACATCTTGTAGTCCTGTCTCAGAATCCAATTCCGGTTCATTCACTACATGTGGTTCTTGAACTTCTTCAAGCTCTACCTTTTCAGTCTTTCTTGATAAGAACTCTTTCTCCAAGAAGACAGCAGTCCTTGCGACAAACACTTTGCCCTCAGACGGTAGGTAAAAGTAATACCCTTTCGTTTCCTTAGGATATCCCACCAGATAATATTTATCCGATTTGGGTTCCAGCTTGTCAGGCATTTGACGTCTCACGTATGCCTCACAGCCCCAAATTTTAATGAACGACATACTAGGACGCTTTCCAGTCCATATCTCATATGGTGTCTTCAGAACCGTTTTCGTTGGAGCACGATTCAATGTCATTGCAGCATTCTCTAAAGCAAAACCCCAAAAGGAAACAGGAAAGTCTGCATGACTCATCATCGAACGTACCATGTCTAACAGAGTATGATTTCTCCTCTCAGACACACCATTATGTTGTGGTGTTCTAGGTGGAGTGAGCTGTGATACAATACCACACTCTTTCAGATGATCACGGAACTCATGACTCAAGTATTTGCCACCTTGATCAGATCAGAGTGCTTTAACCCTTTTACCCAATTGGTTTTCTACTTCATTCTTGAACTCTTTGAACTTTTCAAAGGTCTCGGATTTGCACTTCATAAGATACACATATCCGTATCTACTGAAATCATCAGTAAATGTAACAAAGTAGAAATACCCACCTCTAGCCATGGAACTCATGGGTCCGCATACATCACTATGTACAACACCCAAGAGATCCTCAGCCCTCTCAGTATAACCAGTGAAAGGAGCTTTGGTTATCTTGCCTAACAAACAAGATTCGCATCGCTCAAATGATTCATAATCAAATGAGTCCAAAAGTCCATCTCTATGGAGTTTGGATATGCGCTTCTCATTGATATGGCCCAAACGACAATGCCAGAGATACGTAGGGTTCAAGTCATTTGTTCTTAGTCTTTTATTATTTTCTACATTACAGATCAGATGGTCCAAGTTCAAAACGTAAAGACCATTAAACAATTGGGATACAGCATAACAAACATCATTCTTAAATATAGAACAACAGTTGTTCTTAATTATAAAAGAAAATCCAATCATGTCCAAACATGAAATAGATATAATGTTTCTAGTTATGGCCGGAACAAAATAACAATTATCCAGTTCTATTACAAGCCCACTGGGCACAGAAAGACGATAAACCCCTACGGCTACAGCAGCAACTCTTGCTCCATTGCCGACGCGGAGGTCCACCTCTCCTTTACTCAGCAATCTTCTCCTTTCCAGTTCCTGCACATTTGTACAAATGTGAGAACCACATCCGGTATCCAATACCCAAGATGAAGGAGCAGAAAGGATTATCTCTATAACGTAAACATTTGAAGCGGAAGTCATACCTCCCTTCAATTTCTACAGACCTTCAATGTACGAAAGACAGTTCCTCCTCCAATGACCAGCCTTGCCACAGTGATGGCATTTCCCTTCCTTCACCGTGCTTTTCTTTTTCATCAGTGCTGAAGACTTGGGCTCAAGATATGACTTAGGTCCCACCTTCGTCTTATTAGAGCCCTTGGCCTTGCCCTTGCCCTTATGCACCATCAGTATGGGGCTGGCAGGCTTGGCCTTCTTCATATTGATCTCGGCAGTTCTCAACATGCCTAGGAGTTCGGGCAGTGTCTTGTCTATCTCATTCATATTGTAGTTCAAGACGAACTGCTCATAACTGTCCGGCAACGATTGCAGGATCAGATCCGTGGCCAACTCTTGACCAAGAGGAAAACCCAGCCTTTCAAGTCTCTCTATATACCCAATCATCTTGAGTACGTGAGACCCTACTGAGTCTCGAACTCCCATCTTGCACTGAAATAACACTTTTGTGATGTCGAACCTCTCTTGACGAGCCTGCCCTTGAAACATTTTCTTGAGATGCTCGTCAATCTCCTTGCACCCCATGCTCTCATGTTGCTTCTGAAGCTCAGAGTTGATAGTGGCAAGCATAAGCCATTCGACATCTAAAGCGTCATCAGTATACTTCTTGTAAGTATCCTTCTCAGCACGGGAAGAGTTCCCGGTCGGCACCTCGGGGGCTTCTTCTTCCAAGACATAGAGCCTTCGCTCTTGCCTGAGAACAATTCTCAGGTTCCTATACCAGGCCATGTAATTTGTCCCGCTGAGCTTATCCTTCTCAAGGATGTCTCTCAGAGACAACGTGGAGTGTGAAACACTTGCCATGGAATTCTACAAGAATTTGTGCAGAATAAAATCAGTACCAAAATTTCAAATACAATTTATTTTAATTTGGACTTCAATTAAAACACTCCCACTATTTTATTCGAAATGATAGCCCTCACTAACAATTCGGAGAGTTCATGCGAGCTACTCTCTTAGTGGACAAGATCCGTATTTCACCAACACAATGAGTCCGCTTTGGCGTTCCTCTCACGATGCGGTTATTTAGGTAGGCAACGCTTGCCAATTGCATCCTCATGCAATTCTTGTATGGTTGGTGAATAACTCCTTATTCGCATCCATCACATGGTGCATGCCAACCCTATGCCTCTAGGCACTCAACCTTTGAGGTCACCTAGTTAAGCTGGACCCGATGTCGACAGTGGGATATCACAACTATCCGCTCGCACCCTTACCAAGATAGATTAATGCACCTTGCTTTGGCAAGCCCACACTTCATCGATCGAGGCAGGAAGAGTGTCATCCATCGGAAGGCATCCGAACACTTAATATTTGATGAAGGGATTTTAATTATAGGTTAACAGTTAACCATGATCAACATTTGATCAATGTGCACATCCAAAGAAAAATAATTCTTCTAAAACCACATGCATCCCTTATGTGCACATCCTGACACCATCAACATTTGATAGAAGGAAGGGCTAAATCTGAACATCCGGAAACTTCCAAATCCTCAGATTTACATGCATTGGACAAAGGCAAAGACACCTCAACTTAAAGCAGTAGACAAGCTCATCTCTCTATGTTGGATTCAAAATCCAAAACAAACTCGAGGGATGGTTACTGCTAAGGAGACTACAATTTCTAACAATTAGAAATACCCACGCAATTCCAGAAGTTCTTGGCGAGGTGCCAAGACTAAATCTAGATATTTAGAACACTTCTAAATCCCTAGGTTTACACGCACTGGAATAACAAAACTTCCAAAACAACAATCATGGTCGAACCTTGCTCTGATACCACTGTTGGGTTTCTCTATGAGGATGGCACAACGCTTGTGCACGCAGCGGAAAATAAAACATCAAGAAAACCCCAAAGAAATGGGATCGGGCCATGTTAATTGAATTAAGAAGTTAACAGACAACTATGCAAAATTACCTCGGTGGCGTTGAGTCACAACTCAACGGAGATGCTCCAAACTTTGTATTCTTGCTGGTGGCGAGTTGTACGTGGAATAATGTCCACGTTTCTGCAGAAATCCACACGAGCGGGAGACCACCGAACTATCCGTTGCACGGATTATCGGGAAGGAGAAAGACCGCACCTTGCTTTCCCACGGACTGCTAGGTCCGCGCCAGGGATTGCAATGCCAGCGACGATCGCCGGAGAGAAGGAGGTCGACGGAGCGAACACGGCGGTGGCGGAACACTTCCGTCGGCGGCGGGATTCGGGATCGGCGGAACGATCGCGGGACGGAACTCTTCCGTCGCGGGTTTCGATCAGTATGCAAGGAACAGAACAGATATATCCCGAAAAGCCCTAAGTATTCTATTTATACCTAAAGTATAAAATAGACTTAGGAGTGTCGCTTTCCGCAGTCCACCCAAGAATAAGGGTTCCAGAGTCGGCGAGAATCACCAGTCGATCGGTGAGAATCGATCGTCGAGAATCACTAAGGATCGGCGAGTATCGGCTAGGATCGGCTAGGATCGGCGAGAACCAGTCAGCGAGAATCGGTCGGCGAGAATCATCAGCAGATTCGGCGAGAATCAATCGGCAAGAATGCCCGATGATTCACGTCGAATCATAGGTTGACGATTCTCGTCGATCGTCGAGAATCACCGACGATACACATCGAACAGGGTCGACGATTCTCGTCGATCGGCGAGAATCAGAGTACACTACTCGACGATTCTCGTCAATCGGCGAGAATCCGAGCACCAATCCACCAAGGCAACACTTTGCCCAACTCAACTCTCCTTTAAGGCAACACTTTGCCCACAACGCCCATTCAGGTCGGTGATTGGTAACCTTTACCAACACAGTCAATCATCCAACTTCTCCACATCTCTTATGTGCGACCCTGCAGGCTCATATCGCGTTGGCAGTGAGATTACATGTTTGACCACATCCAGATCACAATGGTAACTCCAACAAACTTGTCATTAGAATTATGCCAACAGTCTATGACAAAGTGGCCTACCTTGCCACAGTACCAGCACTCAAACCTATTGTACCTTTGCTTAGGTACATTCCTAGCTATTTTATCTACAACTGTCTTGTTGAGGGCTGGGGCTTTGCCTTTAGACTTGGACTTGACAGTCCTAGCAGGGTTAGTAAACCCCAATACAGTTTTACCCTTGTGAGGTATAAACTCATCAATCAAAGGTAGAACAGACTTATATTTAGAAAACCTTGCAACAATGTCTCTTTCATTCTGAAGACTAATCTCCAGACTTCTGATTTGATCATTCTTAAATGTTATAGTCCCCATCTGAATCACAGTTATGTGCTTCAGTCTGGCTATTTCATTTAACTTTTGATCAATCAGCTTCTCAAAATCAGTTGCAGCAACTTTGAGACTAGCAATTTCCTTTGCCTGACTCTTGGCTAGGGACTTGCTCTTTTTAAAAGCTTGCAACAGAACTCTATATTCATCAATCAATTGATGAATATCCCCTTCTGATTCAGATCCACTGGCATCATTTGATGCTGATGTAACTGAATCAGAACTAGCACTAGAAATTGAACTTAAAGAATAATTTTGTACCTTACTAGGTCCAGGCTGCTCCTGGATTTTGTCATCTTCTGTTAATGTCATCAGTCCTTGGCACTGACTGTCCTCTTGCTCATAAATAGAGTTCATTATCTGGATGAACTCCTCTTCCTCTTCTTTAGCAAATAGTCCTATTTATGCTTCAACTTCTGACTCAGTTTCTGAAGAAGACATGTCTGACAAGCCTTTGTCCTTCTTGGCAACAAAAGACCTTTCCTTCTTGCCCTTGAATTGTGTCTTTTTCTTATCAGTAGATTCTTTTATCTTCTCAGGACAGTCAGCAACAACATGTCCTTGTTTGTTACAACAATAACAAACTATCTTTGAAGATAAAGTTCTATTTGACTTGGGCTTTCTTCTGTCATTCTTTGATGACCTCTGTGTTGTGGATGGCTTTGTCCTCCACTGTTTCTTCTTTAGGAACTTCTGAAAGTGTCTTGTGAAGGCTGCAAAGTCCTTATCACTTTCACTGCTTTCAGACTTTTTGCTTTCTGAATCATCTGACTCAGTCTCAGCTACTTTAGGAGGTGGAGTTGGTGACTTACTTCTGTATTTTCTGGTGGCTTCTTTCTTGAATGCCACTGTCCTTTCTTTATGTTCACTTCTTGTAGTCTTCTCCTCTTCTTTCCTTACCATCAATTGCATCTCATAGGATAGCAGTTTTCCAAACAGTGTTGGAGGAGGGATATCTGCTACTTTTGTCATTTCCCTTATGGCACAGATCTTGGTGTCCCAATCCTTTGTTAGGGACCTCAAGAACTTATCATTTAACTCATAATTACTGAATTCTCTGCCATAGGACATTAGCTCATTCACAATCCTATAGAACTTCTTATAGCATTCTGTGATGCTATCAGACCTACCTTGCCTAAAGCTTTCATATTCTTGGTTTAACAAAGATTTTCTATCCTGTCTCACTTCTTCTGAACCCTCCATGTACACTATAAGAGTATCTTACAACTCCTTAGATGTCTTACAGTGTATCAAGTTCTGAAAGGTAGCATCATCTATGACACTCACAATGATATTTTGTGACCTCTTGTCCATTGTGGCTAGAATTATCTCATCTTTTGTCATTTCAGAGAAGTCCTTAGGTGTTCTCTGATTTGCATCCAGGACAGAAACCTTCATAGGCACATATGGCCCTTCTTTAACTGTGATATATATTCTAGGTTCTGAGGCTTCCATAAACAGTCTCACCCTTTCCTTCCAGATGCCAAAAATTTCTTTTCTGCAAATGGGCAACTTCATGGATCCAAGCTCCTTATGATTCTCTGTTGAACCCATGTATCTTGATTTTCTTGATTTCACTTAATCTGCCAAAAGGATCTACTCAGACAGTTATGTCCTTTTTTGAGTAACCTCGCTTTGATACCACTTGAAAGAAATTATACCTAATCACCTAGAGGGTGGCGGGTGAATAGGTGAGTTAATCTTTTTAAAACTTTTTAGGCAGATTGCAGATTATATCACAGATTTATACCTAATTCTACACAGCAGTCAATCAGCAATCACAGCAATCAATCAAGCACACAGAGAACACACAAATTTATAGTGGTTCCCCAAGGTTTGGGTACATCCACTTTCCCCCTTCTCCTATCTAGTAGTGTACTAGATTCGGCCAAACTCCTCCACTATCTCAGATCCTCAGATCTTACACTCAGAACCCCAAACAGGTTCCTACAGCTCAGGCCCAAGGCCCTACAACTCAATCTTCTCCAAAGACCTACACTCAGCTTCTTCACAAAGCCTACACTCAGCCACAACAGGCCTACACTCAGCCACAATAGGCCTACACTCAGAGATAAGAATCTCCTACACTCAGGCACACAGGCCCTACCACTCAGCCTTTATAATTACAGACTTACAACTCAGATCCCTAAGGATCCTACAAGAAATATAAAATACAAAGTGTATATACCTACAACTCTGAATAGAGAGATGAGTTAATAGGTTCTTGATGAGTTCTTGAAAGAACTCTACTGAGAACAATCTCACTTGGCTTTTCTTCAAAGCTTCTTGAATGTAGAACTCAATAGGATTGATTCTCTGCAGCTGATCTTCAATAACTGCAACTTAAGATTCAGAACTTGGTCTGAACCCTTCTTCACATCCTGGTTCCAACGACTGTCTTCTTGGATGGAGCTCTCTCTCTCCAACTTCTTAGATCTTCACTTGATTCTTCAATGAATAGCTAGATCTTCTTTTCTTTTTCAAACACTTGATCATCTATTTCTGTAGACAATATAAGCCTATATATAGGCCTTCTTCATGGTAACCGGCTGGTCCAATTTCTGACAACTTTGACAGGTGTAGTAGACCGGCTGGAATGGCAGCTGTCAAGTCATCCAGTCAGTTCTTGATAAATCTGTAACTGTCTGAAAGTGTCGAGACAGTCTGTCTTTAAGTGTCGACACTTATAGACCAAGTGTCGACACAAGTAGACTAAGTGTCGACACTAGCCTTCAAGGTGTCGACACAACTCCTTGTGTTGTAGAATTCACTTCTCGACATAGCTTCTTCAATATGTGTCGACACTGATATTGAGTGTCGACACAACACTTTGTTCTTCAGTACTTTGTTGAATTCTTATAAGTGTCGACACAACTCCTTTGTGTCGACACATCTTCATGTGTTGAACTAGTTCAGTGTCGACACATCTTCTTGGTGTCGACACATGCCTTCTGTGTTGATACTTGCTGAGTGTCGACACAGCTCCTTGTGTCGACACATTCTTCTTCTGTTGAGACTTTGGCTGAGTGTCGACACATCTTCTTTGTGTCGATACTTGTACTTAGAATTTTTGTTGAACTTTGCTGAGTGTCGACACAGCATCCTAGTGTCGACACTTTCTTCATGTGTTGAGTCTTCTGCTATGTGTCGACACATTCTTCATTGTGTCGACACTTTCTTCATGAGCTGAGTCTTCTGCTGTATGTCGACACATTGTTCATTATGTCGGCACTTATACTTAGACTCTGCTGACTTTTGCTGAGTGTCGATACAGTCTCCAAGTGTCGACACTTTCTGATGTTAACACAGTTCCTCTAGGTGTCGACACTGCTGTTAAGTGTCGACACAGCTTCACTGGACTTTTCTTCATTAAGTGTCGACACAGCCTTCATGTGTCGAAACTTTCTGTCTGGTGTCGACTCTGCATCCCTGGTGTCGACATAAGTACTCCAAGTGTCGACACAGCTTGCCTGGGTGTCGACACAAGTCTTCTTAAGTGTCGACACTTTCTTTCTGGGTGTCGACACATGGACTTAGAATCTTTTCATCTTTCCCTGCAAATACATAACCTGCACAAGGCAACTTAAAAATACATCAAATACATTTTGATGTATATCATTGAGTAGGGTGAGGCTTCTTCAAATCAGGTACATTTAAACCAATGTACCCAACAGACACTTCCACGGGAGGCATGGAAGATGTTCATTGACGGAGCCTCGGGGAAGCATTCCCAGGGGGAGGGGTAGTATTGGTAAACCCTCAAGGTTTCACCATAGAGCAAACAGTGGCGTTGCGCTTCTCGGTCACAAGCAATCAAGAAGAGTATGAGGTCGTCATAGTCGGGTTGCTGTTGGCTAAGGAGCTTGATATTCATGAAGTAGAAGTGCTTTCAGGTTCATTAATGGTGGCGTCACAGATCAGGGGAGAATATGAAGCATGGGAGCCCACCCTCCTGAAGTACTTATCCAAGGTGAGAGTGATTATTGGTGTGTTCCGAGCATTCTCGATCCAGCATGTCCCCCGGGAGGAGAATGAAGCGGCTGACCGATTAGCTATGTTTGGACTGTGGGGGGGGGGACAATGACCGAGATATTTCTTTTGGAGATTAAGGAGGGGGAGTTGATGGAAGTGGATAGGTGACCCTCGTGGGTGGATCCCTTCATAGCCTTTTTCACTACAGGCAACCTTCCTGAAGGGACTAAGGAAGCGAAAGGCTTTTGGAACACAGCGGCACACTAACTCATGCATGAAGGAGGGTTACATCGAAAGATGCTGTCAGGGCTATTGGAACGATGTGTGGCAGGGAAAGAGATCACAAGGATCCTAGAGGAAGTGCACTCGGGCGAATACGACAGCAATTCAAGGAGAAGGACTTTGGAAGCAAGAGTGTTTAGGTAGGGATACTTCTGGCCCTCCCTGAGGAAGGATGTGGCGGAGTTTGTGAGGAGGTGCGAAAAGTGTCAACTATGCGACCCCTCCAACTTTTGCCCGCTCAAAGGCTCTGAATCATCACGGTGCCATGGAGTTTTGCCATTTGGGGGATGGACTTAGTTGGGTTGTTTCCACCGACGAGCAGGCAGAGAAGGTTCCTTTTGGTTATTATCAACTACTTTTCAAAGTGGTTAGATGTCAAGGCGTTGGCCAAGGTAACCTTGATGCAGGCCAATGGACCAGCATTGAGTTTCATTTTACCCATGTACTTATACTTTTACTCTTCTCTTTTGCGATCGGTATGGCCGACAAGATCGGCGTTTTATAGTGACGACCTTCCCGGGTGTGTTGGTGTCACCACAATGCTGCAGTTCTGTGCATAAGACTCTGTTGGTTTAAAAGAAACAAAATGGGTCTTACAAACTGGTATCAGAGGGAAAACTTGATCAGAGGAGTAGAAGTCCACTAACCCTGGGTCTCCCCCACTCAATTTTAGTTTGATGACAAACTAAGCAGCTCAAGCTGTGGTGTGCCCATATAGGGGATCTCATGTAATTTTCCACTTTTAACTAGGTTTGAGTCAAATTTCTTACAATTGGCCTTTATTATGCAGCCCCCAACACATCTTACACCGCAGGGCTGAGCTCAAAAAACTATGAATATTGCACCACCCCCCGGTTCCCACTCCATTTCTATAGTCGGAGATGGGGCAGGCTCTGACAGCCATTTTGGAGGCTTTCAGGGCCCAACAGGCTTCGGCTCCGCAGCTGAACCTGGGGGCCAATTGGTTGAGCATCTTTAGAGGACTCTCTCCCCCATCTTACATTGGGATGGTATTGGCCGTATGGATGGAAGAATGGATTGATATCATGTTCGAGATGCTGACCGGGATACGGTGCCCACGGGAGGAGAGGGTTCCTCTAGTGGTCTCCTTCTTGGAGTCTCATGCCAAGAGGTGTTGGAAGACGCTTCTAGATATAGTGTTTGTAGATCGAGAGGTTGCTGACATCACTTGGGAGGAGTTCAGGGCTGCACTTTTGGAGTACTTCGTCCCACAATCGGCAAGAGACGAGCTGGAAGACAGGATCATGCAGCTGAGGTATGACAACAAGATGGTGCTGGAGTACCACCATGAGTTCACTCACTTAGCCCGGTTTGCGGACTCCTACCAGCTGGATGAGGCATGGTATACCAAGAGGTTCTATAAGGGCCTTTGTGAGGATTTGAGACAGGCTCTTTCGTTTGTATTCGACTAGCCTATACCTCGGATTCTGGAGATGGCAAAGAGGATGAAGGCTGATTGGCACACGACTCGAGGCCTGAAGAGGCCAGTTGAGGATCAGGGTCGGGGAGGCAGGAATGATCAGCATAGTGGCCACCTTGCTGATGAGATAAGGGCAGAGGACCAACCCCACTAAGAGGTGATACAGGAGCCGAGGGAGTCGGTGGTATTGTCCCCTCAAGCTCTTTAGATGCTTGAGATACAGAGGTCCGGAGGTGTGGCACTTCCCCCGCCCGAGTGCTACAACTGTCCTCAGGTAGGGCACATCCGAAGGAACTACCCAATGAGAGGGGCACCTCTACCGGCACCACAGGCTGCCCCGCCCACTCAGCAGTTTGTAGGCCAAGGCCGTGGAAGAGGACGTGGTTTTCAGGGCGGAGAGCAGAGTTAAGAGAGGGAGCATGTGTATGCTCTGGACTTGGCTCCACCTCGGGAACCGGGTAGGGTGATTGTAGGTATGCTAGTAATTTTATGTTGTTATTTAATTTTGAAACTTTTGAAACAACAAATAACAGTAGAATACTAGAAAAAGGAAAACATAGTCCCGATTACTTAACCACATCTAAATAAACAGCAATACTTATGGTTTGCGGCAAACATGCCCATACCATGGTGGATATGGGGACGTCACACAATTTCATCTCGGAGGAGTTAGTAAAGGGACTGGAGGGAGTCAGACATTATTCGGGAGTCACTAGGAGGGTGCGTCTCCACAACGGGACAGAGGTCTTAGCTACTACTAAGTGCCTTCTGATGGTGACTATTGATGGTCTGACACTCGAGTCCCTGGCTACGGTCTTGAGGATGCCGGACTTCGACCTGGTTCTGGACATTACATGCCTTACTTAAAACTATGCCCAGATAGATTACCCATCAATGAAGGTTGTACTGAATTTTGACGACACCTTCGCGACCTTCGAAGGTATTACTCCCATCTCTTGTTGGATGTTATCTTCTATTGAGGCCGTAAAGGCCCACATGTAGTGAGATGATGTCTATCAGGTGTTCTTCGAGATGGTCGAGGTCAAGATGATGGTTTCCGATATATCGGTGGTGCGGGACTTTGTGGATGACTTTCCAGAGAATATACCAGGATTGTCGTAGCAATGGGAGAAGGATTTTCAGATCTAGTTTGCGCCGGGAGCTAAGCCGGTGTCTAAGGCTCCCTATCAGATGGCTCTGAAGGAGCTGGTGGAGTTCAGGAGTCAGTTGTAGGAGCTGGTGGAGGCTGGATTCGTTAGGCCAATATCCTCACCTTGGGGAGCTCCGACCTTGTTCGTGAAGAAGGCGGATGGGACCCTCAGGTTGTGCATCGACTATCGTGCACTAAACCGGTTGACAGTCCGGAACACATATGCACTGCCAAGGATCGATTAGTTATTTTATCAATTAGTGGGAGCTCATTGATTCTCGAAGCTGGATCTGAGGTCGACATACTATCAGTTACGGATTCAGGAAGAAGACATCCCGAAGATGGCGTTTAGCAGTAGATATGGCTTGTATGAGTTTATCGTGATGCCCTTTGGGCACACGAATGCGCCATCGGCCTTCATGATCTTGATGAACCGGGTGTTCGAGCCATACCTCGACAGGTTTGTCATTATATTCATAGATGGCATCCTTATTTATTTGAGGATGAAGGAGGAGCATGCACAACATCTGGACTTTACCCTGGAGAAGCTCAAGGAGAATCAATTGCATGCCAAGTTCAGCAAGTGCCAGTTTTAGCTGACGGAGGTAGCCTTTTTAGGCCACACTATCAGTTGAGCAGGACTGGTAGTGGATCCCACGAAGATTCAGGCAGTGTGAGACTGGCCTCAATTGAATACGGCCACGGATGTCCGAAGTTTTCTAGAATTGGCCAGTTACTACCGGAAGTTTGTGCAGGGATTCTCTCAGATAGCCCTTCCACTCACTTATTTAATGAAGAAGGACACTCTGTTCATTTGGACGCCGCAATATGAGGCAGCCTTCCAGGAGTTGAAGGGTTGACTTACGTCGGCCCCTGTCCTCGCTCTCTCGTCTGGGAAGGAGGGCTTCTAGGGGTACACTAATGCATCGTTTCAGGGGATAGATGTTGTAATGATGCAGCATGGACATGTGATAGCATACGCCTCCCGCCAACTGAAGAAGTACGAGTAGAACTACCCTGTGCATGACTTGGAGACGGGAGCAGTAGTGCTCATTCTGAAGATTTGGCGGCATTATCTTTATGGTATGCACTGCAACATATTTTCAGATCACAAGAATCTGAAATATGTTGATAAATATAAGGAGTTGAACATCCGCCAGAGATGATGGGTGGAGTTTTTATCTATTTATGAGTACACGATACACTATCACCTGGGGAAGGCGAATGTGGTGGCAGACGCACTAAGCTAGAGGGCTACCACTTCAGGTGCAGAGCCCCAGTTGATGGCTGTGGAGATGATACGGATGATGGAGGATATGCAGATTACTTTGGTGTCCTCCGATGACTCAGAGCTTTATTAGGAGTATCTGACTGCGATGAGCACTACCGATGATATTCGAGATTGCATCAGGGCTGAGCAGAAGAGGGATGATAAGCTAGAGCTAGTATTCAGGACCTTGAAGGCGGGAACAGCCGTGGAGTATACAGAGAAGGATGGGTTGTTATGCTTTAGAGGACGGGCATACATACCGGCTGGGTCAGGATTCGGGAGGTCATTATGACCGAGGCTTACTGCAGCAGGTACTCGGTGCACTTGGGCATCACTAAGATGACGACCGACCTAAAATGTACGATGTACTGGCCGGGCATGAAGAGTGATATGACATACTTCATGACGCATTGCGAGGTTTGTTAGTTAGTGAAGGCAGAGTCAGGACGGATTGTTGCAGCCACTTCTGGTATCGTAGTGGAAGTTCGACAATATCACCATGGATTTCATACATGGTCTTCCTTGGTCACATGCGGGGAACGAATTGATATGTGTGATAGTCGATCGATTGACGAAGGTGGACAGATTTCTACCGATCAGGAAGGACACTCCAGTGGGTGACTTGGTGCGGAGGTTTGTGGAGGAGTTCATCCAATACCATTGAATGTCTAGGACGATAGTGTCTGATCGTGATGGACAATTTATGTATAAGGAGTGGCGGCCGGTCCAGGCTTATTTGGGGACCCAGTTGACATATAGTACCGCTTTCCATCCTCAGACAGATGGGCAGATAGAGCGCACCAATCGTATAGTGGAGGATTTGTTGCATTGTTGCATACTGGACCACGGAGAGCAATGGGAGAGGTAGCTACCATTAATTGAATTCTCGTACAACAATAGTCACCAGTCCAGCATTGACATGGCCCCTTATTTGGCTTTATATGGGCGGAAATACAGGACTCTTTTATCCTGGATCCAGGATGAGGATCCGAAGGCACTTGGCTCGGAGTTCGTCGAGGATACGGATGCTCAGGTGCGGTTGATTCAAGACAGGTTATTGGAGTCCCAGAGAAGACAGGCCAAGTATTACGATGCCCGACATCGTCAGGTAGAGTTTCAGGTAGGAGATCGGGTGTTTCTGAAGATATGACCGATGTATGGAGTCTTGCGGGTGCGTGGTCGAAAGAAGCTCAGTCCGAGATACATGGGGCCTTACAGGATCCTGAAATGGATTAGTCCCTTATCTTACAGACTGGAGTTGCTGCCAGAGCTAGAGGGTTTGCACAATGTCTTCCATGTCTCTGTTAAATTTTCTCAACGTGGTCAGCAAGGTAGCCCAAACGCCAAATTAATATCTTCGGCACTACCCAGTTCTCACGTTGAACCAGCGGAAAACTAAGGAACAAAGGTTAATGCCAACAAAAAATGGAAGCACAAGCAGATCTTTTATTCATTCACTTCTTTACAACACGAGGCATACATAGCGAGACATGATTTCGCTAGTATAACAGCTGTAAACCGAAAGCACCAAAAAAACCAAGCCGGGCGAACAGCACCGGAGTGCGCCGAGACCGCCGAGGTCGCCGAAGTCGCCCGAGCTTAAACTACAATCCGTCGAATAGCCACGGAGTCCGCCGAAGCCGCGAGGTCGCGCGGACACACCGTTATTTGTCTCCTGCTGAAGCTGAACTAAGGAACACCCCCTACCCGCCTGAAGCCGGCGGACAGGTTATTGAAGCTGACAAAGATGAAACAGAGCTGACAAGCCGCAGAGCGACCTCCTGCTGAATCCGCAGAGACCGCACACTTCCAAGTACTTGACCGAAGTCACAGCCAAACTCCCGGATCCTTGAAGCTACACGCGCGACCTGCACACAGCAAACGTCAGCACTGAAACAATCTGCGCGGACAGACAAACTGAGACCGCAGCTCCTTGCCCAACCCAACTTACTGTTCACTCAAGTTACTGTAGACCTGCCAGGGGGGTCCTATTTATAGGCGAGGTGAGGAGTGTGGTCACCGCCATAGAGATAGAGACACCGCCCCAGCCCGCGCGATAGCAAAACACCGTCCGCCGAGTCCGCAAGGACTTAGCCGGATACCAAGGAAAACCGCCAGGAGCAAGACAACGTTGGCGAACCCTCATCAGTCCGCCTAAGCTATGCGGACAAGGCATCAGCCCGCAAAGCCTACCACTGCAGGACAGCAACCCCCTTCAATGGCTGTCCGCACAACCCCGAGGCAGTTCGCAAGACTCAAGCCTCAATCTGCCACAAGTCCACGACCAAAGGCAAATAGCAAGTCCGCCCGGTCAATCAGCGGACTTGGCAGATACGGAGGACACCATGGTCTTGACACAGAGTGTGACCAAGTCCAAAACCATCAAAGGACAATGTGAGCATGGCGGACATAAACTCCCGTCCGCCAAACACCCTAGCACAGACCGCCAGCACTCGCACACCTGCCCAATGCAGCAGCCAACTCCCGGACTCCACACACCAGTCCTCCAACGACGTCCACAGCAAAGCACCTGCTGCACCACCAGAGCTCGACAAGGCCTCAGCCAAGCTCTAAGCCCAGTCCGCAACAACCCATACCGCGGACAAAAGTCCGCAAGCTTTCCGCGGACATGAGCCACACCGCCAAACAACACAAGCCTGCACCGCGGCCACTGAGCAAAGCACCAGTCTGCAAGCCTCTATCCTCTCAGGCCGCTCCTTGGGAAAACCAATCAGGCAACGCCTTATCCGCAGATACCAGGCCACATAGTCCGCGGACTTCACCCGTGCAACCCGCTCAGAAGAACAGTCGGCTTCCAATAGACTTTCCACTAGGTCGCACACAACAGTCCGCCCAGTCCGCCAAAGCTGTCTGCCCAGGCCGCCCTGCCTGTCCTGTCAACCACTTCCACTTCACAAAATTCAACACTCCCCCTTGAAGTGGGAAGTGGTGACCAAGCCCAGCAAGCTGCGCAAGTGCTCGAAGGGCCCCTTCGACAGTGGCTTCGTGAAGATGTCAGCAAGATTATCTTCACTCCGAACATGCCTGACCAGCAGAGATCCTTCCAACACCTTCTCCCGAATGAAATGGTGATCAATCTCTATATGCTTGGTCCTGGCGTGACACACTGGATTGTTTACCAGCTTGAGAGCACTCTCATTGTCACCCCGGAGTAAAGTAGGCCCTTGCACTTCTTCATGAACATCCTCTATAAGCCTCCTCAACCAAACGGCTTCCCGAGCAACCTAGGCCGAAGCCTTATACTCCGCCTCCGTGGTTGAAACCGACACCGAGTCTTGCTTCTTGCTACACCACGAGATGCTAACTGAACCGCAAGTGAACACATAACCTGAAGTAGACCTCCGATCATCCGAATCACCGCCATAGTCAGCATCCGTGTACCCGAGCAACGCAAACTCCGAGTCCCTTCTATAGAGGAGTCCCATGTCAGAAGAAGCCTTGACATACTTCAGAATACTCTTTGCCGCCACTAGATAAGATTGCCTTGGTTCAGCCATATACCGACTTACTCAGCAAACAGCATAAGCAATGTCTGGTCTTGTAATCGTCAGGTAAATCAAGCTCCCAACAAGAGCCCTGAACACCAAGGGATCATGAAGAACCCTTCCCTCATCTCTTCGAAGCTTTAGCCCAGGTTCCAGTGGAGAAGAGCACTTCTTCCCTTCGCCCATGCCAAACCGCTTCACAATGCGATCTGCAAACCCTTTCTGGCAAATGAGAACCCCGCACTCCTTCCTCTCCACTTCAAGACTGAGAAAGTGATGAAGCTCTCCCAAGTCTTTCATCTCGAAGCGTATAGCAAGCTCAGCCCTGAGCCTTGCTACTTCCCCCTCCGAGTTCCCTGTAATGATCATGTCATCCACATACAGCAGGACCAAGACTTGTAGCTCCCCCTTCTTCTTGACGAACAAGCTTGAATTCGAGTTGGAAGCAAGGTATCCACAGAATTGCAAGTACTCTGCAATCTTCTCATACCATGCTCTAGGAGCTTGCTTCAACCCAAAAAGAGCCTTCCTGAGTCTACAGACATAGTCCGGATGCTTTTCAGAGACAAAACCAAGCGGCTGATCCATGAAGATGTCCTTGTCAATCTCTCTGTAAAGAAAGGCATTCTTCACATCGAGTTGCCACAACCTCCATCCCTTGCTAGCAGCCAAGGCGATCACCACTCTAACTGAAGTCATCTTCGCAACTAGACTGAATGTCTCCTCATAGTCTTCTCCATACTGCTGTGAGCATCCTCTAGCGACCATGTGAGATTTGAACCGATCAATGCTCCCATCATCCTTCTTCTTCAACTTATACACCCACTTGCAAGTAACCGGAGTAATGCCATCAACCTTGGGCACAAGGTCCCAGGTTTCATTCTTCTTCAGAGCATCAATCTCTTCCTTCATGGCACCTTCCCACTCCTTCACTCTAGTGGCCTCGTTGAAGGTTGCAGGCTCTCGCTCATCCAGAGGACCTGCAAAGAAGCAGGAGACAAAGCTCACTGCATTCCCATCACAGTACTGAGCCTGTGGCTTAACCACCCTCTTCGATCTCCGAAGGGTCGGCTCCATGCTTACTGCTTCCGTTGCTTCTTCGGGCTCAACTCCTACCTAGGGAAAGCATTGAGAAGTGCTCCCCCTGCTTCCTGAGCCAGAAGGCTCAGCCTCGGAGTTAGAAGCAACAGGAGCTGCTGGTGAAACAACAAGCTCCTCTTCCAAGCCTTCAGCAGCCACCACCGGTGCTTCATCAACCTTGCTACTTCCAGTTAGCTCCACCGAGCCACCTACATATGACGTCAGCTCGTCAAATACAACGTCTCTTGACACCACGAACTTCTTCGTCACAGGGTCCATGCATTTCCATCCCTTCTTCCGCTCATCATAGCCAACAAAGATAAGCTTCCTTGCCTTCGCATCCAGCTTAGTCCGTGAAGCATCCAGGACATGCACGTAGCAAGTTGAACCAAACACCCGAAGGTGTCCCACACTCGGCTTCTCCTTCAGCAACAACTCAACATGAGTCTTCATGTTGATAGGGATGAGCGGCATCTGGTTTATGACATAAGCAGCACAAAACATCCCCTCCGCCCAAAAGGACCTTGGGATATCTTTCGCATGAAGCTAGCATTTGCAGGTCTCCGTCAGATGACGGATCTTCCGCTCCGCTACCCCATTTTGTTGTTGAGTGTGAGCACAAGTAAGCTCTCGTTGGATCCCATGCTTCCTGCAGAAGTTAGAAAACTCGGAGGAAACAAACTCACCCCCGTTATCAGTTCTAAGCTTTTTAATCCGCAAGCCAAACCGGTCTTCTACCAACTCCTTGAACTCCACAAACAAACGAAAGGCTCCCGTCTTCTCCTTTAAGAAGTGCACACAAGTATACCTTGAGTAGTCATTAAACAAGACAAGCATGTATCTGCTTCCACCAAGGCTAGCAGTAACCGTCGGTCCCATCAGGTCGCCATGAATACACTCCAATGGTTTCTTGCTCCTTATTTGTGATTTATTAAACGGAAGGCGATGTGCCTTACCGTATTGACAGCCCGCGCAAACATGCCTGTCACCAAAGGAGGACAACTTAGGCAACCCCCTCACCAAACTTCTACTAGCCATCGCCTTCAGCTTGTCCATGCCAACATGCCGCAGCCTCTCATGCCAGATAGCAGCGCTATCATTGGCCCTCATTTTGTCAACATATGAATTTGTGGCAAGAACAAACAAGTTCTTCACCCTCCTCCCAACATGAGCAATATTAGCCTTAACCGTTGATACGTTGCGAAGAAATCTCACGTCTGTTGGCCCAAACAGAATGTGATAACCAGCATCCACCGCATTGGTCACCAATAAGAGGTTCTTCTTCATTCCCGACACGTGATACACACTCCTTAACGTGAGTGGCCCCTGATCACTACCCAAAGACACGACCCCCTCTTTCTCTACTTCATAAACAGTATTATCAGCAGTGATAATAGCTTCATTACCTGAGCAAGCCTACATGGAGGTGAACTTCGACTTGTCTCCGGTGAGGTGATGACCACACCCGGAGTCCACGATCCACTCGCCGTTGAAGTCCTCAGCAGACAAGGCCCGGACACAAGTGCCCGTCATAAAAGCTCCACCCCATTCTGCTTCTTCACTTCTCGAGCAAGTTTCCTCCTTTCTCGCAGCATGCCCAGGCTGCAGTTTGACCTTGCAGTCCCGCTTGAAGTGCCCTCGCTGATGACACCGGTAGCACTTCAGGTTCTTCTTCCAGTCCTTATGAGCATTGCTCCTCTCCGGCTGATATGAAGTTGAAGTCTCCTTCTCACCAACGACCTGCACCTTCTTCTTCTTCCCTTCCCATCCTTTCTTCTTGCCTGAGAAGAGAGCTTCGCTGCCTTACTGATTCAGATTCACTCCAGCCATCTGCCTTTCCAAGCTCTCCTGCGATGCAAGCAGATTCTCCAGTTCCAGCAATGACGGCTGAGTAGCCCACCCTTGAACAGATGTCATAAAGGCCACATACTCCTTCCGTATGCCGCAGATAATGTGCCTTTTCATCTTAGCCTTAGAGATAGGCTCATCAGGATCCAGTGCCGACAGCTCAGCACACAAGCTCTTCATCTTTAAGAAGTACTTCGAGATGGAAAGGTCTCCCTGAGTTGCCCTCGACAACTCATTCTCCAGGAACTGAAGCCGCGCCACATTCTTCCGATTGAACAACTCATCGATGGTTGTCCAAATATCAGTAGCCGACTCACATCCAACGATGTGATCAAACAGTTCCGGAGACACGGCCCTCGTCAGAATGAACTCCTCCTTAGCATTTCTTCTTCTCCAGAGCCTAACATGCTCAGCAGTACCGAACGCAGCATTTACTTCCGGTCTGTCATCACCCCCGACGACTTCCCACAACTATTCGCCAAGAAGATAACTCTTCATGCATGACTTCCACTTCTTGAAGTTCGTCGGCGTTAAGAGTTCAATGCCAAGACCCCTTGCAAAACTCCCTTCCATTGCAACACCTGTTGGCAGCCTTTCAGAAGCTCCGAGCAACAACACAGGTTGATCACCACTCAAACCCTGAGTAACAACACTGGTTGACTACCGCTCACGCAACTGAACCTCGCTCTGATACCATGTTAAATTTTCTCAACGTGGTCAACAAGGTAGCCCAAACGCCAAATTAATATCTTCAGCACTACCCAGTTCTCACGTTGAACCAGCGGAAAACCAAGGAACAAAGGTTAATCCCAACAAACAATGGAAGCACAAGCAGATCTTTTATTCATTCACTTCTTTACAACACGAGGCATACATAGCGAGACATGATTTCGCTAGTATAACAGCTGTAAACAGAAAGCACCAAAAAACCAAGCCGGGCGAACAGCACCGGAGTCCGCCGAGACCGCCGAGGTCGCCGAGGTCGTCGAAGTCGCCCGAGCTTAAACTGCAATCCGCCGAATAGCCACGGAGTCTGCCGAAGCCGCGAGGCCGCGCGTACACACCGTTATTCATATCCTGCTGAAGCTGAACTGAGGAACACCCCCTACCCGCCTGAAGCCGGCGGACAGGTTATTGAAGCTGACAAAGATGAAACAGAGCTGACAAGCCGCAGAGCGACCTCCTGCTGAATCTGCAGAGACTGCACACTTCCAAGTACTTGACCGAAGTCACAGCCAAACTCCCAGCTCCGTAAAGCTACCCGCGCGACCTGCACACAACAAACATCAGCACTGAAACAATCCGCGCTGACAGACAAACTGAGACCGCAGATCCTTGCCCAACCCAACTTACTGTTCACTCAAGTTACTATAGACCTGCCAGGGGGGTCCTATTTATAGGCGAGGTGAGGAGTGTGGTCACCGCCCTAGAGATAGAGACACCGCCCCAGCCCGCGCGATAGCAAAACACCGTCTACCGAGTCCGCATGGACTTATCCGGATACCAAGGAAAACCGCCAGCAGCAAGACAACGTTGGCGAACCCTCATCAGTCCGCCTAAGCTATGCGGACAAGGCAACAGCCCGCATAGCCTACCACTGCAGGACAGCAACCCCCTTCAATGGCTGTCCGCATAACCCCGAGGCAGTCCGCAAGACTCAAGCCTCAATCCGCCACAACTCCACGACCAAAGGCAAATAGCAAGTCCGCCCGGTCAATCAGCGGACTTGGCGGATATGGCGGACACCATGGTCTTGACACAGAGTGTGACCAAGTCCAAAACCATCAAAGGCCAATGCGAGCATGGCGGACATAAACTCCCGTCCGCCAAACACCCTAGCACAGACCGCCAGCACTCGCACACCTGCCCAATGCAGCAGCCAAATCCCGGACTCCACACACCAGTCCGCCAACGACCTCCACAGCAAAGCACCTGCTGCACCACCAGAGCTCGACAAGGCCTCAGCCAAGCTCTAAGCCCAGTCCGCAACAGCCCATACCGCGGACACAAGTCCGCAAGCTTTCCGCGGACATGTGCCACACCGCCAAACAGCACAAGCCTGCATCGCGGCCACTGAGCAAAGCACCAGTCCGCAAGCCTCTATCCGCTCAGGCCGCTCCTTGGGAAAACCAATCAGCCAACGCCTTATCCGCAGATACCAGGCCGCATAGTCCGCGGACTTCACCCGTACAACCCGCTCAGAAGAACAGCAGGCTTACACTAGACTTTCCACTAGGTCGCACACAACAGTCCGCCCAGTCCGCCCAGTCCGCCAAAGCTATCCGCCCAGGCCGCCTGACCTGTCCCGTCAACCACTTCCACTTCACAAAATTCAACAGTCTCCTCCCTCAGGAGAGCTCTACTTCAGCCGAAGCAACAGATTACGACTACAGGTGGGCCTATAGATCGGTGCACCTAGAGTGCACCTACAGGTGGGCCTATCGATCGGTGCACCTAGAGCCGATCCGGATAGACGATACTGGGATATGGGTCTTGCGGCGCAAGAAGGTTCCGCTGGTCAAGGTCTTGCGGAGGAATCACGGACAAGAGGAGCATACATAGGAGTCGCAGGACTTGATGCAACAAAAGTACCCGAAACTTTTCACGTCAGGAATCCCTTTTAACCTCTCAGGATGTTACATTTTACTTTTCGTACCTGAAGCCCCGTAGGCCTAACCTGAATTTCGGGGACAAAATGTTTTTTATGTATTGCGATTTGTAACATCCCTCAAACAACTAGACCCCTAGGAGTGGTTTTGTCATGACTAGGTCAAGACAAAACCCTAGGAAGCCCAAGAAAACCAAGTGAACCTCAGAATGAAGGTGATATCACTATGGTCTGCAAATACAAATTTCCAATTACCTAACCTAGGGTTTGACTTTAGGTCCTCACCTCGACTCTTTGACCTCACCACAACATCCCTAGCACTTTAGAAGGTTCATTGGGTCACCAAGGACCCATTGGGGTCAAATAAGAAGGTCAAGTTGACCAAAGTCAACCATAGACTTAAAAAGGTCAACGTGCCCTAACTAAGGTTCAAGTGGCCTCCAAGGCATAACATCCCATTTCGTGCTAGGCCCCTCGCACGAATTTTGAGCCAAGAGAATTAGCTCAGGTTCGGGAAGCATCGATTTACATCAGGAAGTTACTTAGAAAAAATCTGAGCACGGGGAGTTGAGTCCACTCAACGCCATGGACTGATTGGCGTTTAGTGCGTTGAGTGCACTCAATGGCATTTTACTTAGAGAAATATCCTGGCTCGGGGAGTTGAGTGCATGGAGTTCACTCTGTTGGATCTTTCCGCATCCTTAGAGGGGGGGGGGGTGAATAAGGGTTCTTTAAATGTTTCTTAAATTTAAACTAATTAACTTGATGAATAACAACAATATAATTGTAGAATGCAAATGTATACTAGCTAAAACAATAATGATATATTTCAAAAGAGATAAATTGAATACAAAGTGTCTCTATAGAGCTAGAGACAAAGGCTCATGATATAAATAATTTGCTTGTGTTTTCGCCAGTTCTTCTACCAAGAACCGACATGCTAAAGCGTATCCATTCCTAGACCTTGCTACTAGCCTCCCCTAGATCCAACCATGATCTAGATGCTGCACACAAGCCAACGATTTCTCCCTAAGCTGCACAAGGACTTGGACGCCACTCACAAGGCGGCGATTCTCTCCTAAACCACACAAGGACCTAGACGCCAAGCACAAGGCGGCGATTTCCCCTCTCGATTATAATGAGAAAATAAAAGAAACATGAAACAAAATAAAATGAACACTTTAGGCTAGACACTCCCTTCAAACAATGCGCTGAAGATGCCGATGAATCCTTGCTAGAGTTGCTTCGAATGCTGCGAACGTGCCGTCAATCTTTCGCGCTTTGGCCTTCTTGAGAGTATGGAGTATCTCTAAGATCTGGAGCTCTCTGAATCGTCTATGCAGGAAAGTACACTCCAGGTAATCAAAATTCATGATTTCCAAAAGAAATGAATGGCTTTTATATTCTGGTGATATCATCGGGCGATACTGGGTATCGCCACCTGGCGATATCGGTAACCGCTGCCACGTGTCCCACGAACTCCTCATTTTATCATCACACATACGTCGAGCGCCGAATCATGCACTATCTGTAACGCCCCGAAACTCAAAAGAGCGATGGGAGGTGTTTTGAGTCAAGTTTGGAATTTGGAAGGGGGCACACGGCCTCGGACACGGGCGTATCCCAGGGCGTATCGAGCTCGTGTCGATGATCTGCCCGGGAAGTCAACTAGTTTCACTCGATAAAGTGTCGAGACAGGTAAAATGTCCTAGGACACGGGCATGTCCTTGGCCGTGTCGGATAGTCAATGATTTTCGATCGACAAAGTGTCGAGACTTGGAATATGGCCTAGGACACGAGCGTGTCCATGGCCGTGTCGGGTGTCGACGAACTGTGCTCGACAAATTTTCGAGACAGTGAACACGGCCTGGAGCCCAGGCATGTTCGGGTATGACACGGGCGTGTCGAAGACCCGTTTGTGTCTCGGGCGGATGTTTGTCCTGTGTCGATGGAGGAACACGCCTGGGAACACAGGCATGTGCTGGATTACACGGGTCTGTCAGTCAAAACACGGGCATGTCGGGTGCCCGTGTGTGTTTCGAGACGCGTCAGTTTAGACGGCGAATGGGGAATACGACCCTGGACACGAGCGTGTCACAGGCCGTATTCTGCCCAGGTTTTGCATTTCAGCTCCGGATCATGGCCGTTCGTTTCCTTATTTTGGGATCCAACGGCTGGGGGTGGTTCGTGCTAACATAAACCTAGGATTATGGTTTCAAATCCCTCATTTCTTTCACTTAGTCTCTTTCTAAAGTCTAGAGAGAGGGGAGAGCAAGGAAGAAGAAAGGAGGCTAGATCTGGTCACCCACGGAGCTTCGGAGTTCCAAATCGCGAGCTGAATTCGGATCTATGGGGGCAAGGATATTACGATGCTTTTCATCTGCGTACATTTCCATGGCGCCAAGGAAAAATGCTTGGGTAATAATTCTCTTCCTAGGACATGTGAAGTCCTCGTTCCTTTGCATATGAAGCCCTCTCTCGCGAGTTTGCGGTGAGTTGAGGTGCTCCTTCGGGTAGACATGAAAAGTCCTCATTGTGTACATGTAGAGTCCGTAATCGAGAATGGACATAGGTATGATGTGTGAAGCCTACCCGGACAAGTTGGTCTTGATTGGTGATGTTACATTGCATATATGGCCGGAGAAGACTCCGCGCGGATGTTTGTTTTTGGGTTTTCTACGTGGTAGACGCAACAAGGAGCCTTGGGGACTAACCCCAAGGTGCACCCGGAAAATTGGGCAGATGCGTGATTCTGCCAACATGGTGGCCTGAGAGCCAACTTGCACATAACCAGGTTATGTGAAGCTTGTGATTGATTTGGGACTCGGGGAAGTTTGACTCGCGCCCATGTCTTAAGGTGGCAGGGCGGTGTGAGCAACGGGTTAGGTAGAACCGTACCCGCTCTGTATCGTCCGGTTAAAGAGACCTAAAGTACTTGATAGTTATCGTTGGCATAGATGGAGGGTCTTAGGCAGTGGCCAGAAAGACCAAATGCTCATGAGTTATTGCCATCCAAGGGGCGGTGGTGAGACCGCGGACTTTGACCGGGTTCACCGAGAATGTGCCCTGAGTGCACGGGGTGTGAGGCCGTGCGTGCCCATGCCTGTGATGAAGTGTTTATTCACTATACTACTTGGTTATGCTAATAAAGTGCAGGGAAGGAGCATCGTCGCCCCGAGTTTTGGGGGCGGGATCGTTATAATTTGGTCAGCATAGCTGATCGTTGCTTTTCTTTGCCACCGGTGCGGTGGATTGTTGCTTGCAGGTGCTGCAGGACCGAGCGGTAAATAGCGGGCTAAAGCCCAAGTTGCTGAGTCGGCCCTCGAAGGCCTAGTTTTGAGTGTTTACTAGCTTTATTCATGTATGACCGGCCTGTGTGCCAAAATTTTTAAGACATGTAATTGGAGTAAACAATTTGTAAGGCCTTAAGGCCAATGTGCTGGTGTATTGTACTTCATTCCTATTGAGTTTTGTAGTGGACATTCATGCTCGTGGCTGGGTTCTTTATTTTGCAACTTTAATAATTGCTTCCACTAGAATGACTATGTGTAGGATGATGGTTATCTGTTGGATGGTTCCCATTGAGTAACCGCCCGGTCTGTCTATGCTATATGGCATCGGGCCCCGACCGGACCTACTGCTATATGTTATGCGACGGATAGGGGGTGTTAGACTACTGTCTGGCGATACTAGATATCGCCGTCTAGTGATAGCGATGTAACAGATGCCACGTCTTCGTTGAGCGTCGAATGAAAATACGTCGAGTGGCGCTATCGCCTGTTGGCGATATTTAATATCGCCGAACGATATCTCTCGAGCTCAATTCTGATCCGATTCAGCACCATAAAGATATTAAAGATAAACTTGTGTTATCTGCACACCAAAAACACCCAAAAATCAAATACAAGCAAGATTTGTTATTAGCAAACCAGGAAGCGTGGAATGCATGCTCCAACAATCTCCCCCTTTTGTTAATAACAAATCCATTAAAAAAGAAATCATGAATGTTATAAGGTCCACCCAATTTGGGTGTCAAGACGAAACATGTGTATGTGCACAAATTGCACTTGGATGAAACACTCCCCCTACATGTGATCTCCCCCTTAATTGAAGCGTAGTGAATTTTTTCCATTGTTAATATAAGGATGATGAGTGTATATGAAAATGCTTATGAGTGTATATGAATGATTTCCTTTGAAAATTTTCTCCACCTTTGCTATTGTCAAAAGATAGATAAGAGTGTGGCGGAAGCGAAAGAAGGAAAAACACAAAGGAGAAACTCTTGATAGGATAGGTGAGTAATGTATAATAAAGAAAGACATGAGTAAACACTAACATTGACAATGTTCAGCCAACTATATCACAAATACATACACTAGTGAATAATACTTTGTAAAAAGCTTTCAGACCAATTCTCATAAGAAGAACGTTTAGAGAGGATAATGGTGTGTACATGTGATATGGTGTCAGAAACACGTATGCAGACTCTTACAAATACATGAACATGAGAATGTTAAAAAACAACATAACATAGAGTTGGACATTCGGCGCTATACTCGTACCCAAGAGTTCAGAGCACACAATAAAGAAATTATCCAGTTAAAGATTTGCACAAGACACTTTACAATTCTTTTCAAGGTGTTCAACCTCATAATGCTTATTATGACTTATCAAGAGGGTAAGTAGTGCTTGGTGGAAGTTCCTTGTCAGCCCTTTATTATTTTTTTGTTTGTTTGTGTGAAACGTATCACCAAAGGTTTGCACTTTGGGGATCATACAAATTTTTTTATCACATTTTTGTTTGGCTAGACAAAGGAGTCCGAATTCACTTATGAGAGCATACATGAAAAATAAGTATTAGTGGTGCAGTGTACAAACTCGGATTAAGCATTAGCAGGAACATGCAACACTAGTGGTTATGGTAGAACATTAACAATTCACACATGTAGTAAGGTGAAAGCATATGAAGATTTGCACAATCGTGAGTGAAAGAACATTATCATAACTACAAGATTTCTCATACTTAGAAGCATGCAAAAACAATTTCACAAATTTAAAAACACTTGCACTTAAGTATGTAGAACGAATATAAGAATGTTGAACTATGGAACCAAATTATTGGGCACTCAAAACAAAAATATTACGCCATGCCTAAATCTGAGCAACGAAGAAAAAATGGATGAATAGTGAATTTTCACTATCGTCGGGCGATACCTGGTATCGCTGATCGGCGATAGTGTGAAAAATATAAAACCGGGGGCATTCAGTCAAAGGCATCAAAACTAGCACTTTTCCTGAAGCCAGATCGCGAAAGTCGGAGCGGACGGCGGCGAAACCCTAAGACCAAGGTAAGGAATTATGATTTTTGCTTTTATGCTATAAATTTGTATGGATCTAAGTGTTAGAATAGTGTAGCATAGAACACTAGATGAGAAATTTCCAAGTTTTAAATTGCATAAATTATGTTTGTGGATCATAATAAATTGTGTTTGTGTAAGTGAAAAATGTTCATAGATTGTTGTATCTAAGAGGTTGTAAATGAGTTTTGTGAAAAATAACTTGTAGATCTGATATTTTGGATGAGGAAAAACCAGAACTGAAGTCGTAAATGGACGAAAAACATTTTCTGCTATCTCCCAGCGACAGTGGGTGTCGTCGGACGGTGATATAAAAAAATGATTTTTTTTGTTTATTTAAAAAAATATTTTCATTTGCTGCAGTGGCTTCCAGTTCCAAAGACCGTAGAAGCACAGGGAGTGATTCATATTCTTCTTATCAAACATTTCTGGGAATTGAAAATGCAAACATATGGATTGGACGGGTGATCGAATTCGACCCGGCTCGTCATGCACACATCCATGATTTGTTAGCAATGGCGGGAATAATGTTGATTATATTCCACATACATTTTCCTCCATACTAATCAAAGAATTTTATAATTATCTCAAAGATCCGTGGTTCACGGAACTGAATGGCGGAGTACGATCTAAGATACAAGAACAGGTAGTAGAGATAACCCACTACGACCTTAGAGATGAGTTTGGGTTAATAGAGCATGAAAACACCTTAAATGTAGTAGAGAACTATCAGAAGGAAAGGGATTGGACACTATTGAATTTGGTTTTGCATGTAAATTCCACAAAAACACTTATTCAATCTACGACCACGCTCACTGAGGATGCACGACTAGTGCATGAAATATTGAGGCACACTGTCCTACTCAAATCCGGTGATACACGGAAGATAACGACTCAACTGAGTTATGTTACCTACATGATTTTGGAGCTGGAGCCGTTTGACATGACGGACTTTATCCTTTCAATAATACGTTATGCGTTTAGATTAAAGAGTCCTAATTGGAAAAAACTAAACACACTACCACTTGGAGCCATCATCCTACGTAATTTATATAAGAAATACACTTGGATAGACCCAGATTTATACTTCAACGATTGTATTCCATCCATATATTCGATGAGTGGAACACCTTCCATTGGCTGATCTACACGAGGAGGGTCATCAAGGAGGATTGAACCTGTGTCCACTATCCGAAACCCGCCAATTCCAAGAGGTGGATCGTTGCTAGAAGGGTTGGACTACTTGCGAGAGTCCATCGAAGAACACAAGAGGGAAGTGAAAAAGAACTTTTGGTGAATTCAGAAATTTTTTAAATTTTTGACAAAAAGTCTCAAGTTGAAGCCCACGCCATTGAAGGTGGTAGAATTGGAGAATCCGGTCATGGAGCCTACGCATACATCTACTTGCCGAGCACGCCAGACGAGGAGCAGTGAGCATAGTTTGGAAGATGACCAAGGGGAGACAAGTGCTTGTGAAAGCAAAAACATTTGAAGATTTTCGGGATGGCTGGACAAGTTAGCGCTATCGCCCGACGACAGTCACTATCGCCGATGACAGTGAAGTTTGTTAATTTTCAAAAATAATTTATGATTTAATATTATGTGGGACTTAGTATGTGGTATTGTGCCGCTGTAATAATATAAGACTCAATATGTGATGTTTACATTCATGGTTTATGTAATTTTATTTTTGTTTAATGTTCATGTTTTTAGCAATTTAATTTTTTTTAGCTTGCTATGGCAATTTATTAGTTTGAAATGTCTGGGATTCCTAGTTCTAATCTTAATAATAAAAAATGGGAATCTGAAAGTGGTTTTGTGAAAATATGCGCAAGTTGTGAATCAGTGCTTATAAAATTGACTTTGATCGTATTTTATTTTACGTGGTCTCTTATGACATGGTGGCGTACGTCAATGTGTTTAGACCTAGAATGTTGAATTGGATTATATGTTAAGTCAATTGCACTTTTATTATCACACTTTAATTCAATTGTTTCATGAACTACTCTAAAGTTTTCTAAAGTTTGTTTCATCCATCAAGCTTGTGCACAACAACTACCTAGTGTCATGTACTCGGCCTCAGTGGTTGATAAGGCAATAGAATTTTGTTTCCTACTCGACCATGAAATAAGTGAAGGTCCAAGAAAGTGACAGGCGCCACTGGTGCTTTTACGATCTAATGAACAACCAGCATAATTAGAATCAGAAAAGCCATACAATATAAAGGCATCATTATGAGGATACCACAAACCTAATTTAGATGTGCCAATAAGATATCTAAAAATGCGTTTAACTTCTTTTAAATGAGACTCTTTGGCATTAGCTTGAAATCTAGCACATAAACATACAACGAACATAATGTCAGGTCTAGAAGCAGTCAAATACAACAGTGATCCTATCATTCCTCTATATAGTGTTTGATCTATGGA
Organism: Platanthera guangdongensis; assembly: GCA_039583875.1. NCBI lineage: Eukaryota > Viridiplantae > Streptophyta > Magnoliopsida > Asparagales > Orchidaceae > Platanthera > Platanthera guangdongensis. Next base: position 12,827,515 of record CM077155.1, read on the forward strand.
TATTCCACTTTCATCCTTTCCTAACTTTAATGAGACACTCATGAGGGTATTTGCTTGTTTAAGATTTTCAAACCCAAATCTTTTTAAAACATCATGAATATACTTAGATTGACAAATAAAAATTCCATCATGATTTTGAGTAATTTGAAAACCAAGAAAATAAGTGAGTTCGCCTACCATGCTCATTTCAAATTCATTCTTCATAATTTCAATAACACTATCACATAATTTTTCATTTGTGGATACAAAAATAATGTCATCAACATATATTTGTAAAACGATAAGATCATCATTAATATGTTTAACAAATAAAGTACAATCAGCACTACCCATTTTGTAATTATTCTTTAATAAATAAATAGTCAATCTATCACACCATGCTTAGGGTGCTTGTTTCAAAACATAAAAGAGCTTTTTCTAATTTAAAAACATGATCATGAAATCTAACATCAACAAAGCCTGGAGGTTGTTCTACATAAACCTCCTCCTTAATATACCCGTTAAGAAAAGCAGTTTTAACATCCATTTGAAATAATTTAAACTTTTTAAAACTAGCAAATGCAAGAAATATTCTAACTGCTTCTAAACGTGCTACGGGTGCAAAGGTTTCATCGAAATCTATTCCTTCTATTTGTGAATATACTTTTGCTACAAGTCTAGCTTTATTCCTAGTGACCCTAGATTCACTATCTTGTTTATTTTTGAAAATCCACTTAACCCTTACAATAGGATTATTTGACGGTCTTTCTACTAACTTCCAAACCTTATTGAGTTCAAATTGATTAAGCTCGTCATTCATAGCTAAAAACCAAGAATTATCATTTAAAGCAACTTCAATGCATTTAGGTTCTATATCAGAAATAAAGCACATATTAGAAAATAACTCACGTACGGATGAACGAGTACTTACCCCTCTTGATGGTTCTCCAATAACCAAATCTTGGGGATGATTTTTTGAGAATCTTAGTTCGCTTGGAGGCACGTATTCTTGCTCTTCTTCTTTTTGTTGTTCAACTCCTTTTTTTCTTTTTGTCTCCAAGGATTTCATCATCATCCAATCTTTGTGGAGGCAAGAACTCTTCATCTTTACCTATATTATTAGCTTCTACACAAGGGAAAAACTCATCAAATTTAACATGTACAGAGTCTTCAACCATTTTAGTCCTTTTGTTGTAAACTCTATAAGCTTTACTCATTGAAAAATGCCCAATAAAAATGCCTTCATCACACTTTTCATCAAATTTGCCTAAATTATCCTTAGTGTTCAAAACAAAACATTTACAAACAAAAACTTTAAAATAAGACATATTTAGCTTCTTTTGAAAATATAACTCATAAGGTGTTAATTTTAAGAGAGGTCGAAGAATAACACGATTAATAACATAACAAACAATACTAACAGCTTTGGCCCAAAATGATGTAGGTAATTTGTATTCAGAGAGCATAGTGTGAGCTAGTTCTTGCAAACTTCTATTTTTCCTCTCTACCACACCATTTTGTTGAGGTGTACGAGCAGCGGAAAATTCATGTTTAATTCCTAACTCATTGAAAAAAATAAACAAATGTTACATTATCAAATTCACCTCCATGATCTGAACGAATGCATTTTATTTTTAAAAGTAGTTCATGTTGAACACGTAAACATAATTTGGAAAATTCTAAAAAAACATCAGATTTAGACGATAAGAAAATTGTCCAACTAAAGTGAGAGAAATCATCAATCAATACAAAAGTGTATTTCCTACCACCTAGACATAGTGTATTAATAGGACCAAACAAATCCATATGTATCAATTCTAGCGGCCTAGTGGTGGAAACGACATTTTTGCTTTTAAAAGAAGACTTTGTAAATTTTCTTTTTTGACATGGTGAACATAAAGATGATAAATTTCCCTACAAAAAAGGTGAACCATTAACTAGTTTATTTTGAGATAATTTTAAAATTAACTTGGAACTAGAATGTCCAAGACATCTATGCCACAAATCTAACTCCTCATTTTTAGATATAAAACACTTTAATGAAGAATGTGACAAATCATTAAATCTAATCATGTAGACAATTTGAAATCTAGGAGCAGCAATAACAATATCATTTGTTTTGGAGTTAATAATTTTGCATAAGTTTGAAGATGAGTCAAACAAGACATTTAAGCCAACATCACATAACTGACTTATTGAGATTAAATTATGCTTCAAACCTTTAACATACAAAACATTTGAGATAGTAAATGATTTGTTACCTACTACTCCAATGCCGATGATTTTTTCCTTTCCTATTATCGCCAGAAGTAACCACTCCTCCTTTCTTCATCTCCAGGCTAAGGAACTTTGATTTATTGCCTGTCATATGCTTGGAACACCCTGAGTCCAAGTACCACACGTCTTCTTTGTCCTTAGCCTGCCAACACACCTAGAAAGAGAATGAGAGGAAAGCTCTGGTTACCCAAGTTGTTCCTCCCATAGAATAGGTGGAAACCTTAGGCACCCAGATTTGTTTAATTGAACAATGTCCCGTCTTCTTACAAGTGTGTGTTGTGTGACCAAACTTATAACATTTGATACACTTCATGAAATAAGTCGACAGGTTTTTTAGAATAACTTTTGTCCCTTTCTTGGAAGCTACAGGGACAGTATCTTTATTATTTTTAACTCGAGAAAAAGATTTTCTGGATTTTTTCTTATCGTCGGCGAAAGTGGATGTCACCGGGCGATAGTGTTCAGGTGAGTATCCAAGTGCGAATTTTTCAGAACCATAGTACTGGTTTCCCAAAACCATATTTAGTGATTTTTGGCCCACTCCAAATTTGTTAGTGGTCATTTTTAAATCACGGACTTGTCCCCTTAATATATTATTTTGGAAACAATGGTGCCGCAACGGTTTGCGAAGGACTTCCTGCTGCCTTCCACTTGAGATTGAGAAAACTTTAGAGATCTCTCTAAGGCCTCTTTCTCTCTTATAAGTGTTTCAACCCTAGTCAGAGTCTTAGAGAGATCTTTCTCAAGCTCTAGTATCTTTGTCAAAGAGGGACAATCCTCTTGACATGACACTTTCTCCTTTCCAAGTACTTTTACATCACTTTTTAATTCCTTATTTTCTTTTACTAACATTTTATTTTCAAATTAAATCAATTTAATTTCATCCAGTTTTTTGTCTAAATACTTTCAAGTTCTCAAAAATTTAGAATATAAATAATCATAAGTTTCATGAGTTACCTCAGTGTCGCTCTGGACACTACTTCCTTCATCATGTGATGAAACGCTCTTTCCCATCGAGCACATGTTGGCCTCCTCTTCAGTTTCTGACCTTGAACTGGTTGATTCCTCAGAAGTGGCTTCATCCCATGTTTCTGCCTTCAGAACTTTCTTCTTATCTTTCTTTCTGTGCCGCTTCTCCTTCAGCTCTTTCAGATACTTTGGGCACTTGCTCTTTATGTGGCCAATTGTCCTGCAATGATAGCACTCAGGCGGTAGTCTATCATTGTCATCCTCTCCATCAGCTTGAGCTTTTCCTTTCTTATTCCTATATTCTTGCTTCTTGAAAAATTTCCTGAAAGAATTTCTTCTTTCTGGATTTCTCATGAATCCTCTGAATTTCTTCACAAACAGACTTTCTTCATCTCCATCATCACTTTCATCGAACTCGCTTTCCTCTTCCTTGTTGGACTTCAACGGCAAAGCTTTCTTTCTTGGCTCTAGGATATACTCTTGTTGTTGAATCTTCGACTCAACTTCATGGGTTTTTAAGTTGCCTATTAGGTTCTCAATTTGGAGAGACTTTAGATCGTGTGACTCTGAGATGGAAGTCACTTTTGGATTAAACTTCGGGGCAAGCGATCTAAGTATTTTCCTCACCAAATCTCCATTTGAGAAATTCTTCCCTAGAATCCTTGAGTTGTTCAGTATCTTGCTGAACCTTGTGTACATGGAGTCTACATCCTCATCAACCTCTATTTTAAACTTCTCAAACTCTAATTCTAGTTGGAAAATCTTTGAGTCCTTTACCTACGATGTTCCTTCATGAGTAACTTCAAGAAGATTCCATATATCATATGCAGTATCACATGCACAAACACGGTTAAATTCAGTCATATCTAACACACAAAATAAGGCGTTCATTGTCTTAGCATTATTTTTACAATGAAATTTATCAGCTTCATCCCATTTGTCCTTGGTTTTTCCATAGAGACACTTCCTACCACATTTTATAGGAGCAGTGTAGCATGTTTCTACCATGCCCCAAACATCAATGTCTAGTGTTATTAGAAAGCATCGCATTCGAGCTTTCCAATAGTTATAGTCAGTGCCTGTGAATAAGGGAGGTCTACTTATACCTTGCCCCTCAGAAAACGTGTGAGTGTTTTGCGCCATTACTCCCGGTGGTCAAACCGATTTTGGAGTAACCTGCCTCTGATACCAAGTGTTGGATCTTGCAGCGCCCTTAGAGTGGGGGTGAATAAGGATTCTTTAAATTTTTCTTAAATTTAAACAAATTGACTTGATGAATAACAACAATATAATTGAAGAATGCAAATGTATACTAGCTAAAACAACAATGACATATTTCAAAAGAGATAAATTTAATACAAAGTATCTCTATAGAGCTAGAGACAAAGGCTCATGAAATAAATAATTTGCTTGTGTTTTCGCCGGTCCTTCTACCAAGAACCGGCAGGCTAAAGCATATCTCTTCCTAGATCTTGCTACTAGCCGCCCCCTAAATCTAACCACGATCTAGACGCTGCACACAAGGCAACGGTTTCTCCCTAAGTCGCACAAGGACTTGGACACCACTTACAAGGCGGCGATTCTCTCCTAAGCCAGACAACGACCTAGACGCCACGCACAAGGCAGAGATTTCCCTCTCGATTATAATGAGAAAATAAAAGAAACAAGAAACAAAAAAAATGAACACTTTAGGCAAGCCACTTCCTTCGAACAATGCGCTTAAGATGCCGATGAATCCTTGCTAGAGTTTCTTCGAATACTAAGAACGTGTCGTCAATCTTTCGCGCTTTGGCCTTCATGAGAGTATGGAGTATCTCTGAGATCTGGAGCTCTCTGAATCGTCTATGCAGGAAAGTACACTCCAGGTAATCAAAATTCATGATTTCCACAAGAAATGAATGGTTTTTATATTCTGGCAATATCGTAGGGAGATACTGGGTATCGCAACCTGGCGATATTGGTAACCGCTGCCACGTGTCCCACAAACTCCTCTTTTTCGCATCTCACATACGTCGAGCACCGAATTGTGCACTATCGCCTGGCGATACTGGATATCGCCATCTGGTGATAGCGATGCAACAGATGCCACATCTTTGTCGAGCATCGAACGGAAATACGTCGAGTGGCACTATCGCCTGTTGGCGATATTCAATATTGTTGGGCGATATCTCCAGAACTCAATTCTGATCCAATTAAGCACCATAAAGATATTAGAGGTAGACCTATGTTATCTGCACAACAAAAACACCTAAAAATCAAATACAAATAAGATTTGTTATTAGCAAACTTGGAAGCGTGGAATATATGCTCCAACACACTCAACGTCATGGACTGATTGGCGTTGAGTGCATTGAGTGCACTCAACGCCATTTTACTTTGAGAAATATCCTGGCTCGGGACGTTGAGTGTGTTGAGTGAACTCAACGCCATGGACTGATTGGCGTTGAGTTCACTCAATACTATTTTACTTAGAGAAATATCCTGGCTGGGGGCGTTGAGTGTGTTGAGTGCACTCAATGCCATAGACTGATTGGCGTTGAGTGCGTTGAGTGTACTCAATGCTATTTTACTTAGAGAAATATCCTGGCTCAGGGCGTTGTGTGAGTTGAGTGCACACAACGCCATGTACTAATTGGCGTTGAGTGCACTCAATTCCATTTTTCTTAGAGAAATATCCTGGCTCGTGGCGTTGAGGCGTTGAGTCTACTTAATACCAAGGACTGATTGGCGTTGAGTGTGTTGAGTGCACTAAATACCATTTTACTTAGAGAAATATCCTGGCTCGGGGCATTGAGTATGTTGAGTGCACTCAACGTCACAGACTGATTGGTATTTAGTTCGTTGAGTGCACTCAATGCCGTTTTACTTAGATAAATATACTGGCTCAGGGAATTGAGTGTGTTGAGTGCACTCAACACCATGGATTAATTGGTGTTGAGGCACTCAACTCCATTTTACTTAGAGAAATTTACTAGCTTGGTGCGTTGACTGCATTGAGCGCACTCAATGCCATAAACCGATTGGCGTTGAGTGCGTTGAGTGCACTCAATGCCATTTTACTTAGAGAAATATCCTGGCTCGGGGCTTTTAGTGTGTTAAGTTCACTCAATACCATGGACTGATTGGCGTTGAGTGCGTTGAGTGCACTTAATGCCATTTTACTTAGAGAAATATCCTAGCTCGGGGCATTGAGTGCGTTGAGTGCACTCAACGCCATGGACTGATTGGCGTTGAGTGCGTTGAGTGCATTCAATACTATTTTACTTAGAGAAATATCCTGGCTCGGGGCGTTGAGTGCGTTGAGTGAACTCAATGGCATGGACTGATTGGCTTTGAGTGCGTTGAGTGCACTTAATGTCATGTTACTTAGAGGAATATCTTTGCTCGTGGAATTGATTGCGTTGAGTGCACTCAACGCCATAGACTGATTGGCATGGAGTGCGTTGAGTGCCCTTAACGCCATTTTACTTGGAAAGCTTTCGGGAAGCCTTTGGGCTGAAATAATCATCAAAATTCGGCCATGGTGACTCGGAGAGAAAAAACTCCATTTTTTTCCTTTAATGGAGGAGAGAGAAAGTGAGAAAGGAAGCCATTCATGGCCAAGGGAGACCAAGGGCCTCTCCGATTTATTCAAAAGGCTGGATACATTCCCCCTTATCAGTTTTGAGGAGTTGAATAGCCATGACCATCCACCCAAGGTGGCTGAAATCAATTTCTCCATTAAGAAAGAGAGAGAAAGAGGGGTCAATAATGTCATGGAAGGTGAAACCCCCACTAATCTCCCCATTGATGGCTGGATTCAACTACTCAGGAGTAGGGGAAGAGTTTCCACCATTTTTTTCATATCACCAAGGGGCTTCATACATTGGAAATTTAGTTACTCGAAATTCACCATTAATGGTGAATATGGAAATTCATGCCTTGACCCTTCCCCTTCCCATTTTGACTCTTTTAAAAGCTTCCCCAATGTTAGAGGAGAAGTTTCAACCCTTTACCTGAAGAAATCGAGCTAGTTGGCTATACAGTTGCAGAGCACCAGAAATCGCAAACTCCGACGATGGTGGCATGACGATCAACCCGACTCCAGCCCTCCACTAAGGTCCTCCTCTAATCCTTCGTGGGCTAGATCTTAGGGTTCATTAGAGGTGAGAATCGGGCTCAATTGAGCACGGACCAGTGGAACGTTTCCCCTGGTTTTTCGCAAAAACTAAGTGTCGGGTTCGCCGGAATCCGCCGCCTCCGGCGGCCAAACCATCTCCGGCCGATAGCCCACAACTCAACGGAGGTGGTGGTGGCATTGGTTGGCCGAGTGGCCGACAAATGGTCTTGGAAGTGCTCCAGGTCAGGCAGATCCCGACGGTCGGCTAGAGAAAGAAGACGTAATCTAGGCCGTCGGTTGGATCTGTACAATATAGTTATAAATATTAATTAAGGTTTTGTTTTATGCCCTTTACTCTACTTTTTTTAAACCGAAAAATAAGGCCCTTAGGTGCTGAACCATGAAAAGGGGTCAACATAAAAATTGTAGCCCTTGAAGTATACTTTAATTTTTAATTGACTTTAACCCATTTGGGTAAGAAGTTTGACCACACACTCAAAATGGTGCAGCCTATACATATGCTTGACAAGAGACTAAATTGAGTGCCCCAACAGTCCATCCATCCAAATGACTAGAAATTTGGGTTGCGGCTCACTCTTACCTATACCTATAACATATCCAAAAATGAGAATTTTTGGAACAATTTTCCTATAGTTTTTGTAGTAATTTAATAAACCTTTTATGATCTAATTAGAGTGTCTAATGACCTCTAAACCCACCAAAATTTTGTTGTCTGCCTCTTAGGGTCATGGCATGACTATGATAAAAATCTCAGCACAATTGGGTTTGATTTGAATAGGTTTTGGTGAGACCAAAGTGTGGCACTTTACGGGTTAATTAGGGCAAGAGTGAGCCTAGGGCATGGAGGGGCCAATTCTCACCAAAATGGGTTGGGACTTTGGCTAGTGCCCCAATGTTAGTTTTAACACCCACACATGGAGTTTTGAGTGGATTAGGGTGGATCTGCCATAGGACCCTAGTTCAAACCCTATGGTTTAACTTTGGGGATTTGTGAAGAACATGGTGTGATATGTCCATGTATGGACTTGGGGTTTAGTCCATGTAATCCTAGGTTGGTAAATAGCCCTAGGAAGGAATTTGGTGATATTTAGACTTAGGCACACAACTTAAACCAATTAGGGATAGTTTAGGCCTATACCTTTTGTAACTCCCCGACCATCATATGAGATATAACAGAAGGTCCTACCAGGGCCCCACGCCATACTCCACGGATAGTTAGCGGAGTTACGTATTAAAACTAAATTACTCTGAAACATTATCAAAACCTAACGTAGAGCATTCTAACGGAAGCTTTTAAGTAAGTTAGAAGAACCCATCAAAGCACATGAATGTCCACTATAACCCAAAATAGAAATGAAAGTACAAATACACATAGAGTCTTGGCCTTATGGCCTTACAACATTCATCTTCAATAGAAGTGTTTTACATACATCGGCTCGCATGTAGGCCATACATGAAAAATAGTAAAAGTAAACACTTCGCTTTGGCCTTCAAGGGCCAGCACAACAACAAGGGCTTCAACCCACTATTTGACACTAGGCTCACCTGTTCCTACATAAGAACAATCCACCGCACATTGACAAAACAAAGTAACGGTCAACTAAAGATGACCAAATTATAACGACCCCACCCTTAAGCGGGGCGACAGTGCCCTTCCCTGCAATTGTATTAGCAATATCCAACATATAAATGAAAGTGCAATTTAAGCACACTTCACCACAGACGTAGGCATGAACGACCACACACCTCGTGCTCTCAGGGCACATTCTCAGTGGATCCAGTCCAATCCGAGTCTTCACCACCGCCCCCAGGATGACAACCTCATATCTTGAGCATTTGAGTCTTTTCGGCTGAAGCCTAAGACTCGTCCTTCTATTACCCTGGTAAGTGCCAACTACCATAGGTCTGTTTAACCAAACCACATAGGGCGGGTACAGTTCCACGCAACCCGCTGCTCACACCGCCTTGTCAATTTAGGTCATCGGTGCGGATAAATCTTCCCCGAGCCCCGAAGTATCGATCATACAATAGTACATAACCCAGTTATGCACAAGGTCGGCTCTCAGGCCACCAAGCTAGGCTCCCAGAGCACCCATCTCCACACACTAGCCCCCAGGTCCTCGCGAGATAGGCCTCACAGATCTACCACCGGTGGTAACAATACCGCAGCGCGGTACCTGATAGAAATGCGTTTCTTTCCAGTTTTCTAGGTGCTCCTTCGAGTTAGTCCCCAAAGTTCCCTACTGCAATCTACCATGTAGAAACCCGAAAAACAAACTGCACGGAGTCTTATCCGGCAATACATGCATAATGAAAACATCACCAATCCAGACCAACCCGTCCGGGTGGGCTTCACACATTATGCCTATGTCCTTACTTTGATTCCGGACTCTATATGCAAAGCAACGGGGATAATCCATATCTACCCGAAGGAATACCACACGCTCAACGCACACTCGCGGGAGAGGGTTTCCTATGCAAAAGGAAGAGGACTTCATATGTCAAAGTAGAGAATTGTTACCCTTTGCGATTTCTTCGGTGCCATGACCAAGATCTAGATGGATGGACATGACCGCAATGATCTTGCATCACTAAATCCGGACTCGGCTTGAGAATCGGAGCTTTGGAACTCCAATGGCGGTGGGATCTCTTCCTTCTTCACTCTCCCTTCTCTCTAGAACTTAGAAAGAGAGAGACAATGAAGAAATGAGTTGGGAAAACCCAACTCCCGGCTATATACCCGCAGAGGCACGCACCATCCATCGGATCTCCAAATAAGACTAATGGATGGACATGATTCATCCAACAATATAGTTTACGAGCACTACCACCGCGCTGTAGCCCAATCATTCAGCTTCTCGAGGATGCCAGCGCTCAAACATCCAATTGGGCGGTGACATGTTGACACGTCATAACTACTATTCTACCGCCACATGGTAGAAAACTATCGCCCCACGGTAGTCTACGCGTTTGGAAGGAAACGACAAAACTATGCAACCGCCTGCGGTAAGGTTAACGCCACACGGTAACAACCCGAGAGCTCTATCAAATAAATCATCAAGCTACTGCCCCGCGCTACCGCTACCGCTGCACGCTCGCGGTTCTCGAGAATGTCGAGCGCTAAGTGCCACGACCCAATCATTGAGCGGACTAACGCTGTGCGGTATACATTACCACCTAGCGCTAGCATGCGCTGAGACATCGAGAGGGTCGAGAGCGCTGAGAGCACCGAGCTACCACCGATGGTAGCACTACCGCCGCACGGTACCTTCCTGAAAAGCGTTTCCTTAACCTGGGGAATTACAAATCACCCCCTCTTAAAGAAATTTCATCCTGAAATTTAAAGTTACATGAAAACAGAAAAGTAAACAATACTTCAGGTTACCTTGGGGAAAAAGCTCAGGAAACTCTTCCCTCATAGATTGCTCGCATTCCCAAGACAACTTTTCTTGGTCACAATTGTCCCATCGGACTTGACCATTCTAATAGACTTGTTCCGCAGCTGCTCAACCTCAACTTCCTCGAAATGAATGGGCTTGACCGGCACTTGATTCACAGCTACCACTTGTGATGGCTCTTGGATAGCCTTCCGCAACACTGAGATGTGAAATACATCATGCAAACTGCTCAACTCCGGCAAAAGAGCCAAACGATAGGTGGCTCCAACAATCCTCTCCAAGATCTCAAATGGCCCAACATACCTCGGACTAAGCTCCTTTAAGCATTGAATCCTTGATACGCCTTTAAATGGTTTTATTTTGAGGTACACACAATCGCCCACCGCAAACTCCAAGTTCCGGTGCTTGGAATTAAAGTACTTGGCCTGCCTATCTTGAGCAAGAATTAGCCATTCTCGTATCAACCGTTTCGTTGAAGTAGCATATTCAATGTTCCTTCGCTTGTACAACTTTTATTCTCCTGTTTCTACCCAAGGTAATGGTGTACGACACCTCCGTCCGTACAGATCCTTAAAAGGTGTCATCTGAATGCTTGCTTGGTAGTTATTATTATAAGCGAACTCAATCATAAAGAGATGATCCTCCCATCCTTTCCCAAAATCAAATGCACACATAGGAAGCATATTAACCATTGTCCTATTCACCCTTTCAGTTTGCCCATCTGTTTGTGGGTGAAAAGCCATGCAGCAATGCAACTTGGTACCCAATAACTGATGAATGAGCCTCCAGTCATTAGACGTGAACCGACCATCTCAGTCACTTACTATGCTCCGAGGCATGCCGTATAATCAGACTATGTTGTCCAAATAAAGCTTTGTCAGCTTCTCCACTGACTCATCCTTCCTATTGGGTATAAAATGTGACACCTTCGTTAAACGATCAACGACCACCCAAAAGGCGTCATTCCCCTTGTGCGATCTCGGCAAACCATGCATGAAATCCATGGAGATGTCATCAAATTTTCACTCTGGCATGGGCAAAGACTCCAAAAAAATCCACCAGGCTTCTGGCACTCTGCCTTTACAATGGCACGCGCTTGACACTTCACCACATAAAGTGCTATGTCTTCCTTCAGTCTCGGCCACCAGAACAACTTTTCATAACTATGTACAACCATGAGCTCCCCGGATAAACCGAGTACTTAGTATGAGGAGTCTCGTACATCAATTCCTCCCATCGTTTTCCCATACTTGGGATGCATAAATGACTGTCTTTCCACAATAACCCATCATCGATGGTAAATTGGGTGTTTGACCCATCCAAAGCCTCATCCATGAACCGCTTCATGCTGTCATCCAACTCCAAAGCCTGCCGAATCCGATCAGCCAAGGCATACAACACTTCCGCTCGGCTCAACTATGCTCCAACACCAGACATCTTATCAACACAATAGATCTATAAGGCTTTTAAATTTCGAACAAGACGCTCAACATGCATCGTTAACCAATTGTCCTGCGCGGGAGCTCTGCGACTTAACGCATCCGCAACCCCATTACCTTTCTTTGGTACAAAATGTATCTTGAAGGTGTAGTCCCCAAGGAACTCCGTCTACCCGCGCTAGCGCATATTCAAATCCTTTTGATCTGATAGGTACTTCAAACTCTTATGATCTGTGTAAATGTTGACCTTTACACCATATAGGTAGCGCCTCAAAAGCTTCAGCATGAATATCATGGCTGCCAATCAGCAAATCATGGACAAGATAATTCCTCCAAAACTTGAGAGCGAATACCACAGCCGCCAACTCCAACTGATGCACTGGGTAGTTCCTCTCATGCACCTTTAACTGACGTGATCCATAGGCTATCACTGATCCGTGCTAAAGCAGAACGCATCCTAAACCACTCCCAGATGCATCATTATAAACCTCACAGCCTTCAGAACCACACGACAAACATAAGACAGGTGTTGTCGTCAAGCGCACTTTAGTTCTTCAAAAGCTTGTGCGCACTTCGGCGACAAAAAAACTTATGATCCTTCCTTGTCAGAGTAGTGAGGGGCAATGCTATTCATGAGAAGTTCTCCACGAAGCTCCTGTAATAGCCGGCAAGCCCCAGAAAACTCCAAACTTCCGTCATCTTAGACAACACAAGCCACTCCGTTATAACAACTATCTTTGCTGGATCTACCGCAATACCATAACCACGACTACATGACCATGAAATGCCATAGAAGATAGCCAAAACTCACACTCAAAGAATTTGTCATACTCTGAATACATCTCTTGGTCTCTAGAATAATATGCAAGTATTCCACATGACCATACTCAGATTGAGAGTACGCTAGGATATCATCTATGAACACAGTCACGAACCAATACAAATACTCCACAAACGTTCTGTTCATTAAATTGATTACCACCGATGGCATATTTGTCAGCCCGAAAGGCAGGACAGTGAACTCACAATGCCCATAATGCATGCTGAACGCCGTCTTGGGACATCACTCTCATCGATTCTTGGCTGAAAATAACCAGACTTCAAATCCAGCTTTGAATACATAGTCGATTCAAACTAGTTGATCGGACAAATTATCGATCCTCAGAATCGGGTACTTATTCATCTCTATTAGATTATTGAGTTCCCGATAATCAATACACAGTTGCAGACTACCGTTCGTTTTCAAGAAGAGGACCGGGGCACTCTATGGTGATGAAGTTGGACGCACATGCCCCTGCCCTAATAATACATGAAGCTACGCTTTCAAATCAGCCACTTCACTCTGTGCTAAGTGGTAAGGAGACCGTGACATGGGATTGGCACCAAGAATCAACTCAATGGTGAACTAAATCTCTCTTTCTTAGGTGGAGCTCTTAGGAGAGCTTGAGGAACACTTTGAAAAATTTCTACACCGTCGAAACACCGACCAACCCGGGCTTGGGTTCTTAGTCTCTAGTAGAGTAAAAAACAACTCCGCCCCCCTCCCCACCAAGGACTGTTAACTTGGTCTCGCAACCAGTGGGTTTTGCCCTAGTAAGACCCCACTTAGGATTATAGCCAACCTATGCATGCTGCTCCGAGAGTCAGTCCATGCCTAACATCAAACCACCTATAATTTTTAATGACCATGTTTCTATTTCGTTTGAACACCCACAATCGGGAAGTACTAGGATGAACCACATGAGCATCTTAGGTGCTAAGGAGCGAGAAGTCCTGTAACAAACAGTACTCTTCACCACCAAGAGTGGGACAAATTCCACTAACGCAAATCATAAGCTAGTAACTAATCATGTCATGAGTATAAAAGCTATAAGCTAAACCGTATGTGTCATCTTGTCATATTACTTATTATCTTCTGCCTTTTCCTTTTTATTCGGAAACCTATCCCAACAGTCACGGGCCATATGTCCCGACTTGCCACAAGTACGAAAAGCGTAAGGAACTTGACCGGTAGAGGTTCTAGACCTCTTATGCCGCCTCCCGTGGTATACAGACTTTGCAGAATCTGCAGAGTTCGGAACCCTGCACACTGTCATCTGGTGGACTTTTCCAAAATCTTCTTCCAACGATCTAGCTGACTCCACCAATGCTCGGAATCCCAACAACTTCGGTCCTACCAATAGAAGTAATAAATCATCATGCAGACCGTTATAAAACCTGTTTACCATAGTATGCTCATCTTCCAACTCAACCCCAGGGTAGTGCCTTAACATGACAAACACATACAAATACACGTCAACAGAGTGCGTCCCTTGCGCCAAAATCATGTTCAACAGCTGATCGGATGATCTTCTAATTTTTACTTGCTCTAGAGATCCAACCAGCATTGGAGCCACCCTAGGGATAGGGGGTTTCTCATGCCTTCTCTATTGGGCATTGATCATAGCGAACACTACTGCTACCATTCAGATGGTTTACGCGGAAGGAGGGATCGTAGGCATGTCGTTAAGCGCACTTCCCTCCATAGAGTGCTTACCTTGTGACTGCACTGCACCACTCCTAATCACCTAAAATCGAGAAACACTCAATTAGGTGACAAATAATTGCCAAAAAGCAATCATATTAACACTCAGGTTACTCAAACATGTGTAATTTCCATTCCTAAGTGGACATTCATGTGTTCTTTTCAGGTTATAACGATGATACACATGACTGTGCTCACCACCCCTTAAAAAGAATTCGACCACGAAATTTCCTAAGAAAGACCGACATCGTAGTCTGATACCAAATTGTAACACCCCCATCCGTCATATGGGATATAACAGAAGGTCTGTCCGGTGCCCCATGCCATATTCCACAGACAGTTAGCGAAGTTACGTATTAATACCAAATTACTATGAAATATTATCGAAACCTAACACAGAGCATTCTAGTGGAAGCTTTTAAGTAAGTTAGAAGAACCAATCACAACACTTGAATGTCCACTATAACCCAAAGTTGGAATGAAAGTACAAATATACATCGAGTCTTGACCTTATGGCCTTACAACATTCATCTTCAATAAAAGTGTTTTACATACATCGGCTCGGAGGCCGGCCATACATTAAAAACATTAAAAGTAAACACTTCGCTTTGGCCTTCAAGGGACAGCACAGAAACAAGGGCTTCAGTCCGCTATTTGCCACTAGGCTCACCTGTTCGTGCATAAGAATAATCCACTGCACGGTGGAAAAACAAAGCAACAGTCAGCTAAACCTGATCAAATTATAACGACCCCACCCCTTACTCGGGGCGGTTGTGCTCCTTCCCTGCAAATGTATTAGCAATATCCAACATAAAAATGAAAGTGAAATTTAAGCACACTTCACCACAGGCGTAGGCACGAATGACGACACACCTCGTGCTCTAAGGGCACATTTTTAGTGAATCCGGTCCAATCAGAGTCTTCACCATTGCCCCAGGACGACAACCTCATATCGTGAGCAATTGAGTCTTTCCGGCCGAAGCCTAAGACTCTTCCTTCTATGCCCCCGGTAAGTGCCAAGTACCTTAGGTCTCTTTAACC
Organism: Platanthera guangdongensis; assembly: GCA_039583875.1. NCBI lineage: Eukaryota > Viridiplantae > Streptophyta > Magnoliopsida > Asparagales > Orchidaceae > Platanthera > Platanthera guangdongensis. The sequence continues at coordinate 12,843,262 of CM077155.1, forward strand.
GAACCACATAGAGATGGTACGGTTCCACTCAACTAGTTGCTCACACCGCCATGTAAATTTAAGTCATTGACGTGTATCAAGCTTCCCCAAGGCCCGAAATATCGATCATACAATAGTACATAACCCAGTTATGCATAAGGTCATCTCTCAAGCCACCAAGCTGGGATCCCAGAGCACGCAGCTCCATACACTAGCCTCCAGATCCCAGCGAGACAGGCCTCACAGAGCTACCGCCGGTGGTAACACTACCGCAGCGCGGTACTTGGGAAAAATGCATTTTTGTCTAGTTTTTCATGCGCTCTTTGGGTTAGTCCCCAAAGTTCCATGCTACAATCTACCGCGTAGAAACCTGAAAAACAAACGACACAGAGTCTTCTCTGCCAATACATGCAAAATGAAACATCACAAATCCAGACCAACCCGTCCGGACGGGCTTCACACACCATGCCTATGTTCGTACTTCGATTCCGGACTCTATATGCAAAGCTACAGGGATAGTCCATATCTACCCGAAGGAATACCACACGCTCACCGCACACTCATGGTAGAGGATTTCCTATACAAAGGAAGAGGACTTCACCTGTCCAAGTAGAGAATCGTTATCCTTTGCGATTTCTTCAGTGCCATAACCAAGATCTAGATGGATGGACGCGACGGCAACGACCTTGCCTCCCCAAATACAGACTCAGCTTGCAAATTTCAGCTTCAGAACTCCAATGGCGGCGGGATCTCTCCCTTCTTCTTCCTTCTTCACTCTGCCTTCTCTCTAGAACTTAGAAAGAGAGAGACAATGAAGAAATAAGTTGGGAAAACCTAACTCCCGGCTATATACCCGCAGAGGCATGCACCAGCCGTCGGATATCCAAATAAAACTAGTGGACGGACATTATTCGTCCAACAATATTGTTTACGAGATTACCGCCACACGGTAGGAAGTTACCACCGCGTTGTAGGAAGTTATCGCCGCGCGGTAGCCCAATCATTCGGCTTCTCGAGGATTCCACCGCTCAAACATCCAATTGGGCGGTGACACGTAGACACGTCATATCTACTATCCTACCGCTATGCGGTAGAAAACTATCGTCGCGCGGTAGTATACGCGTTTGGAAGGAAACAATAAAACTACGCTACCGCCTGCAGTAAGGTTAACGTCGCGCGGTAACACCCCGAGAGCTCTATCAAATAAATCATCAAGCTACAACCCCGCCCTACTGCTACCGCCGCGTGCTAGCAGTTCTCGAAAACGTCTAGCGCTGAGTGCCACGACCCAATCGTCGAGCGAACTACCGCCGTGTGGTATACATTACCGCCTGGCACTAGCATGCCCTGAGACATCGAGAGCGTCTAGAGCACTGAGAGCACCGAGCTACCGCTAGTGGTAGCTGTATCGTCGTGCGGTACATTCCCGAAAAAGATTTCCTGAATCTAGGGCGTTACACCTTTTATGAAAATATTGAACTGTCATATGATCTTGGATCTTCATGAGATTTTCGTAGGAGTAAATATATAGTGATATTGATTTCTGAAATTTATTATAGAATGTTTAAAAAATAGTAGCTCATACTTGTAGTTATAACCTTCATCTTGCCCCTTGTGATGATTTTAAAATAACCATGGTTAAATTAACTTAGAATGACATGAAACTCTGGAAAGTTTAATTAAATATCATTTAGATACACTAGTAAATTATTTGGATTATTTGGGCATTTTCTCTTATTACTTCATGTGTAAAGTGAACTAGTCCACCTTATTTTGGAAAATAGATAATAAATACAATATCTTGCTGGAAAATTGTATTACTTTGCTAAAGAACTTGTTAAGGCCTAGTAAATCCTAGAAAAATTGTTACATGTTATTTGGATGAGTTTATGAGAATTTTCCTCCATAAGTGCACTCTAATGACATTATTTAAAGTATTTTTCTACATAGCTCACTGACCTTGGAATTGCATGAAACTTAGTCAGTAGTGTTTGATGATCATTATAAGTCTCTGTTATTTTTTATATAAGTTTTGTAATATAATTTATGGTACTCCTTTCATTAATAATAATTATTTGAATTACCTTGAGTTAATTTTTTAGAGGTTACTACTGTTATAACAAATCTGTGAAATTTGGTATTCATTGATATTTTACTATCCTATAGTGTTAATAATTTTTGGGTGGTCATAACTTAAGGAAATCTAGTACTTCATGTTCAAAATTACCCATGACCTAACATTTGGGAAATTTTAATAAATGCGAAATTATTTAGGAAAATTACAAGTCTCTGGATTTAGGCTAAATGTGTCATGATAGACCCACAATTATTATCTTAGGGCCTTTGGATGAAAATTTGGAGTACCTCTTGGCATGTACATCATATAGCTTAGATTGGTCTGCATATAGTAAAACTCTGAAATTGTGATTACATGAGGAATAAACATAGGGAGTTAGGGTTAATAATTTAATAATTTGTGGTTAAGTGAAAATGTGTTCATCATTAGGAGACATGATGTGGAAGTATTGAGTTGACTGGTGTTAAATGGTGCTCGAGATCGACAAAACATCGTCCTTCCTTTGGAGAGGGGAGAGAGTCAAGATAAACTAGGGTTATATTAAGTATAACTTTAAATGGGATTTATTATGGGTAAATACAAATAATAATAAGTAACTTGTGAAAGAGAGCTTTATGCTTCAGCCCATCGTAGTTCCTAGTGCCCTCGAGAGCCCATCACGGGGAATACCTTGGGAAGTACAAGGTTAACGCAAGCCCCAAGACTAAATGCAACGCAAAAGTAATTAAAAATACTCTAGAATTACACTTACACTCATACTCTCCGGCGTGGTGGGAGTTAGGTTGGGTTTCGCGAGTGGTAGGCTCGGTGGTTTGGTGATAAGCAGGTTAGCCCAGCGAGCAGATGGCTCAGATGGTTTTGTCACGAACGGGATGGTCCGGGGAGCTTTGGCTCAGTGGGTAACTACGTTAATGATGCATGTGCATAAAATATAAGGTGGTGGGTCTTCAGTATTGGAGGGTCATCACAACGACACCAATACATTGACTCGGCAAGTGTGGTTTAGCACTTGGCCAAATAATGTCCGGTGCGCCAGCCGACAAGAGTATGCAGGAGCTCCGCTTAGTGCACCAAGGCGAGGCATACGATAGGTTTGACTGGTAGTGCTGATACCGATTTAGAGGTGGGCGAGGCCCAACCCACCGCTTTTGTTTTCCACTATGGAGGTATCCTGGGAGGTTATGCTCCAGAAAGGGGGAACTAATGGTCTGTGTGTACAGAGTCGGGTGTGTGTTGCAGTTGTATGTTCTTATCATATCATACTTGCATGTCATAGCATATTTATTGCATATAACCCTTGACACCTATTTTATAAATTGGTATGGAATTCTTTATATAATAGGCCTTGCAAAACGACCCATTTGTCTATAGGTTTATTTGGGCATTCCTATAGGTCATGATTACTTACTTAGTATACCTTCTAGTACTTTACTTGCACACCTTATTAATGTGTACACTCTTATTGCTTATCTACAATTTTCTGTTTATTATACTTACTATGATTATACACTCATGATAGACTAGTTCCGCCGTCAGCTGCTTACTTTTGTTACTCTCCACCTTAAATACTTTCCCTTTCCTTCTCCCCGCTCGGTGCTTAGGAGATATGGTGGAGGGGTGGGGGATGATAGGACTTAGTATTTTAGACTAACGAATGTTGACCAAATCATTTTAGGAGATCGTGGAGCACAACCAGGAGATGCAGCCCAAAGGTCAGTGTGCTTGGAGATGGGATAGTCTAGCACGAGAGTTCACGCTGCAGGGACAGTGAGTCCCAATCATTAGTAGTTACTATAGATTTGCTTCCGTGATGAGTGACTTGTAGTGAGAATCACGATATATCGGGAAGGAGCTCTTTTTATTAGTATTTTATTTATTATTATTGTGGTCTCTCCCTTCATGGAGATTTATTTATACTCATGTGATCTGGTGGACCAACACTGAGTTTGATTTTACTCATGTACTTATACTTTTACTCTTCTCTTATGCGATCGGTATGGCCAGTAGGATTGATGTTTTGTAATGACAACCTTCCCGGGCGTGTTAGTGTCACCGCACAACAGCGATTCTGGGCATAAGACCCTATTGATTTAAAAGAAAAAAAGGGTGTTGGGCACATTGGAAAATGTGTACCAGATTTGAAGAAGCCTCACCCTACTCAATGATATGCATCAAGGTGTATTTGATGTGTTTTGATTTTATATGTGCAGGTTAAGTAATTGCAGGAAATGCAGAAAAATTTCTAAGTTCATGTGTCGACACCTAGAGAAGCAGTGTCGACACTTATGAAGGCTTGTGTCGACACTGGAGAAAAGCTGTGTCGACACTTGGAGTAGATTGTGACGACACTTGGAAAGGCTGTGTCGACACCAGAAGTACTAGTGTCGACATACAGATGCAGTGTCGACACACAGAGAAGCGAAGTTGATATCAACTGTATCGACACCAACAGGCAGTGTCGACACACAGGAATACTTAGTCGACATCAAATGTGTCGACACATAAAGGCAGTGTCGACACATAGAAGTATTGTCAACATCAACTGTGTCGACACACAGGACTTGTGTCGATACACAACAAAGTTTCAACAAAGTTAAAGTAAAAAAGTACTTGTGTCGACATAAAGAAGATGTGTCGACACACAGCAAGTTCCAACAAAGTTAAAGAAAAGAAGGCTTGTGTTGACACACAGAATCAGTGTCGACACATTCTAAAGAACCAGTGTCGAGAAGCTGTTACAACAACAAAAGGAGTTGTGTCGACACCACCAAGGCATGTGTCGACACTTAGTTCACTTCTGTCGACACTTAGTCTACTTGTGTCGACACATAATGAAGATCAGTCTCGACACTTTCAGACAGAGACAGTATTTCAAGAAGTGACTGGATGACTTGACAGCTGCCATTCCTAACCGGTCTACTGCAACTGTCAAAGCTGTCAGAAGTTTGTTAGAAACCGGATCAGCCGGTTACCATGGAGGAAGACTATATAAAGGCCTTTCTCCTTCAATATAAAGTAACAATTACAGTGAAGATTGAAGATCTACACAGATATCTAACAACACAACAAGAAGAAGACCTTCGACAAAAGATCTAAGAAGTTGGAGAGAGAGAACTCCTTCTAAGAAGTGCAGTTGTTGAACCAGGATGCCAAGAAAGATTCAGATTGAGATCTGAATCTCAAGTCAGAAGCTAATTGAAGATCAACTTCTCAAGAGTTCAACCCTACTGAGTTCAGATTCAAGAAGCTTTGAAGAAAGCTAAGAGAGGTTGTGCTCTACCATCAGGTTCTTCCAAGAACTGATCAAGAATCCATCCATCCCTTCTCTCTCTATCTGGGTGGTGGTAAAATACTTTGTAAACACTATTTTCTGTAGGATCTATTCTAGATCGGAGCTGTAAGCCTATTTTATAAAGGCTGAGTGTAGGAGAATATATTCTCTGAGTGGTAGGCCTTGTGTAGGCTGAGGTAGGGCTGTGAGCCTGAGTTGTAGGAGATTGTGATCTCTGAGTGTAGGCCTTGTTGAAGGCTGAGGTAGGGCAGATTGCCTGAGTTGTAGGAGCCTTGTTTGGGGTTCTGAGTTGTAAGATCTGAGGATCTGAGGTGAAGTGCAGAAGTTAGGACGAATCTAGCACACTGCTAGATAGGCGAAGGGGGAAAGTGGATGTACCCGGACCTTGGGGAGCCACTATAAAAATCTATGTGCAATCTGTGTTGTGTTATTTTTTGTGAATTTGTGCTGTGTTTTCTGTAATATTTACTGTTGCTAAGTAAATAACTGAATTGAATTGCTGCCTTAAAAGAAAAACAGGAATTATACCTATTCACCCCCACTCTATGTGGTAGGCACTAATTATTTCAAGTGGTATCAGAGGGAGATTCCTCAAAGAAGGACTTTACAGTCTGAGTGAGATCCATAAGGCAGATTCAAGAATCAATAAAATGGGTTCAGGTGAAAATCATAAGGAGCTAGGGTCTATGAAATTACCCATATGCAGAAAGGAGATATTCGGCATCTGGAAAGAAAGGGTCAGGCTGTTTATGGAGGCTTCTGATCCAAGGATCTATATTACAGTCAAGGAAGGTCTTTATATTCCTATGAAGATTTCTATTCTGGATGCAAACCAAAGAATTCCCAAAGATTTCTCTGAGATGACAAAGGATGAGATCATCCTGGCAACTATGGATAAAAGGGCCCAGACTATCATAGTAAGTGCCATTGATGATGCAACCTTTCAAAATTTGATTCACTGCAAGACTTCAAAGGAAATGTGGGATACTTTGATAGTCTATATGGAAGGTTCTGAAGAAGTCAGACAAGATAGAAAATCTATGCTAAACCAGGAATATGAAAGTTTCAGACAAGGAAAGTCTGATAGTATAACTGAGTTTTACAAAAAGTTCTATAGAATTAGTAAATGAACTGATGTCCTATGGAAGAATCTTCAGCACATATGAGCTGAATGATAAATTCGTGAGATCCCTGACAAAAGATTGGGACACTAAGATTTGTGCCATTAGGGAAGTGGCCAAACTTGCAGATATTTCTCCTCCAACTTTGTTTGGAAAGCTGCTGTCATATGAGATGCAACTCATGGCTAGGAAAGAGGAAGAAAAAAGTGCAAAAGGTGAGCATAGAGAAAAGTCTGTGGCCTTCAAGGTTGAAGCCACTAAGAAGAATAGGAGGATGTCTCCATCACCTCCTAAGATAGTTGCTGACATTGCTTCATAGAATTCAGACATCCAAAGTTCAGACAGCAGTGACTCAGATGAAGACTTTGCTGCCTTCACATGGCAGTTTCAGAGATTTCTGAAGAAGAAGCAGTGGAAGTCTAAGTCTTCCACATCTAAGCCTAAGGATGATTACTATCAAAAGAGGAAGTCATCCAGGAAATACAGGAGCAAGTCTAAGCCAAACAAATCTACAACATCAAAGATTATTTGCTACTACTGTAATAGGCCTGGACATGTAGTGGTTGAGTGTCCAGATAAAAGAAAAGAGTCTGGTGATAAAAAGAAGACTCAACACCAGAGCAAGAAGGAGAAATACTTTGTTGCTAAGAAGGAGAAGACCTTGTCAGACCAGTCATCTTCAGAATCACAATCTGAAGCTGAGGCATACATTGGCCTATATGTAGCAGATGAAGAAGAAGAGTTTTTACAAGTGCTAAACTCTAAATATGAACAAGGAGACCATCAGTGCAAGGGACTGATGGCTGTGTCAGATGAAGACAAGTGTCAGGATCAGCCTAGTCCTAGTAAGGTACAATGTCTTTCTAGAAATTCAGATTGCAGTACTGAGTCAGAGTCAGCAACATCTTCATCAAGTGATGTGGATAGATCTGAGTCTGAAGGTGATATTCATCAGTTGATAGATGAATATGTAGACTTGTTTCATGCACTAAAGAAATGCAAAAACCTGGCCAAAACTCTAGCTAAGGAAATTGCAGATCTTAAGATGGCTGCATCTGATTCAGAGAAATTGCTGGATTAGAAGTTGAATGAGATAGTGTTGGGTACATTGGAAAATATGTACCAGATTTGAAGAAGCCTCACCCTACTCAATGATATACATCAAGGTGTATTTGATATGTTTTGAGTTTATATGTGCAGGTTAAGTAATTGCAAGATTGCATGAAAAATTCTAAGTTCATGTGTCGACACCCAGAGAAGAAGTGTCGACACTTATGAAGGCTTGTGTCGACACCTAGAGAAGCAGTGTCAACACTTAGAGTAAATTGTGTCGACACCAGGAAAGGCATAGTCGACACCAGAAGAAATGTGTCGATACATACAGATAGTGTCGACACACTGTGAAGAATAGTTGACATAAATAGTGTCGACACTAAGAGGCAGTGTCGACACCCAGAGAAGCTTAGTCGACATCAAATGTGTCAACACCAGGAGGCTGTGTCGACATACTGAAGGCTTTGTCGCCATTAACTGTGTCGACACATAGCAAGTTTCAACACAGTTACAGTAAAGAATTACTTGTGTCGACACAAAGGAGATGTGTCGACACACAGCAAGTTTCAACACAGTTAAAGTAAAGAAGTACATGTGTCGACACAAAGGAGATGTGTCGATACACAACAAGTTTCAACACAGTTAAAGTAAAGAAGTACTTGTGTCGACATAATGGAGATGTGTCGACACACAGCAGAATTCAACTAAGTTTTAAGGAAGAAGTACTTGTGTCGACACACTCAATTAGTGTCGACACATTCAACAGAAGCAGTGTCGAGAAGCTGTTACAATAACAGAATGAGTTGTGTCGACAACACCAAGGCATGTGTCGACACTTAGTCCACTTGTGTCGACACTTAGTCTATTTGTGCCGACACATAATGAAGATCAGTCTCGACACTTTCAGACAGAGACAGTATTTTCAAGTAGTGACTTGATGACTTGACAGCTGCCATTTCAGTCGATCTACTACAACTGTCAGAGCTGTCAGAAGTTCGTTAGAAATCGGATCAGCCGGTTACCTTAAAGGAAGACTATTTAAAGGCCTTTCTCCTTCAACAGAAGATAATGAAGAAGAATTAGTTACAACAATTAAGAAGAAGATTTAAGAAGATCAATCATTTAGAATAAAGATCCAGAGAAAACTATAAATCAGTATTTTGAAGAAATTTCAGATTTACTTGGAGTGAGAGAACTCCAGTAATTGAAATCAAGAAAGAGAATTGTTTATTCAAATCTCTTAAGAAGCAGGTTCTGAACCAGACTGCTAAGAAGGATCCAGATTTATTTCTCTATCTTAAGAAGGAAGTTGCCAGCCGGTCTACTTCAAGAAGATCAACTTTTACTGAGTTCAGACTCAAGAAGCCTTGAAGAAAGCAAAGACAAAGCTGATCTCAGGAATCAGTACTATCAACAACTGATCAAGAAGGTTGCCCTCTTCATTATCTCAAGCAGAGTGGTGATCTAAAATCTTTTATTATCTTTTTGTAAGATCCTAAGGGATCTGAGTTGTAAGCCTAAATTTATAAAGGCTGAGGTAGGGCTTTTGAGCCTGAGAGCAGGAGAATCTATTCTCTGAGTGTAGGCCTTGTTGAAGGCTGAGGTAGGGCTGTTTAGTTTGAGTGTAGGTCTTATTGAAGACTGAGTGGTAGGGCTTTTTGCGTGAGTTGTAGGAGTGGGGACACTCTGAGTTGTAGGAACCTATTTGGAGTTCTGAGCTGTAAGATTTGAGGATCTGAGGAGAAGTACAGAAGTTAGGCCGAATCTAGTACACTACTAGATAGGCGAAGGGGGAAAGTGGATGTACCCAGACCTTGGGGAACCACTATAAACACTGTGTGCACTCTGTGTATGATTGTTACTGTAATTGTTGTGCTGATAGCTGTAGAATTTGCATTTGCTGCTTAAATTATTGAACAGTTTGTCTGCCTTTAAAGTAGAAGAAAAATTACACCTATTCACCCCACCCCCCTCTAGGTGATTAGACACATATTCTTTCAAGTGGTATCAGAGGGAGGTTACTCAAAAAGGACATAACAGTCTGAGTAAGTTCCTGTAGGCAGATTGAAATCAATCAAGAATCAAGAAAATGGGTTCTAGTGAGAATCATAAAGAGCTGGGGTCAATGAAATTTCCAATATGTAGAAAAGAGATATTTGGCATATGGAAAGAGAGGGTCAGACTCTTTATGGAAGCTTCTGACCTAAGGATATATATTACAGTCAAAGAAGGCCCATATGTGCCAATGAAGATATCCATTCTGGATGCAAATCAGAAAACTCCTAAGGACTTTTCTAAAATGACTAAAGATGAAATCATCCTGGCCACTATGGACAAGATAGCTCAGAATATAATTGTAAGTGTCATTGATGATTCAACATTTCAGAACTTAATTCATTGTAAAACCACTAAAGAAATGTGGGACACATTAATAGTCTATATGGAGGGATCAGAGGAAGTAAGACAAGATAGGAAGTCAATGTAAAATCAAGAATATGAAAGCTTCAGACAAGGAAAGTCTGATAGCATTACAGAATATTACAGGAAGTTCTATAGGATAGTTAATGAGTTGATGTCCTATGAAAGAGTCTTCAGTAACTATGAGCTGAATGACAAGTTCTTAAGATCCCTGACTAAGGAATGGGACACCAAGATTTGTGCCATTAGGGAAGTGGCCAAACTTGCTGATATACCTCCTCCAACTTTGTTTGGTAAACTGTTATCTTATGAGATACAGTTAATGGCTAGAAAGGAGGAAGAGAAGAATACTAGAGTGGAGCACAAGGAAAAGTCTGTGGCCTTCAAGACTGAAGTCACTAAGATGTATAGAATCAAGTCTCCATCTCCACCTAAAATAATTGCTGAGGCTGTCACAGATAATTCAGATAGCAAGAATTCTGATAGCAGTGAAAGTGATGAAGACTTTACTGCTTTTCCTAGGTACTTTCAAAGATTTTTTAAGAAGAGGCAGTGGAGGTCTAAGCCTTCTACTTCTCAGCCAAAAGATGACTACTATCAGAAGAGAAAGTCATCCAGGAATGACATAAACAGGTGCAACTCAAGCAAAGCTACATCTTCAAAGATTGTTTGTTATTGCTGCAATAGACATGGACATGTAGTGGATGACTGTCCTGAAAAGAGGAAGGAGTCAGCTGACAAAAAGAAGACTCAGTTTAAGAGCAAAAAAGAAAAGTCCTTTGTTGCTAAGAAAGACAAGAGTCTGACAGATCAGTCATCTTCAGAAACAGAATCAGAAGCTGAAGCCTTTATTGGATTATTTGCTAAAGAGGAAGAAGATGAGTTCATGCAGCTAATGAACTCCATTTATGAGCATGAAGACCAACAGTACAAGGGACTGATGGCTATATCTGAAGGAGACAAGAGCCAGGATCAGTCTGGACCAAGTAAGGTACAAAGTTGTTCTTCTAGTTCAATTTATAGTACTGAGTCAGAGTCAGATACATCTGTATCAAGTGATGTGAGTGGGTCTGAATCTGAAGGAGATATTCATCAGTTAATTGATGAATATAGGGTCTTGCTACAGGAACTTAAGAAGAGCAAAAACTTGGCCAAATCTTAGGCTAAGGAAATTACAGATCTTAAGTTGGCTGCAGTAGATTCTGAGAAGTTGCTAGATCAAAAACTGAATGAGATAGCCAGACTGAAAAATATTACAGTTATTCAGATGGGTACTATCACTTTCAAGAATGATCAGATTAGAAATCTGGAGGTTAGACTTCAGAAAGAGAAAGAGATAGTAGCTAGTTTTTCTAAATCTAAATCTGTTTTACCCTTGATAGATGAGTTTGTATCTCAAAAGGGTAAAGCTGGATTGGGATTTAAGAAAACTGCATGGACTGCAAAGTCCAAATCTAAAGGCAAAGCCCCAGCACAAAACAAGAAGCCTGCTGTGGATAATTCAGCCAGGGTTGTACCTAAACAAAGGTACAACAAGTTTGAGTGCTGGTGTTGTGGCAGGGTAGGCCACTTTGCCTTAGATTGTTGGCACAATTCTAGTGTCAAGGAGAGTAGCAAACTGCCTGATAGAAGAGCTATAAGTAGTTTTGTTAATGGTCAGACTAACTTGTACTAAGGACCCAAAACTCATTTGGGTTCTAAGGTAAGGTAATCTTTCTTGTAGGTGAGTCCAAGTTGTCATGCCCCAATATGGTACTTGGACAGTGGATGTTCCAGGCACATGAATGGAATAAGGTGATTGCTGAAGGACTTCACACATGTGCTGAATGGACCTAAAGTCACCTTTGATGGTTCAGAAAAAGGGATCATCAAAGGATTTGGTAACATTTCTAGTAATAAGATTACTATCACTCATGTGGCCTATGTAAAGGGTTTGAAACACAACCTTATAAGCATAAGTCAGCTGAGTGATTTGGGTTATGACATTTCATTTATTAAGAATGGATGCCATATCAAAAGGTCAAGGGATCAAGAGATCATCTAGACAGGATATAGGAAGAGAAATGTTTATTGTCTAAATTTTGAGTGTGAGAACAAGGTTTCTCCTATTTGTCTTGTAGCTGATGAGAGAGTCTCACATTGTGTTAAATGGCACAAGAGACTGGCCCATCTTAACTACAAGACTATTGGCCAACTCTTTAGCAAAGAGTTAGTGAGGAATGGTCCTCAAATTAAGTGTATAAAGGATGGGATATGCTCAGCTTGTCAAAAAGGCAAGCAGACCAAATCCACCTTTCATAACCTTGAAAACAAGGATTTTGTGAGGTCTCTATACCTCTTGCATATGGATCTTTTTGGTCCTATGACAGTTCATAGTCTAGGTAGGAAGGTCTACACATTTGTTGTGGTAGATGACTATTCTAGATATTCCTTGGTGTTCTTTCTAAGACAAAAATCTGAAACCCCAAGTGTCTTATATAGTTTTGTTAAACAAATTCAGAATGAGTTGGACAGTACAGTGGTCAAAATCAGGAGTGACCATGGTACTGAATTTCAGTCTGAGAGTATGACAAAACTATGTGAAGAATTTGGGATTTTTCAGGAATTTTCCTCACCTAGAACACCTCAGCAAAATGGTATTGCTGAAAGGAAGAATAGAACATTGATAGAGGCAGGCAGAACTCTATTAAGTGACACTTCTCTCCCAGAATATTTCTGGGCTGAGGCAGTAAACACTGCATGTCATATGATCAATAGAAGTACTATCACCAAGTACCACAAAAAGACTCCCTATGAGATTGTGAAGGGCAAAAAACCAAATTTATCCTATTTCAAGATCTTTGGTTGCAAGTGCTATATACTAAACAATGGCAAGTCTTATCTAACCAAGTTTGCTGTCAAATCTCATGAGGGGATCTTTGTTGGGTACAGCAACAATAGTAAGGCTTATAGGGTCTACAACTTGATTACTCAAGTTGTAGAAGAGTCTATACATGTAGTCTTTGATGAAACAAGACTGATTAATAGTGAGTTGTCAAGTAGTATATGCAGCTCTACAGGTATAAATGAGAGGATGGACAAGCTTACCATTACAGAAGATTTTACAGCAACTCAGCAAGTGGAAAATGGTGGCTGCTGTCCAAGGGGAGTACAGGGTCTCTAGATGCTGAAGAAGACCAAGAGGTGCAGCTTTATGAAGAGGCTGGAGGTGTTCAACCTGAAGATAGACTACCTCCAGCAAGTAGACACTTAAAGGATCATCCAGCCAATCAGATAATTGGTGATCCAAGACAAGGAGTGCAAACAAGAAGCAGGAATCTGAGTACAGTTTTTTACTCCAGCTTCCTATCACAAGTGGAACCAAAGAAATTTGAAGAAGTAGTTCTAGACCCTCATTGGATTGATGCCATGCAAGAGGAGCTGAACCAGTTCAGGAGGTGCAAGGTATGGAAGCTTGTTCCTAAACCCAAAGACCACAATATCATTGGAATAAAGTGGATCTTTAGGAATAAATTGGATGAGAATGGAATCATAATAAATAATAAAGCTAGACTTGTTGCAAAGGGAAATAGGCAGGAAGAAGGTATTGATTTTGATCAAACCTTTGCTCCAGTAGCAAGACTGGAGGCAATCAGGATGTTCCTTGCTTATGCAACATATCAAGGTTTCAAGGTATTCAAAATGGATGTGAAATCAGCATTCCTGAATGGAAATTTAAAGGAAGAAGTCTATGTAGAGCAGTCCTCAGGTTTTGTAGATCCTCTCAAACCTGATTATGTTTATAGACTTAGGAAGGCATTGTATGGGTTAAAACAAGCCCCAAGGGCTTGGTATGAAACCCTGTCTAGTTTCCTCATTGAGAACAAATTCTCAAGGGGGAAAATAGACAAGACTTTATTCCTTAGGGAATCTAAAGGTAAGATAATTCTAGTCCAAATATATGTTGATGACATAATATTTGGGTTTACTGAAAGTAATCTTTGCAGGAAGTTTGCAAAACTTATGCAAGGAAAATTTGAAATGAGCAGTATGGGGGAACTTAAGTTCTTCTTGGGTCTCCAAGTTAGACAGACTGAAGATGGCTTGTCCATATCTCAGTCTAAGTTCACCCTAGAGTTTATAAAGAAGTATGGTATGGAATCATTCACTACCATGAGAACTCCTATGGGGTCAAGTGTGTCTCTAAGCAAAGATGATGCAGGGAAACCTGTAGATGAAACTTTGTATAGAGGGATAGCTGGCTCCCTATTATATCTGACTGCTAGTAGACCAGATATCATGTATGCAACATGTGTCTGTGCTAGGTACCAAGCATGCCCTAAAGAATCTCATCTGACTGCAGTCAAAAGGATTTTGAGATATCTGAAGGGCATACCTTATCTAGGCCTTTGGTACCCTAGAAATAGAGATTTTCTACTAACAGGTTATTCAGATGCAGATTTTGTAGGTTGTAAGGAAGACAAAAAAAGTAATACAAGGACCTGTCAATTTATAGGAGGAAGGCTGGTGTCATGGAGTAGTAAGAAGCAGACCAGTGTGGCAATCTCCACAGCTGAGTCAGAATATGTTGCTGCAGGAAGTTGCTGTGCATAGTTATTATGGATTTAGCACTAGCTAGAAGACTATGATATACATGTAAGTAGAACACCTTTGTTTTTTGATTCTACAAGTGTCATTTCTATTGCAAATAATCCTATCTCACATAGTAGGACTATGCACATAGAAATTAAATACCATTTCCTTAGAGAACATGTAGAAAAAGAGGACATTTCCCTAGGATATGTTAAAACTGATAATCAAATTGCTGATATGTTTACTAAGCCCCTGGATGAAACCAAATTCAATAAATTTAAAATTGAACTAGGCATGTTAAACTTATAATAGTTTAGCAATATTGGCTAAGTAAAATGGTGTCGACACAAGGAGGTGTCTGTGTCGACACATAGAAGTGGTGTCAACATTTCAGAGAAATGATGTCGACACATCTAGACAGTCTGTGTCGACACTTCAGAAAAATAATGTCGACACAACTAGAGTAGGTGTCGACACATCCAAAAGTAGTGTCGACATATAGGTTCAATACAAATTTCGTCGAGTAGAGTTTCGACTAATCGTCGAGCTGCGATGTATAAGTGTCGACACATATATTATGTCGACTATATTTTTGTTGACACATAGTTGTCGAGACATTAGAAGTAAGTGTCGACACATTTAGAGTATTTTGATGCACCTTTTCATCTTAGTTTTTAGATAGGTATAAATAGGTCTTCCACATTGTTTGTCGACACGCTCTCCATAGTTTCAAGACCAAACTTGTATGTCGACATCTCTCTCCTCTAAACTCAAGATTTCTCAAAACCCTAATGGCGCCCAAGCTAGAAGAGAACATCAATGAAGGTTATGATCTCGTGCGACATACCTTTGACGATGCGGGACCAGAAATTCAAGGTGTTGTAACCCTAGTTGCTGAGACTGGGTTGGATTATTTAGTTTCAGAGCTAATCAAGATTTGGAAGAAGGAAGTACTCGAATTCTTTGGTGCAGCTACTCTTGATGAAGCTGGTCTTAAGATTAAATCCAAAGTCCATGGAGTAAAAGTAAAACTCACCCAAAAAAGTCTAAGAAAAGCTCTACATCTACCAAGAACTATAGAGGAAGAAGATGTACCTACATCTAAGACAAGGGAGGCACTGCAATGGTGTGGACTTGATTCAAACATGAAGATTGGATCAATTTTTAATAGGAAAGGAATGAACATGCAAGGCAAGTTCTTGTCTGAAGTGGTAGGAAAGGTAATTCTGAGCAAGCTAGGTGGGCATGATAGAATATCAGCTCACATGTTCAGTTTAATGACAAGAATCATTTTCAAGCTCAAAACTGATTGGTCAGCAGTGATGTTTCAGAAGATTAAGGAAAGTCTGAAGAAGCCCAATTTGGGTAGGATAATGAGTTTGTACTTGGCTGGAACTATTCCAGAAGTGATGAACCAAGCTGCAGGTTCTAAGATAAATCACATGAGGAGAATGGATTTTAGGATTATCTCAAAGTGGGATAGGGTGTTAACCAAGGACATTCCTACTCTAGAAAAAGAAGTTCCTCTACTGAAGAAGAAGAAAGCCATAAAGGCACCTGAATCATCTAGTAGCTCAGAGGAACAAGTAGTTTTCAGTTCTGATAAAGAAGAAGTTGATAATGATGGAAGATCACCAGTAAGGGCTGAAGATGTACAGAGGCAGGGGGAGCAACCTTTTGCTAGCCCCATCCACCTGGATCCACTCCAGGGGGATCCTTAACATGTGGATGAACCAACTCACTTAGACAGTGAAAGGGCAACACAAACAATTCTTGAGGTAATCAATGAAGTTACTCATTCAATTTTCCATATTGAGGATGAAGTATTAACTGAGTCTTTAATTGATATTGATCAGCAAACTCAGTTAAATAGTCAACCACAAGATGTTGTCATGGAAGATACATTAGTTGCTGATAATGTTCCTGAGATAAGAGAATCTCCAGTCCCTACTCAACATGAGTTTACTCTAGATGAGTTGTTCCCTGATTTGTTACAGACTAATTTTATGGGGGAGAAAATAGTTTTTGAGGGGGAACAGGTAGATCTTGAGGGGGAGTATGTAAAGTCTCAGGAGGAGACTGCTATAAATGAGAATGAGGAGCAAAGGACTCAGGGGGAGCTACCAAGAACTGAGAAGGACTTGCCTCCTAGTCCTAAGGATAGAGTAGACATAGCTAGTACTTCAGAATCTGAAGATGCAGCTGAAGTTCAAGCAAAGAAGAGGAAGCTTCAGGTCTTCAAAAGAAGGAGTCAAAGCTACAAGAAGGCTCTGCAAACAATTGTTCCACAACCTGCCCCAACAACTGACTACAGTTCTTTGTTGGTGGCCTTGCAAATAAAATTAGATGAACAAAGAAAAGCTATGGAAACATATATGGATGAGCACCACAAAGATCTTCAATTTACTTTGGCTCAAGATATAAAATCTATTAGATTTGAAGTAAATCAAAATAAGAAGGAAATGACTGACTGTTTTCATAAAGGAGGTAATGCAGTGGTTTACCTAGCCACTCACCAAGAGAAGATAAAGACACAGGTTGATGACATAGCAGTTAAGCAGGGCTATGTCTTAGAAAATCAAATAAGAATGAATGAAAACTTGACTGAATCACATAATGTGATTGTCACTGAAATGAAAAATATATCTATTGCACAGACTGCAGTAAGTGCTACTGCCAAAGAAGAATTTGATAAGCAATTACAAGAAAGCCTATCTGCTGTTAAAACTGTAATTGAAGATTCTCAAAAGGGTATTACTGCACAGCTCCAGAAGTTAAAACCTTTTTATAAAGATGGTGTTAACTATCTGAATGCTAAGATCATATTTCAGAAGGATGATCTTAAGGATCATATAGAAAGAGAAGTCATAAATGGGGAGAGGGTATTAGTCAAAGCAGGCTCTGACCATGCTAAATGGATTTCCAACAGCATCAGAGCCACCCTTGGATATCCACCCTTGTGTGATGATGATAATGTTGCTGAATCTGGTATCAACTCTGCTGTTTTTGGAGGTGAGCAAGCTGAAGTGGCTCAAGTAATTTACCCTCCAGCAGATTTTGAAATGATACATCAGGAGGTACAATCTATGTATAGCCCTCCTGAGGGTAATAAGAATATTATTTTTGAGAAAGTAGATAAGCCTGTACCTGAGGAAGTATTGACTAAAGAGCAAGAAGCTCAACTGTCTAAGAAGAGATTTAGAGAACAAGCAGAGTTAAGGCCTGATTTTGAGCAGTGGAGCCCAACTTCTAGAAATATTATTTTGACTGCTTGGAAGGCTGCAAAGGATAATTTCCTATAGAGGGCAAGTGGTACTCTGAACAAGAGTGGAGAAAACATGAAGCTAGGCAAGAAGCCATAGTACAGTACAGAAGAAAGGCTAAACTTGGGAAGCTACCTCCTAATGCACAGGAGCCTAACAAGTATTTCCCAAAGGCTTATCATTATTTTGAAAGATAAAAGATAAGGGCTTAAGAGTTGAAAAAGAAAAATCTAAAGGGAAAGAAGCCTGCTGATGACTTTGTTGTTCCAGTTCAAGCCAAGATTCAATCTGACAAGGGCATTATCATCAAGGAGCCAGAGAAGCATTAGATTAGATTTACTTGAGTTTACATTTTGTAATCTTTAGTATTAAAATATCTATGTAAATTTTTATTCATGAAACTAATGGAAGTTGTAACAAAACAATGGTTAATGTTCAATCTGTTACATTGTTATTCTGTGAAGATTGTTTATATATGTTTTGTTTCAGTGGTTACCCTATCATATAATGTTGTTATACATCATATTGTGTATTTGTTATGAATGGTGTATATCATTGACTAAGGGTTATGACTTCTCCAAATAGGGGGAGATTGTTGGGTACATTGGAAAATGTGTACCAGATTTGAAGAAGCCTCACCCTACTCAATGATATACATCAAGGTGTATTTGATGTGTTTTTAGTTTATATGTGCAGGTTAAGTACTTGCAAGATTGCAGGAAAAATTCTAAGTCCATGTGTCGACACCTAGAGAAGAAGTGTCGACACTTATGAGGGCTTGTGTCGACACCTAGAGAAGCAGTGTCGACACTTAGAGTAAATTGTGTCGACACCAGGAAAGGCAGAGTCGACACCAGAAGAAATGTGTCGACACATACAGACAGTGTCGACACACTGTGAAGAATAGTTGACATAAATAGTGTCGATACTTAGAGGCAGTGTCGACACCCAGAGAAGCTTAGTCGACATCAAATGTATCGACACCAGGAGGCTGTGTCGACACACTAAAGGCTTTGTCGACATCAACTGTGTCGACACAAAGGAAATGTGTCGACACACCGCAAGTTTCAACACAGTTAAAGTAAAGAAGTACTTGTGTCGACACAAAGGAGATGTGTCGACACACAGCAAGTTTCAACACAGTTAAAGTAAAGAAGTACATGTGTCGACACAAAGGAGATGTGTCGACACACAGCAAGTTTCAACACAGTTAAAGTAAAGAAGTATTTGTGTCGACACAAAGGAGATGTGTCGACACACAGCAGAATTCGACTAAGTTTTAAAGAAGAAGTACTTGTGTCGACACACTCAATCAGTGTCGACACATTCAACAGAAGTAGTGTCGAGAAGCTGTTACAACAACAGAAGGAGTTGTGTCGACACCACCAAGGCATGTGTCGACACTTAGTCCACTTGTGTCGACACTTGGTCTATTTGTGTCGACACATAATGAAGATCAGTCTCGACACTTTCAGACAGAGACAGTATTTTCAAGTAGTGACAGGATGACTTGAAAGCTGCCATTTCAGCCGGTCTACTGCAACTGTCAGAGCTGTCAGAAGTTCGTTAGAAACCGGATCAGCCGGTTACCTTGGAGGAAGACTATTTAAAGGCCTTTCTCCTTCAATAGAAGATAATGAAGAAGAATCAGTTACAACAATTAATAAGAGGATTTAAGAAGATCAATCATTGTAGAATAAAGATATAGAGAAAACTGTAAATCAGTATTTTGAAGAAATTTCAGATTTACTTTGAGAGAGAGAACTCCAGTAATTGAAATCAAGAAAGAGACTTGTTTATTCAAATCTCTTAAGAAGCAGGTTCTGAACCAGACTACTAAGAAGGATCCAGATTTATTTCTCTATCTTAAGAAGGAAGTTACCAGCCGGTCTACTTCAAGAAGATCAACTTTTACTGAGTTCTGACTCAAGAAGCCTTGAAGAAAGCAAAGACAAAGTTGATCTCAGGAATCAGTACTATAAAGAACTGATCAAGAAGGTTGCCCTCTTCATTCTCTCAAGCAGAGTGGTGATCTAAAATCTTTTATTATCTTTTTGTAGGATCCTAAGGGATCTGAGTTGTAAGCCTAAATTTATAAAGACTGAGGTACGGATTTTGAGCCTGAGTGTAGGAGAATCTATTCTCTGAGTGTAGGCCTTGTTTAAGGCTGAGGTAGGGTTATTTAGCCTAAGTGTAGGTCTTGTTGAAGACTGAGTGGTAGGGCTTTTTGCCTGAGTTGTAGGAGTGGGTGTAACAACCCCATCCGTTCATATGATATATTCTAGCAGGTCCGGCCGGGGCCCCACAGGATATACCACAAAACAGTCGGTGAAGGTACAGGATGATACCAGAGTAGCGCATCGCACCTATCACAAGCATTCTAGCGGAAGCCTAAACTACTTGAACTCCTCATGAATGTCCAAACATAAAACTCCACATTTTATACACCAGAGCAGCTTGCCATACTTGTGATCTGATATGCCTGCAGGGAAGATACCGCTGCCCCGAGAGGAGGGGTAGGGTCGTTATAATTTGGTCAGCTGAACGCTGACCGTTGCTTTTGTTTGCCACCGTTGGGTGGATTGTCCTTGCACAGGTGCTGGAGAGCCGAGCGGGTCGCATAGAGGTTGATGCTCCTGCTGGTGCTGCTGCTGCTGCTAGCCCTCGAAGGCTAATGTTCTTTGTGTGTTTTCTTTTCGTGGCCGGCCTGCGCGCCATTTTGTTAGGCCACTGTTTGAAAGCCCTGTAAGGCCTTATGGCCAACACTTGTGACATGTAGCAGCAGCAGCAGCACCAGCAGGAGCATCAACCTCTATGCGACCCGCTCGGCTCTCCAGCACCTGTGCAAGGACAATCCACCCAACGGTGGCAAACAAAAGCAACGGTCAGCGTTCAGCTGACCAAATTATAACGACCCTACCCCTCCTCTCGGGGCAGCGGTATCTTCCCTGCAGGCATATCAGATCACAAGTATGGCAAGCTATATCATCAAAGGTGCTTTCACGCACACAAGCCATCACAACCGTTCGCCGCCCGGCCCAACGGTCCGTGCACTCAGGGCACATTCTTGGTGTTCTGGCAACCTCTTGCCCACCATCGTATCAGGGTTAACACCCAACGGTAACACTCTTGAGCATTTACTCCATGGCGTGCAGCCGGAGTTAGTCCTCGGACACCGGGATGGCCCGTAGCCCCCCTTTGTATCATGGCGCGCAGGCCGAAGACTCTTGCTATGCGCTCCAACAGACCGCACTTTTTGGTCTCACGTCAGACGGACATAGCGCAGGTCGGATCCTCCACCCCCCCGTTGCTCAAATAGCCTTGCCCTTTCCGCGTGCAGCGTACTCATGGCTATATCAAAGGCGCGGGTCGGTCTCACCAATCCTGTTCCTGGCATTCAAGCCTGGGTATGTCACTATACCCATTTCCTCACAGCAACAACGGGTCTTTCCTGGGCGCACCAGTACTTCCTGTGATTCCCTCCACAGGTGGACACCGCATAAGCACAAATGTCAGGGGTCTTTCCTGGGCACACCAGTACTTCCTGTGACTCGCTTCACAGGTGGACACCCTATGACATCAAGCATCACAAAAAGGGCCTTTCCTGGTCCCACCAGTATTACCTGTGCATCATTCACAGGTTGGACCCAAAACCAACACAAGGCTATTTTCCTGGGCTACCACCCCAGTACTTCCTGCTACTCCTTTTCGCAGGCATAACCCGTAGACTCCGTACACTACACGTTTATCACGGAGTCTTCTCCGGTTCGTATGCAACATCACCACTCTAGACCAACCTGTCCAGATGGGCTTCACACAGCATGCCTATTCCGTACTCCATTTCCGGATCTATATGCTAACAAGGGGGATTTCACACATCCACCTAAAGAGTCCCAAAACCAGCCACCTCTTGGTGGGGGAACTCACAAAGATATGCTAAAAGGAAGCCTTCACATGGCTAGGAAGAAAGGTCGTTACCCTTGACGATCGCTTCGGTGCCATGGCTTGAAAGCTTGCTTGCAAGACTCGCAAGAGCGTTTCCTCCGCAACGCTGGCTTCGGATCTCTCGCCGGTAAACCGCAGCACCACCAACAGCAGCCCCCTTCCCTTCTTCCTCCTCCTTTCTCTCTCTCTTTCTCTCTCTTGAAGAAAGATGAAGGCCAAAGAAAATGAGAAATCATTCTCTGAGTTCGGCCCTTAAGGAAAAGGAAGAAGATCTTTCAGCCCTTGGATCCAGACTGAAGAAATGGACGGCCACGATTCTGCCAAAAACACACAATTTGACCCGACACGGCCTCGAACACGGCCGTGTGCCTGGCCGTGTGCCTCAAGCGGTGGTCAACCGACTTATCCAAACCAGTGACACGCCCACGGGACACGCCCGTGTCATTGGCCGTGTCACCAACACGCCTTCAGACACGCCCGTGTCTGTGGCCGTGTACCTGGGTGAAAAAATCCCAATTCATCCCGAGACTTCACACGGCCTGGGACACGCCCGTGTCCCCAGCCGTGTGCCCAGACACGGCACCCAGACACGCCCTGTCGAAATCTCGGCGGGCTGAGTTCGTCGCCTGATTGGACACGCCCTGTGACACGCCCGTGTCACAGGCCGTGTTCAACACTCGACACGCACTTCTCGACACTCGACGATCGTCGAGCAAAAATCGTCGAGAATACGACACGGCCTTGGACACGCCAGTGTCCTGGGCCGTGTGCCTCCTCTCGACGAATCGTCGAGACCAGAAATCGTCGAGACAAAGCCCAATCGTCGACACAACTCGACACGCCCTGCGACACGCCCGTGTCGCAGGCCGTGTCACCTGACACGCCCTGGGACACGCCCGTGTCCCAGGCCGTGTCACCCAAATTTGCCTGTTTCAGACCTTTGGGCTGTTACAGTGGGGACACTCTGAGTTGTAGGAACCTATTTGGGGTTCTGAGCTGTAAGATCTGAGGATCTGAGGAGAAGTGCAGAAGTTAGGCCAAATCTAGTACACTACTAGATAGGCGAAGGGGGAAAGTGGATGTACCCAGACCTTGGGGAACCACTATAAACACTGTGCGCACTCTGTGTATGATTGTTACTGTGATTGCTGTGCTGATAGTTGTAGAATTTGCATTTGCTGCTTAAATTATTGAACAGTTTGTCTGCCTTTAAAGTAGAAGAAAAATTACACTTATTCACCCCCCCTCTAGGTGATTAGACACATATTCTTTCAGATAGCAAGACTGAAAAACATTACTGCTATTCAGATGGGTACTATCACATTCAATAATGATCAGATTAGAAATCTGGAGGTTAAACTTCAGAAAGAGAAAGAGATTGTACCTAGTTTTTCTAAACCTAAATCTGTATTACCCTTGATTGATGAGTTTGTATCTCAAAAGGGTAAGACTGAGTTAGGGTTTAAGAGAACTGCATGGACTGCTAGGTCCAAATCTAAAGGCAAAGCCCCAGCTTAAAACAAGAAGCCTGCTGTAGATAATTCAGCTAGGGTTGTACCTAAACAAAGGTGCAACAAGTTTGAGTGCTGGTGTTGTGGCAAGGTAGGGCACTTTGCCTTAGATTGCTGGCACAATTCCAGTGTCAAGGAGAGTAGCAATCTGCCTGCTAGAAGAGCTACAAGTAGATTTGTTAAAGTTCAGACTAACTTGCACCAAGGACCCAAAAGTTATTTGGGTTCTAAGGTTAAGTAATCTGTGTTGCAGGTGAGTCCAAGTTTTCATACCCCAATATGGTACTTGGACAGTGGATGTTGCAGGCACATGACTGGAACAAGGGGGTTGCTGAAGGACTGCACACCTATCATGGATGGCCCTAAAGTAACCTTTGGTGGTTCAGAAAAAGGAATCATCAAAAGATTTGGTAACATTTCTAATAACCAGATTACTATCTCTCAAGTGGCCTATGTGAAGGGTTTGAAACACAACCTTATTAGCACAAGTCAGTTGAGTGGTTTAGGATATGACATTTCATTTATTAAGAATGGATGTTATATAAAAAGGTCAAGTGATCAAAAGGTCATATTGACAGGATATAGAAAGAGAAATGTGTATTGTCTTAACTTTGAGTGTGAGAACAATGTTTCTCCTATTTGTCTTGTTGCTGATGAGTAAGTCTCTCATTGTGTTAAATGGCACAAGATGCTAGCTCATCTTAACTACAAGACTATTGTCCAACTCTTTAGTAAAGAGTTAGTGAGGAATGGTCCGCAAGTTAAGTGTATAAAGGATGGGATATGCTCAGCTTGTCAAAAAGACAAGCAGAGCAAATCCACCTTTCATAACCTTGAAATCAAGGATTCAGTGAGGTGTCTATACCTTTTGCATATGGATCTTTTTGATCCTATGCCAGTTCATAGTCTAGGTAGGAAGGTCTATACTTTTGTGGTGGTAGATGACTATTCTAGATATTCCTGGGTGTTATTTCTAAGGCAAAAATCTGAAAACTCAAGTGTCTTATATAGTTTTGTTAAACGAATTCAGAATAAGTTGGACAGTACCATGGTCAAAATCAGAAGTGACCATGACACTGAATTTCAGTCTGAAAGTATGACAAGACTGTGTGAAGAATTTGGGATTTTTCAAGAATTTTCCTCACCTAGAACACCACAACAAAATGGTATTGCTGAAAGGAAGAATAGAACACTGATTGAGGCTGGTAGAACTCTATTGAGTGACACTTCTCTCCCAGAATATTTCTGGGCTGAGGCAGTAAACACTGCATGTCATGTTATCAATAGGGCTACTATCACCAAGAGCCACAAAAAGACTCCCTATGAGATTGTGAAGGGCAAAAAACCAAACTTATCCTATTTTAGGATCTTTGGTTGCAAGTGCTATATACTTAACAATGACAAGTCTTATCTAACTAAGTTTGCTGCCAAATCCCAAGAGGGGATATTTGTTGGGTACAACAATAATAGTAAGGCTTATAGGGTCTATAACTTGATTACTCAAGTTGTAGAAGAGTCTGTACATGTAGTCTTTGATGAAACAAGACTGATTAACTGTGAGTTACCAAGTAGTGCTTGCAGTTCTACAGGTATAAATGAGAGAATGGACAAGCTTACCATTACAGAAGATTCTACTGCAACTCAGGAAGTGGAAAATGGTGGCTATTGTCCAGGGGCAGTACAAAACTCTCCAGATGCTGAAGAAAATCAAGAGGTGCAGCATATTGAAGAAACTGGAGGTGTACAACCTAAAGATAGACTACCTCCAGCTTATAGACACTTAAAGGATCATCCAGCAAATCAGATAATTTGTGATCCAAGACAAGGAGTGCAAACAAGAAGCAGGAGTCTGAGCACAGTTCTTTGCTCCAGCTTCCTGTCTCAAGTGGAACCAAAGAAATTTGAAGAAGCTGTCCTAGACCCACATTGGATTGATGCCATGCAAGAGGAGCTGAATTAGTTCAGAAGGTGTGAGGTCTGGAAATTAGTTCCTAAACCAAAAGACCACAACATCATTGGAACAAAGTGGATCTTTAGGAACAAACTGGATGAGAATGGAATCATTGTGAAGAACAAAGCAAGACTTGTTGCAAAAGGATACATGAAGGAAGAAGGTATTTATTTTGATCAAACCTTTGCCCCAGTAGAAAGACTAGAAGCAATTAGGATGTTCCTTGCTTATGCAACATATCAAGGCTTTAAGGTATTCCAAATGGATGTAAAGTCAGCATTCCTAAATGGAAATTTGAAAGAAGAAGTCTATGTAGAGCAGCCCTCAGGTTTTGTTGATCCTCTCAAACTTGATTATGTTTATAGACTTAGGATGGCTTTGTATGGGTTGAAACAAGCCCCAAGGGCTTGGTATGAAACCCTGTCTAATTTCCTCATTGAGAACAAATTCTCAAGGGGGAAAATAGACAAGACTCTATTCCTTAGGGAATCTAAAGGAAAGATAATCCTAGTCCAAATATATGTTGATGACATAATATTTGGGTCTACTGAAAGTAATCTTTGCAGAAAGTTTGCAAAACGTATGCAAGGAAAATTTGAAATGAGCAGTATGGGAGAACTTAAGTTCTTCTTGGGTCTCCAAGTAAGACAGACTGAAGATGGCCTATCCATATGCCAGCTTAAGTTCACCCTGGAGTTAATAAAAAAGTCTGGTATGGAATCATCCACTACCATGAGAACTCCTATGGGGATAAGTATGTCTCTAAGCAAAGATGATGCAGGGAAACCTGTAGATGAAACTTTGTATAGAGGGATAGTTGGCTCCCTTCTATATCTGACTGCTAGTAGACCAGATATCATGTATGATACATGTGTCTGTGCTAGGTACCAAGCATGCCCTAAAGAATCCCATCTGACTGCAGTAAAAAGGATTTTGAGATATCTTAAGGGCACACCTTATCTAGGCCTTTGGTACCCTAGAAATGGAGATTTTCTACTGACAGACTATTCAAATGCAGATTTTGCAGGTTGCAAGGAAGATAGAAAAAGTACTACAGACACCTGTCAATTTTTAGGTGGAAGACTAGTATCTTGGAGCAGTAAGAAGTAGACCAGTGTGGTAATCTCCATAGCTTAGTCAGAATATGTGGCAGCAGGAAGTTGATGTGGACAGCTATTGTGGATTCAACACTAGCTGGAAGACTATGGTATTCAAGTAAGTAGAACACCTTTGCTTTGTGATTCTACAAGTGCAATTTCTATTGCTAATAATCCTGTTTCACATAGTAGGACTAAGCACATAGGAATTAGATACCATTTTCTTAGAGAACATGTAGAGAAAGAGGACATCTCACTAGAATATGTCAAAACAGATTATCAAATTGCTGATATGTTTACTAAGCCTCTAGATGAAACTAAATTCAATAAGTTTAAAATTGAATTAGGAATGTTGAATTTAGAATAGTTTAATAAAATTGGCTAAGTAAAATGGTGTCGACACAAGGAGTTGTCTGTGTCAACACATAGAAGTGGTGTCGACATTCTAGAGAAATGATGTCGACACATCTAGAAAGTCTGTGTCGACACTTCAGATAAATAGTGTCGACACATCTAGAGTAGGTGTCGACACATCCAAAAGTGGCGTCGACACTTAGGTTCAACACAGATTTCGTCAAGTGGAGTATTGACTAATCGTCGAGTGCAAATGTATAAGTGTCGACACATATAATTCAACACTTATGTCGAGACATTAGAAGTAAGTGTCGACACATTAAGAGTATTATGACGCACCTTTTCACCTTCGTTTTTAGAAAGGTATAAATAGGTCTTCAACATTGTTTGTCAACATGCTCTCAATAGTTTCGAGACCAAAACTTTGTGTTGACATCTCTCTCATCTAAATTTAAGATTTATCAAAACCCTAATGGCGCCTTAGCTTGAAGAGAACGTCAATGAAGGATATGAGCTAGTACGCAACGCATTTGACCATACGGAACCAGAAATTCAAGCTGTTGTAACCCTTATTTTTGAGAATGGGTTGGAATTTCTAGTCTCTGAGCCAACTAAGATTTGGAAGAAGGAAACACTAGAATTCTTTTGTGTTGCCACCCTAGATGAAACTGGACTCAAAATTCGATCCACAGTCCATGGAGTTAAGGTGAAAATCACCCAGAAGAGTCTAAGGAAAGCTCTTCGACTACCAAGAACTCAAGAAGAAGAAGATGTACCTGCATCTAAGACAAGGGAAGCACTTCAATGGTGTGGATTGGATCCCACCTTAAAGATTGGAGCTGCCATGAACATGAAAGGAATGAATCAGCAAGGCAAATTTCTTTCAGAAATAGTTGGTAAAGTCATCCTCTGCAAGCCAGGGGGACATGATAGGATTTCTGCCTACATGTTTAGCCTAATGACAAGAATCATCTTAAGACTCAACACTGATTGGTCAGCAGTGGTGTTTGAAAAGATTAAGGAAAGTATTAAGAAGCCCAATCTAGGAAGGATAATGAGTCTTTACTTGGCTGGAACCATTCCTGAAGTAATGGAACAAAGTGCTGGTTCCAAGATTAATCATATGAGAAGGATGGACATCAGGATTATCTCAAGGTGGGAGAGGGTGTTAACTAAGGACATGCCACTCTAGAGAAGGAAACACCTCCACAGTGGAAGCAGAAGAACGCTAAAAGGGCTCCTGAACCTTCCAGTGGTTCAGAGGAGCAAGCAGCTTCCATTTCTAATGAGGAAGAAGCTGATAATGCTGGAAGGTCACCAGTAAGAAATGAAGATGCATAGAGGCAGGGGGAGCAACCATCTGCTAGCCCCATTCACCTGGATCTACTCTAGAGGGAGCCTCAACATGAGGAAGTGCTAACTCACTTGGACAGTGAAATGGCAACACAAACTATATTGAGGTAATACATGAAGTAAATCAAACAAATTTCAATAATGAAGATGAAATGCTAACTGAATATTTGATTGATGTTGACCAGCCAACTCAATTAAACAGTCAAGCTCAAGATGTTGTAATGGAGGATACATCAGCAGTTGCTGATGCTCCTGAGATAAGAGAATCTCCAGTCCCTTCTCAACAAGAATTTACCCTAGATGAGTTCTTCACTTCTATGGAGCAAGAGACTCAGGGGGAGAAAGCAGTTTTTGAGGGGGAGAACATTATTTTTGAAGGAGAGCAAGTTTACCTAGAGAAGGAGCAAGCTCATCTTGAGGGGGAGAATACAATGACTGAGGAGGAGCAAAGGACTCAGGGGGAGCTACCTAAGACTGCACAGAAATTGCCTCCAAGTCCTAAGGATAGAGTTGAGATAGACAGTTCCTCAGCATCTGAGGATGAAGAAGCTTCAAGAGCCAAGAAAAGGAAGTTCATGGTCTTCAAAAGAAGGAGTCAAAGCTACAAGAAGGCACTGCAAACAGTTGCTCCACAGCCTGCCCCAACAATTGATTATAGTTCTTTATTAGTATCCATGCAAGTGAAGTTGGATAAGCAAAGAATTGCAATGGAGAAGTATATGGATGAGACACACAAAGATCTCCAATTCTCCTTGGCTCAAGATATCAAATCCATAAGATTTGAGGTGAATCAAAATAAGAAGGAAATGACTGATTGTTTCCACAAAAGAGATAATGCAGTGGTTTTCCTAGCTACCCATCAAGAAAAGATAAAGACACAAGTTGATGATATAGCTCTTAAGCAAGGCTATGTCCTAGAGAATCAACTGAGAATGAATGATTATCTAACAGAATCACATAATGTAATTGTAACAGAGATGAAGAATATTGCTACTGCACAGACTGCAGCAAGGGCTACTGACAAGGCAGAATTTGTCAAGCAATTACAAGAAGGCGTAGCTGCTGTCCAAACTGCTATTACAGATTCTCAAAAGACCATTTCTGGCCTACTACTCAAGTTAAAGGTATTTTATAAGGATGGTGTTAATTTTCTGGATGAACAAATCAGATTTCAAAAGGATGACCTTAGAGATCATGTGGTCAGAGAAGTCATAAAGGGGGAGAGAGTACTAGTCAAAGCTGGATTTGATCATGCTAAATGGATTTCCAATAGCATCAGAGCCACTCTTAGATATCCACCCCTGTGTGATGATGACAATGTGGCTGAATCTGGAATATATCCTGCTGTTTTTGGAGGTGAGCAAGCTGAAGTTGCTCAAGTAATCTATCCCCCAGCAGATTTTGAGATGATTCATCAAGAAGTACAACCTATGTATAGCCCTCCTAAGGGTAATAAAAATATTATCTTTGAGAATGTAGATAATCCTGTACTAGAGGCAATATTGAAAGAACAAGAAACTCTTTTGTCCAAGAAGAGATTTAGAGAATAGGCAGAGTTAAAGCCAGATTTTGAGCAGTGGAGCCCAACATCTAGGAATATCATCCTGACTGCTTGGAAAGTTGTGAAGGACAATACCCTAGATAGGGGTAAATGGTACTCTGCACAAGAATGGCAAAAGCATGAGTCCAGGCAAGAAGCTATAGTTCAGTACAGAAGAAAGGCAAAACTTGGGAAGTTACCTCCTAATGCACAGGAGCCTAGCAAATATTTCCCTAAGCCCTTTCACTACTTTGAAAGATAAAAAATAAGGGCTGAAGAACTGAAGAAGAAAGATCTTAAGGGCAAGAAGCCTGCTGATGACACAGATATTCCTATACAAGCTAAAGTTCAATCAGGCAAAGGAATAGTTTTCAAGGAGCCAGAGCTGCCTTAGATTAGTTTTACTAGATTTTATAACATTATAATCTTTTGTGTTAAAATCTATGTAAACTTTTGTTAAAGAAACTATTGGAAGTTGAAACAAAACTATAATGAATGCTCATTGTGTTAGCATACTTATTCTGTGATGAAATATCTTTTATGATTTGTTTTAAGTATTTACCTTGTCATATAATATTTTTATACATCATAATGTGTATTTGTTATGAATGGTGTATATCATTGACTAAGGGTTATGACTTCTCCAAATAGGGGGAGATTGTTGGGTACATTGGAAAATGTGTACCAGATTTGAAGAAGCCTCACCCTACTCAATGATATGCATCAAGGTGTATTTGATGTGTTTTGAGTTTATATGTGCAGGTTAAGTAATTGCAGGAAATGCAGAAAAATTTCTAATTCCATGTGTCGACACCTAGAGAAGAGTGTCGACACTTATGAAGGCTTGTGTCGACACTTGGAGTAGATTGTGTCGACACTTGGAAAGGCTGTGTTGACACCAGAAGTACTTGTGTCGACATACAGAGGCAGTGTCGACACACAGAGAAGCGAAGTCGATATCAACTGTGTCGACAAACAGGAATACTTAGTCGACATCAAATGTGTCGACACATAAAGGCAGTGTCGACACACAGAAGTATTTGTCAACATCAACTGTGTCGACACACAGACATGTGTCGACAGACAGCAAAGTTTCAACAAAGTTAAAGTAAAGAAGTACTTGTGTCGACATAAAGAAGATGTGTCGACACACAGCAAGTTCCAACAAAGTTAAAGAAAAGAGGGCTTGTGTCGACACACAGAATCAGTGTCGACACATTCTAAAGAAGCAGTGTCGAGAAGCTGTTACAACAACAAAAGGAGTTGTGTCGACACCACCAAGACATGTGTCGACACTTAGTTCACTTATGTCGACACTTAGTCTACTTGTGTCGACACATAATGAAGATCAGTCTCGACACTTTCAGACAGAGACAGTATTTCAAGAAGTGACTGGATGACTTGACAGCTGCCATTCCTAACCGGTCTATTGCAATTGTCAAAGCTGTCAGAAGTTTATTAGAAACCAGATCAGCCGGTTACCATAGAGGAAGACTATATAAAGGCCTTTCTCCTTCAACAAAAAGTAACAATTACAGTGAAGATTGAAGATCTATACAGATATCTAACAACACAACAAGAAGAAGACCTTCGACAGAAGATCTAAGAAGTTGGAGAGAGAGAGGTCCTTCTAAGAAGTGCAGTTGTTGAACCATGCTGCCAAGAAAGATTCAGATTGAGATCCGAATCTCAAGTCAGAAGCTGATTGAAGATCAACTACTCAAGAGTTCAACCCTACTGAGTTCAGATTCAAGAAGCTTTGAAGAAAGCTAAGTGAGGTTGTGCTCTGCCATCAGGTTCTTCCAAGAACTGATCAAGAATCCATCCATCCCTTCTCTCTCTATCTGGGTGGTGGTAAACCACTTTGTAAACACTATTTTCTGTAGGATCTATTCTAGATCTGAGATGTAAGCCTATTTTATAATGGCTGAGTGTAGGAGAATATATTCTCTGAGTGGTAGGCCTTGTGTAGGTTGAGGTAGGGCTGTGAGCCTGAGTTGTTGGAGATTGTGATCTCTGAGTGTAGGCCTTGTTGAAGGCTGAGGTAGGGCAGATTGCCTAAGATGTAGGAACCTTGTTTGGGGTTCTGAGTTGTAAGATCTGAGGATCTGAGGTGAAGTGCAGAAGTTAGGCCGAATCTAGCACTCTCTTAGATAGGCGAAGGGGTAAAGTGGATGTACCCGGACCTTGGGGAACCACTATAAAAATCTGTGTGCAATCTGTGTTGTGTTATTTTTGTGAATCTGTGTTGTGTTATCTGTAATATTTACTGCTGCTAAGTAAACAACTGAATTGAATTGCTGCCTTAAAAAGAAAAACAGGAATTACACCTATTCACCCCCCCTATAGGTGGTAGACACTAATTCTTTCAAATGATGTCTAACAATCGAGACTTGAGAAGTCGCCCACTCGCCTCTTGTCGAGAAGGCCAAGTGGATAGTCTGGAGACTCCCGCCTGAAGTCTTCCAATATCCCCAACGTCACCCCACTTCCCTGATCGGGAGAACCTCCCAAGCCAGCTCCTTCTCCTTCATTTCCAGCCATGAGACCTAACTTGAGATTTTCATGTATCTGCTACGGTTCACGCTCACCGCACCAGAAATTTTGAAGCCAAAAACTGGCCTCAACGAGAGTTCAGACCTTGGGGTGTAGTTAATGCCAACTTCTCCCAAACCTTGACCCCTAACTAGTGATGAAGAACCTAGAAATATTTCAAAAAACCGAAGTAACAAACTCGAGTGAAGAAGTGACTACTCGAGTACTTTACAGAACTACTCGAGAGAGATGAAGATAACTACTCGAGTACTTAGAGACAGTTACTCGAGTAACCTGAAGAGAACTACTCGTGTATATTCTTGAAGAAAATTGAGAAGTTGATCAACTACTCGAGTACCAAAAATACCTACTCAAGTACTTAAGGAATTACACGTGAAGTGGAATTAGAATACTCGAGTACAAGTAATACTACTTGAGTAAATGAGAATAAGCTACTCGAGTGGTTGATGAACTACTCGAGTCAGGGACTAAGAATATTTTCTAGAATAGAATTCTGGGTTACTCGAGTAGTGAAGTTGAACTACTCGAGAGGATAAAGACTACTCGAGTATATAGAAATGACTACTCGAGTAATTGACTTCGAAATTTTGAGGGAAGAAAATTATGGTTACTCGAGTAACAGCTTGAACTACTCGAGTAGTCGATGAACTACTCGAGTACTAGACTTGACTACTCGAGTGAGAAATAATTTCATGAGGTGCATACTTTTGTAACTCGAGACAGAAGGTATAAACTACTCGAGTACTATAAAGTACTTCTCGAGTAATTTACTTAGAATATATCTGGAGAAGAAAATCATTTAACCCGAGAATAAGAGGGAATCTACTCGAGTAGTTGTCTTAACTACTTGAGAGCCATAAGTTGACTACTCGGGATCTATCATTCTTACTCGAGTAAGAATAATTTTACTCGAGTATTAACTAAGCTATTCACTCGAGTAGGTATAGAACTACTCGAGTAAAACACTTAGTAAATTCTCTTTGAAAAAATTCTCTTCTTCTTTGGTGAGACCAGCATCAAGACTTTTCCAATTAGTCCTATAGCTTGAATATGAAGTGTATCCCAATAGAGAGGCTACACATGAGTCAACACCTTAGATCACATAATGAGGGATTACATTGTATGCTCCTGTGTTTGGTGACCCATTGTAGACTGACAGTGGTCTACACTTGCCATTAGAATCCTGTAAACACATAACTTAAACAAAGTATCAAATACAACTTAATTCATCTTAGTTCAAGAGTGACTTCATCAAATCTGGGTTAGTGTGAATACAATACCCAACAATCTCCCCTTATTTTGTAAAAGTCAGAACCCTTTACACTAAGGTGAATTATAGACATAAAAAGAGAATGCTGAATAGACAACTCCGTGTAAGCAAGCATAAGACTATGAACAAGATAATATGATCAAAAACTTAGAATTATATAAATGTGATTTCCAAAGTATCATTTCTACAACAATCATTTTCATAATCTCATATGCCCTTGTAACTTAGACTTGGTGATGCTGCCTGTATTGCTTCTCTTGTTGTCTCCTCTGATAGCTGTATGTCTTGGGGCAGTACTTAGGAGGTCTTGGAGGAGCATCAGGGTTATTTCTCCCAAATTCTCTGTCATACAGTCTCCTCTTGGTCATAGATTTTTCATATAACTCCCATTCCTGGGAACTGTAATGAATGTTCTTGCTTTCATGGAATTCCATAACAAGTTTGAGAGTATCCAAGATGAGAGACTTAGAGGTAGGAGACCAGATCTCTGCAAATTATGGAGCTTTCCTCTTATCAGCATCAGAAACTGGAATTGACTTGTTGGCTGAGGGACCCTCACCATATTTACTTTTCTTCTTTAAAGTCTAGATCTCAGGACGAGCTTGGAAAAAGATATCTGCAGGGTCATCCTCTCAAAGTTGAGCATAAGAATCTGGAGGAGGACCTTCTTGCCCTTCAGGTCTTGGAGAGAAGGTAGATTGAGTAGCTTGAGCAGGAACAGCAACAGCTAAGGGGTTTAGATGATGAGGAATGATATTTGGATCAGCAACGAACTCAGTAAGGATTTGATTGTGCATCCATACAGTGGTGTCATAGGTATAGAATTTGACACTCTGAATTTGTGCTAAGACATCATCATGGATTTCTTTCATTTTGGCTTTCCAAAGTTCTTGCATGGCAGTATCTGACTTCTCAAGATATTCTTTTACTAAACTCTTCCCCTTTCTGACCTCTACAGACAGCTTAGAGATAATATCTTCTTTGAAAGTTGCAACCTCTTCACAGATCTTCATTTTTGTAGCTTCATCTCGTTTGTCCAATTCAATTTGATTACCAGCAAGGGTTACTCCTTGCTCCATCACTTGACTAACACTAGTAATAGTGTGGTCTAGAGCCTTCCCATCAATTTGGAAAAGGTGTCTTAGCTGGTCAGTATTATGCTAGATTTCTGCAAATCCTCTGCTCATCTCAGTCTCCAGAGCAGTGACTTTATCAGTAATAGCTTTAATAGAAGCATCAAAGTAAATTCTCTATTCTTGAAGCAGAAGGACAACTTGAGTCATCAAATCATTGGATGAAGCAGCAGTAGCAGTAGGACGAGCACTAGTAGAGGGAACTGGAGGATGAGGAGCTACCCATGGAGCTATTTCTGTAATGGTAACAGAGCTTTTTGCTCTTGTAGTGGGAATCAGGGTATCCCTTTCTTTAGTGACTATGGGTACGGTGAAGTCCAAGTTCCTTAAAGGAGCTTCAACTAGCCCATGGTATTGCTCATCAGCAATGAAAATGGTCTCAACCTGCTCTTGGTGTGCAGCAGGAGACTTTTCTAGAGAAGGAATAGGAGCTGGGGATTGAACTGGAGTGGAGGATGGTGGTATGTCAGTAGTGGGTTCCTTTGGAGAGAGAGGAGGAGGAAGATCATTTGCAGTCAATTCTTCTATCATCTCACTGATAGCAACTTCTGTGGAGAGGACAACTTCTTGAAGTTGTTGTTCAGATGGAATCTCTTTTGGAGTGTGAGGTGGAGGAGGAGTAGGTGCTGGAGGCGTGAATACCTTTTCTATAGTAGAAGGAACAGGCTCCCCCTCAAGAGATGCATCAGAGGAGCTGGCAACCTGATGTGGAGAGGGAGATGGGGTCCTGTCCTCTATGGCTAGAATCTCTTAACCTTTGGTAGCTTGGGTAGGATTTTGCAGCTTCAACTCCCATCTGTGAATGGACGATATAGAGACTTTCTTCATGTGGTGAAGAACAGTCCCTTTAGAAAAACTGAAGACCACTAGGTTGAGTTCATGGAGGAGCAGAGAAATAATTCTGGAATAACTTGGAGCTTTAATGCTGTCTCTGATCTTATCTAAAATCATCATGCCAAATTGGAATTTCTTTCTGCATACTATTGCTTGCATAATGTCAAAGTACGAGAGAGAGATATCTCTGATGGAATGAGTTCTACAAATAAGGACTTTCCCTATAATATCCACCAGTAATTTTCCTTCAGGATTCATCTCAGACCGTTTGATGTATTGTTCCTCAGGATAAATGCCACAGAACAAACGTGTTCAGTCATACTGAGCACGCCCTAGATGATCTTCTTAATCTACAATCGACATTCGAAGAAGTTGAGAAACTGATGTTTTAGTAAGTTTGATTTTGATATCTCTGACCTTTGATTTGAGAACGACACCATTACGCTTAACCTTGGCATTTCTGAAAAACTCGGCAACTTCGGCAAAGAGAATTTTACAGAGTTCTTGGAGAATGAAGGTAAGTCTGGCGGTGTCCAGGAGGATCATAAGGTTATGAAAATCATCTGAAAGTTCTGCAATTTCGGTGGTGACAAGTTCGAAATCAATCCCAATCTTCGACGAGGCGGCCATGATTCTGAAACTCTTGGAAAAATGGCGGCGGGGATGAAGAAGACGTGGTTCTGCAACTTCTGGAGGAAGGCGAAGAGACAGTTGGGGTACTCGAGACTGGAAATGATTTCGTGTAGAAATATTATGGAATTTCTTATTTATATAACCCTAGGTTAATGTCGAATGGAAATAGAAATGATGGAATCATACCGTAGAAGTGGCGGCATAAGCCTCGGGTTGCATATAAGAAAATTTGAATCAAGACAAAAGATCGGCTGTCATATACTCGAGTGACTTAATATTACTCGAGTAGATAAGTCTAGAAGTACTCGAGTAGATATGTTGAGGTACTCGAGTAGTTGGGTTGAAGTACTCAAGTGAAGTTAGACTACTCGAGTAAGTGATTCTGCTACTCGAGTAAGTTATTCTGCTACTCGAGTAAGTTACTCGAGTGGCTTTTCGAGTACTCGAGTAGGTCATTCTTACCACATGAGTAGGACATTTTGAACTACTCCTGTACTTTACTGCTTACTCGAGTCAACAAGTTAGAATTTTGTGGGATTCCAACTTTTGACTGATTCTTGATCTCTGAGCCTTCTTGGGAGTCCACCTTTTCTAATCTTCTTTGTTGAGCATTCCTACTTCTGTTTTGAAGAACGAGAACTTGGTCTCGTCCAGCGGCTTCGTGAAATTGTCTGCAATTTGCCTCTCTGTAGAGACATATTGGAGATCTATGTCCCTATGCTCTACATGCTCCCGAATGAAGTGATACCTTAGCTCTATATGCTTTGTTCGGCTGTGCGAGAATGGGTTGTTGGCTATTGCAATTATGCTGGAAGAGTCGCAAAATAATGGGATATTCTGGAGCTTCATATTATAATCTTCAAATTGATTCTTTATTTATAGCAGTTGTGCACAACAACTGCCTGCAGAGATATACTCTGACTCAGCTGTTGAGATTGCAAAAAAGTTTTGCTTCTTGCTACTCCAGGAGATAAGCCTTCTTACAAAGAATTGGCAAGTCTCGGAAGTGCTTTTCATGTCGTCTTTGCTTCCTGCAAAATCAGCATTTGAAAAACCTATTAGCTCGCTATCATTACTTCTTGGATACCATAAGCCAAGATTTGGCGTACCTTTAAGGTATCTCAAAATTCGCTTTGCAGCAATATAGTGAGATTCCTTAGAGTTCACCTGAAATCTACCACAGACACATGTTGAGAACATTATGTCAGGTCTACTTACAGTAAGGTAGAGCAAGGATCCAATTATGCTTCTGTACTTTTTTTCATCAAAAGATTTCACTTTTTCATCCTTGTGCAGAGACATTGTTGAACCCATTAGAGTCCTGATCGAGGTTGCGTTCTCCATTCCGAATTTCTTAATCAGCTCTTTGGTGAACTTGGTCTGCGAGATGAAAATTCCATCTTCAGATTATTTCACTTAAAGCCCTAAGAAATACTCCAGCTCGCCCATACTGCTCATTTCAAATTTCCCTTGAATAAGTTTTGAAAACTTCCTGTAGAGGTTGTCATCTGTAGAGCCAAAAATAATGTCATCGACATAGATTTGCACTAGCAAAATCTTGCCTTTTATTTCCCTAAGAAATAATGTCTTGTCTATCTTTCCCCTTGTGAACTTCTTCTCAAGTAGAAAGCTAGACAACGTCTTATACCAAGCTCGAGGAGCTTGTTTAAGACCATAGAAGGCTTTATGCAATAAGTAAACGTAATCAGGAAAGTTAGAGTCAACCAAACCTGGAGGTTGTTCCACATACACCTATTCCTTTATGTCACCATTAAGGAAGGTAGATTTCACGTCTATTTGATAGACAGTGAAGCCTTTGAGTGCATCATATGCTAGGAATAACCTTATTGCCTCTAGCCTTGCCACTGGAGCATACGTCTGGTCGAAGTCGATTCCTTCCTCTTGACGATATCCTTTAGCGACGAGTCTGGCCTTGTTCTTTATGATCGTTCCATCCTCGTCCATCTTGTTCCTGTCGACCCATTTTGTGCCGATGACGTTTTTACTTTTGGGTCTTAGAACAAGTTTCCATACTTTGCAGTGCTTGAACTGATTTAGTTCTTCTTCCATTGCCATTATCCACGATGCATCTGAGTTTGCTTCCTCAAACTTCTTTGGTTCAACCTGCGAGAGGAAACTTAAATATAGATTCTCATTAGTTGTACCTCTACGAGTTCTGACACCATCTCGAGGATCTCCTATGATCTGGTCCATGGGGTGATCCTTCATATGTCTGAGCTCTAGAGTCCTTGCATCTGGATTATCTTCAATCACCGGAGTGACTTCTTCATCTTGGATGACTTCTTCATCTCGGATGAATTCTTCATCTTGATCATCAACCTCTCCAATAGGGGTTTGAGTGGTGATCTTCAAGAACTTTTCACCTTTATCTTCAGATGAATCATCCAAGCTAGGTTCTTTCAACTTTGTACCTGCATCTTCAATGAGCACACTAGAGGAGTTGTCTTACAGCAAGCTCGTCTCATCAAATACAACATGTATTGATTTTTCTGCGACCAGATTTTTTCAATTAAATACTATGTATGTCTTACTTTGGCTACTATATCCTACAAAAATTCCTTCAAACATCTTTTCGCTAAACTTGTTAGTATGATACTTTCCATTATTAAGCACGAAGTATTTACAACCAAAAATTCTAAAATATGAGACAATTGGTTTCCTGCCCATTAGAAGTTCGTAAGGTGTCTTATCGTGGTTCTTGTTTATGAGTGCTCGATTTTGCAAGTGGCATGCAGTGTTGACGGATTCTGCCCAGAAATATTCCGGTAGTGAGGCATCACTTAACATGGTCCTGCAGGCCTCTATAAGTGTCATATTCCTTCTCTCGGCCACTCCGTTCTATTGTGGAGTACGAGGAGAGAAAAACTCATGAAAGATACCCAAGCTTTCACAAAATTCTGTCATGGCCCCATACTTGAACTCTGTTCTATTGTCACTTCTGATTTTGACTATGGAGCAGTTGTATTCATTCTGGACATGCCTGACAAAATTAGTAAAGATGTCGAAGGTATCTGACTTCTATTTCAGAAAGAACACCCACGCAAAGCGCGAGTAATCATCAACAATTACTAATGTATACTCCTTACGTCCCAAACTTCTAATTTTCAGTGGACCAAACAAGTCCATATGCAGTAAATGAAGACATCTATTAGAATCCTTGCTAATAATGCTTTTAAAATTATCCCTTGTTTGCTTGCATTTTACACATGCATGACAAGATCTATCTTTGACGTACTTGACATTTGGGACATCACGTACTAAGCTCATTGAGAATAATTTATTAATAGTTTTGAAATTAATATGTGCTAGTCTCTTGTGCCATTGGTCACCAAGAGATGCACTATCTTCTGCTAAAAAGCACACTGGTGGAGAAGAGTCTATACAAATGAAATTCAAACAAAATATGTTTTTGCGTCGAGTGCCGGATAGAATTGTTTCCATATTGTGAACGGATTTTATCAGGCACTTATCAGCGTGAAACTCAACTATGTATCCTTTATCGCAGAGTTGACTTATACTTATAAGGTTATGTTACAAACCTTCGACATAAGCTACATCTGAGAAGGATACACTACCGTTCGTGATCATATCGTAGCCTTTGGTGATTCCTCGGTCTGAACCTCCAAAGATGACCTTTGGTCCATTCACGACTGGAGAGAAATTCTAAATTAGGCTTCTTGTCCCGGTCATATGCCGAGAGCATCCACTATCCAAATACAAAATTGGAGTTTTGGTGGGCTTTGCACATACCTGCAATCATAATCAGTTTGCCTTAGGAACCCAAATATGTTTGGGTCCTTGGTCTCGGGTTAGAACACTCCCCCTACGAATATTAGCATTAGGAGTGGTCTTTCTCATATTGCCAACCTGAGGGGTTGCAGTATTTCTGGGATTAAACCAGCAATCGATGGCAAAGTGACAAGTTCTGCCACAACACCAACAGTCAAATTTGTTGTAACTTTGCCTTATGTTCTCCTACTTCACCTTTTGGAATTGTGGTCTAGCAGGGGCAACATTCTTGGATGAAGAAGCTTCATGATGATTACAGTCACATGTTTTCTTCTCCTTCATTGGCTTTTCTATAATAGGCTTTGCCTTTGGTGCCTTCTTGAAGTTATGACCATGATTGAAAGGGCCATAGCTCTGAAGAATCACTTTTTCATAAGGTGCCTTAAAGACACTTTCACCAAAGTTTCTGGGGCGAGTCCATCCTTGATAATGGGACTTTGGCTCTACATTGGTAGGCCAAGCAAGGTGTCCGTATGAAGAGTCAAGATCAAACTCATTTCAAGGAAATATGACCTTTTTGAAAGAGGACTGATCTTGAGGGGCTTTCCCCTTCTCTTTGGTCAAGGCCTTCTTGGCTGCCTTATTCTTCCATTGGGTCTTATTTCTCCTAGAAGATTTGCTAGGAGCTTCTTCATGGCCTAGCCCAGCACCCTTGGCCTTTGCTGAGAATTCAACAATGAATGGAAGAACTGTCTTGGGCTTCGAGAAACTTTCAACAAGTTTCTTCTCAACAGCGAGTTGTTCTTCCAACTCTTTGATGATCTTCTCTTTTAGTTCAAGGTGCTCAAGAGCCTTGTTGCATTCTTCAATAACTTTATTGAAGTTCTCCTTGAGTAAGTCGGTCTTGGCGACTTCCTCTCTCAACATGCTCTCTTCAGTTTTTAGAGACTTTATCTCTTTACCCTGAGTTTTCATGACTCGGCGACATTTGTCGTAAGCCATGATCAACTCCTTGTACTGCGCCATGAGTTCAGACTCATCATCAGAAGAGCTGTCCTCACGATCATGCTCAAAAGCTTCAGATTCTAAAAGAGGAGTGTGAGAGTTTACCTTCCTAGTGAACTGGGGCTCTTGTTCATCATCTGTTTGAGCCATGAGCCTAAAATAGGCTTCTTCTTCTTCACTCGACTCTGATGAGTTGGAGTCACTAATAGTCTTTCCCTTTTTGGCTATTAAGCTCTTTGCTGTCCTCTTCTTGTTGTATGAGGACTTCTTTTCCTCTCTTCTTCCACCCTCCTTCTTCTTATAGGGGCAGTCAGCAATGATGTGTCCTGGCTTATTACAGCAGTAACAAATAATGTCAGTGGAAATTTGTTTATTTTGTTTAGAAGCATACCTGTCGTGGCTACTTGAGCCTTTTCTTTGTCGATCACCATCACATCGTGATCTGCTATAAGAGGCATCCTTACCTTTTCAGTGCTTCTTCTTGTTCAAGAATTTCTTGAATTGTCGTGAGAGTAGTGAGAACTCTCCTTCAGATAGCTAAGAGCCTGAGGTACTTGGCTCCGAAATTTATTCTTCACTTACTTCTTGTGTTGGGGCAGGAGCAGCAGCCTTTGACTTCTTCGAGGTGTCTGCCTTTAGGGCAACAGACTTTTCTTTGAAAGAAGACCTGCTCTTCTCTTCTTCAGCCTTTCTGGTGTTTAGTTGAAGCACATATGACATAAGCTTCCCGAAGAGATTCTGCGGGTCTGTCTCGGCTAGCTTTCCAAACTCTCTGATGACACAGACCTTGTTATCCCATTCCTTAGTTAGGGATCTCAAGAACTTATCATTCAATTCTCCGTTAGTGAAGACTCTGCCATAGACCCTTAGGCCATTTACTATCTTGAAGAAATTCTCAAATGTGTCAGCAATGGTGTCCTTGTTTCCTTGTCAGAAAGCTTTATACTTTTGATTTAGAAGGGACCTTCTATCATCCCTAACTTCTTCTGTACCTTCCATCAAGGTAATTAGGGACTGCCACATCTCATTTGCAGACTGGCAGTGGATCAGGTTTTGCAGCATGGAGTCATCGACTACACTTGCTATAATGTTTTTGGCCTTTTTTTTTCTAATGACACAAGTGCAATCTCATCCTTATCTAGATCCATGAGTTTCTTTGGAACTTTCTTGGTTGGATTTAATGTGGAGATTGTCATGGGAAGGTAAGGACCTTCTTTAACTATAATGAAGATCCTTGGATCCATAGCTTCCATAAAGAATTTGATTCTCTCTTTCCAAATGGGAAAGTTGTTCTTGGTGCACAAAGGAAGCTTGGCAAAATCTTTAGCCTTGTCCATGTTTGGTAGATCTCAAAAGACAACTATAAAAGGATCTGATCAAGGTGTTAACCTTTTAATGATCAACCTCACTCTGATACCAATTGAAAGTATTTGGTTGCCTACCTAAATCACCTAGAGGGGGGTGAATAGGTGAGATGTGCGTTTATTTGCGGAATGAAAATTTCAGATCTAAGCACAGAATTATCTACCAATCAATCACAAAACGAAACAAGATTTATAGTGGTTCCCCAACCTTGGGTACATCCACTTTTCCTCACCGATCTAGCAATACACTAGACTCGGCTACTCCACTATCTCGGATTGAAAAACCAATCCTACGCCTCGGAACAACGTTCCTACAATCTCGATCCACAAAGCGAATCTACACTCGGAAGATATAACTTCCTATAATCTCGGAGGCAAAAGCTCCTACACTCAGAGAAAAATTCTCCTACAAGAATGAAATATAACGTATATAGAAATACAAACAATGAATCTTTGTCAGATCTGCAAGTAATCGGCCTAGATCTTCCCCTTTTAGACTTTGCGGCTTTATCAGAGAGGTGGAGAAAATCTCGGCAAAAATAGATCTGAATCTTCTTGGCTTCACACGATCGAATAGACGACGAAAAGTTGTGCAGAAATCTCGATCTGTAAACCTTCTTAATCTGAATCTTCTGAAATTGAAAACCCTAGCCGGATGAGAATCGTCGGCAGCGGCTTTTGCTTCTTGGACAGAGAAAGAGGAACAAAAAACTTAGATATTAATCGGCTGCAAAAACTTCTGATTAAACTTAATCTTAGGGTTTATCGGTTTGACAATTCCTTATATAGGATCGGTGATAATCAGTCATGATTAATTCATAATGAGGTACACGTAGAGCTATCACGCCAAGGCTCATTAAGAAATCTGTTAATCTGGACTTAACGAAATATTTCAGAAAACTGAAGTAACATACTCGAGTACTTTATAGAACTACTCGAGAGACATGAAGATAACTACTCGAGTACTTAGAGATAGTTACTCGAGTAACCTGAAGAGAACTACTCGAGTATATTCTTGAAGAAAATTGAGAAGTTGATCAGCTACTCGAGTACCAAAAAGACTTACTCGAGTACTTAAGGAATTACACGTGAAGTGGAGTTAAACTACTCGTGTACGAGTAATACTACTCGAGTAAATGAGAATAAGCTACTTGAGTGGTAGATGAACTACTCGAGTCAGGGACTAAGAATATTTTCTGGAATAGAATTCTGGGTTACTCGAGTAGTGAAGTTGAACTACTTGAGAGGATAAGGACTACTCGAGTATACAGAAATGACTACTCGAGTAATTGACTTAGAAATTTTGAGGGAAGAAAATTCTGGTTACTCAAGTAACAACTTGAACTACTCGAGTAGTGGATGAACTACTCAAGTACTAGACTTGACTACTCGAGTGAGAAATAATTACACGAGGTGCAGACTTTTGTAACTCGAGACAGAAGGTATAAACTACTCGAGTACTATAAAGTACTACTCGAGTAATTTACTTAGAATATATCTGGAGAAGAAAATCAGTTAACCCGAAAATAAGAGGGAATCTACTCGAGTAGTTGTCTTAACTACTCGAGAGCCATAAATTGACTACTCGGGATCTATCATTCTTACTCGAGTAAGAATAATTTTACTCAAGTGTTAACTAAGCTATTCACTTGAGTAGGTTTAAAACTACTCGAGTAAAACACTTAGTAAATTCTCTTTGACAGAATTCTCTTCTTCTTTGGTGAGACCAGCATCAAGTCTTTTCCAATTAGTCCTATAGCTTGAAATGAAGTGTATCCCAATAAAGAGGCTACACATGAGTCAACACCTTGGATCACACAATGAGGAATTACATTGGATGCTCCTGTATTTGGTGACCCATTGTAGACTGACATCGGTCTACACTTGCCATTAGAATCCTGCAAACACATAACTTAAACAAAGCATCAAATATAACATAATTCGTCTTAGTTCAAGGATGACATCATCAAATCTGGGTTAGTGTGGATACAATAACCAACAACATAGTTCTCTGGGTCGGCCTTGCCCGCCATGGTAATCTGTATATCCCTCAACATCTTGACAAAATCCATGGCCATCATTCGAGGTTCCGATCTAGACGTGGCGGCTCTCTTGCTCAAGGCATCCGCCACTGTGTTCACCTTCTCTGGATGATAATGAATCGTGTAATTATAATCACACATGAACTCAAACCACCTCCTCGAATACAGATTTAAATCCTTCTGTATATCTATGTACCTGAGGTTCTTGTGGTCTGAGAAGATCTCACAATAAATCCCATACAGATAGTATATCCTTTTCTTCAACGCAAAGATCACTACCTCGAGCTCCAAGTCATGCACTGGATAGTTCTGCTCTTACTTCTTCAATTGTATATGAAAGACTTTGTTTTCAAGGTAGCTAGCAACCTCGGGGGGGGGGGGGGGGGAGGGGGTGAATAGGTTTCTTGGTTTCTCGTGACATTCTTTTATTTTCTTCTTTAAGTGCTTAGTGTGTTAGTAGTTATCTGCTTTTAAGAACCCGCAATAAAGAAACAATAGAAAAAATCACACACAAAATATATAGTGGTTCCCTAGAGTATTGGTACGTCCACTCTCCTCCCACCTTTCTAACTTCTAGTTAGATAAGACACATCTCTAAAACGCAGCTCCAAGAGCTTACACCATAGACCCCACATGATCTCACAGTGTCCTCCAAGACTTACAACTCAAGCCAAAGCCCTACCTAAGAGCAAACTTGCAACTACAACTTAATGATCAACTGATCACCTACCTCAGGCCAAAAGGCCCTACAACTTAGGCTCGGAGGACCGCGCTATCTCAGATCCACAAAGGATCCTACCTCAGAGAGAATTAATCTCAAACACCTCAGGCACAAATTCCCTA
Source organism: Platanthera guangdongensis (assembly GCA_039583875.1). Taxonomy (NCBI): domain Eukaryota; kingdom Viridiplantae; phylum Streptophyta; class Magnoliopsida; order Asparagales; family Orchidaceae; genus Platanthera; species Platanthera guangdongensis. Next base: position 12,888,218 of record CM077155.1, read on the forward strand.
CCTCAGATCCAAGGATCCTACAACTCAGGCACAAGTGCCCTACAACTCAGAGAGAATGACTCTCCTACCTCAAGCTTCAGAGCCCTACCTCAGATCCAAACTAGATCCTACTCTTAGAGAGTATAACACTCCTACAGCTCAGGCAAAACTTCCCAACCTCAGGCTCAAAATCCCTACAGCCCATATCCAAAAGGATCCTACAGAAATACAATAGTTTTAATTTATTTGACATAAAGAAATTTCTCTGTGCCTGTTACTAGAGTTGAGTTATCTCAGCTCTATCTATCTTCACAGTAGCAGAAAAATGTTCTTCAATAAATGGTTGCCTCTGCTGGAAGTATCTCAGAAAACTATTTCTGAACATACTGTAGAAGACTGAAGATCTACTAGGTCTTGAGTTCTTCAAACAATTAACCTGAACCTACAGAAGACTGAAGGCTCTCCTCTCTTTTCTTTATCATAAGTGTTTCTGAAGTTGCTGTAGTAGAAGAAAATTCTACATCTAACTGTACTGAACTTTTAGTTCAGCTGATCAACTTCAAGCTTTTTCCCAGCACCACGGTGATGAAGATGAAGTATAGCAACTCTTTTTCTTTTTGAAACATAACCTTAAAAGTTAAGTTCAACATCCAGTAGCTTCCCTTTTATATCTTCTGCCGATTAACGACTCCAAGAAGCAGTGGGTACCACCTGTAGCTGACAGCAGCAACTTGCTTTAACGGAAGATGTACAATATCTCCCCAACAGTATTTCTCGTGTTCTGTAGCCTCCCCGCACTTAATTTAAACTCTATTGACTTTGTCAATTTTGGCCCACGTCATCAGATTATGGACTTATCCAATTTCTCAAATTAACTACAGGCGTTGAGTGCCTTGAGAGGACAAGCTCCACTCAACGCCAAAACCCTTAGTCAACTGATTGAATCATTCTATATCATAGACATTGAGAGCGTTGAGTGCAATGACTTCACTCAATGCTTTTGTTTGGGGTCGAGTGAGCTGTGTTCACTCAATGCTTCTGGACATTGTCGAATATTTAGCCAGCCAATAATTAGGAGTTGATAGATTTAGCTATACTCAACGATGGCATTGAGTGAACTTTCATCACTCAATGCCAATGGACTTGGCCACAAAATTGCTTTGCAGACTACATGGCTTTGACTGTCCACATCTAACACAGTGCTTTATGGAATCTGGTGTTGAGTGAACTGGCATCACTCAATGCCTGTGGATTTAGGCAATTTCCATCCTATCAAGCATCTTTCATTGCATCCGACATTGAGTGAACTGGCTTCACTTAATGCCTGTTGACTTAAATAGATTTATGTCTCTCCACTCCTTTACATTGTGACCACCTGTCATATTACTTGGAATAACTGTCCTATCAATGTTTCAAGGGCTAAAATGGATGCATGAATTTAAGCATACATCAAATACAACTTTATGTATATCATTAACATGATTGACTTCTTTAAATCTGGGACATTGTGGGCAATGGACCAAACAATATATTAACATAGGCGATGGCATGCCCGTACTGCATCAGAACCGCACCCATCCCATGGTAAGATGTATCAGTATAGATTTGAAATCCTTCCTAACTATATGGGAGGGCAAGGATGGGGATGAGGTGAGCCTGTCCTTCAGTTGCTGAAATGCTGCCTCACACCGCGACGTCCACTCGAATGGTGTGTCCTTCCTTGTCAAAGCCTTAAGATGAAGCACAATCCAAGAAAATCCCAATATGAACTTATGGTAATAGCCTGTTAGTCTGAGGAAACTACGGATTTCTGTTGCTGAGTTTAGCTGCAACCACTCCTGAACTGCCCGTATCTTGGCTGGGTCCACTACTAACCCAGCTCTTCTAATCGTGTACCCAAGCAAAGCCACCTCCTGTAGCCATAACTAGCACTTTAAGAACTTGGCGTACATTTAGTGCTCCCTCAGCTTACTCAACACTAACCTCAGATGCTCTGTGTCATCCTCCTTTATCCTGGAGTATATCAGGATGTCATCAATGAAGACTATAATGAATATTTCCAAGTACGGCTTGAATATCTGGTTCATCATACTCATGAAAGTGTAAGGTGCATTAGTGAGCCCAAAAGTCATCACTGTGAACTCGTACAATCCGTATCGTGAGCTAAAAGCGGTCTTCAGTATGTCCTCCTCCTAGATCATCAATTGATACTACCCAGATCTGAGATCGATCTTGGAGAACCAATGAGCGCCCTCCAGCTGATCAAATAACTAGTCAATCCTTGGTAGTGGATAAGTGTTCTGCAAGGTCAACAGGTTGAGCTCCTGTTATTCGATGCACAGTATGAGTGATCTGTCCATCTATTTAACAAAGAGCACCAGGGCTCCCAAAGGTTATGAGCTCGTTCTGATAAACCCAGAGTTGACTAGCTCTTCAGCTTAATCCGAAACTCCACTAGCTCCTTTAGAGTTATCCTATAAGGTTCCTGATAGATGGGTCTTGCTCCTGGCACTAGCTAGATTTGTAAATCCACATCTCTATGCGGGGGTAATCCATGTAACTTCACCTGAATGATGTTAGAGAAGTTTCGAACCACCGGGATTTCATCAATGGAGGCTTCCGCCTCTGCCATCTCAAAGCACACCATATAAACCTCGTCTCCCTACTCATGTGCCTTGACATCCTACACAGATGATAATAAGGTACGGGGGATAGGTTTAATACCTTCAATGATCACCACCAAGTCTATGTGTCGCTGTCAGATACTCCTCATCGTGTGGTCAATCCAGGCATGGTGCCAATGTAGCCAGGTCGTGCCCAGGATCAAGTCAAAGCCTATAATCCTCAAAATCATCGACGAGGTATCAAACAACTTTCCTTCAATCTCAGCCTCCAAGTTGCTCTTGGAAGAGGAGAGCATTTACGAGCCATAAGGTAGCTATACTCTACTTGTGATGCCATTGAATCACTAAACTCCATCTAGTCCCTCTAAGAACTCCTCCGATACGTATGCGTGTGAGGAATCCGTGTCAAAGGGGGTGTAAGTTGGTTGACCGTTAACAAACACTATGCCCAAGGTTTAGTCATTCGTGTTAACAAGTTCAGCTAACTATAGTGGTATGAGAATTTTAAGGTATAATAAAAATTAAAGACTAAAAGCAACTACGATGACATCCTAGGGGTCTCTTGAATGGGCCAAGTCCAGCGCGTACATCTGTCCTGACCACCAGATGCCAACATGATGTCCTCAACCACAGCCTCATACTTGGCCTCTACCCCAGTGTGCTGAAGGGGTTGGAGGCAGAGGGAATGGGTGATGACAGTTGGCTCTGATTTGCCCTAGCTGGTGGAACCCAAAGCATACCACCAGAGGGCGTACTCTATCATCATGTCTCCATGGCTCCTAGATGTGTGGTGGTGGTGGGGCAGGCATAGCAGGAGGTCACTGCTCTGTCTTTGCATTAGAACGAGGACGGCCTCTACCTCTCCTGTGTCTCATGAACTTGCACCATTGTGGGCCTTTGCTGTTCTCACCATGGTATATCCCCTCAGCTGGTATCTTCCCTCTGACCTAAACCATCAGATGATCTGCTTCCCACTTCTTTGCTATCATGATAATCTTTGACAGACTAGCCTTCGAGATGAATAGAAGATCTTGCCTGAGTGAGTTCTGAAGCCCTCTATAAAATTTCTTTGCATAGTCCTTCTCACTCAGGGGACTAGAAAATCCTGCCAAGTGTGAAAACACTCACTGGTACTCCAGCATCGACCAGTTTCCCTACCTGATATACAGAATTCGATCCTCCAACACATCTCTGTCCATCAGTGATACAAAATTCTCCAACAAGGCCTCTCTAAACTGGTCCCAAGTGACCTGAGCATTCTCATAACCAACAAAGTTTGAGTCCATGAGGGACCTCCACCACCTCTTGGTATGACATCCCAGTGTCATGACTGCTATGGCAATGGCCTCGTTGCCTGGGCAATATATCCATACTAGTATCTCCTATATAGTGTCAAGCCACTCCTCACTCCTATCCACCATCTCTATCCTATAGTTCGTCGGAGGGGAGATTCCTCAGAAGGTAGTCAACTAGTTTGAGCTTGGGTTTGGATCTAGAGGCTGTGAGAGTCTGACCCAGCTCTGTCTGCTGAAAGGGAGTAGCAACTGGCAGAGGGGGAACCGAAGCTGCTGTTTTAAAAATTTCCATAGATTAATATGGTTGGACTAATTTCATTTTAAAGTGGACAAAATAATGTGATTCCTACATGTGCACACCACTGCTTCCGCTACTTAGTTTGTCCGGAAAACTGAAGCTCGAGCGGGGTGACCAAGTGTTTTGTGGTCTTCTTTCTCTTATGATCATTTTTTAAGTGATACCAGTTATAGAATCCCTCCTTCTGAAAATTAGGCATGGTCGAGGAGAGATTTTATGCCCAGGACCATCGCCTTACAATGACACCAACTTATGGTCCATTAACATTAACTCACACCACCTCTGTGTAAATCCCTTAGGACTCCAACCAACATTTGAGGTCAATTTAATTATTTTTCACCAAAATATTTCACTTTTACGAAAAATCAGATTTTACCTAAAGCTATAGGAAAATGTTGTCCAAAAATTCCCATTTTTGGAATATAGGTGTATCTAGCGTATATTCTTACATGCCCCATATTTCAGCCCCATAACTTTCACGATTTCAAACTTATTCAAGAAATATGGGATGTTCCCACCTAAGAACCAGCCCCACTAAAACTACCCTATTGGGAGCTACAGTTCTGTAAATGGGCTGATTCATGTCCCTAATTAAATTTAAGATAGAGGACTACAACTTTCATGTCAGGAACTTTTCATGATTCTGCCCCTAAGGGTCTCATGTTTCCGCATCAAAAAGTGCATATTAAAGGACAAAATACACTATATTATATTTAATAATTGTGCAAACAAACAAGAAGAAACCAGAAATTGGAATAACATAAATTTTATTACCCAAAAAAGGTATGTATTACAAAGGTATAACATCTTTTTATAGAATGGAGTAGATGAGAGAGATTACAATTAAGCAATGTGAGACTAAATAACTACAAGTGTAAGCGGTTTAACATAAAAACAAGCCGAACAGGCCGCGCGGTTAGACAAATAGGCTAACTGTCCGGCAACCACCATAAGTAGAGAACAAGCCGCCATGCGAGAACGCCAAACCGCCCGGTATCCAAGTCGCCTAAGACAAACCGTCAGATCTCCCGGACACCAACAACAAAAGTCCAAACATCAAACCGCTGGAGAGAAACCGACAGACCGCACAGTCTCTAATCCGCTAGAGTCAGATCGCTAGACCGTACGGTCTCCATACAACAACACTCCCCCTCAAGCTGGAGCATATATATCGATCATGACTAGCTTGTCACAAATGTGAAGAAAGGAAGAGGACACCGGCTTGGTGAAAATATCAGCCAACTCTTTATCAGAGGTGACGAACATAGTACAAATTTGTTCCTTCAAAATCTCTTCCCGAATAAAGTGGCAGTCGACTTCAATGTGCTTTGTTCTCTTATGGAAGACCGGATTTTTGGAGACGTATATAGCGGCCTTGTTGTCACAAAATATAGGTAGAGGATGGATGTAGACCTCTCCTAACTCCTAAGTTAAGCATGAGAGCCCGTAACCACTTCAATTCACATGTGGTCGATGTCATACTTCGATATTCTGCTTCTGCGCTGGACCTAGAGATGACAGTCTGTTTCTTACTCTTCCAGCTCACAAGATTTCCCCTCCACAAAGGTGCAAAAGCCTGATGGTGACTTGCGGTCTCCTTTATCACCAACATAGCTCGAATCTGAGTACACTTCAACACTACAATGACCATTCTTCTGAAAGAGTAGTCCTTTCCCAGACGCTGATTTAACATACTTCAATATCCTCAAGGCAGACTGTAGATGGCACTCCTTAGGAGCTTGCATGAATTGGCTCACCTTGCCTACAGCATAGGCGATGTCAGGTCTGGTCACCGTGAGATATATAAGTTTACCAACTAGACATCTGTACCTCGTAACATCTGAAAGAAGATGAGAGTCATCTGTCAAAGTTTTATCATCTCCAGTCACCATGGTGCATCGAGCAGGTTTAGTCCCAGAAAACCCTGCCTCTTTTCGCAAATCAAGAGCATACTTGCGTTGGGAGAGGACAAGGGAATTGGGATTCCGAGAGATTTCTATCACCAGAAAGTATTTTGGAGAGCCCATGTCCTTTGTGACCGGGTGTTGGAGAAGATGCTTCTTTGTCAAGGTTATCCCAGCCAGGTCATGTCTAGTATGAATAATATCATCCACATATACTACAAGCACCACCAGACCCAGGGAGGTTTTGCGAATAAATAAAGAGTGATCGACAGAACTTCTCGTAAAAACTACGGCAGCCACAATCCCGCTGAACTTATGAAACCAAGCCCGAGGGCTTTGCTTTAGGCCATAGATAGCCTTCTTTAGACGGCATACCTGTGTCTCCCCCTGAGCAACATACCCTGGAGGTTGCTCCATGTAGACGTCCTCCTGAAGATCCCCACATAGAAAGGCATTCTTAACAACCATATGAGAAATGGGCCAATCCCTGTTGACAGCCACAGAGAGCAGGACCCTGATAGTGATGAGATGAGCAACTGGAGAGAATGTGTCAAAATAGTCAACTCCATAAGTTTGGGTAAAACCTTTGGGAAAAAGATGGGCCTTGTAACGATCCACACTGCCGTCCGGTCGGAACTTCACTGAAAGTGCAGGTTAGATCCAAAATACTCTAGAGGGGGGGTGAATAGAGTATTGTGCTCTCTTAAAAAACTTTACAACTTTTATTGTATTCCTAAGTGAACAGGTCAGTTAGTAAAATAATAATAACAGCAACATATCTAATCACAGAGCAACACATCCAAAACAAAATAAAGGGCAACCAGACGACACAAGAAATTTTATAGTGGTTCCCCAACCTGGGTACATCCACTCTTCTACCACCCTGGTAGGAATCCACTCAGGTTTTTGATCAGGTGCCTGACACCAATGAGCTTTTGTTCAGGTGCTCAAAAACCAAAACCTCAAGTCTTTTGGAAGGAGACTTGCAACCAGGAATAATTTTGAAGGGAATTAAAACCCTGTATAGGAGTTGGAAGAGTGGTGATGGTGTCTTCTCTTTCTCAATAACAACTGAGAAGACTGTGGATTGATGTTAGCAGATTTGCTCCCCCTGAGATCTTGAATGTATCAGGAAAACTGGAGCACTGCTTCAGGGTGACATGTCTTCAAAACTGGAATGCCTGGACCAGAGATTGTTCAGGAACTTCTTTGACAGATAGAGTTTTATTATCCTTTGAAGTTGTCCTGTAGATTTGAAGGAAGAAGACTCTTGATAGTGATTGTATGTTCTTCTTCTTCTTCTTGAAGATGTTCTCTGGCCTGGGATAATTGCAGGAAAGAACTTTTGATTGTAGTAAGATTGTTCTTCTGTGCAATTCTTGTCTGTCTTTTTGATTGTCTGTGTATCTATATGACTGTCTATCTGTCTAGTAATCTTGATCCTCCTCTTTTCTAACTTTTACTGATTGAGGAACATTCAAAATTTGAATGTTTGAGCAGTAATTGTAGTCGGCCTGGGAAGGAAGCAGCAATCAATGATTTTCCTAACTGTCCCATGGAAAAATGACATGTAATAATCCATGATCAATGCGCGTTCTAACGGTAACATTCCGAGAAGATAGAGCATTGATTACTCCGGAATCATCGCCAAGAAATGGGATGGGAAACTTGGAGAAGACCTAGTCTGGAATCGTCAAACGAAGAACACAATTTGTTGAGCTGAGTTTGAGTTCGTCGAGCTGATCTTGAGTTCGTCGAGCTAAGCTTGAGTTCGTCGAGCTGAGCTTGAGTTCATCGAGCTGAGCTTGATGAGTTTGTCGACCAGACAATAATAATTTGTCTTCAAGGAAATCTTGTCAATTCTGCTTCAATCTTCGTCGAACTGACAATCTTCATTCATTGAGCTAAGATCCAAATTCGTCGAACAGATAATCTTCATTCGTCAAACTGAGAAGCTGTGAGCTTGAGGTCCAAGTTCGTCGAGCTCAGAATCATGTTCATCGACCAAAGCCTGGAGATGGACTTATAGAAATTTTGGAGTTGTCCTGACTTTAGCTTGTGGAAGAATCTTAGTCTTCGTCGAACAGAGAACAAAGTTCGTCGAGCTCAGCACAAAGAATTGTCTCAAGATCGTCGAGCGCAGAACACCTTTCGTCGAGCTGAGTTCGACGAACGTCGAACTCATTTCACTTGGTCTTGAAATCTTCTAAGTCTGGAGTCTCTGATGGTCTTGTGATAGTTGGTCCAACTGAAGTTGACTCTAAGGACTTGGCCTAGACTCTAGGACACAAAATTGACCCTGGCTATACTTGATGGGTCACATCCTAAGCTAATGAACCTAGCCCAAATCAACTAGGGATTCAACAATCTCCCCCTATTTTGGTGAGGTCACTAAGAGACTCAAAATATAAACAAATAGATAAACAAAGCAAGAAAAGAAATATATTTGACAGAGAATTACTAACACATGCAGAAGATATATATATACATGGCTTTGTTTAAAACAAATAGCACAGTTTGAAAACAAATTGCAGAAAGAAATTGAAACAAAATAAAGATTACTTCTTCTTTTTCTGTAAAGGTTTGTCTTCAGTTTTCTTTTCTCCTGGCTTTATGAAGATAATTTCTCGGTTAGGATTTGAAGCCTCTTTCTGGGTCATGGTCATGTCAGCTGCCCCAATGATCTTCAATGATATAGCTCTGGGGACAACTGCTTCAGGATGGAGTTTCATATAATCATCAACATTGAACAGTTTGTTGCCTTTGTCAAACCTTTTTAACTCTTCTTTTCTGTACTTTGACATTATTGTTAAACCTGATGTGTCTTTTCCTTTAGCCTTTGCATTATTGATCAAAGATAGTCCAATTAGCTCCTGGAATCTGGCAATTTTAGCAGTATTAGCAGTTTCAGGATCTTCAAATGGAATTGGAGGAGAGTATGGCCTTTTTGGACTGTCAGCTTTCTGTTCTTCAGAGGTATGTTGTTGCTGCTGCTGATGCTGTTGATGCTGATTACCTGAGGATGGTTTCCTCTGCTGGCTGCTTCCAGAGGATCACCTTGAATATCTCTGATATGTTTGCATGGGGGCAGATCTCTGAGAGCTAGAGCCACTAGCACCAGCTGCTAGAGGAGGAGGAGGATCCTTTCTATAACTATGCACTGGAGGAGGAGAGTATCTCCATCTTCTCTTCCTATCCTTCTGCTGGTTCTTGGATAGCCACATCCATGCAGGAATTCCCTTATATGGAGTAACATTATGCAGAATATAATAAGGGGTGTCAGCAGTGGGATTAGGCTTAGGAGCTGGAGGAGGAGGAGCCTTCCTTTTCTTTGACAGCATTTTATTTTTCTTCTTTGCAGCATCTTCATCTGAATCATCATCATCATCATCTTCTTCACTGTCAGAACCCTAAGGGTTATCATAAAGAGCATCCAAAGCTTTCAAAGCTTTATCGTCAATAACAGCCTTTGCTGTAGAAGGGAAGAAGTTGAGGTTTCAGGAACTGGAATTTCAGCAGCAGGTGAGGAGGAGACTGTACAGGAATCAGAAATGATGGGGACAGAGCTTTCAGCTGCTGCCTTATTCTCCTCTTCAATATCAGCCAGGCTTAGCTCATCCAAATCAGGCATAGGAGATTCATCCATAACAAAACCTGGGGCTGAGATATCTTCTGGAAGAACTTCTGAACTAGCTGCAGAGATTAAAGCTAAAGCTGGGATAACAAAACTGTCACAGAGTTGCTTGGCAACTGCTGGACTAGCTGGAGAAGTATAGGGTACAATAACCAAATGTGGCTTAGTAAAATCTGATGGAAGAAACTGCATATGTACAGTATCAAAAACTTGCAGTAATTCTGGTAGATTAACTGTGGGATTCATAATGAAATCACCAACAGTTTTTATTTGCTCAACTGACTCATCTAAGTCAATGTCAGTATCCATAAAATGAATCAATTCAATCATCTCAGAATCAAATTCTGGCAAAATATCTATATTTGTATCTGAAACTGCTGTTGTGTCTGCTGTTGCATCTGCATCTGCTACTGCTTCATCATAGAGCATCTCCCCCTGCTTGGGTTCAGGAAAACCTGGAGCCAGGCCCCTGAATGAAGAGGGGGCAGCAGAAAGGGCAAAAATTTGAACATATAAAGAATGAATAGAATTCACAAGAGGTGTAATGGCCTCTGTGATAAGGGATTTGATGAGAGGAGTAAGAATGGTGAGGATAGATGATATGGTGGTTGAATCAAAGGAGGAAGGGGAAGAGGATGTTGCATTATGTGTGGAGGAGGGAGAAACTAAGGATGGAATGAAGGGTGGAATAGCAGATATATGATGAGTGGATGGTGATGAAGATGGAATGGGGGCATCTGGCATGACAGATTCTGTGGGTATGTTGTAAGAGGGAATGGAGGACAAATGAGGGGGAAGGGGAGACTGAGGAGGTGTAGGGATATGTGAGTCATGAGGTGAAGCTGGAGCTGTTGGTTGTTGATGAGCTTGCAGAGGGGAAGATGGAGGTGGAGATGGGATGTTGGTGATGTCCAGAGGTGGAGATGGAGGTGGAGTAGGCACATGAGAAGGCTGCTTTGCTGGAAGGGGTGCTGGAAGAGATGGTGGAGTGGGATGGATCTCCTCAGCAGGGTGGGGAGTGGCCTTCACAGCCCTGGTTCTCTCAGAAGCTGGGATGGAAGAGGAGGAAGCCTTGGAGGGCTTGGAGATTGTCCTATCCCATCTTCCAAACAAGGTGCATGTGAGGCGCTTGCTGGCATTGATGAAGATGGTCGGGGAGACCATGCATTCACCAGCCTTTTCATTAAGTAAGATCCCCAGGATTCTTCTGAAGCAGACTTCCTTCTTGCTATTCTTCTTCTTAATCAACTCAAAGAAAATCTTACTCCAGTCAATAAGACGCTTATTCACCACCACGCACATGATAAGAAATTGATGTCTGGTTATGTAGTCATGTGCGGTGTGCTTGCCCATCAGTATTTTTCCCACAATATCCGCCAAGAACTGATAGGCGACAGACAATTGTTTCTTTAACAACTTGTTAGGGTTGCTTCCAGAAAACCCCATTAACTTCAGCATTTCACTAAATTCTTCAGAATTCATTTCCATATTATCTTCTCCATTTACCAAATCAAAAATTTAAGAGAGAACGCCGGGAGACAAAGAAACAGCATGACTCCTGATATTTCCTGTCAAAATATTTTCCTCAGAAACAGACGATGTATACACCCATTCTCTGATTTCAGTTGAGTGCAGTTTAATCCTTCTGGTCATAAAGTCCTTGAGACTAAGTTCTTCTAGCAGTTCCAAGATATAGAGAAATATGGGGTCAGAGTGTTGGAAGGAATCAAAATCCATATCAAACCCGGTGTCGAATTTCATTGCAGTTAAGGTGCTCGCTGGAATCGCCATTGATGACCTACAAGAAAGACAGAGAAAACGGCGATCAAGAGCAAAGGAACTGATACCGCGGGACGAAGGTCGAAGAAAACCTAGATATAAGTTTTCCAGAATATGAATCGACAATCTCCATTCCACGAAAAGAAACAGTTCTTCGAACTGAGCTCGATGAAATAAATTATAGATAAATAATTCGTCGATCTCATCCAGAAGAATCGAAAACAGTTCATCGAACTCCGTTCGACGAAATATCTTCTGAAGCAAGGTTCGTCGATCTCTGGTCGACGAAAATTGTTTCCACATAGAGAATTCGTCGATCTCCGTTCGACGAGAATCTCTCAAACGTTCCCTAATTCGTCGAACTCCGTTCGACGAACTCTGGAAAATTCATCAAATGCAGACAGAAATTAATTTAACCCTTCTTCATTAATCATTCCTAGTTGATTTATAAAGAACAGATGATTTTTCTCATCCAAGGGTTTGGTGAAAATGTCTGCTCTCTGTAAATCAGTAGGAATATGGATTAGGTTAATTTTCTTTTTGTCTACATTATCTCTAATGAAATGATGTCTTATTTCAATATGCTTAGTCCTAGAATGGTGAACTGGATTCTGTGTTATAGCAATAACACTAGTGTTATCACAAAATAATGTTGAATTATTTAAGTTGAAACCATAGTCTAGGAGTTGGTTTTGTATCCATAACATTTGTGAACAGTAGCTGCCAGCAGCCATATATTCTGCTTCTGCAGTTGATGTAGACACAGATGTTTGCTTTTTACAAAACCAAGAGACAAGTCTCATACCCAGGAACTGGCAAGTTCCAGAGGTGCTCTTCCTGTCCACTCTACATCCAGCATAGTCAGCATCTGAGTATCCGGTTAACTCAAACTCTGACTCTGTAGGATACCAGAGTCCTACATTAGAACAACTCTTTATATATCTCAAAATTCTTTTTAAGAAAATAAGGTGAGATTCTTTAGTGTTCACTTAGAACCTACCACAAAGGCATGTAGCAAACATTATATCAGGCCTGCTTGCTGTTAGGTATAATAGGGATCCAAAAATTCCCCTATAATGTTTCTGATCTACAGGTTTCCCTGCTACATCAGAATCCACAACAGCATTTGTAGTCATAGGTGTTTTCATTCTTAAATCATCACCCATCCCAAACTTCTTAATAAGCTCTTTAGCATACTTAGCTTGGGAGAGGAAGATACCATCAGGGAGCTGCTTCACTTGGAGACCAAGGAAGTAGGAAAGCTCACCTATGCTACTCATCTCAAATTTGGAATACATGAGGTCAGCAAACCTCTTGCACAATTTGGGATCAGTAGACCCAAAAATGATGTCATCCACATATATTTGTGCTAACAAAATTTGGTCCTTATGATGTCTAATGAAAAGAGTTTTATCTATGGTTCCTCTTGTAAATTTATGCTCTAAAAGAAAGCTTGCTAAGGTCTCATACCAAGCTCTTGGAGCTTGCTTTAAACCGTAGAGAGCTTTATGCAATTTAAATACAAAAGAGGGTTGAGTTAGAGAGATAAAACCTGGAGGTTGTTCTACATAAACCTCTTCTTGAAGCACTCCATTCAAGAATGCACTCTTGATATCCATTTGGAAGACTTTGAATCTCCTGTGAGCTGCATAGGCAAGGAATATTCTTATGGCCTCTAACCTTGCAACAGGGGCAAAGGTTTGGTCATAGTCAATTCCTTCCTCTTGCCTGTAGCCTTGAGCAACAAGCCTAGCCTTGTTTCTCATTATGTTCCCTTGAGCATCTAGCTTGTTCCTGTAGACCCATTTGGTTCCAATAACTGGGTAGTTATGGGGTCTTGGAACCAAATCCCAAACTCTACATCTCTCAAACTGATTTAGTTCCTCTTGCATTGTAATGATCCAGTGGGGAGCTTGCTCAGCTTCATGGATGGTGAGAGGTTCAATCTGAGAGAGAAAACATGCATGCATCAAGTCTTGGTTGAGTTGATGCCCTGTCTGTACACCTGCTAAAATGTCTCCAATCACTTGAGATCTGGGGTGATCTCTAAGTGTGACAAGATAAGTTGGTGGAGTTTATTGAGCAATAACTTCTGTAATTAATTCCTCTTATGGAATGGTACTAGCTGTTGAGGGAAGTTAAGCCACTTCCAATTGAAGTTCTTCTTCACTGTCTTCAGCAACCTATGGAGTAGGATGGGTTGACACCTCTTGTATAAGGTTTAGTCCATCCATACACTCACATAGTTGTGGAACCTGCAAAAAGCTATTGGTAGAAATCTCTTTCTCCTTATAAGACATGTTAGCTTCATCAAAAGATACATGAACAGACTCTTCAATTTTAAGGGTGGATTTATTAAAAACCCTAAAAGCCTTGCTTACTTGGGAATATCCTAGAAAAATCCCTTCTTCAGCCTTAGCCTCAAACTTTCTAATGTATCTCTTGTTATTTGTGTGAATGTAACATATACAACCAAAAACTTTAAAGTATGTGATTTTAGGTTTCTTTCCTTTAAATAATTCTCAAACTTTCAAATGTATCTCTTGTTATTTGTGTGAATGTAACATATACAACCAAAACTTTAAAGTACGTGATTTTAGGTTTCTTTCCTTTAAATAATTCATAAGGGGTCTTATTTTTTAGCTTATGTATAAGGCTTCTATTCAGGACATAGTTAGTAGTGTTTATACCTTCTGCCCAAAAGGATAGAGGCATGTAAGCATCTGCCAATAATGTACCTGCAGATTCAATGAGTGTCCTATTTTTCCTTTCAGCAACCCCATTTTGTTGGGGAGTTCTAGGAGCTTAGAAGCACTGCCTGATACCTTCCTTCTCAAAGTACTCATGCATAAGAAGAGACTCAAACTCTATGCCATGATCACTTATGATCAATGCAACATGAGTAGAGAACTTAATCTGTATGCTCCTGAGAAAATCTGTAAGAACCTTGAATATATCTTACTTAGCTCTCAGAAAGGCTACCCAACTGAATCTAGAGAATTCATCAACAATTACTAAAGTATAAGACTTCCCTCCTAGGCTTTGTACTGCAATGGGTCCAAATAGATCCACATGAAGAAAGTACAAAATCCTAGGTGAATCACTTTTATTAATGGATTTGAAACTAGTTTTAGTTTGCATGCATAATTGACAGGCCCTACATAGGTTTTCCTTCTTGTAGGGTCCAGAAGGTAAACCTCTAACAAGGTTGTCTTTAGATAACCTAGCTATATTCTTAAGGTTTACATGTCCTAGTCTTTTATCCCACAACTCATTTTGATTACTAGTGATATTAAGTAAAATAACATCAGTTTTGGCATAAATAAAATCTACTAGATATATGTTGCCTTGTCTAAGTCCAATTAAAACAGTTTGGTTTTCATTATTAATAATAGAACAAGAGGTAGAGTTAAAGTGTACCTGATAACCTTCATCACATAATTGACTTATGGATATTAGGTTATGTTTGAGTCCTCTTACATATGTTACTTTCTTGAAGGTAACTGTTCCAATCTTGGTCGCTCCATATCCTTCTGACTGGCCACTCTTTGAATCATCAAAGATCACCTTTGGTCCTAGCTTGGACTTGTAATTGGTTAAGTTGTCCTTGCTGCCTGTCATATACTTGGAGCAACCACTATCCAAGTACCAGGTCTGACTTACCCTTGGACAGCTCTTCACGTGTACCTGTAATGAAAAACAAAACTCAATTGTTCTTGACCCAGGTTACCTTGGGTCCTTTATTTGGTTGAAAAGAGAAACTGGATATAACTGATAATGCAGGTTGAGATTTATAACCTAAGGGGTGATATATCCTAGGTGGAATAACCCAATCAGCTACTGGATTGAATGACTTATTAGCCAGTTTAGAGTTTTTGTAAGAGAAATAGTTTAAGTTTGGTCCTTCTGGGTTCGATAAATTTTTGTAAGTTCGTCGAACAGAGTTCGACGAATAGGGCTGAGATCGTCGATCTCTTCTCAAAGAATGACAATAGTCATTTTCTGCGCCCCAAGTTCGTCGACCTCTGCCCGATGAACCATACCAAGTTCGTCGATCGCAGTTAGACGAATTGTTGTTACTAAAGTTTGCGTTCAGCGTTCGTCGATCTGGGTTCGACGAACTGGCCACATTTCATCGATCTGAGTTCGACGAATGCTGCTGAACCTTGTTTTTATTACTTGTTTTCTGATTTCTATTTCTCTTGTCTATGGGTTTTTGGTTGTTTTCTGACATTGGTTTGTCTATTATTTTTTTTTCCCTTGGCAGAAATAAACTTGATGGGGGTTGTAAGAATAGTTTTCTTAATTATGGGGGGTGATGATGCACCCAAGCCCAGCTTGCCATTTAATTTGGCATTAACTGTGCTTGTTATGTACATCAGCTTGAGACTTCTCCCATTGAGAGATTGCTCAAGTTGTTTGGCCTCACATAATTCAGATTTTAATTTAATTGTTTGTTCATTTGCTAGAGTTAGTTGGTCTATTAGTTTAATATTTTCTGAGTTAACAGATTCAAGATTTCCTAGTCTTTCTCTAAGAGTCTTTATTTCCTTTTCTGAGCTAATTAAATCTAAACACATGGCTTTGAATTCATTTTTAAATGAATCAGAATTGAAATCAAAATTTGAAAGAACCTGATCTACCTTTGAGTCTGAGGCTACTTCATCTTCAGATTCTCCTTCTGATCCTGAATTGCTACAGGAGGCATCAATTGCCATAAGGCAAACCTCCTTGGATCTTGCTTCTTCCTCTTCTTCACTTGAGCTGGAAGAGGATGATTCTTCCTCTGTATCACTCCATGTCTCAGCAACAAAGCACTTGTCTTTCTTTTTATACTTGTTGGAAGAGGGTCTGCTGTGTTTTCTTCTGGAGTCCTTCTCTCTATTTTTCTCCTTCTTCTGATTTTCTGGACATTCAGAGATGTAATGTCCAGGCTTCCTGCAACCAAAGCACACAACCTCCTTGGTTGGTGTCTTGTCAAATCTGGGCTTATCATCCTGCCTGGATGATTTCCTTCTGAAATCCTTTCTAGCCATCTTATAGAATCTTTTTGCAAATAGGCTCATGAGTTCCTCATTTGATGTTGAGGTCTCACTTTCCTCAGATGCTTTGAAGGCTATACTTGATCCTTTCTCACTGGAGTTGTTGCCTTCTGTTCTACTGCTTCTCTTGATTTGATCAGCTGCTCATAGGATTTTAATTTGCCTAGCAACGATTCAGTTTATATCTCATTTAGGCTTCTGGCTTCTTTGATTGGCCAGATTATGGAGTCCTAAGAGCTAGGGAAGCACATCAGTATCTTGTTATTCACCTCTGTCAGGGTGATGTCCTTATACAAGGTTTTGAGATCATTGATGATTGAGCTCAACCTGTTGTACATTTGAGCCACTGATTCAGTCTCATCCTTCTTGAAATTCTCATACAGGGATATGAGATTTGATCTCCTGTATTTTCTTTCATCTGCTGAGCCAGCTACCATCTGGTTGAGGGAGTCCCAAATGGCCTTGGCTGAGGTGCACTCAGCCACCTTCTGAAATATGTCATCTGACATTGTTTGAGCCAAGATGTTCATTGCTTTAGCATCTGCCATTTTGGATTTCTTGTATGCATCATTATTCTCTGGAGGAGGTACTGCAGTCATGTTGGTAGAAGTGCTGGTAGAAGCTGTAGGTGCTGGAGGTACTCCTGTCAAGATAGAAGCAAAAATATCCTCATCAATGGAATTCATATATAATCTGATTCTTGCCTTCCAGATGGCAAACTTGTTAAGATTGCATACTAGAGGTCTGATGCTTGCATAATCTTTGTTTTGAGCCATGTCTGTGAAGCAATAAATCTAATAACAAAATCAAAACAAACAGATCTAACTAGAGGGATCTTTATGATTCAGGTGTTAGCCTGTACAACCACTTGATCTCTTAAGGTGTGGTATTTAACTAACCTCGCTTTGATACCAATTGAAAGTGCAGGTTAGATCTGAAATACTCAAGAGGGGGGGGGGTGAATATAGTATTGTGCTCTCTTAAAAAACTTTACAACTTTTGTTGTATTCCTAAGTGAACAGGTCAGCTAATAAAATAATAATAACAACAACCTATCTAATCACAGAGCAACACAGCCAAAACAAAAATAAAGGGCAACCAGACGACACAAGAAATTTTATAGTGGTTCCCCAACCTGGGTACATCCACTCTTCTACCACCCTGGTTGGAATCCACTCAGGTTTTTGATCAGGTGCCTGACACCAATGAGCTTTTGTTCAGGTGCTCAAAAACCAAAACCTCAAGTCTTTTCGAAGGAGACTTGCAACCCGGAATAATTTTGAAGGGAATTAAAACCCTGTATAGGAGTTGGAAGAGAGGTGATAGTGTATTCTATTTCTCAATAAAAACTGAGAAGACTGTGGATTCATGTTAGCAGATTTGCTCCCCTTGAGATCTTGAATGTATCAGGAAAACTGGAGCACTGCTTCAGGGTGACAGGTCTTCAAAACTGGAATGCCTGGACCAGAGATTGTTCAGGAACTTCTTTGACAGATAGAGTTTTGTTGTCCTTTGAAGTTTTCCTGTAGAGTTGAAGGAAGAAGACTCTTGATAGTGATTGTATGTTCTTCTTCTTCTTCTTGAAGATATTCTCTGGCCTGGGTTAATTGCAGGAAATAACTTTTGATTGTAGTAAGATTGTTCTTCTGTGCAATTCTTGTCTATGTCTTTCTGATTGTCTGTGTATTTGTATGAATGTCTATCTGTCTAGTAATCTTGATCCTCCTCTATTCTGACTTTTTACTGACTGAGGAACATTCAAAATTTGAATGTTTGAGCAGTAATTACAGTCGGCTTGCGAAGGAAGTGGCAATCAATGATTTCCCTAACTATCCCATGGAAAAATGACATGTAATAATCCATGATCAATGCACATTCTAACGATAACATTCCGAGAAGATAGAGCATTGATTACTCCGGAATCATCGCCAAGAAATGGGACGGGAAACCTGGAGAAGACCTAGTCTGGAATCGTCGAACGAAGAACACAATTCGTCGAGCGGAGTTTGAGTTCGTCGAGCTGAGCTTGAGTTCGTAGAGCTGAGCTTGAGTTCGTCGAGCTGAGCTTGAGTTCGTCGAGCTGAGCTTGAGTTCGTCGAGCTGAGCTTGATGAGTTCGTCGACCAGACAATATTAATTTGTCTTCAAGGAAATCTTGTCAATTCTGCTTCAATCTTCGTCGAACTGACAATCTTCATTCGTTGATCTGAGATCCAAATTCGTCGAACAGATAATCTTCATTCGTCGAACTGAGAAGCTGTGAACTTGAGTTCCAAGTTCGTCAAGCTCAGAATCCTGTTTGTCGACCAAAGCGTGGAGTTGGACTTAGAAACATTCTGGAGTTGTCCTGACTTTAGCTTGTTGAAGAATCACCGTTTTCGTCGAACAGAGAACAAAGTTCGTCGAGCTCAGCATAAAGAATTGTCTCAAGATCGTAGAGCGCAGAACACCTTTCATCGAGCTGAGTTCGACGAACTTCGAACTCATTTCACTTGGTCTTGAAATCTTCTAAGTCTGGAGTCTCTGATGGTCTTGTTGATAGCTGGTCCAACTGAAGTTGACTCTAAGGACTTGGCCTAGACTCTAGGACACAAAATTGACCATGGCTATACATGATGGCTCACATCCTAAGCTAGTGAACCTAGCCAAAATCAACTAGGTATCCAATATTCACCATAAAGACCCAGTGACAGCCAACCACATTTGTGTCGAAGGGAGGAGGACAAAGGGTTCATGTACCCCGTTCAATGAGAGTAGCAATCTCCTCATCCATGGAAGCCTTCCAATGAGAAATAGTAAGATCCTCCTAGTTGGAACGGGGTGTGGCAGTTGCCGAGATAGCCAGTGCAAAAGCTTTGGGAGATGGGGTAAGACGATTATAGGAAACAACAGCAGCAAGCGGGTGCTGGGTACATGCCCGAACTCCTTTGCGAAGAGCAATGAGAAGATCCAAGTCAGCGGGTTCCTCAGCATACAGAGCATCCGTGGTGGAGAGAGCTTGCCCGAGATTAGAGAGCGACGACGGCGGGGAAGAGGGAGATAACGAAGGTGAAGGGAGCGGAGGAGATGATGGAGATGGTGGAGGTGGAAAAACCTCGGTAGGTGTTGATGGGTTGGATGGAACAGTAGGAGAATTAGAAGCCACATGAAGAGGAGAGGAGTCGTTAGAGAAATAGGGAGCATTCTCGAATTGGATTGGGCTCTCATTTAGCTTTTAGGGGTTAATTTGACCATGGTTGACCTTGGGATTGAATTTTGTCAACTTGATGAGTTGACTAGTCCAAGGGGTGTGACTTGTGTGCTTTGACACCACCCAATGTTGATTGGGTCATGATGATGCCCCAATTGGGCCCACTTTGCCAAATAGCATGATTTTGACCAAAATGAGCAAAATTTGACTTTGGTCAAACTAGTCAACTTGGTGATCCCATGATGGGGCTTTTGGGTCCACTTGGCCCCTAATGACATTATAAGGCTAGGGGTGGGGTTGAATTTCAGTTTTGAGGCGATTAGGACCTCTTAGGGGAAGTTTTGACCAATATTGACCTAAGGTTGACTTTGGTCAATTCGGCCCACTAGAATGACCTAGCCTTGAGTGCATTGCTCAGTTGCGTCTCTCTTAGGGTTAGGGAAGTGTTAGTGAGCTTACCTTGAGGTGGTGAGTTCATATGAGTGTGAATTGGACTAGGTTGACTTGTGCACATTGGGGGTACACATAGCAGTTTCCCTAAGTTCAAGCTGAGTTAGGGTCAAACTAGGGCCTTCATGCACCACTCAGGCCCTAACCCTAACTTTAGAGGGCGTAGAAGTGTAGGGGATGTTACATGAGGTGCCATCCTTCATCCCCCTCCTTGTATTGTAACTACCTTGGGGCTTCGAACCTCGAACTCAACTAGGGTGAGAGCCTCTAACTCGTGAGATAGTTTAAAAGGTGTATCCCTAGTGGCTGAGTTGGGAGTGGTCCTCCATACCCATAAGACCAACAGGAGCTTTTCACCCTAATTCCCCTTTTGATTAGCGAGATTTTCTTTAACAGATGATGATGAACTTGTCTGCAACCTCCATCTGTCGATTGCTCTATAGATGATGTACTTAGGCAAATCAAAAATCCATCCCCAACTGCTGACAGAAGTAGGTGAGCTCCAAACTGATGAACTGTGGTCCGTTGTTGGTAATGATGGCGAGGGGAATCCCGGACCTGCTGGCGATCTCCCCCCAAATGAAGTTCTTCATGATCTGGGATGTGTTCTTGATGAGAATTTTGACCTTAATCCACTTCAAGAAGTAGTCGATCATTACAAGAATGAACTTCATATTCTGAAAGGCTTGAGGGAAATAGGCAAACCAAGTGCAACCCCCAGATGGAAAATGGCCAAGGGGCTATGATTGAACGAAGATGCTGGGCTGGTTGTAATTGTAGAGGGGCAGAGATTTGACACTACAAACACTTTTTGGAGAAGACCTTCACATATTTCTCGTTCGTCTGCCAAAAATAGCCATGACGCGGATCCTTTGCTCCAGAGTGCGAGTTCCCAAGAGTCTCCCACATTCTCCTGAATGAATCTCTTTCAAGACCCGGGGTACTTCAAGCTCTGATATGCACCTACAAAAAAGGCCCGAGAGAGTCTTCCAATTCAGCTCTCTCTCGTGCATTAAGTAGTAGGCCGCCTTATAACAAAACTTCCTTTTTCTCCTTTGCATGCAAGTAGTTTTTCGGTTGTTACAAAAGTGAAGAACGGATCCTTCTTGGAAGCATGCTGCTCAATCTTCATGATTTACCCTTCGTCGATAGACGGTCAGAACAATTCTATGATGGTTCCACCAGCTCTCGGACCGTACTTGGCCAAACGATCTGCCACCAAGTTCTCCTCACGTGAAAAATGCTCTACAAAGAATTACTAGAACCCTCATATTAAGCCCTTCACTTTGACCAAGTACCTCTGCATAACGGGGTCACGCACTTCAAACTCCCCGTAAAAGTATCCAATTGTCTAACTAAATTACCTAGAAGGGGGTGAATAGGTGAGTTTTACGTCTTTTTGCGGAATAAAAATTAACAAGAAACAAGCACACAGAAGCACACAAGGATTTATAGTTGTTCCCCAGAATGGGTACGTCCACTATCCCGCCTCGCCTATCTAGCACTTCGGGCTAGACTCAGCTATTTCAATAAAACTCATATTATACAAATCTTACAACTCAGAGCTTCAGTTCCTACAACTCGGTGACAACTCTCCTACAACTCAGAGAACAATACTCCTACAACTCAGAGAACAACCTCTCCTACAACTTGATCCAAAACTCGGATCTACAATTTAGGATGTAGAAACTTCGTACAATAAGAAAAATAGTTTTTACAACTCTCTAGATTGAAAACAATCTTCTTCTTCAAATCTAAATGGATTCAATCTTCTTCCTTCTAGGAGATTAGAACTTGAAATGAAGTTGAAGAAGAAGACATGAAATCATGAAAAGCTTAATCTAAAATCTAGAATCCGACTAGATCGAAACCACCTTTGAGGAATCTGAAAGCAATGATCTTGTCGAATCTATCTTTGAGAAGAATCGCCGATCTTGAACTTCGAAGTCGTCGGATTCCATTTTTGAGAACAGTAGATCAGAAGAGAAGTTTTTCAACTGTTCACGATCTTGAAAATTAGGTGTGGATAATTTGCGATTCGTGTTGTTTATTATTTTTCAAAATGAATCATTGGTATTTATATTGAATTCATCTCCAACAGCTAGACATTTCCTTCCAAAAAAAGCTTCCACGTGCACTGTACATGACCGTCATTTGAACTAGAACCTGTCGGAAAAGTCAAACCAGAAAAATCATTAAGTCCATTCATCGAGATGACTCGTGTAAACCTCAAACCACCCGACTAATTACTTAGATTAAATGGGAGCATTCAAGAAATTACACGAAAGAATTCGACGAATTACTTAGACTTTGAGAGGCCTCAATCCATATTAAAAAAAGATATTTCTTTTTGATTTTTTGTGCTAGCGCGGCGCGGTACCCAGCTATCGCTAGTGGTAGTGCAATCTTCTCGACGAAGCCATCTCGACGATCATTTAGAGAGCTAGAGTTGTGCGGTACGAAGCTAGTGCTGTGTTGTAGGTCACCAAACGCATGTCCAGAATAAATCTGGAAGCCTGCACGAGCGGTAGCGCTAGTGCCACGCGTTTGGTCCTCGAGTGCCCATTCAAATTCAATCCAGGCTAGCGATCAGCGGTAGCCCTAACGCACGGCGGTAGGTCACAAAGTTGAGTTCTTTTATACTTTTGAACATGTAATCGTGCACACTATACCATACACAAGTGTGATCAAATACAACATGAGATTTCATATCGTCAAACTGAAGAGATGTGAACCGTAGGCTCCAACAAACTCCGCCTTTTGATAATATAAAATCACATTCATGAGATATAATAGTTAAAATGCATGGTACGGTGCAAATAAGAAATAATCTTTAAATAATTAGGTTTCAGGTTACTTATGACTCCCCTACAAACACGCTCCCCCTATATACGTGCTATATGCCCTCCCCCTATCTACCTACACACAGTTCAACAATCCCCCTACATGTTATCTTCCCAACTCATGAGCACATGACAATCTGTTCTCCTCCTTTTGATATTATTGAAAGGGGTGTGCAAAATAGAGAAAAAAAACTATGCACATGTACGGGGAAAAAATACAGTCGAAATAAGCATGATAAACAAAAAAAATGCACGTTATGAAGTGAATCATGATGCAAACACAATAGGGGTGACCAAATAAAAATCAGAGAATATAATGCGTACGGGTCAAACATAAGAGCAGAGTACACAAAAACAAATCCTATGAGTTTTTAGAGTACAAAAGATTTGGACGGCACAAGTGAATGTAAATACACAGAGATTTGGAGTACAATGCTAGGAGATTTATAAAGTTAATACAATGTAACATTGTAAGTGTCAAGAATAGAAATTGAGTAATAGTGCCTATATGTTATAGACATATAGTGCAGTTTCGGTCCAATTCATATGCATGGGAGTGTTTGACACAACAATGACATGTGTACGTGTAACATCAAAAGAAAAACATCAAGTAGAAATAACCTTTAGTACATATTTTATCTCAAAAATTCAATATACTATCACAAGAGAAATAAAGTGAAAAAGCACGTCACGTTTCTATCTACTTCATACCAAGATTAGAACATGGGTCACTAACTCAAATCGTAGTCTTTGCACAAGATCAAAACGATTCTTTTTGACCAATGTGCTCATCCTCATGATTCTCATGTAGACTTATCAGTAGGAATAAGCGATGCTTGGGGGGAATTATTGACACATGGTTTGATAACATGCATAGCATATATATATATATATATATCCTCATTTATTTTTGTACTATCATTATTATAGAATTTTTTTCAAGGTCCCCGAATCAATAGAAATCTATCCAATTAGATAAATACACTATAACTTGTATACAAAATACTTGACCACTAGGAATTTGGCCCAAGTTCTAACCTTTATATAAGATCATGTACATCGTGACATTGATTATTCAAGATATTCCTAACGTGTTAGACACAATATCACATGTTATAACATGTAAGCATAGAATTTCTACTTGAGTGCCTTATCTAGGGATGTGTGAACAGTGTAAAGTCATTATGCTACCTAAATCCTAACACATACCTAGAGGCATATTCCACATACACTATCTTGTCTGGTTGCACTCAATAGCTAAACACCTTTTGATTCAACACATTATGGAATAATTAGACAATGTTAATGGGGATTAACAATCCTAAATCAAACATTGCACATATTTGTTATACTCTAGATTCTAGTCATGCGTGTCCTAAGAAAGAACAATCCACAGTTTTTATTGTATTTTAGGGTTTTATACAAAAAATTTTGAAAAATTGAATTTTGGGGGAGATCCGACGGATGGGGGTGGAATCTAGTACGTCATGCTACCGCGCAGCGGTAGCTGATTACCACACGGCGGTAGACCCTAGAAACAATTTTCTCCTGAATTTTGAAGAATGGATTTTTTGTGTTTTTCAGGATATGGATTCCCCTAACTCACAGGCACCTCGAATAAGCTTCTCCAAAAGATCCAGAGTACCCACATCGACATTCCCTACGATAGACGAGGCAACTGTGAGTGTGCCGATGATTTTTGACATCTATGACCGATAAGCCCATAGTTACAACTACTTGGATCATTTCGGAGTGCTCTCGACAATTTTAAGTGGTGACCCGTTTTCCCCGGTGCTTGTTCGGGAATTCTATAACAATCTTCGGTATCCAGCTCTCACGCAGCTGGACGGAGTAGTGCAGTCATGCATCGATAATCAGATTATCAATATACTACATAAAGATCTGGCAAGGAAGTATATCTGATTCGTTGGTTGGGAGCTACTCAATATTGTCGAGTCCTTCAGATCTTCACGGGACTTGAGATACATCAATGATGTTCTCCATGGAGTGGAAAACTATAGAGATCTTATCACCACTGTGGATAATCTCACACTAGATGCCCGCATTATCCAAGATATTCTCTACCACTCGCTAATGTTCCATTCTGTGGACACCAGGAAGATAACGGTCCAGCTTTCTATGGTAACCTACTACATCATGGCAGATAAGCCATTTAGCGTATCTGATTTACTTCTTTTGATGATGCGTTATACATTCCGTCTTAAATCTCCCGACCGCCAGCGACTGAATAATCTGTCGTTGGATGGAGTGATTCAAAGTATCCTCATGGGGAAGTATCAGACTATCGACTGGTCGTAGTACCCAACTGATAGCTGCCCACAGATCTATATAGTTGGTGAGATTCCTACTTCATCACGATCACGACCCCCTATTATATAACATCCTTTTTGCCGTGGAGGATACCTTAAGGAAACCAGTCGGGTTATCTACGAGATGGTGGAGAATCAAGGGTGGGAGATTAGACAAACAACTAAGTAGTTGAAGGGAGTGAAGAATATACTGAGCAAGCTCATTATTTATCCGACTTCTTCAGAGGAATAGCAACTATTCTTTATCACATCGTATTTTGGAGTTTGACTGCGCTACCCCCTTTGTTGTTATTATTATTATTATTATTCATATTGTACTAAGACAGGTAAAACATTCTTTTATCTATGGTGAACTCTCACGATGGTAGTGGTACTACTGGTAATATTCATTATGCTTTTATGTTTTCCAATTGTGATTAGTTGCGTGACACTAACCTACTCACCCTGATTATGATAAGTTCATAGAACAAATAGAGTGATATTCATAAAAAAGAAAAATAAACAGAAGAAAAAATAAAACTAATAAGAACAAGATTTTCTGTTATGGACAGAAGTATGGAGACGTCTCTCATGAAGCTGCCTGTGTGTTCGAAGGAAAACTTCCCCATGTGCAAGGAAAGTGCCAGGTTCTTCATGAAAGCTGTCGATCGCAGAATCTTTCAGATTGTTGAAGAGGGTCTGCATGTACCCATGGCTACATCAACCTTAAATCCTACTTTGATGGTTTCAAAAAATAAGCTAAATTTAAATAAATATGAGATTGCCCTTGTCTCTCCGGACAAGAAGGAAAAGAATATTATTGTCAGTGCAGTGGATGACTCCCTGTTATAAAACCTAATCACCTGCAGGTTTGCTAAAGAGATGTGGACATCTTTGATAGTTCTCATGGAAGGAACGGAGGAGGTTAGGGATAATATTAAATCCCTCCTCAAACAGGAGTACGAAGCTTTCAAACAAGACAGAAGAGTCTCCATAGCCGACTGCTATGAGAAGTTCTTCAGGATTGTTAACAGGCTAAGGAATTATGGTTGTAAGTTTACAAACTGTGAACTTAACCATAAATTCTTATGATCCTGACTAAAGAATGGGATAACAAGATTTGCGCAATAAGGGAGTTTGGTAGAATCTGTTTAGGAAGTTGCTTTCCTATGAGCTTCAAATCAACACGAGGAAAGATGAAGAAGAAGGAAGTAGATTGTCAACCAGAGAAAGGTCATTGCACCTGAAGGTAGAAGGGTCAAGGAAGACTGGAGCTAAGTCTCCTGCCAGAACACAAACCTCATATGATCAGGAAGACTCAGAGCTACTGTTAAATAACTCGAAATTCAACAACTCGAAACTGAATAAATTGAAAAACTGACTCCTCTCAGAGATGAAGTCGAAATAAAATAAACATATTTCAACTGACGTCTTGTGCTACTGTTGTAATAAGCCAAGGTATATGATTGATGACTGTCCTTACAAGAAGAAGTATGGATATAAGAAGGAAGAGAGGAGACCCTTCAAAGGTAAGAAAAAGGAGGAGAAGAGCTTCATCACAAAGAAGCCAAAGACTCTGAGCGACAGTGACTCAAACAAGTCAAGCTCAGATGAAGAAGCCTACTTTGGGCGCATGGTACATACTGACGAGGATGAAGGCAACTCCTGGTACAATGGGAAGGTAAATTCTCACACACCTTTCTCTGAGTCTGAAACAACCTCGGAAGGACATGAATAATATTCTTCTGAGGAGGCGTCAGATTTATTTGTTTAATATAAGGTACTCTTGTAAAGTTTTGACAAATGTCGTACGGTTGTCAAAATATAGGCCAAGGAGATTAACTCTCTCAAGGCTATGGAATCTGATCTGAGAGAAGAAATTTAAAAACTGACTTCTCTCCGAGATGAAGTCCAATCCTTGAAAGAGGAACTCTTGACCTCTACTTATCTAATAAGGGTGAAAGAGTAAGTCATCGATGAGATAGAAGAAAAGTTGTTAGCCGAGAAGAAGCTTGTAACAAGCTTCTCAAAATCCAACACTATCCTTCCTCTTATCGATGGATTTTCTACTCTCAAGAATGGTAGTGTAGTGGGACACAAATTCGTTAAGGGTAAAGGGAAGGCCCATCAAAGTCAGACCAACTTAAAGAAAGTCATCTTCCCTACAAACAAGTATGACTTTGAGGCATCCTATAGTCACCTTTCTAGGCCGAAATATGTTGAACCTTACCAAAACTACCAAATATGGATCCTCCCTAGAGATTTCAAAACGAGTGCTCTAAAAGCTCCTTATAAAGAAATCGTCCTTAAGGATTATGGTCCTTATGTTCATGGACCGAGTGCTAAGAAAGCGCCAAAGGGAAAACTTGCTGTTAAAAAGCAACTTGAGAAGAAGAAGCCATGTGTTTGCTGCTCTCATGAGGCTTTGACTTCAAAGTTAGTAGCTCCTACTAGACCTCCCGTTCAAAAGGTAAAGTAGGAAAATAAAAGAAGATACAACAAGTTTGACTGTTTGTGTTATTACAAGGTTGGTCACTTTGCCATCGATTGCTGGTTTAACCCCGTGAATTATAAGACTCCACAAATTAACACTGTAAGAACGACCACTAAAAATGTTAACACCCCTAGTGGTGTCAAGCTAACCCAGAACCAAGGACTCAAATTTGTATAGATTCCTAAGGAAAATTAGTTTGTAAATGCAGGTATGTCTAGAGGCCAATAAAATGCCTATTTGGTATTTAGATAGCGGATACTCTTGGCACTTGACCCGGACAAGAAGTCTACTTCAACAGTATACCAGTATACCCTAGTTAAGCATAGTCCAAAAATCATTTTTGGCAGTTCAGACAGGGGAATCACATAAGGCAATGATATTGAAAATGTACAGTTGTCTACCTAAATCTCCTAGAGGGGGTGAATAGGTGAGTTATGCGTCTTTTTGAGGAATAAAAATTAATGATCTATGCACAGAAAATAATCAAGTAAACACAGAGGACACGGAGATTTATAGTGGTTCCCCAACCTTAGGTACATCCACTTTCCACTCACCGAACTAGCAAAGCACTATACTCGACTACTCCACTATCTTGGATTGAAACCAATCCTACGCCTCGGAACAAAGTTCCTACAACTCGATCCACAATACGGATCTACACTCGAAAGATCAAAACTTCCTACAACTCTGAGAACAAAAGCTTATACACTTGGAGAGTAATCTCCTACAAGAATAAATTGAGAAAATGAAATACAAACAATATATTTTTCTCATATCAGGAGATTTCGGCCTAGGTCTTCTTCCTTGAACTTTGCGGCTTTATCAGAAATTATTGAAGAAGATGCTCGGCAAGATCTGGATCTGAAACTTCTTGACTCACAAGATCAAAGAGAAGATCTGTAGATGGAAGAGTATCTTGATCTACAAGTCAACCTTTCTGAATCGTCCTAGATCGACAGCCCATGGTGATGAGGAAGATGAGCGGCGGGGGCGTCCAATTTAGGAAAGAGAAATTAGCCGATTCAAAATTCTAGAATGCTTCGTTAACGCGCTTGCTCGGGTTAGTCGATTTGACAAGACCTTTTATAAGGTCTCCCTAAGGGTCATAATTAGCATTAATAACGTCCACATGGAACAATCATATCAAGACACTTGAAAATCCCGTCAGTTTAGGACTTAGCGAATTTTTCTGAAAAATTATCTGCATTACTCGAGTGAAGGAGTTACGCAAATACTACTTCAAGTTCTCGAGTAGATAGTAACAGAGTACTCGAGAAGAATTTCTTCAAGGAATTCAGAACAAAAACTATAATCACTCGAGTGGAATAAAGATTACTCGTGTGCCAGAAATATTACTCGAGAGGTAGAAGGATTACTTGAGAGGTATAAGTTAACTACTCGAGAGGTAAAAGTGAACTACTCGAGAGAAGGACTTAGAAAAAAATTCTGGGAGTTAAAAGTGTGAAAGTGATGTGTTATATCTAATATACTCTAGAGGGGGGGGGGGGGTTAATAGAGTATTTGTAGGTCCTTATAAAACTATTACAGCTTCTGCTGTTATTAAAAGGTGCAGAGTTAGAATAAAGTAAATAAACACACAGTAGTCTTAAAAACACAAGCACAGCAAGAACAAAAAGAAAAGGGGCAACCAGATGACACAAGAAAATTTATAGTGGTTCCCCAACCTGGGTACATCCACTCTTCTACCACCCTGGTAGGAATCCACTCAGGTTTTTGATCAGGTGCCTCACACCAATGAGCTTTTGATCAGGTGCTCAAAAACCAAATCCTCAAGTCTTTTGATCGGGTAACTTGTAACTAGGAATCACTTTTGAAGGAGATGACAACCCTTTATAGAGGTGGGGATGAGAGAGTGATGGAAGTCTTATTTTCTCAATCACAATGAGAAGACTATGTGGATTCAGTGATGTTGTCAAAGCTCCCCCTGAGATGTAGAAGAGTTCAGGAGAACTGGAGCTTTGCACAGGGTGATAGGCCTTCAAGCTTTCAGCCTTAATCAGAGAGATCTTCAGGAACTTCTTTGACAGATGGAAGATTTGTTATCCTGTGAAGTGTCCTGGAGAGTTTGAAGAATGAAGACTCTTCATATTTGAATGATTGTTCTTCTTCTTCAGTATCAGAAATCTTGTGTCAGATTGAGAGCATACGGGTTGAGTTTTTCTTGTCTAATTATGTAATATTCTCTCTGGATATTTTTCTAACTTTCTTTCTATCTGTCTGTGTACTACCAGGAAAGAGAGAAAAATCTCTTTTTATATTTCCTGGGAAAATTGGTCTTTCGAATTTTGAATTCCTTCTTCATTCAATGCTGACGGCCTAGAGAATAAGCAGCATTGAATAATTTCCCCAACTATCCCGTGGAGAAATGGCAAGCAATAATCCTGGAGAATATCCTAATGAATGCTCCTTTAACGATTATATTCAGAGAATCTTAGAGCATTGATTACTCAGGAATTATTGTAGTAATCATGGGGACAGGGCTAGAAATGACTTAGTCTGGAATCGTCGAACAGATGACAGAAATTATCGAACTGAGTCCATAGTTCGTCGAGCTGAGATGTTGTGTTCGTTGACCAGACGGCTTCTGTTCGTCGAGCTGAGTTCCATGATCGTTGAGCTGGAAACTGAACTGCTGTCTCTTCTGAACTTTGCATATTCTGTGTATGAAGTTCGTCGAGCTGGTAAATGTGTTTGTCGACTGGAGTTCAGTCTGGACTTAGAATAATTTCTGAATGAAAGTGTTGAAGTATAGAGTCCAGAATTTCGTCGGGCAGAGAACTGAGTTCGTCGACCTGAGACTAAAGAACATAGTCTTGACAGAATGCTGTAGTAGTCCAAAGATTCGTCGACCAAAGAATAGAGTTCGTCGAGCTGAGAACTAAGTTCGTCGACCAAAGTCTGATACTAAGGACTTAGAATATCTTGATGTTTTCTGAACTTGAAGTGTTGTTGTAGTATCCAAGTTTTCGTCGACCTGAGTACCAAGTTCGTCGAGCTCAGCTCAAAGAATTTACTCTGAGATCATCGAGCTGAGCACGACAATTGTCGACCTGAGTTCGACGAACGTCGAACTCACTTTATAGATTCTTGAAATCTTCTAAATGTTGAGTCTCTGGCAGTATTGTTGATAGCTGGTCCATGTGATGTTGACTCTAAGGACTTTGCCCAGACTCTAGGACATAACTATCACCCTGGATATACATTATGGGTCACATGATCCTAAGTTACTGAACCTAGCCCAAATCAAAATAGGGATCCAACAAAGTCGATTACTCGAGCACTAGTTTTGGACTACTCGAGTGGTAAGCAAATTTCTCGAGTACATAATCAAAACTACTCAAGTGAGGTAAATGCAACTCAAGAGATTTGCTTCTGTCACTCAAGACAAAGAACTTAACTACTCGAGTGGTGAACTTGAGTACTCGAGTAAAGTACTTAGAATATTTTCTGAGAGCGAAAACCTGTTAACTCGAGAAAGAGAAGAAGTCTACTCAAGTAACGGACTTGGCCACTCGAGAGCTGGATTCAATATCTCGAGAACCATTTCCCTTACTCGAGAGTCAGACTTAACTTACTCGAGTATCACTAAGAGTTCTACTCGAGTACTAAAAATCTACTCGAGTGAAATAATTAGAAAAATTTAGTTCATGAGGATTTTCCTTTCTTCAATAAAATCAGCAACATGTCTTTCTCCAACAGTCCTAGTGCTTGAAAAATGAAGTGTATCCCAATAGAGAGGCTACACATGAGTCAACACCATGGATCACACAATAATGGATTACATTGTATGGTCCTGTGTTTGGTGACGAATTGTAGACTGACATTGGTCTACACTTGGAAATTTAGTCCTGCAAACACATAACTCAAACAATACATCAAATACAACTTAATTCATCTTGGTCCAAGGGTGACTTCACCAAATCTAGGCTATTGTGGATACAATGCCCAACAATCTTCCCCTATTTGTAGAAGTCAGAACCCTCTACACTAAGGTGAATTATATAGACAAATAAAGAGCTAGATGTGCAAGATAGAAAACAGAGTAATAAGCCCACAGATTATAAGCAAAGAGTAGATAATCCAAATTAAGGATGTATATAAACAGAATTGACCAAAAATAATTTCTACACAATTCCATCCACACTATTATAACTTTCTTCAATCGTAGCCTTGATGTTGTTGCTGTTGTTGTTGCCTATCCTTCTTTTCATGTTGTCTCCTTTGATAACTGTATGGCTTTGTGTAGTACTTGAGAGGTTTTGGAGGAGCAGCAGGATTGTTTCTTCAATGTTCTCTATCATACAGTCTTCTCTTGGTCATAGACTTCTCATACAAGTCCCATGCTTGGGAGTTGTAATGATCATGTTTATTCTCATTGAAGTCCAAGACTAACTTTAGATTATCAAGGATAAGGGACTTAGATGTAGGAGTTCTAATTTCTGCAAACTCAGGAGCTTTCCTTTTCTCTGTTTCTGGAACTGGAATGGATTTGCTGGCAGAGGCTCCATCACCATACCTTCTCTTCTTTGGTATATGAATTCCAGGAGGAGCTTGAAGAAAAATATCTGCTGGATCTAATTCCCAAACTTGAGTATAGGATTCTAGAGGATGGGCTTTAGATCCTTCAGGTCTTGGAGAGAAAGTAGGTTGTGGAACTGGAACAGGATCAACGGGAGCTAGGGGATTCAGATGATGAGGAATAATGTTTGGATTTGCTTGAAAATCAGGGAATATCTGGTTATGCATCCATACAGCTGTATCATAAGTATGAAATTTTACACTGTGAATTTGATTTTGCACATAATCATGAATTTCCTTAAGCTTTTCTTCCTAGAGGGTTTGCTTGGCAGCATCTGATTTCTCTAAGTCTTCTTTGACTAGATTCTCCCCCTTTCTGACTTCTATAGTTAGATTATTTATAGCAACTTCTTTGAAGGTACCTACTTCGTCACAGATTTTGAATGTGTGAGCTTGAGCTGACTTTTCTAACTGTATCTGGTTATTTGCAAGAGTAACAGCTTGTTCCATTACATGACCAACACTGGTGATTGTGTGGTCTAGAGCTTTTCCGCCTATCTTGAATAATTGTCTTAACTCATCAGTATTGTGCTGAATTTCAGCAAATCCTCTGCTCATCTCTTTTTCAAGAGCAGTAAATTTCTCAGTGAAAACTTTGAAAGATTCATCAAAATACTTTCTTTATTCAAGTAGTAGCTGTTCAATCTTACCGATAAAGTCATTTGCAGCAGGAGGAGGAGTAACAGTAGAAGGAACTGGAGGAGGAGGAGCAGACCATGGAATAACTTCTTCAATAATGACTGTGCTCTGAGCTCTGGTAGTGTGGATCAGAGCATCTCCTTCTTCAGTGATGATGGTTGGGATAGTGAAGTCTAAGCTCTTCAAAGGAGCTTCAACTGGTTCTGGGGACTATTCTGGCTCATCAGAAATCAATATAGTCTCATCCGGCTCTCTATTAGCAGCAGGAGAGCGGTGAACAGGGGATGCAGGAGATGTAGTATGAGTGGGTGATGGTACTGGTGTTGGTTGTTTTGAAGGTTCAGTAAGTTGTTCTGATTGGAGTGGAGAAAGAGGTTATTCAGTACTTAACTCTTCAATCATCTGATTGATGGCTTCTTTAGTGGATAGAATGGAGTCTTGAATCTGAGCATCTGAAGGGGTTTCTTTAGGAGTGGTTGGAGGGAGAGAAGTAGTAGGTGGAGTAGATACTCTATCTTCTGGAATAGAAGGAGCAGGCTCCCCCTCAGCAGCTGAACTATATGTGCTGGCAATGTGAGGTGGAGAGGGAGATGGAGTCCTGTCCTCTACAGCTGGATGATCATGGGCTCTGGCAGACTGGGCAGTATTCAGCAGTTTCAATTCTCATCTCCGAATGGAGGAGATGGATACCTTCTTCTTGTGGTGTAGTGTTGTTCCTTTGGAGAAATTGAAAACTTTAGGATTGATCTCATGCAACATCAAAGTGATGATCCTGGCATAGTTTGGAGCCTTGATGCTCTCCCTGATCTTGTCAAGAATCAACATACCAAACTGAAATTTCTTTCTGCAGATGATGGCTGTCATGATGTCAAATATATTAAGTGAGATATCTCTGATATAACTAGTCTTGCACAGGAGAATCTTTCCAATGATATCTACCAGGAACTTGCTTTCTGGATTGAGGTCTGATCGACAAATGGTGAGAACGTAAGGTGAGATACCACAGAACATGCAAGCCCTGTCAGAGTCTTCATGACTTAGATGTTCTTCTTTATCGACTACGGGTAGCCGAAGGAGTTGCTGGAGAACAAAAGTCAAGTCAGCGGTGTCGAGGAGAATGAGGAGATTCCTGAAATCATCTAACAATTCGACAATACCGGCATTGATGATTTCAGAACCAATTACAATCTTTGACGGTGGTGCCATGATCTAGAGAGTTTAGAGAAATTCGGTGCGTGGAAGAAGACGGCACGGGCTCCGTGACAGTCGGCGGAAGAAGAACAGACTTTCTCTTTTTCTCGAGTGAGAGGATTTTGAATTCGTGTAGAAAGTGAAATCCGGACTTTTACTATTTATATAACCCTAATTTATCGATGATTAAGAAGGAAATTAAGCTAATATACCTTTGAAAGTGGCGGTATAAGCCTCGAGTTGCGAATAAAGAAATTTGAATAGAAGTGAGAAATTGTTTTTCTGATACTCGAATGGACCAGCAGTACTCGAGTGAAATAATGATAGTACTCGAGTAACATCTTCATTCTTCTCGAGTGGGAACATAAGTACTCGAGTAGTGTTACTCAAGTGACTTGCGGAGTACTCGAGTAGGCTGAAGAAGTACTCGAGTGGTTCTTTATCTTACTCGAGTCATTAAGTCAGAATTTGAGAAATTTCTACTTTTGATGAATTCTTTGATCTCTGAGCTATGTTATGAGTCCACCTTCTCTAATCTTCTTTGTTGAGCATTCCAAGTTCCGTTTTGAAGAACGAGAACTTGTCCTCGTCCAGCAGCTTCGTGAATATGTCTGCAATCTGCCTGTCTGTTGGTACATATTGTAGATCTATGTCCCCATGCTCCACATACTCCTGAATGAAGTGATACCGCAACTCTATATGCTTTGTCCAGCTATGAGTGACTGGGTTGTTGGCTATTGCAATTGCGCTAGAAGAGTAACAAAACAAAGGGATGTTTTGAAACTTCAAGTTAGAGTCTTCAAACTGGTTCTTTATCCATAGCAACTGTGCACAACAACTGCCTGCAGAGATATACTCTGACTCAGCCTTTGAGATTGCAACACAGTTTTGCTTCTTACTACTCCAAGAAATGAGCCTTCTTCCAAGGAATTACAAGTCCCGGAAGTGGTCTTCCCGTCGTCTTTGCTACATACAAAATTTGCATCTGAAAAACCAATTAGCTTGTTATCATTACTCCTTGGGTACCATAAGACAAGATTTGGTGTACCTTTAAGGTATCTCAAAATTTGCTTTGCAGTAGCATAGTAAGATTCCTTAGAGTTCACTTGAAATCTAGCACATATATATGTTGAGAACATTATGTCTGGTCTACTGACAGTAAGGTAGAGCAAGGATCTAATTATGCCTCTGTACTTGGTTTCATCAAAAGGTTTTTCTTTCTCATCCTTGTCCAGAGACACAGCTGGACCCACTGGAGTCCTCATAGAGGTTGCGTTCTCCATTCTGAATTTCTTAATTAGCTCCTTGGTGAGCTTAGTCTGCGAGATGAAAATTCCATCTTCAGATTGTTTCACCTAATGCCCTAAGAAATACTTTAGCTCGCCCATACTGCTCATTTCAAACTTTCCTTGCATAAGTTTTAAAAACTTCTTGCAGAGGTTGTCGTGAGTAGAGCAAAAAATAATGTCGTCGACATAGATTTGCACTAATAAAATCTTGCCTTTTATTTCCCTAAGAAATAATGTCTTATCTATCTTTCTCCTTATGAACTTGTTCTCAAGAAGAAATGTAGATAACGTCTCATAGCAATCTCGAGGAGCTTGTTTTAAACCATATAAAGCTTTAAATAATAGATAATCATAATTAGGAAAGTTAGAATCAACGAAACCTGGAGGTTGTTCCACATAAACATCTTCCTATATGTCACCATTAAGGAAGGCAGACTTCACGTCCATCTGATAGACATTGAATCCCTTAAAAACAGCATATGCTAGGAATAACCTGATTTCCTCTAGTCTTCCCAATATAGTGTACGTCTGGTAAAAGTCGATTCCTTCTTCTTGGCGATATACTTTGGCGACGAGTCTGGCCTTGTTCTTTATGATTGTTCCATCCTCGTACATCTTGTTCCTGTATACCCACTTTGTCCTAATGACATTCTTACCCTTGGGTCTTGGAACAAGTTTCCATACATGGCAACGCCTGAACTGATTTAGTTCTTCTTCCATTGCCATTATCCACGATGCGTTTGAGTTTTCTTCCTCAAACGTTTTGGTTCAACCTGTGAGAGAAAAGTCAAATATAAATTCTCGTTAGTTGTACCTCTAAGAGTTCTAACATCATCCCAGGGATCTCCTATGATTTGGTCCATTGGGTGATCCTTCAGATGTCTGTGCTCTAGAGTCCTTGCATCTGGAGTGTCTTCAATCACTGGAGTAACTTCATCAACTTGGACGATTTCTTCATCTTGATCATCAACCTCTCCAATCAGGGCTGGAGTGGTGATCTTGATGAACTTTTCACCTGTTTCCTCAGTCGGCTCACCCAAGTTTACTTCTTTTAACTTTGTACCTGCATCTTTAATGAACACACTAGAAGAGTTACCTTGCAGCAAGCTCGTCTCATAAAATGCAACATGAATGGATTCTTCTACAACTAGAGTTTTTCTATTAAATATCTTGTATGTCTTACTATGGCTACTATGCCCTACAAAAATACCTTCAAACCTCTTTTCACTAAATTTGATAGTATGATACTTGCCATTGTTAAGGACGAAGCACTCACAACCAAAAATTCTAAAATATGAAACAATCGGTCCTGCCCTTTAGAAGTTCGTAACGTGTCTTATTGTGGTTCTTGTTTATGAGTGCTTGATTTTGCACATGGCATGCAGTGTTGACGACTTCAGCCCAGAAGTATTCTGGAAGTGAGGCATCACACAACATCATCCTGCAGGCCTATATTAGTGTTCTATTTCTTCTCTCAGCCACTCCGTTCTGTTGAGGAGTACGAGGAGAGGAAAACTCATGAAAGATACCGAAGCTTTCACAGAATTCTGTCATGACGCCAGACTTGAGCTCTATTCCATAGCTGCTTCTGATTTTGACTAAGGAATAGTTGTATTCATTCTAGAACTGCCTGGCAAAATTAGTAAAGATGTCAAAGGTATCTGACTTGTGTTTCAAAAAGAACACCCACGCAAAGCACGAGTAATCATCAACAATAACCAATGTATTGTCCTTACCTCCCAAACTTCTAACTTGCAGTGGACCGAACAAGTTCATATGAAGTAGTTGTAAGCATCTATTAGAATCTTTGCCAATAACGCTATTCAAGGTAGCCCTTGTTTGCTTGCCTTTTACACATGCATGACAAGGTCTATCTTTGACATACCTGACATTTGTGGCATCACGTACTAAATTCAGTGAAAATAATTTATTAATAGTTTTTAAATTAATATGTGTTAATATCTTGTGCCATTGGTCACCAAGAGACGCACTATCTTTAGCTAAAAAACACATTGGTGTAGAATATTCTATACAAATAAAATTCAAACAAAATATATTTCTGCTTTGAGTGCCTGATAGAATCTTTTCCATATTGTCAACAGATTTTATCAAGCACTTGTCTGCATAGAATTCAACTATGTATCCTTTATCGCAGAGCTAGCTTATGCTTATAAGATTGTGTTCCAACCCTTCAACATAAGTCACATCTGAGAAGGATACAATACCGTTAGTGATCATACCATAGCCTTTTATAATTCCTCCGTCTGGACCTCCAAAGATGACCTTTGGCCCGTTCAAGACTGAAGAATACTTCTGAAGAAGACTTCTTGTCCAGATGATGTGCCGAGAGCATCCACTGTCCAAATACCAGATAGAAGTTTTGTTGGCCTTTGGACATACCTGCAATTATAAATCAATTTGCCTTAGGAACCCAAACACGTTTGGGTCCTTGGTCTCTTGTTAGAATAATCCCCCTATGAGAATTAGCATTATGAGTGGTCTTTCTCATATTGCTAACTTGAGGAGTCACATAGTTCCTGGGATTAAACCAACAGTCAATGACAAAGTGACCAATTTTTCCACAGAACCATCAGTCAAACCTGTTGTATCTTTACCTTAAATTCTCCTGCTTGATCTTTTGAGATGGTAGTCTAGCAGGGGCAGCATTCTTGGAGGAAGAAGCTTCATAGTGATGGCAATCACCTGATTTCTTCTACTTCAGTGGCTTTTCCACAATAGGCTTTATCTTTGGTGCTTTCTTGAAGTTATGACCATGATTATAAGGGCCATAGCTCTGTAGAGTAATTTCTTCATAAGGTGCCTTAAAGACACTTTCACCAACATTTCGGGGGCGAGTCCATCCTTGGTAACGAGACTTGGGCTATACATAAGTAGGCCTAGCCAAGTGACCATAGGATGAGTCAAGATCAAACTCGTTTATTGGAAATATGACCTTCTTGAAAGAAGTCTGATCTTGAGGGGCTTTCCCCTTCTCTTTGGACAAAGCCTTCTTGGCCGCCTTATTCTTTCTCTAAGCCTTATTCGTCCTACAAGATTTACAAGGAGCATCAACATGGCCTAGCCCAGCACCCTTGTCCTTAGCTGAGAATTCAGCAACAAATGGAAGGACAGTCTTGAGCTTCGAGAAACTTTCAACAAGTTTCTTTTCAACAGTAAGTTGGTCTTCCAACTCTTTGATGATCTCCTTTAAGTCTAGGTGCTCGAGAGCCTTCTTATATTATTCAATTGCAATATTGAAGTTCTCTTTGAGTGAGTCCACCTTAGCGACTTACTCTCTCAAAGTGCTCTCCTTAGCCTTTAGAGACTTTATCTCTTTAGCTTGAGTTTTCACGACTCGTTGACATTTGTCACAAGCCTTGATTAACTCCTTGTACTGGGCCATGAGTTCAGACTCATCATCCGAAGAGCTGTCCTAATGATCACGTTTAGAACCATCAGATTCAGAAAGAGGAGTGTGAGAGTTTACCTTCCCGATGAACTGGGGTTCTTGTTCATCATCAGTCTGTGCCATAAGCCCAAAGTAGGCTTCCTCTTCTTCACTCGACTCAAATGAATCAGAGTCGCTAAGAGTTTTTCTCTTCTTCGCTATTAGGCTCTTTTCTGTTATCTTCTTATTGTAAGAAGGTTTCTTTTCCTCTCTCTTAGCACCCTCCTTCTTCTTGGGGATGGGGGGGGGGCAGTCAGCAATAACGTGACATGACTTATTGCTGCAATAATAAACGATGTCAGTAGAAATATGTTTGTTTGGTTTAGTAGTATACCTATCATGGCTTCTTGTGCCTTTTCTGTGTCGATCGCCATCATGGCATGATCTTCTATAAGAGGCATCCTTGCCTTTCCATTGCTTCTTTTTGTTCAAGAATTTCTTGAACTATCTTGAGAGTAGAGAGAACTCTCCTTCAGATAGTTCTGAGCCTGAGGTACTTGGTTTCGAGGTTTCTTATTCACTTACTTCTTGTGCTGGGGCAGGAGAGGCAGCCTTGGACTTCCTTGAGGTGCCTGCCTTTAGAGCTACAGACTTCTCCTTGGATGAAGACCTATTCTTCTCTTCTTCAGCTTTTCTTGAATTTAATTGTAGCTCATATGACATAAGCTTTCTGAAGAGATTTTACGAGTCTGTCTCAGCTACCTTTCCAAATTCCCGAATAGCACAAACCATGTTATCCCACTCCTTGGTTAGGGATCTCAAGAACTTATCATTCAGTTCTCCATTGGTGAATAATCGGTCGTATACTCTTAGGCCGTTAACAATCTGGAAGAAGTTTTCAAACATATCTGCAATTGTATCCTTGTGTCCATGTCGGAAGGCTTCATATTTTTGATTTAGAAGGGATCTTCTGTCATCCCTAACTTCTTATGTGCCTTCCATCATGGTGACGAGGGACTGCCACATTTCCTTAGCAGACTGGTAGTGGATCAGGTTCTGCAACATGGAGTCATCAACTGCACTTGCTATAATATTCTTGGCCTACCTGTCTAAAGAGACAAGTGCAATCTCATCTTTGTCAAGATCCATCAACATCATAGGAACTTTCTTTGTTGGATCTATAGTAGAGACGGTCATCAGAACGTAAGGAGCTTCTTCAACAATCATGACAATCCTTGGATCCATAGCTTCCATGAAAAATCTAATCCTCTCTTTCCACATGGGAAAGTTGTTATTAGTACACAAGGGAAGATTGGCAAAATCTTTAGCCTTGTCCATACTTGACTAACTCAGAAGGTAACTTAGGTCAGATCTGATCAAGGTGTTAACCTTTCAGTGATCAACCTCGCTTTGATACCAATTGAAAATGTACAGTTGTCTACCTAAATCAC
Source organism: Platanthera guangdongensis (assembly GCA_039583875.1). Lineage (NCBI taxonomy): Eukaryota > Viridiplantae > Streptophyta > Magnoliopsida > Asparagales > Orchidaceae > Platanthera > Platanthera guangdongensis. The sequence continues at coordinate 12,928,615 of CM077155.1, forward strand.
CTAGAAGGGGGTGAATAGGTGAGTTGTGCGCCTTTTTGCGGAATAAAAATTAACGATCGATGCACATAAAATAATCAAGCAAACATAGAGAACACAAAGATTTATAGTGGTTCCCTAACCTTGGGTACATCCACTTTCCACTCACCGATCTAGCAAAGCACTAGACTCGGCTACTCCACTATCTTGGATTGAAACCAATCATACGCCTCGGAACAAAGTTCCTATAACACGATCCACAACACGGATCTACATTTGGAAGATCAAAACTTCCTACAACTCGGAGAAAAAAAGCTCCTACACTCGGAGTGTAATTGTATAACCTCGGGCTCGCGAGAGGCCCTCAAGGAGCGAATAGTCGAGGCAAGTGAGAGGAATAGACAGGCGAGTGTGACCAGGTGTGCCCACTCATGAGAGGAGAGATGAACAGTCTCTGCAATAAGCGGGAAGGCCTCGAGCAGCGAGAAGGCCTCGAGCAGCGAGAAGGCCTCAAGCGGCGAGAAGGCCTCCAGCGGTGAGCAGCGAGAAGGCCTCCAGCAGCGAGAAGACCTCATAGCAAAGGACGCCTGCGAGACAGGCAGAAGGGTCCATCTCGTCGATAGGTGCTCTTCCACTCGCCAGGGTGAGAAGAGGGCGTTTTTATATTTCCATATCAATTGGGGATTTTACTCTTCTACCCCGGGGTTTTTTACCCTTTTACCCTTAGTGGTCAGCATATAGCTCCTCAGAACAGCGGAGTTTGGCTGTTGGCTGACCCAGCCAGGGGTACCCTGGTAATTTCAGACCAGTGCAGTTTGTTTATTGGCAGTTCAAATTCCGAAATCTATAAATAAGCCCATAAGGGTTTTTCAAAGGCACACCTTTTTTACTCCCGGGGATTTGTTTCATCATCTTCTGTGCTTTCTGAGAAGCTCCAAGCCCAACTTTTGGCTTTGGAGGGGAAGCTCTCAGTGATCTTACGAGTAAGCGGTGGGACCTCCATGCTATGGCTTTGGGCCAGTTTTCTAGTCCTTCACGACCAGTCGGAGGTCGTATCTTGGGCCAAGTAGGTGTCGGCTACGCCCCTATTTTGCAAACATTTGTCAGAGCTAAATTTTGGCTTCAATAGTTCTGGTGCGGTGAGCGTTGATGGACTCGCCGACTTTGGGGGGACGCGACTCAACACCGTCTCCCAGGTACTCGCAGGCAAATCTATGGTAATCTTCTTGAGGGAGCCGGCCGAGCAGGAAGTCATGGTCTGTGAACCTCTTCCCGCAGCGACTGCGCCCCTCACCTTCCTCGGCTTTCTTTTTGCCCATCTTTGGTGGCGAGACAGTCTTCGACGAGATGAATAAAAAGAAGGAGTTGGCGAGAGAACCAAGAGAGAAGGGCGAGAGGGGCCATCGAGACAAAAGAATCAAAGAGGCAAGAGCTTGGTTAGCGGCAGGAGTGAAGAGTGCTGTGTCTTTCTGATCCCGGGCCAGGTATATTTCTAGCGGATAACAGAGCAATTATTGATGGGCGGGAAAACATAAGGGGAGGGGAAGAGTCGGCAGTTGTTTCTCTCTTCTAAACCTCGATCAGCGCGACTCATCACAATCAAAAAATATATAATATAAATTAAAAAAGAAAGAGTTAAAAAAGGAATAAAAAACCAGCAATAAAAATATATATTCAGAGATCGTCCCGCATGCGGTGGGCACCAAGTTTGTTAATGTTCTGGCGAGACGATGCCACAAGACTACTATTATTACAACATTCAAATGAAGAGGAAAAGAGAAACAGTGAGACAGACGTCCTTCAATAAGGGTGCCATTATCAGCGGCCACCGCGAGCTCCCGCACAGGGAGGTCTACTGTGCGTGTGGAAGGCGCGAATGGACTCAAGACCACGGCGCGCGAGACAGAGCTGCATATCAGTCTCATTAATGATGGCTTCAGGGTTGGTGCCATCAACATCTAGCTCAGCATTGGCTTCGGAGGACAGACAAGCACATTCATTCTCTAGCCATTCGATACGCCTCTCCGCGGCTTGCTTATTCTGCGCCAAGGAATGGATGATGTGCGCGTGCTTCCGAAACAGCTCAGTTGTCTTGCGCTTCATTTTCGCTGGGTTCGAAGGGTCGCCCAGGTAATATTCAATCCCATCCACAGGAGGAGGCGAGATGGAGAGTCGCTTTGGTTACTCCTCAACATGCGAGTTGGCCCGAGAATCTGCGCAAGGAGTGCAGAGACAGGGTGGAAGAGGCACTCGCAGAAGGGTGTGAGAATAGCGAAGAGGATTCAAAAGCGCGAGGGAAGGTCTTTTACCAGGAAGGCGAGAGGTCGCGGCGACCTGGGAGGGGTCGTCCCTCCTCTCGCTGGGAGTAGTTGGGGGAGTAGAAGAGAGCTACGAGTCGTACTCCTCGCGGTGGACAGCAGAACCATTTCGCGGGCTCTCCGGGTGCTGCAAGACCAAGTGAGCACCCTGAAAAAACCAATCAACAAAAGAGAACACACGATTGAAGAAATGACAGGGGCAGAAGCAAGTATCCACCTCTTTCTCCCTGGAAGATGTATGAGGAGTGGGGATGGTTTCCTAAACAGCGCGAGACAGATCCACGGCGGAATACGACGGACCACCTGCCTTCATCTTTTTTATGCGAGACGATGGGGGGAGAGGATGAACTAATGAAGTAGTAATAGAGGCCACGTTGGCCTTGTGCTGCTCTCTCACCAGTGCGAGACGATCACGGAAGCTCTGGCTGTGCGTCATGACGAAGGATTCGAGCTGGGGAAGAAGGATGTGTAAAGTAGGGCACCCGGTGGGCGGAGTAGGAATCATGTATTTATAGGCCCCAGTGGGGGCCTCATAAAAGATTCCTCATAAATATGCTTTTAAATGCGCTTTAGATAACGACCCTCGGTTGGACATTCTTTCTGAGCTTAGGATAATCTCGAAAAGAGCGGGGATTGTGTACAACATCGGGCTCGCGAGAGGCCCTCAAGTATCGAATAGTCGAGGCAGGTGAGAGGAATAGATAGGCGAGTGGGACCAGGTGGGCCCACTCGCGAGAGGCGAGATGAACTGTCTCTGCAATAAGCGGGAAGGCCTCGAGCAGCGAGAAGGCCTCGAGCAGCGAGGAGGCCTCGAGCGGCAAGAAGGCCTCCAGCGGTGAGCGGCGAGAAGACCTCATAGCAAAGGACGCCTGCGAGATGGGCAGAAGGGTCCATCTCGCCGATAGGTGCTCTTCAACTCGCCAGGGTGAGAAGAGGCCGTTTTTATATTTCCATATCAACAGGGGATTTTACTCTTCTACCCCGGGGTTTTTTACCCGTTTACCCTTAGTGGTCAGCATATAGCTCCTCAGAACAGCGGAGTTTAGCTGTTGGCAGACTTAGCCAGGGGTACCCTGGTAATTTCAGACCAGTGCAGTTTGGTTATTGGCAGTTCAGATTCCGAAATCTATTAATAAGCCCATAGGGGTTCTTCAGAGGCACACCTTTTTTACTACCGGGGATTTGTGTCATCATCTTCTGTGCTTTTTGAGGAGCTCCAAGCCCAGCTTTTGGCTTTGGAGGGGAAGCTCTCAGTGATCTTCCGGGTAAGCGGTGGGACCTCCCTGCTGCGGCTTTGGGCCAGTTTTATAGTCCTTCACGACCAGTCGGAGGTCGGATCTTGGGCCAAGTAGGTGTCGGCTACGCCCCTATTTTGCGAACATTTGTCGGAGCCAAATTTTGGCTTCAACAGTAATCTCCTACAAGAATAAAATGAGAAAATGAAATACAAATAATATATCTTTCTCAAATCTGGAGATTTCGACCTAGGCCTTCTTCCTTGAACTTTGCGGCTTTATCAGATATTATTGAAGAAGATGCTCGCTAAGATCTGGATCTGAAACTTCTTGACTCACAAGATCAAAGAGAAGATCTGTACATGGAAGAGTATCTTGATCTGCAAGTCAACCTTTCTGAATTGTCCTGGATCGACAGCCCTTGGCGACGAGGAAGATGAGCGGCGGGGGCGTCCGATTTAGAAAAGAGAAATTAGTCGATTCAGAATTCGAGAATGCTTCGTTAACGCGCTTTCTAGGGTTAGTAGATTTTATAAAACCTTTTATAAGATCTCCCTAATGATCATAATTAGTATTAATGACATCCACATGGACCAATCACGTCATGACATTTGAAAATCCTGTCAGTTTAGGGCTTAGAGAATTTTTCTGAAAAATTATCTGCAGTACTCGAGTGAAGGAGTTACTCGAGTACTACTTCAAGTTATCGAGTAGATAGTAACAGACTACTTGAGAAGAAGTTCTTCAAGGAATTCCGAACAAAAACTATAATCACTCGAGTGGAATGAAGATTACTCGAGTGCCAAAAATATTACTCGAGAGGTAGAAGGATTACTTGAGACATAGAAGTAAAATACTCGAGAGGCAGAAGTGAACTACTCAAGAGGCAGAAGTGAACTACTCAAGAGAAGGACTTAAAAAAATTCTGGGAGTTAAAAGTGGATTACTCGAGTACTAGTTTTAGACTACTCGAGTGGTAAGCAGATTTCTCGAGTACATAATCAAAACTACTCGAGTGAGGTAAATGCAACTCAAGGGCTTTGCTTCTGTCACTTGAGACAAAGAGCTTAACTACTCAAGTGGTGAACTTGAATACTCGAGTAAAGTACTTAGAATATTTTCTGAGAGTGAAAACCTGTTAACTCGAGAAAGAGAAGAAATCTACTCGAGTAATGGACTTGGCCACTCAAGAGCTGGATTCAATATCTCGAGAAACATTTCCCTTACTCGAGAGTCAGACTTAACTTACTCGAGTATCACTAAGGGTTCTACTCGAGTACTAAAAATATACTCGAGTGAAACACTTAAAAAAATTGAGTTCATGAGGATTTTCCTTTCTTCAATAAAATCAACAACATGTCTTTCTCCAACAGTCCTAGTGCTTGAAATATTAAGTGTATCACAATAGAGAGGCTACACATGAGTCAACACCATGGATCACACAATAAGAGATTACATTGTATGGTCCTGTATTTGGTGACCCATTGTAGAGTGACATTGGTCTACACTTGACAATTTAGTCCTGCAAACACATAACTCAAACAATACATCAAATACACCTTAATTTATCTTAGTTCAAGGGTGGCTTCACCAAATCTACGTTATTTTGGATACAATACCCAACATATATGATTACTAATGGTATAGTCTCATTCACAAACATGGCATATGTTGAGGGATTATAACATAATCTCATTAACATAAGTCAATTATATGACAAAGGCTATATGGTAGAGTTATACAAGGATAAGTGTCTGATAAATTCTTCTGATAGCTCAAAAACTATTTTAACAGGCACACGTAGTAGAAATATCTCCTGTTTAAACTTTCTTGGTTTAGACTCTTCTACACTAGTGTGTTTTTTTAGCAAAAGATAGTGCATATCTCTGTGACCAATGACACAAGAGATTAGCACATATTAATTTCAAAACTATTATTATGTTATTTTCTCACAACTTAGTGAGTCATTCACATACTATTAAGTGCGTGAAAGAGAGACCTTGTCACTCATGCCAAATAGGCAAGCAGACAAGGGATACCTTTAATAACATCGTTGGCAAAGATTCTTCCAGATGTTTATATCTGCTCCATATGGACTTATTTGGTCCCTTGCAAGTTCGTAGTTTGGGAGGAAGAACTTACACATTGGTTATGGTTGATGATTACTTACGGTTTTTATGGGTGTTCTTTCCGAAACACAAGTCAGATACATATGATTCCTTCATCAATTTTGTTAGGAAAATTCAGAATTAATTGAACTGCTTTATGGTAAAAATTAGAAGCGACCATGGAACAGAATTTGAATCTGGTGCCCTGAAAAAATTCTGTGAAAGCCTAGGTATCTTTCATGAGTTTTCCTCTCCTCGCACTATGAAAGATAGGGGATAGATATCATATACTCTAGGGGGGGTGAATAGAGTGATTTAAAATCTTTTTACTGTTTTTATAATTTATCAGAGAATTATTGATACTAGAGTTATATAAAATGAAAAAAGGGACTAAGCTAACCTACACAACCACAACACAGCAAAATAAAGAAGAATGAACACACAGACAACAAAAGAAATTATAGTGATTCCCCAAATCTGGGTACATCCACTCTTCTACCACCCTAGTAAGAATCCACTAGCAGTTTTTTGATCAGGTGATAGCCACCAAAGGTTTTTGCTCAGGTGTCCTGTCACTACATGATCTATTTGCAGGGAGATCTGACAGCCCTTTAGTATTTTGATCAGGTGCCCAAAAACCATCAAAAATTTTGAAGGGAGTTAATAAACCCTTTGTACAGGAGGTTAAGAAGGTTATGTTGTCTTCTCTTTATCTAATCAACAGAGAAGACTTCAGTGGATTGCTAGTGTCAAAGCTCCCCCTGAGATGTTGAAATGTTCAGGAAGACTGGAGCTTTGCTCAGGGTGTAAATCTTCAGATTTGTTGCTGATCTCCAGCAAGATTTCAGACTGTTTGTTCTTTGATTGTCTCTTGAAAGCTTTGAAGAAGACTTGCTGATGATGAAGACAAAATTTGTTCAGAATTTGTTTTTCTTGATTATCTATGTTCTGTTTTACGCCTGAAAAAGAATCTCTCTTTTATATCCTGCTTTCTCATTCTGCTTTTGAATTTTGAATTATAAGCAGTAATTGCTGATTGGATTCTGGAGATTGAAATGGTTGGAATATAGTTTTTAATGAGTTTCCCCAACTGCCCTAGTGAAATAAGCAAGTAATTAACCCTGATGAAGACCATAATTAATGCTGCCAATGATAATTATATTCAGGAGAATATGAGCATTAATTACTCAGGAAAACACTACTAAAAAATAGAATGAATTAGGGACAGAAATATGGAAAACTTAACATTTGGACAGAAATATGGTCGACCTAAGCTCAGCGATCCAAGTCCCTAAGAATAGCTGACATTCTCTGAGCTCCAGATTCATCGAACTGAGAATTCTGTCTGGAGCAGAGTTCATCAACCTGAGCTCAAATATCGTCGAGCTTAACTCAGATAAAGAACTCTATGTTCGTCGATCTGCGATCGACGATCGTCGAGCTGAGTTTGAAGAAATTTGAACTAATAATCCGAACTCCGAATTCTTCTAAGTCTTGATCTCTGAAGACTTCACATGGCTGGATTATAAGATGTCTAATCCTAGTCAGACTGTCCTTAACCTTAGAACTAACAAATTGACCCTAGGCTATACATGATCGGTCAAAACCTAACAGTGAACCTTAGCCCAAATCCAAACAAGGGATCCAACAATCTCCCCCTATTTGGGTGAGGTCACTAAAACATAAAAAAGGACAAAGCAATATAAATATTTGACAGAATTTTAAACTAATCAGCACATAAGATATAGCTAGGTGCAATACACACACACACACACACATATATATATATCTTTATTATTTAAAGCAACATGCATATCTTGAATCACACCGTAGATTGAATCCGGACTGTCCGCTCAAGCAATTTCAGTTTCTTGCCGTCGGATTGCATCAATCAGGGCTGCCAATAAATTTTTCACCAAAAAACAGTTTCCTGCATCTCTCCAAAATCCCGATAGACATTTCTGACCACTCGCGCCATCAGATTTTCACCACGCCGCTTCCGGCAGAGCCGATGACGACCTTCCCAGCCCACACCGGGGGTTCGCCGGCCTCCGGCGAACTCGACAGGTGGTGTCCGGCGGCGAGCGGGCAGGGCCACCGCCGGCGGTGGCCCTGCCCGTAAGCCCCAGTTAGGGCTAACGGGCAGGGCCTCCGCCGGCGGTGGCCCTGCCCTCTCGCCGCTGGACAGCCACCGGCGGGTTCGCCGGAGTCCGGCTAACCACCCAGTGGGCGTCGGGCAGGGCGCCGGTGGCTCGTAAACCGCCGGCGGCCGTGGGAAATTATTGCGGCCAGGCGGAAGCGGAACAGGAACGGGCTATTTCTGCGATTTTTTTGTTTTTTTAATAATTTAATTAAATATCTATTATCATTAATAGTTGACCCCGGATTATTTTATAATTTATTTAAAAGCTTTCATTGAATTTGGAGAAGGAAGAGGACCGAGTTATTTTACAATTTATTTACTATTATAGTTATATTATAATTAATCTAAAATAATTTAAAATTCAAATTAAGAAAATTTTAATTCTTATAAATTTAAATAACTGCCCGGGGCGGGCGAAGTCCGCCTGGTTGTGGTCGAAGCCCGCCTGGTTGCGGGCGAAGCCCTCCTGGTTGTGAGCGAAGCCCGCCTGGTTGCGGGCGAAGCTCGCCTGGTTGCGGGCGAAGCCCGCAGCGACGCATCGAGAACGGACGGAGCCCGTTCAAAGATGCTAGTATATATATATATATATATATATCAGAGAGATAAATGTTCAAGGATTGTTAGAGGGAGGAGTAGATGAAGATTTTGAAAAAATAATTTTCCTGTGAGGATCTGCAGCTTCCCTTTGAGTCATTTTCATATCTTGAGCTCCAAGAACTATAATAGTTGAGGCTCTGGGAACAACTACTTCAGGATGTGTATGCATATACTCATTTGGATGAAATAATTGTCTGTCTATCTGAAATTTATCAAGTTCTTTTTGCCTGAAGGTAGACATTGTAGTGAATTGAGATGGATCTGATCCTTCTTGTCTTGCTTTATTCATCTAAGACAATCCAATCAGTTCATTAAATCTAGCCATTCTGAAGTTAGGATCTAACTTAGGTTCATAAGATGGAGAAGGAGGTCTCTTTAGATCAGCTTTAGAAGCATCCTGAGCAGATTTTTTAGGTTTTCTGAAAATAATAGATTCCTATTGAAAATTTGTTAATGGCATAGACTGTTGAGATTGGCTTTGATAATAGAACTGTGGAGGGCTGCAATGACTGTATTTTCCAAAAGGTCTAGAAGACATGTGGGATGATGGTCTTTGATATTGAGAAGTGGTTGAAGCAGGATTTTGAGTCTTTGTAACACTTCTAAAGGATTGAGAAACATTTCCAGTACCACCTGCAGCAGGATGAGGAGGAGGAGGTCCTCTCCAGTTCCCTTGAGGAGGAGGAGAGTATCTCCTACTCTTCTTCCTAGCATTTTGTTCATTTTTAGACAGCCACATCCATCTAGGCATACCTGGATATGGTGTGATATTATTTAGGATGTAGTAAGGTGTGTCAGCAGTCAGGTTAGGCTTAGGAACAGCCTTAGCATGAGCTTTTCTCCTCTTAGATTTTATCTTCTTTGGATCAGAATCATCAGAATCATCATCATCATCATCTGATGAACCAGGAGGATTTGCATATAGATCGCCAATCTCTTTCAGAACTTCTTTAGAGATCTGCTTCTTAGCATGAGGCTGTATTTTAATTGTTAGCTCTACAACACTTTCAAAAGCAGTCTGATCTCCTTGATCTTCTTCCATGTCATCAAATAAGACGTCATTTAGATCTGGTGTAGGAGACTCACACCAGCCAAAGGTTGGTGGAGAGAAGACCTTGTGCACAGAAACTAGGTCAGCAATATCTTTAACAGTAAAACTTGCCTTTAGTTGTTCTATAACTTCAGGACTTACTGAAGCAGTGTAAGGTACAATAGCTCTGGAATATGGAGTAACAAAACTGGGTAAAGTATATTTGTACACTGAATCAAAAGAATGCTATAAAGAAACTAAATTGACTTTGGGATTCAAAAAGAAGTCACCAGCAGCGATTATTTCTGCTATTATACCAGCCATATCTATATCAGAACCAATTAAATCAATTTTTTCTATTGGAGGGGTTGAATCATCAACCATGTCAGAATCTGCTGCTGCTGGAGCTTCATATTCAATTGATGGGACTACTGCTGCTGGAGCTGCTTCTTCATAGAGCATCTCCCCCTTGCTGGGTTCAGAGGGCCCTGAAGCCAGCCACCCAAAAGAAGGGATAGCAGAGAGAGCAACAATTTTAGTATAGAGAGAGGAAATGGAAGCAGAAAGAGGAGCAATAGCAGTTGCTATGAGTTACTCCAAAGTTGGTGAGATGAAAGCAAGAATGACTTTTTGCTATATCAGAAAAGTTTAGGTAGAGGGGTTCACGAGCAGAAGATGTATAAGGAGTGCGATGTCGACAATTTGAACACACAGAGAAGGCATGAGAGAGGTCTGTGTGGGTATAGTCTGGAAATATGGAAGGGGGAATGGATGGAATGTCAGTGGTAGAAGTGGGAACAGTGGTAGTGGGTATGGAGGTGGTGTCCTGAATTGGAGAGTTATGTGGACATGGTTGAGGGGACAGTAGATTGAAGTATGGTTGAGAGGTAGATGGTATGTCAGAGATATAAGTTTGAGGTGGAGATTAAGGAGGTTGAGAAGGAATATCCTCATGAATAACTATGGGAGAGTGTGGAGGTGATGGTACAGGAGGAGGTGAAATAGGAGGGATAATTGAGGATGGTTGTTATGGTGGAGGAGGTGAAGGGATTTTGGTGGAGGGAAGGGCATCTTCTGGAGGTGGAGGAGTGGCTGTTACTACCCTAGTGCTCTCAGAAGTCCTGGAAGAGGAGGAATCCTTGGATGGCTTAGTGATGGTCCTCTCCCATGTCCTAAATAAGGCACATGTGAGCCTTTTGGAGGCATTGATGAATATGGTCTGAGAGACCAGTGATTCAGAAGCCTTGGCCTAGAGGAAAAGGCCTAAAATTCTCCCAAAGCATACATCTTTCTTAGTATTTTTATTTTTTATCAAAACAAATAGTAGTTTTCCCCAGTTCACTGCTTTCTTATTCACCACAACACACATCACCAAGAACTTGTGCCTGGTAATGTAGTCATGGGCTGTGTGTTTGCCTAGAAAAACTTTCCCAACGACATCAGCAAGGAATTTGTATTCAGTAGACAAATTCTTCTTAACCAGTTTGTTAGGGTTTCCATCAGAATGACCCATTTTGATCAACATATTATCATATTCAATACTATCCATTTCAATATCTTCATCTCCATTAACTAAACCAAAAATCTCTGTTAAGACAGTGGGGGTTACTATAACCTGATTCCCTGAGATGGTGCCTGTCATTGTGTCTGCATCAGGAGTAGTTGAAGAGTAAACCTATTCTTTTATTTCAGTTACTGCCAGCTTGATTCTTGTGGTCATGAAATTCTTTAGATGTTGATCTTCAAATAATTACAGAATGGCCATGAATATGGGATTTGAATGACGAAATGAGTTGAAATCGATGTCAAAGACAGTGTCAAACTTTATTCTTGTGAGAGAAAGTGCTGGAATCGCCATTATTGTCCTTCAAAATGAAAAAGAGATCAAGTGCAAGGGAACAGAAAGCGCAGGATGGAGCTCGAAGAAAACGTAGTTATAAAGTTTTCAGAATATGAGCCGTCGGGCTCTGTCTGGCGAAAAATAAAAATTCTTCGATCTCAGGTCGACGAAAAATTTCATGAAGAGATAATATCGTCGATCTCAGTCAGAAGAGGGGAAAACATTTCGTCATTCTCAGGTCTTTGAAATTTTTCATGAAGCAAAATCGTCGATCTCAGTTCGACGAAAATAACTTCACATAAAGAGTTTGTCAATCTCAGGTCGATGAATTTTCTCAAGAACTGATCTCAGATCGTCGATCTCCATTCGACGAACTTTGAAAAATTCTTCGACCACAGATAGAACTTTAAATTAAGGCCTCTCCATTCATCATACCTAGCTGATTTATAAAGAATAGATAGTTCCTCTCATCCAAGGGTTTGGTGAAGATGTCTGCTCTTTGCAAATCAGTGTAGATGTAGACAAGCTTAATTTTATTTTTGTCCACACACTCTCTAATGAAATGATGCGTTATATCTATATGCTTTGTTCTACTATGATGCATTAGATTTTGTGAAATGTAAATTGCACTTGTGTTATCACATAGTAAGGTTGAATTATTTAAGTTGAAGCCATAATCTAGGAGTTGGTTCTGAATCCATAGCATCTGGGAACAAGAACTGCCAGCAGCTATATATTCTGCTTCTGTAGTTGAAGTAGACACAAATGAGTGCTTTTTACAAAACCAGGACACTAGTATAGCACCAAGGAACTGACATGTCCCTGAGGTGCTTTTTCTGTCCACTCTACATCCAGCAAAGTCAGCATCTGAGTATGCAGTCAAATCAAACTCTGACTCAGTTGGATACTAGAGTTCTAGACTAGTACAACCCTTTATATATCTTAAAATTCTTATTAGAAAAGTAAGGTGTGATTCTTTAGGGTTCACCTGGAACCTAATACAAAGACATGTAGCAAACATTATGTCTAGTATACTTGCTGTGAGTTATAACAGGGACCTAACAATGCCCCTATATAGTTTCTGATAAACAGGCTTGCCATGTTCATCAGAGTCAATCACAGTATTAGAAGTCATGGGTGTTTTCTTTGCTGAGGCATCTAACATCCCAAACTTTTTAATTAGCTCCTTAGCATACTTGGACAGGGATATGAAGATGCCATCAGGTAGTTGCTTCACTTGGAGGCCAAGACAGTAAGAGAGTTCACCCATGCTACTCATTTCAAACTTGAAATGCATTAGGTCAGAGAACCTCTTGCATAATTTGGAATCAGTAGACTCAAAAATAATGTCATCTATAAAAATTTGTACTAATAAGATTTGATCCTTATAATGTCTAGTGAATAATGTCTTATCTCCTATGCCCCTAGAGAATTTATGCTCTAGAAGAAAGCTGGCTAAGGTTTCATACCAAGCCCTTGGAGCTTTCATTAGACCATAGAGAGCTTTATGCAATTTAAAAACATAAGAAGGATGAGTTGGAGAAATAAAACCTGGTGGTTGCTCCACATAAACCTCTTCTTTAAGTTCACCATTTAAGAATGCACTCTTGACATCCATTTGATATACTTTGAACTTCTTGTAGGCAGCATAAGCAAGGAAGATTCTGATTGCTTCCACCCTTGCAACAGGTGCAAATGTCTGGTCATAGTCAATGCCTTCCTCTAGTCTATAGCCTTGAGCAACTAGCCTTGCCTTGTTCCCGACGATAATCCCTTGGGCATCTAGTTTATTTCTGAATATTCATTTAGTTCTAATGACTGGGTAGCATTTTGGTCTTGGAACTAAATCCCAAACTCTACATCTCTCAAATGGGTTGAGATCCTCTTGCATTGCAATAATCCAATGTGGATCTTGCTCAGTATATTTGATAGATTGGGGCTCAATTTGAGATATGAACCAGACATGCATCAAGACTTGGTTGATTTGATGCCTAGTCTGCACACCTACTGATATGTCTCCAATCATTGGAGATACAGGATGATATCTAAGTGTAACAAACTAAGTAGGTGGAGTTGGTTCAGCAATAGCTTGGGGAATTGATCCATCTTGTGGAATTATAGGAGCTGTTGTTTGTTCAACATCCACTTCAGTGGATTCCTCTTCATTATCTTCATTTACATGTGGAGAGGGATGTGCAACAGTCTCATTTGTGTGGATCAACTTATCCACCTTCTCACATAAATGTGGTACCTGGAAAGTTTCACTGGTAGAAAGATTCTTCTCCTTATAAGACATGTTAGTTTCATCAAATGATATATGTACAGTCTCTTCCATTTTCATAGTAGATTTATTTTATACCATATATGTCTTACTCACTTAGGAATATCCTAGAAAAATTCCTATTGTAGCCTTAGTTTCAAACTTTCTAAGATATTTCTTGTCATTGTTATAAATGTAGCATAAACAACCAAAAATTCTAAGTAATCTACTTTAGGTTACTTCGCTTTAAGTAATTTATAGGGAGTCTTGCCCTTAAGCTTATGTATTAGGCTCCTATTCAGTACATAATTTGCTATGCTTACAACCGCTGCACAAAAGGATAGTGGCAAGTAAGCATCTGCAAGTAATGTGCCTGTAGCTTCAATCAGGGTCATATTTTTTCCTTTCTGCTACCTCATTTTGTTGAGGAGTTCTAGGAGCAGAGAAACACAGCCTGATACCTTCCATCTCACAGAATTCTTGCATGGGAAGAGATTCAAACTCAGTACCATGATCACTTCTGATCAATGCAACTGGGGTAGAATACTCAATCCTTATGCTCTTAAGAAAGTTTGTAAGAACTTTAAAGTTATCACACTTGTTCCTCAAGAACATCCAAGTGAACCTTGAGAAGTCATCTACAATCACTAAGGTATAATACTTTCCTCCTAGGCTCTGTACAACAATGGGTCCAAAACGATCCGTGTGGAGCAAATATAAAATCCTAGGTGAATCACTCTTATTAAGTGACTTAAAGCTATTTTTAGTTTGCTTGCCTAACTGACAAGCCCTGCAAAGGCTTTCCTTCTTGTAGTGGCAAGAAGGCAATCCTCTAAAAAGGTTGTCCTTAGAGAGTTTAGCAATATTTTTCAGGTTTACATGTCCTAATCTCTTATGCCAAAGTTCATTTTTATTACTAGTTTGGTTAAACAGGCATATTTCAGTTTTAGCTAACATAAAATTAACTACATAGATGTTTCCTATTCTAGTACTAGCTAATACTACTTGGTTATCTATAGAAGTAATAATATAGGAAGTTTTGTTAAATGATACCTGAAACCTTTTATCTCATAGTTGACTTATGGATATAAGGCTATGCTTCAGTCCACTTACATAGGCAACCTTCCTGAAGGTGACTGCTCCGATTTTGACCTTTTCATATCCTTCCGTCTGGCCACAATTGGAATCACCAAATTTTACTTTGGGTCCTAGCTTTGACTTATAGTTGATTAGGTTATCCTTGCTACCAGTTATGTGCTTTGAACAGCCACTATCCTGGTACCACTGTTCCTCTGTGGTAGGATAGTCTTTCACATGCATTTAAACAGATTAGATATTCTTGACCCAGGTTACCTTGGGTCCTTATTTCTTTTCATAATTAAAACTGGAAATATAAGAGTATTCAGGTTAGTTTTTATACCCTAGGGGATGATATCTTCCTGGTGGAATTATCCACTGATTAAATTGGTTAATGAAAGATCTTGGTTGATTATAAGTTTTAGGAAAATTTGAATTTTTGTTAAAATGAACTGGGATCGACGAATATTGATAAGTTTGTCGACCTGCATTCGAAGAAAAGGGACGAGTTCGTCGAACTCTGCTCAGAGAATGAAGGTATTCATTTTCTATGCCCCAATATCGTCGATCAAAGTTCGAAGAACTGTATTGGTTTCGTCGATCGTAATTCGGCGAATAATTATAAGAGAGTTCTGTGTTCAGAGTTTGTCGATCGGAGTTCGACGAACCGTAAGCATTTCGTCAATCTGAGTTCGACGAAAACTATTGAACATAGTTTTTATAAGATTTCTTATTTTTCTTTCTCTTTTTCTTGGTATTTTGAGTTATTCAGTTGGTTGATTATCTTCATTTAGCATTTCTTTACCCTTTTCTGAAATAAAGTTTATAGGAATTGACAATATGTTTTTCTGAATTAATGGGGGTTGGCTTGATGAAGCACCTAAGCCCAGCTTGCCATTTAGTCTGGCATTTACTGTGCTTGTGATGTTCATCAACTTGATACTTCTCTCATTTAGGGATTCTTCAAGTTGCCTTACCTCAGCTAGTTATGACTTTAGTGACATGATTTGTTCAGTTACAATAGTTAGTTCATCCTTTAATTTGATGTTTTCTGATAGAATATTGTCTTGTTCAGTTATCTTATCTCTGAGTATTTTAATTTCCTTCTCAGAATTAATCAAATCATTATATAATGATTTGAATTCAGTTCTAAAACTATCTGAATTAAAATCAAATGAAGAGATTACCTGATCCTCTTCAGATTCTGATTCTTTTTCAGATTGCTCATCTTCATAAATACTGCCTTATGCACTGATAGAAATCAAGCAAATTCTCTTGCTTTTGCTTCCTCTTCTTCACTTGAGCTGGAAGATAAGGATTCTTCTTTTGAATCACTCTAGGTTTCAGCAGCAAAGCCCTTGTCCATTCTTTTGTACTTGGTGGAGGAGGGCTTGCTGTAATGCTTTCTGGATTCCTTTTCTCTTCTTTTCTCCTTATTCTTTTTCTCTGGACACTCAGAAATGATATGTCCAGGTTTCCTACATCCAAAACACACAATCTATTTAGTAGGTGTTTTGTCATACCTTAGTTTATCATCCTGTCTGGATGATTTTCTTCTAAAATTCTTTCTTGCTATCTTGTAGAATCTTCTTGCCAGAAGAGCTATAAGCTCATTATTCGCAGGTGGAGCTTCTGATCCTTCAACTTCTTTGAAGGCAATGCTTGGCTATTTTCTCCCTGGTGTGGAGGGTTTCTGCTAAACAGCTTCTCTGGTCTTCATCAGCTGCTCATAAGATTTGAGCTTTCCCAATAAAGACTAAGCAGTGATATCATTTAGACTTCTAGCCTCTTAATTATCCAGATTCTAGAATCCCATTAGCTAGGGAAGCACATGAGATTCTTGTCATTGATCTCATTCAGGGTTATAACCTTGTCCAAAGTTTTTAGCTCATTGACAATTGAGCCAAGTCTATTATACATATCACCCACTGACTCAGATTCTTCTTTCTTGAAATTCTCATACTGGGAGATGAGATTAGATCTCCTATATTTTCTCTCATCTGCAGATCAGCCAACCATCTGGTTTAGGGAATCCCAGATGGCTTTAGCTGAGGTGCACTCTGCCACTTTCTAGAATATGTCATCCGACATAGTTTGTACTAAGATGTTCATGGCCTTGGAATATGCTATCTTGGCCATCTTCTGTGCATCTGTCCACTCAGGTGGTAGAACAGCATATGTGCTGGAATTTGCAGTAGTGGTAGCCAATGGAGTTGGTGGTCCTGTAAAAATAGAATTGTATGTCTTCATCAATAGAATTCATATAAAGCCTAATTCTTGCATTCTAGATAGCAAACTTGTTCAAGTTACAAACTGGAGGTCTGATGCTTGCATATTCCTTGTTTTGTGTCATGGTATAAGTAATGTGCTAGAAAAATTTATATCTTAGAAGGATCTGTTGGTTCAAGTGTTACCTTGTACATCCAAATATACCTTGATCTTATACTAATTGAAAGATAGGGGATAGATCTAATATACTCTAGAGGGCGGTGAATAGAGTGATTTAAAATCTTTTTACTGTTTTTTATAATTTATCAGAGAATTAGTAACACTAGAGTTATATAAAATGAAAAAGGGACTAAGCTAACCTACACAACCACAACACAACAAAACAAAGAAGAATGAACACACAGACAACACAAGAAATTATAGTGGTTCCCCAAATCTGGATACATCCACTCTTCTACCACCCTGATAGGAATCCACTAGCAGTTTTTTGATCAAGTGACTGCCACCATATATTTTTGCTCAAGTGCCCTGTCACCATAAGATCTATTTATAGGGAGATCTGACACCCCTTTATGCTTTTGATCAGGTGCCTAAAAAATAATAGAAATTTTTGAAGGGAGTTAATAAACCCTTTGTACAGGAGGTTAAGAAGGTGATGTTGTCTTCTCTTTCTCTAATCAATAGAGAAGACTTCAGTGGATTTCTAGTGTCAAAGCTCCCCCTAAGATGTTGAAATGTTCAGGAAGACTGGAGCTTTGCTCAGGGTGTATGCCTTCAGATTTGTTGTTGATCTCCAGCAAGTTTTCAGACTGATTGTTCTTTGATTGTCTCTTGAAAGCTTTGAAGAAGACTTGCTGATGATGAAGAAAGAATTTGTTCAGAATTTATTTTACTTGTTTCTCTATGTTCTATTTTTCGTCTGAAAAAGAATCTCTCTTTTATATCCTACTATCTCATTCTGCTTTTGAATTTTGAATTATAAGTAGTAATTGCTGATTGGATTTAGGATATTGAAATGGCTGGAATATAGTCTTTAATGAGTTTCCCCAAGTTCCGCAGTGAAATAAGAAATTAATTAACCCTCATGGAGACCATAATTAATACTGCCAATAACGACTATATTCAGGAGAATATGAGCATTAATTACTCAGGAAATCACTGCTAAAAATAGAATGAATTAGGGACAGAAATATGGAAAACTCAATATTTAGGCTCTGGACAGATTTTGTCGACCTCAGGGCAGATTTTATCGACCGGAGTTCCAAGTTCGTCGAGCTGAGAAATCCCCTTCATCGACCTGAGCTCAACGATCCAAGTCCCTAAGAATAGCTGACATTCTCTGAGCTCCAGATTCATCAAACTGAGAATTCTATTTGGAACAGAGTTCGTCGACCTGAGCTCAAATATCATCGAGCTCAACTCAGAGAAAGAACTCTGAGTTCGTTGATCTGCGATCGACGATCGTCAAGCTGAGTTCGAAGAAATTTGAACTAATAATCTGAACTCTTAATTCTTCCAAGTCTTGATCTCTAAAGTCTTCACAAGGCTGGATTATTAAATGTCTAATCCTAGTCAGACTGTCCTTAACCTTAGAACTAACAAATTGACCCTAGGCTATACATGATTGGTCAAAACCTAATAGTGAACCTTAGCCCAAATCCAAACTAGGGATCCAACACACTCTACAGCAAAATGGAAACACTGAGAGAAAGAATAGAACTCTCATAGAGGCATGCAAAAATATGTTGAATGATTCTTCTTTACCAGAGTATTTCTGGGCAGAGGCCGTCAACACTACTTGCTATGTGCAAAATAGAGTGCTCATAAACAAGAACTATCGTAAGACACCTTATGAACTATTGAAAGACAAGAAACCAACTGTGTATTATTTTAGAATTTTTGGCAGCAAATGCTTTGTACTAAATAATTGTAAGTATTACAAAACTAAGTTTAGTGAAAAGTGTTTTTAAGGTATTTTTGTAGGCTATAGTAGACATAGTAAGAAAGATTTTTAATAAGAAAACCCCGGTGGTAGAAAAACTTTAATGTTGTATTTGATGTGAATAACATGCTTCATACCTGCTCCTCTACTATATTTATTAAAGATACAGGTACAAGATTAAATGAGCTAAGCTTGAAAGAAAATGAAATGGAAAATGCTCTAAGCTTAGTCAAAGTCAACATTCCAAGCCTGGTGGAAGAAAAACCTCAGGATGAAGAGCTCCATCAAATTAAAGAAGATGCACCAAAAGTAGCCGAACCTCCTTGTGGCCTAGAGGATGCGAGAAATCTAGTGATCAGACACTCAAAAGATCATCCAGTTGATCAGGTCATTGGAAACCCTCGTGATGGAGTAAGAACAAGAAGAGGTACAACTAATGAAATTTTTCACTTGAGATTTCTTTTACAGGTCGAGCCAAATAAATTTTAAGAAGCATATATAGACGCTTCATGGATCATTACAATGGAAGAAAAACTCAATCAGTTAAAATAGTGCAAAGTTTGGGAGCTAGTACTAAGACCCAAAGGACACAATGTGATCGAGATAAAATGGTTCTTCAGAAACAAGTTGGATGAAGATGACGTGATTATAAAGAACAAAGCCAGATTTGTAGCTCAAGGGTACTGATAAGAAGGGATTGACTTCGATCAAACCATTGCTCCAATGGCCAAACTTGAAGCGATCAGGTTGTTTCTCTCATACACTGCTCACAAAGGGTTCATGGTCTATCAAATGGACGTGAAGTCCGCCTTCCTTAATGGTAATTTAAAGGAAGAAGTATACGTGAAACAACCCCCGAGTTTTGTAGATTCTTCATTCCCTGATTATGTTTACATTCTTCATTATGCATTATATGGTGTTAAACAAGCTCCTCGAGCTTGGTATGAGACGCTATCTAGCTTTCTTCTTGGAAAAAAGTTCATAAGGCAAAATTGATTATACATTATTTCTTAGGGAAGTTAAAGGCAGGATTTTGCTAGTGCAAATCTATGTCGACGACATTATCTTTGGATTTGCATGTGACAATCATTGCAAAACAATTTCTAACTTGATGCAAGGGAAGTTTGAAATGAGTAGTATGAGAGAGCAAAGGTATTTCTTAGGAATTCAAGTGAAGCAATCTAAAGATGGAATTTTCATCTCTTAGACGAAGTTCACCAAAGAGTTAATTAAGAAATTTGGAATGGAGAACACAACCTCTATTAGGAGTCCAATAGGTTCAACTATGACTCTGGACAAGGATGAGAAAAGGAAACTTTTTGATGAAACCAAGTACAGAGTATAATTTGAACCTTGCTCTACCTTACTTCTTATAGACTAGACATAATGTTTTCAACATTTGTTTATGCTAGATTCCATGTGAACACTAAGAAATCTCATTATGTCGTTACAAAAAGGATTTTGAGATATCTTAAATGGACAAAAAATCTTGGCTTGTGGTACCTAATAAGTAATGATTGTGAACTAATTGGTTTTTTAGTTGCTAACTTTGCAGGAAGCAGAGACAATAAGAAAAGCACTTCTGAGATGAGTTAGTTCCTAGGAAGAAGGGTTATTTCATGGAGCAGCAAGAAGCAAAATTATGTTGCAATCTTAACTGCTGAATCAGAGTATATCTTTACGGGCAGTTTTTGCGCACAACTTCTAGGGATACAGAATCAGCTTGAAGACAACAACTTGAAGCTGAAGGAGATTCCCATGTTTTTCCACTCATCCAATGCAATAGTAATTTCTCACAATCCAGTCTCTCACAGCCAGACAAAGCATGTCGAGATAAGGCACCATTTCATCCGGGATCATGTGGAGAACAAGGACATCAATCTCAGTTATGTTTCAATGGATAAGCAAGTTGTCGACAAATTCACTGTAACACCCTCATCCGTCACATAGAATATAACAAAAGGTTTGGTCTTGGGCCCACGCCATATTCCACACACAGTTAGTGGAGTTACGTGTTGAAACCATAATCCAAAATCACGCATCCTAATTCAGAGTGCATTCTAGTGGAAGTAAATTAAGATTGTACCAAGAATCCAACCATAAGAATGTACACAAATGCAAAACATGAATGATAAACCAAATACACAAATTGTCTTGGCCTTAAGGCCTTACACAGTTTTATCAAATATGAATGTCTTACATACTTCGATATATAGGCCATCCACACATGAAAGGATAATTAAAGATGGGTAATTCGCTTTGGACTTCGAGGGACGGCTTAACAACCATGTGTTATAGCCCGCTCTTTCCTTCTCGGCTCAACAACACCTGCACAAAAACATTCCACCCGAAGGATGGAAAAGAAGGCAATGGTCAGCATTAGCTGACCAAATTGTAATAACCACACCCCTCCCTTGGGGTGGCATTGCACCTTCCCTGCAGGCATTAACATAATAATACAATGGCAATATGAATGCATAACTTAAGCATCATTTGCCACGGACGTTGGCACAGCCGTCCAACTCCACGTTTTCTCAGGGAACATTCTTGGTGCACATGACCTCATAGGGTCATACCTCCATTCTCTGCGACAGACAACAATATTTGAGCATTCAAGTCTTTTAGGGCCGAAGCCAAAGACAACTGAAAGTATTTCATTTCAAGGATAGCTAAATCACCTACAGGGGTGTTGAATAGGTTTCTTAGTCCTTAGGGACTATATTTTATTTTCTTGTAGTTGGATGCTTTATTGGTTAATTATATTCTGCTTTCAAGACATGAAATCTGTAATAAAACCAACACAGAGAAAAAATACAAAGCACACATGATTTATAGTGGTTCCCCTAATAAGGGTACATCCACTTTCCTTCCCACCTATACAAATATCTTGTTGGACTATGTACTTCTCCAAAACACTGCTATAGAGAGCTTACACCTTAAGTCCCTCAGGATCTCTCAGTCTCCTCCAAGACTTACAACTCAGCCACAAAGTGCCTACCACTCAGTGATCAGCAAATCACCTACCTTAGTCCAAAGGCCCTACACTCACAGACTTATAGCTCTACAGGGTTTGTCAATTAGGCAAGCAAACTAAAAATAGCTTTAAATCTATTAATAAGAGTAATTCACCCAGGATTCTATACTTGATACATATGGATCTCTTTGGACCCATTGCAGTACAAAGCTTGGGAGGGAAATTCTATACTTTAGTTGTTGTAGATGACTTCTCTAGATTCTCATGGGTGTTCTTTCTGAGAAACAAGTTTGATAACTTTAAAGTTCTTATAGATTTTCTTAAGGGCATAAAGATTGAGTATTCTACTCTGGTTATATTGATCAGAAGTGATCATGGAACCGAGTTTGAATCTCTTCCCATGCGAGAATTCTGTGAGAAGGAAGGTATCATGCACTGTTTTTCTGCTCCTATAACTACTCAACAAAATGGGGTAGTAGAAAGGAAAAATTGAACCCTAATTGAACCTACAGGGACAACATTTGATGATGCTTTCTTGGCCCTATCCTTTTTGGCAGAGGCAGTTAGCACAACAAACTATGTTCTGAATAGAAGTTTAA
Source organism: Platanthera guangdongensis (assembly GCA_039583875.1). Lineage (NCBI taxonomy): Eukaryota > Viridiplantae > Streptophyta > Magnoliopsida > Asparagales > Orchidaceae > Platanthera > Platanthera guangdongensis. The sequence goes on from CM077155.1 coordinate 12,950,943, forward strand.
TACATAAACTTAAGGGTAACTTTCCTTATGAATTGCTTAAATGGAAACAACCTAATGTTGACTATTTTAAAGTTTTTGGTTGTAAATGTTATATACACAATAATAACAAGAAACATCTTAGAAAGTTTGAAGGCAAAGCTACACAGGGAATTTTTCTTGGATATTCCCAAGTCAGCAAGGCCTATATGGTTTTTAATAAATCAACTTTAAAAATGAAAGAATCTATACATATAACATTTGATGAAGCTAACATGATTTACAAGGAGAAGGATTCTTCTACCAGAGATTTTTTGCAGGTACCCCAACTGTGTAAGAAATTGGATGACTTAAACCTCACCTAAGAGGTTATATCACATCAATCTCATCAAGTTGATGAAGACAGTGCAGAAGATATTATTGAAATAATTACTGAACATACAGCAGCTCACATAATTCCATAAGAGAAATTAATTCCCAATTTTGTTGTTGAACTAACTCCTCCTCCTGATCTTGTCACACTTAGAGATAACCCTATATCTCAAGTGATTGGAGACATACCAGTTGGTGTGCAAACAAGGCATCAACTCAACCAAGACTTGATGCATGATCGCTTCATATCTCAACTTGAGCCCAAATCCATAAAAGATGCAGAGCAAGATCCACACAGGATTATTGCAGTGCAAGAGTAGCTCAATCAATTTCAGAGATATAGAGTTTGGGATTTAGTTCACCCAAAGACTACCCAGTCATTGGAACTAAATGAGTATTTAGAAATAAATTGGATGCACAAGGAGCTATTATAAGGAACAAAACTAGACTAGTAGCATAAGGATATTCACAAAAGGAAGGAATTGATTATGATCATGCCTTTGCCCCCATTGCAAGACTAGAAGCTCTCAGGATATTTCTTTCTTATGCAGCCTACAAAAGGTTCAAGGTCTACCAGATGGATGTCAAGAGTGACTTCTTAAATGGTGAAATCAAAGAGGTAGTCTATGTGGAGCAACCACAAGGTTTTATCTCTCTAACTCGTCCCTCTTTGGCTTTCAAGTTGCATAAAGTTCTTTATGGTTTAAAGCAAGCTCCAAGAGCTTGGTATGAGACCCTAGCTGGCTTTCTTTTAGAGCATAAGTTCACTAGGGGCATTGTAGATAGAACCTTGTTTACCAGGCATCATAAACATAACAAATTCTTAGTACAAATATATGTAGATGACATCATTTTGGGCTCTACTGATTCCAAACTATGCAAAAGGTTTTCTGACCTGATGCATTCCAAGTTTGAAATGAGTAGCATGGGTGAGCTTTCTTACTTCCTTGGTCTTCAAGTGAAACAGTCCCCTAATGGAATTTTTATTTCCCAGTCTAAATATGCTAAGGAGCTATTTAATAGATTTGGGATGTCTGATGCCTCAGCAATGAAAACACCCATGACTTCCAATGCTGTAATTGATTCTGATGAGCAGGGCAAGTTGATCAGAAAACATATAAGGCTATTGTTGGGTCCTTATTATATCTTACAACTAGTATGCCAGATATAATGTTTGATACATGCCTTTGTGCTAGGTTCCAGGTGAACCCTAAAGAATCTCACCTTATTTTCCATAAAAGAATTTTGAGATATATAAAGGGTTGTCCTAATCTAGAACTTTGGTATCCAACAGAGTCAAAATTGTACTTAACTTAATTTTCAAATTGTAACTATGCTGATGCAGAGTGGACAGAAAAAGCACTTCAGGAACATATCAGTTCCATGGTGATAGGCTTGTGTCTAGGTTTTGTAAGAAGCAGACATCTGTGTCAACTTCAACTGCAGAAGCTGAATACATTGTAGCTGACAGCTATTCTTCACAAATATTGTGGATTCAAAACCAACTCCTGAATTATGGTCTCAACTTAAATAATTCAATTATATTTTGTGACAATACCAGTGCAATTTCTATTGCATAAAATCCAGTACTGCATCGTAGAACTAAGCATATAGAGATTAGACATTGTTTCATTAGAAATTGTGTGGACCAAAAGAAAGTTAATCTTGTCTTTATCTCTACTGATTTACAAAGATCAGATATCTTCACTAAACCTTTAGATGAAAAGAAATATCTATTCTTTTTGAATCAGCTAGGTATAATTAATGGGGAAGTATAATTTGATTTCTTTCCAAGGTCAAAGAATTGATCACATTTCGTCAAATGGAGATCGACGATCTGTGAACTATTCTTGAGTCATTTTCGTCGAACGAAGATCGACGATCTTGATTCAGAAAATATTTCGTTGAACGAAGATCGACGATCTATTTTCCCCCGCTTTAAACTGAGATCGATGATATCATTTCCACATGAAATTTTTCGTCGACCTGAGATCGAAGCTTTTCTTTTTCGCCAGACGGAGTTCACCGTTTCGACTTCTGAAAACATATAATAGAGTTTTCATCGAACTCCATCACACGCTTTCTTGTTCCCCTTTCGCACTCGATTTCTTGCTATTTTTACAGAGCAATGGCTATTTCTCCAGCCCTCCTCTCAAACATGAAATTTGATGCTGGTTTTGACTTCGACCTTGAATCATTCCATCACTCGGATCAGATATTCAAGGATATTCTTCAGTTTCTTGAACCTCATAATCTGCAATACTTCATGACAATAAGAATCAAACTCCTAGTTTCAGAAATAAAGGAATGGATGTTTACTGCAAAGCTTCAGGATACTGCAGTCATCATTAGCTCCATCTCTGGTAACCAGGTTATCTTAACTCCAGATGCTTCAACTGAAGTATTTGGTTTTATTAACAAAGAAGATGAAATAGGGTTATCTAACAGTGAGTTTACTGAAATGCTTGAAAGGTTAGGTCCTACTACCGAAAACCCTAACCACCTTCTTAAGAAAAACTTATCTATAGAATATAGATTTCTGGCAGAAGTTGTCGGCAAAGTGTTGTTAGCAAAACACTATGCACATGATCACATTACCAGGCACCAGTTCAATCTGATGTGTGTGTTGATGAATAAGAAATCTATAAATTGGGGAAAGATTATTTTTGATTTGGTTAAGAAAAAGATCGGTAAGAAGGATGTCAGTTTAGGGAGGATTCTATGAATCTTCCTTCAGGCAAAGGCTCCAGAGTTAATGGTTTCCTAGACCATTTTTATAAATGCCTCAAAAAGACTTACCTCTTCCTTATTTGGCAAATGGGAGAGGACAATCCCAAAGCCCTCTAGGGCCACCTCTTCCAGGGTTAATTCTGAGAACACCAGGGCTGATACAGAAACTTCCCCATCTCTTGAAGAAGCTCCTGCTCCTCCTCCCTCTCCTTCTCTTCAACATCAATCCATTGTTCTTGAAGAACTCCCTTCCACTTCCACCATTCCAGACAATCAACAACCATCAACAATCATTGCTGAAACCCCAACTACCTCTATTCCTTCAGTCTCACCAACATCACCGCCATCTCCACCTCTATCCACAGTTCCTTCATCAACTCCACTCCAACAACCATCCACTTCCTCTCAAACTCCTACTGCCTCACCATTACAACCTCATTCCCAACTTCCTCAATCTCTAATCCACATACCAAAGGATTCTCCATCTCCACCTCATCTTGGTGACATACCTCCTCAATCCTCTCTGTCATCTCCAACCTTTGATCTTTTACCATCTCCATCACCATCTCCTCACCATCAACAATCTCCATCTCAGGTTGAAGTCATGCCAGATTTCATTCGTCCCTCGTCCTCCATCCATCCATCTGTATCTACTCAGACACCACCTGAGTTTATGCAATTGGATTTTCCCCGCATTTCCACTATTTTGGAGCTTATATCTCCAACTATTTGGCAACTCATAAATGAGTATATTTCACTTCTTACTGCCACCATCTCTCATCTATCTTCTCAACTTAACTCCATCTCTGATGTCCCTTCTTCAAGGGGCCTGGCCTCAGGACTCTCTGAAACCAGGCAAGGGGAGATGTTCTGTGAAGAAGTTGCAGTAGCAGCAACAATAGATGTTCTAGTTCCAGAATTTATTGAAATAATTGATGATGATACAGAGATATTTTGTTTAGCAGAAGAGCCAGTCATTACTGCATAAATAAAAACTGTTGGTGTTTTCACCATATATCCCTCAGTTGACATTCTTTCAATACTTCATTCTTTTGATTGACTTCATAACAGTTCTTTACCAGTTGCTGATTCAGATTTGTCTAAAGCTATTGTATGTTATTCAGCTTCAATAAGTCTTGATGTTTTGGAACAAATTAGGACTACTTTTGTAGTTTTTGATGGTATTATAAAGCCAATAACTATTTCAGAGTCACAAGCATTCTCTCCACCAACCTTTTGATGGTGTGAGTCCCTAATGCCAGATTTTGATGATATTATGGGTCTGTTTGGCGCAGCTCTGGCGGCTGGAAAATCTCTATTCCAGCCACCAGAGCTGCTTTATATGTGTTTGGGATAGCTCCTTGTGAAGAGCTTTTCAAAAATCTGGAGCTGTTTTGCAGCTTTTCAGAAATCTCTCTCCCCCCAGCTTCTGCTCCTGCAAAATAGCTTTCTCTCTCACAGGTTTTGGAAATCTAATGGTATCTTCAGTTGGAACATGCTTAGAGGCCGGGCGGCCTTCCTCCGGCGATTCCAACCCCCGGACGGCCTTCCTCCGCCGATTCCGAGCCCCCAACGTCCTTCCTCCGGCGATTCCGAGCGCACTTCGGCACAGAACACCCAAACACTCTGCAGCTTTTCAAAACTGCTCCCCAGATATCTATTTTAAAACAGCTCTATCCGGACAGCAGCTTTTCAATCCGCCAGAGCTGTCCCAAACAGAGCCTATGTTTGCTGATATGGAACCAGAGGTCAACGGCTCTCAGGTTCAAAAATTTCTAGTATCAGAAGCTCTAACTTAACAACCTCAGGTTGAAGACTTACAGCCAAAGGGTCATCCACTTCTTTATGATGAAATGCTGAAACAAATAAATGCTCTCTATGATAATCCAGCTAATTCTTCTAATGATAATGATGATGAATTAGATGACTCTGAATATGCAAGTTCTAAGAAAGGAAAAGCAAAGAAGAAGGCTGCACATCCAAATACTGCTCCAAAGCCTAATCCATCTGCTGATATTCCATATTATATCCTGCACAATATAACTCTCACTCCAAACACCCCCAACTGGATGAGATATTCTGAAAATAAACTAAAATCTAGGAAGAAGAGCAGGCGATACTCTCCACCTCCTCAATTCAGGAGAGGTCCTCCTCCTCTTGCACCAGGATCATCAGGAAGTGTTGCTCAAGGTCAGAAGTCTACATCCTCTCATCATTCCAAACCTTCCTATAGCAGACAGTAGCACGGTTCCAGCAGCAGCAGCAAACAACAAAAATATTAGAAGCAAAGCAGATAGCAGAAGACATCTGAAGATAATCAGCAAGATAAAGCAACTCTAGAAAGGCCTTTATCTCCAGCTTGTGATCCAGAAATGGACCCTAACTCTAGAATGGCCAGATTCTAAGAACTAATAGCTCTCTCTCAAATCAGGAAAGCTAAGGAAGAAGGACAAGACACTTCTCAGTATACTACTATGTCTTCCTAGAGAAAGAAAGAGCTCGATAAATATCAGGTACAAAATCCTTTTAATGTTGATTCATATATGTCCTTACATCCTAAAGCAATTGTACCAGGAGCTGCTTCTATGACAATTCTTGGAGCAAATGATATGAAGATGACAAAGAAGAAAGCTGTTGATCATAAAAGAGAAATCATTGTCACCAGACCAGCTTCAGATGAAAAGAAGAAAGATTCAAAGAAATCCTGACCATTTTCTTTCTATGTTTGATTTTAACTGCTTTTTATTCTTCACAAGACACTGTTGTTATATATCTGCTGAACAATTATAATTCTGCCAGATATGTTTTTATGCTTTGTGATTTTTCCTTTTTCTGTTGTTCATAGTGACCTCACCCAATTTGTGGGAGATTGTTGGAACCCCAGCTATTTTATGGTTGATTTGGGCAAGGTTCACTATTAGGATTGCTTATATTGACCCACATTATATAGTCTAGGGCCATAAGTTTTTGTCAGAGTCTAAGTGAAGACATCAACACAAGAATGATTGGTTTTCACCTTCAGAAGACTTAGAAGACAGAAGACCTCCCAGAGAAAGCAGTTTTCAAAGAGCAGAAAAAGTCATTCGGAGATTGCTGAACTAAGCTCGACTTTCATCGATCGGAGTTCGACGAACTCAGTTATTTCTCTGAGCTGAGTTTGATGAAATCCTAGCTTAGCTCGATGAACTCAGTTATTTCTTTGAGCTGAGTTCGACCAAATCTTAGCTGAGATCGACAAATTACAATTTCTTCCCAGAGGCTCAGCACGACGAAATGACTATGTCAGTTCGACGATCTTGCAGCTCAGATTGGTAGTGAATTTTCTGTTCAGAGATCTTGGAGCTTAGCTCGACGAAAGAGAGGTTTTTAGTTCAACAAAATTTGATCTTTTGTCGACGAAACAGATTCAGTTCAACTACATTCTCACAGGTTCTATTCGACTAATTTCCCTGCAGTTTTCCAGTCTTGACCAAGGTAGTTTGTTTTCAGAATTTATTATTATATGCCTATAAATGCTCTGATAATTAATGCTACATATTCTCAAGAATTTAGTTGTTTCAAGGTAGCATTAGTTATGGTATTCACAGAGTAATTGTTTGGCTAAATTGCTGGAACAGTTGAGGAAACAAATTAAAGACAATATCTAGCCGTTCAACTCCCAGATTTTATGCAGTCAATCAAGGACAGAATTCATAATTCAAATACTTTTTTTTGCAAGGAATATAAAAAGGCAGTTTTTTAGAAGATTAATACAAAACACACATAACAAACAATATACAGTGATTACAGATTACAAAAAGAAAAAGGATTCAAAACTGAAGGAAGAACAGCTTCACATAAAAATCGAGTTCTTCATCAGTTTTGATTCAGGAATTTTCAAAGAGACAAACAATCTTCATCAGTATGAAAGTTTCCTGAAGATCTTCCTCCAATTGAAGGCCTACACTTTGAGCAAAGCTCTCTTTCTCCTGAACCATTCTACATCTCAGGGTGAGATTTGATAACAACATCCACTAAGTCTTCTCAGTTGTTTAATAAAGTGAAGACAACAACATTTTCTTTTCCTACTGCAAAAAGGGTTTTTAACTCCCTTCAAAAATTGTCATCTAGTTGTCAAGTCTCCTTATCAAAAGAGTTGGATTGGTTTTTGGGCACCTGATCAAAAACTCAAAGGGTTGTGAGATCTCCCTTGAAATAGATCTTGTGGTGCCAGGGCACCTGAGTAAAACCTATTGTGGTAGGTCACCTGATCAAAAACCTGTATTGGATTAATACCAGGGTGGTAAAAGAGTGGATGTACCCAGTTTTGGGGAACCACTATAAAATCTTTGAGTCATCTGGATTGATCTATTTTTTATTTTTTTGTGCTGTGATTGTTTTTATTTTATTTTCTCTCTATACATATAGCTATCACTTATTTTAATTATGCCATAAAAACTAATCAAGTTTTTTAAATACTCTATTCACCCCCCTCTAGAGTTAAGACAGATCTATCCCTCACTTTCAGTTCTGACGGGTTGAATTCTAGGTAAGAAGTTCAGAGAAGATGAAGAACATATTGTACCTCTTCAGGAGCATCCTTGAATCCATTTCTCACCAATTTTGAACCCTTGAATAGGAAATCATGTCCTTTGGGTACCATTTTGTTGGAGAATTTGAGAAGGCTAGTGAGAACGGCTTTCCGTCGATTCAGCGAATACGAGCGGGAGAGGGCAAGGAACAATGCTTTTGCTTTATGTACAAGTTTTTCTATTTATAGTTATTTCTTAAGAGAAGGTGGAAAGTCACTATCCTGTTTGGTGATCAAATTTTGATAAACGACCGGGATTGAATCACGAATTTTGTCCGCAGGTTGATTAATCAATTGATTTAGTTTAGTAGGCTTATTTTTTTCAACCCTTGACTTCTAGGTTTTAATTGATTGATCATTTCTTTAGCAATTGAATTGCTTTTGACACTTTTAGTAATACTAAATTTGTCTAGTCAGCAGGAGTTAAGATGAGCTGCAATTCTCATTATAGTATATGCTCTAGTTGAGTGTAATTTCAACTAGCTTCAACATGCCCAAGTCAATTTTGAGGATGTTGAAACTAGTTCAATCTTGTGGCATAGTGTGCCTGTGAGCCACTAACTTATTTATTGAGAGGAATTTTTAGACAATTGTCTCACTCCATCTCAGACTTTAATTTCAGCTATCTTATCTCTAAAATGCATAATTTTAGCAATTGAGCAATTATTTAGTAGAATTAAAAGCTAAGTGAATTCTACTTATCTCTGCCCTGTAGACTTGAAGCAGATACTAGATTCACAGTCTCTGAGCACACCAACAACCTTGCTCCTGATCTTTAGCCTTTGATGTGCATCTGGCTTTCCTTCGCTAGCTCCCCCTCAATAGTTGCACATGTCATTGACATCTTTGGCTAGATGATTAGTTGAATCATTCCTTGTACCAAGACTTAGGTCTTGTATATTTCTATCCATGGACCATAATTAGGCATGGCCACCAGGACTATCCTGCAAGAAAAGATTTACCTTACCTTAGGAATGCAAGCTGACTTGGGTCCTACGTTCCTATTAGCATAAGAATCCATATGTATACCTACAGGTATCCTATTAGGAAGACACTGCCTTGCCTTTAGCAGACTGGGGTTGTGCCAACAATCTATGGCAAAGTCGCCCACTTTGTCAAAGCACCAACATTCATGGATGTTGTATCTCCTTTTCTGTACACACTTTGAAGTGTACAAGCCATTCTGGTTGCCTGTTCAATGGGGAGAACTGTGGCTTTCTTCATGTCTCTTCCAGCAAGAGCTTGACCAGAAGTTAGTCTGTCAGTAGAGGAACTTGGTTTCCTCTGAATACCATTAGCAACAGCTTTCGTTGTAGTTGGTATGCTCTTAATGGTTTCAGAGGTAGTCAAGTCGGTCTTACTGACTGAAGTACTATATGTTTGAGTTCTGGCTTGAAGTGCCTTAGAATGGGAACATCGTTATCCTTGAATGAGGGGGACTGAGGCACTAAATACAAAAGGTCCAGGATGGGCCTTTTGGATTTTTGCATGGTAAGTCTTCTGTGCACTCAAGCCCATGACCACTCTTCTTCCATTGTAAGGTACTTTTGTAATCTTACAAAAAAGATTCTCACACCTCCAGTGACCACATTTACAGTCTTGGTCATACCTATTGGATGGGAGAATTATCTTGTCAAAGGTTGACTGAGGACTGACAGGATCTTGGCCTCTCCTCTAAGATTGGATAAATTTAGAAATCCACTCAGATTCAGACTTTCTCTTGATAGCATCTATCTTAGAGAAATTGGCCACAATCCTCTTCTCCCTTTCAAGTTTCTCTTCAAGATCCTTGATAACGAAGTCCTTATATTTGATGGACTCAACATGGATATCTAACATGGTCTTCAGATGAGCTACTTCCCTCTCTTTTAGATATAACAAAGATGAAGTTTAATCTCGGTGGGAAGCAACCAGCTGTAGGGAGGCAATTTCCTCTGCTTGTTCCTTAACAAGCATCTTGATTTCCTTGAAAGCTTTCAGATGCACAGTATGATTTTCAATTAATTAATTGATATCATCTTCTGATAAAGGAATCTTATCATCACTTAATGAGGATGCATCAGAGCCTAGGCAGGATACATATCCAGACTCCGAGGATGATCTAAATGGGGAATATACCTGATTTTGTCCAAGCTGCTCCTGACAGAATTCTTCTTCTGATGAAGCTATTTCCCCATAGCATCTACATTCAAATTCTTCATCTTCATCCACCTCTGAGTCACTATCTGGATAGACCTTGTCTTTTGCAAGAGCTGCCAGCAGTCCAATGCCCTTCTTGTCATTTTTGCTGATTTGAAGCTCCATTGATCTCCACACCTTATGGTTCTCTTTTGAACACATAAGTTAAAACCTTTTTAGTTATCCTTTGAGTTCTACTTAGATTGTTAGGTCCTTTTTGAGTAACCTCCCTCTGATACCACTTGAAAGTCTTTGATTTCGAGGATAACTAAATCCCCTAAGGGGTGGGGGTGAATAGATCTCTTAGTCTTTAGTGACTATCTTTTATTTTCTTTTAGTTGGATGCTTTATTGGTTGATTATATTTTTCTTTCAAGACATGCAACCTGCAATAAAACCAACACGGAGAAAACACACAAAGCACACAGGATTTATAGCGGTTCCCCTAATAAGGGTACATCCACATTCCCTACCACCTATCCAACTATCTTATTGGACTAGGTACTTCTCCAAAACTCTGCTCCAAAGAGCTTACACCTCAGATCCCTCATAATCTTTCAGTCTCCTCTAAGACTTACAGCTCAGCCATAAATGGCCTATAACTTAGTGATCAGCAGATCACCTACCTTATGCCAAAGGACCTACACTCAGGATGGGAGGACAACCCTACCTCAGATTTACTAGGCATCGTACCTCAGACCCAAAGGTTCTACACTCAGAAATTATTCATTTCCGATAACTCAGTGATCAATTGACCACCTACCTCAGACTTGAAACCAAGTCCTACAACTCAGATTCTCAACAGAATCCTACCTTAGAGCAAACTTGCTCCTACCACGTAGATCCAAAAGAATCATACACGATGTAAGTGAGTTGGTGAGGTTTTTGATTGGATATAATATAAATTTCCCTATGCCAATCTACCTTGACTTAGATAGACTCAGCCTAACTATGACTCCAGGAATATTTTTCCTGAGTCTTACTTTACCTGAACTGAGATACACTCAGTCCTAGCTTCTTATTCACAGCACTAGGGATTTTTCCTGCTGGATCTGTGAAGTAACTATAGCAATGCTTGCTGCTACCTGAGCTGAAGAATTCTCAGCTTAACTTCTTCATAGCAATAAGGATAACAGCTTGTGCTGGAAGTAACTGGCAGTAAGCAGTTTTGCTTCTACTTTATTTCTTGGACTTAGGATGTTTAGACCTAACTTCTTTTGCACAACCTCCAGTAGATGATCTTCAGTGTTATGCCGCTAGATCTGTGAAGAACCTGCTAGTGCACATGGAAAATGCCACCAACTAACTTTCTTGCTCCTCTTTAGAGATATGCTCTGATCTTGCTGTAGTCAACGATGAAGACAAATAGCTAACTTGTTGAGCCTTTAGTCCTCCAGTCTTTTTGCTCTCTGTTATTCTCTTCACAGCTACAATGGTGATGAAGAATAACTCTCTCAACACCTTCACTCCCATAGTTGTCTACGTCTGTAAAGGTTTTTTCCTTCTATCATTTATGTCCCAACAGCTCTTTGAGAAGTGGGCCCCACAAATTTAATGTTAGTTACATCCGTGCTTTAACTCCTAACTGTCGTACAGTAGCTCTACGACGCCTTTTGTCATGTATTGTAGCTTTGCCACTAACAATTTGAATAAGGTTGACTTTTTGACTTGCTGACATCCGCACCCGAGGACTTAGTCAAAAATCAAGCATCAGTAGAATATGCGTTGAGTGAATGGGCTTCAGTCAACATCAAAGTACTTAGACAGAATTCTGTCTATCTAGGCGTTAACAGCGTTGAATGAGTAAGCCTCACTCAACGTCTTTTGCCTTAACCATTTCTGTAGCCTTTTCTGTATGCCTGGCGTTGAGAGAGTTGAGTGAGCACACCTCACTCAATGTCATATATCTTTGCCATACATTCTGTAATTTAGGCGTTGAGAGCGTTGAGTGAGAATGTCTCACTCAATGATTTCTACCTTAACCAGATTTCTGCTTCTTCAACATCTTAAGGGTTGAGAGCATTGAGTGAGTACGTCTCACTCAATGTTTTTTGCTTTAGGCAGATTTTTTGAGACATGACATTGAGAGCATTGAGTGAGCATGCCTCACTCAACGCTTTCTACCATAGACAAATTTTTTCTTCTCCATTGCGTTGAGTGAGTAAGCTCTACTCAACGCCAAACAACTTAACAGATTTTCTTCTGTTATCTTGCATTGAGTGTGTTGGGTCCAGAGTTCCCTCACTTGACCCGTGGCGCTCTATTACGTATTTAAAAAATTAAGTAGCGCCCTTTCCAATAGTTCGGGCTTTTGGAACAGTTGAGTATGCGCCTGATCCAACATTTGGTATCGGAGGAGGTCACAGGTTCAAGACCGGGGAGGCACTATTAAATACCTATTTTCCCTTCTACGTGTGTGGGTCTGGTGGGTCAGGCAACCGTGGACATGTGGTAACCCCACCTCCGAGCCTTTTGGACATGTGGTAACCCCAACTCTGAGCTGTATGGGCCATGTGGTAACCCTACCTCTGAGCCATGTGGGCCATGTGGTAACTCCACCCTTGAGCCAATTGGTCATGTTGGACCCCGTGGGGGGGGGATTGTTGGGTCCGGCGTTCCATCACTTGACCCGTGGCGCTCTTCTACTTATTTAAGAAACTAAGTAGCACCCTTTCCAACAGTTCGGGATTTTGGAACAGTTGGGTGTGCGCTTGATCCTACAGAGTGAATGAGCTACACTCAACGCATTTGGACTTAACCAAATTTCTGTGTTAAAGAGTCAACGCTGACTTTGAGAAATAGTCAACACATTATCATATGGCATTGAGTGAGCTTTCCTCACTCAACGCTTGTGGACTTGGTAAACATTCATAGTTTTACTATGGCATTGACTGACTGAGCTATACTCAACGATTATTGAGCTATGGCGTTGAGTGAATGATCTTCACTCAACAGCTGTGGACTTAGATATCTTTCTGCTCATTTCTTCTTAAGCTTTAACTGTATTAGCCTGTCTCACAGCTTGTATGAAATAAAGTGAGTTGACTTCACTCAACGCTTGTGGAATTACCCACTTTCTCTGCTTGCCACATTATGGCTTTGACTGTATAGGCTCCACTCAGCACTATAAGTCATCTAGTGTTGAGTGAGTGACCTTCACTCAACGCCTGTAGACTTAGACAGTTTTCTGTCTTTCCACACCTTAGGTAAGTGTTTACTTGCTTTAGACACTTAGGCTATCTGTCCCATCATTGTTACTAGGACATCCTGCAATCATTAAATTTGAGCACAAGTTAGATCACCACATGTGTATATATTATTTTCTAGGCCTTCTTCAAATCCAGGACTTTAGGATAAATGGACTCAATAACAACCCCCCCTATGGCTACAAGAAAGTCATGATAATCCGAAGGATACACACTTGGACTCACTCCAAGTCGATCAGCATAGGGTTATGTACAATTCAACTCTTTCCCAGTGCTCGAATTGTCAGGCGCACAAAGCCATGATGCAGGTCAGCATCCCGTTTCCCATTCATACCATTCATAACTCTATTATGATTCTAGGATAGCACTCACGACCATCTAAGCTGGGCGACAAAGGCACAGATCTCACAAATTGGCCCCACAGGCTTCAAGAGACTTGCCTCACCAAATAGCCCCCAGGTCTCCATAAGACAGGACTCGAAAAACATATGCTCAATGGGAGCTACCGCCAAAAATTGAACTGTCTCCGCGCGGTAGGGGATAGACTATCATTTCTTCCCCTAAAAATGGGTGTTTTCCTGGAGTCCTAATCTAGTACTCTCTCAGCAGCCACCTGCACACCCTGCGACTCCCAAATCTATTTGCTACTATGGAGCCTTCTCCGACATACTAAACAATAATCACCAATCCAGACCAACCTGTCTAGATGTGCTTAACATAACATGCTTATATCGTACTTCGATTCCAGATTCTAAATGCAAAGACAATGAGGATACAATCGATCTACCCATCAGGAGAACTACTTCCACGTATTCGTGGAGCGTCTACCATCACATACCAAAACAAAGGACCTGCCAACTAGGTGAGAGTCTGACAATGGGAGCAGCTTGAGACTTAGTTTTTCAATAGTTCACAATGGCCATCGAGGGCCCAACAGACCTGCTAGTTAGGTTAGAGTCTGACATCGGGAGCAGCTCAGGAATTAGTTTCTCAACAGTTCACAATGTTTGCTGAGGGCCCAACAGACTTGCCAGCTAGGTGAAAGCATGATAAAGGGAGTAGCTCGGGCCTTAGTTTTTCAATAGTTCAACATGTCCACCGAGGACCCAACATACCTATCACATAGGAGAGAGCCTGATAGCAGGAGCCTCAAGGGACTTAGTTTTTTTAATAGTTCACAATGACCCCCGAGGGACAAACGGACCTGCCAGCTAGGTGAGAGACTAACAACGGGAGTAGCTCGGGACTTAGTTTTTCAATAGTTCACAATGTTCGCTAAGGGCCCAACAGACCAGCTAGCTAGGCAGGAGCCTGACAATGGGAGCAACTCCGGATATAGTTTTTCATTAGTTCCAAATGTCCACCAAGGGCCCAACAGCCCAGCCAGCTAGGTGAAAGCCTGACAGCGGGAGCAGCTCAGGACTTAGTTTGACTACCTTTAAGCATTGAGGGGAGGGGGAGAAGAAAAGAACATTCTAAGAGAAAATAGTTGTAAATAAGATATGTATTTTATTTATTCAGGGATAGAAGCATTTCAAGTCGTCATCAATCTAGGTATGGTTGATGGTCACCCCCTCCATATTGTGAAGGCGATATCCACCGACTTGTGTTCCTCCTCGATTACACAGGGACCTTCCAAATTGGGATTGAGCTTCCCTACCGATGCATATCTTCCGGCCGCCTCCACTTTTTTCAAGACAATATCTCCTTTTGTAAACTATTTTACACGTTCATGATTGTCGAAGTACTTGGTCATCTGGCGCTTGACATCCTCCTGCCTAACGGCGACAGGTCGCGAAGCTCTTCCACCAGGTATAGCGAGAGTAGCATCTCTCCTTCATTCTCAATCATCCATCTCTCTTCCCCTTCTCCTTCAATGACTACCCGTAGTGACTTGACCTCAAACTCTACGGGAAGCACGACCTCGCAGCAATGTGAAAGCCTGAATGGTTTTTCCCCCGTGGCCATGTTTGGCGTGTTTCTTAGGGACCAAAGAACCGATGGGAGATGTTCCACCCAATTCTCTTTTAGATTTTCCACTTTTTTTCTTCAACAGGCCCACGTTGATCTTATTTGCCGCCTCCTCCTATGCGTTATTCCGGGGATGGTGGACCAATGCAAACCTGAGATCAATCCCAAGCTGACCAACCTCCAAGATATCCGCACCAAAAGTTTTGAAACCAAAAATAGATCTATGTGGAGTTCGGGGTCCCAAAAGGGTATGGACTCACACCTGCTTCCCTCGGCCTAGCACTCCAGACCGAAGAATATGAAACTTAGGAACAGAAGAGAGGTCTTAGCCAGGAGATGCCACCACACACCTAAAAGATCAAGGAACTCTTCCTCTCCCAAGCCAATCCTGAGCTAGGGCGCCTTGGAGAGAGCCTGAAGACGGAAGTAATAGGAAACTACTGAACTCCCTCTGCAAAGGTGCCCCTTCGGTTCTATTTATAGATTTCCATCCTTGGTCTGCCAACAACATAGCTTCACTGTTCAGAATTTGTATACACAGCCCAGTTGGGTCTGCCAACAACGTAACTCCACTGTTCTGGAAGGCTATTTACAGCCCTTCAAGGGCATCCAGGTAATTTTTCCTCTGGACTCTACTGAGTGAATGGTCCATGAGGGCATTACTTGTCTAAAGTGGGTGAGTGTTGGATGAACCAGGAACTCACCTCCACAACTCTCTGAAAAGGCAGATGCGAGAGCCTTCCCGCTTGCTATTTACTTATATTGGCGAGAGCCCTTCCACCTGCTATAGGTGGGAGCCCTTTGCTCCCACTGGACGAGTACAGCTCTGCATTCCCTACTCGCCTGCTTGGACACTTGAGCCTGAATGTCTTATAAAGACTTGAGGATTACCTGAGCTCAGCAAATACAGGGTTGTACAAGTGGCTTGTTCGGCAATCCCATTATTTAAAAACCACACGCGTACGCCGACACTTGGCTGCCAGTAACTAGCCTACTACCGCAGTGCAGTACCATACTATCGCTGAGCAGTAGTCGATTTGACATTTTTTTGTGCCACCTATATCGAAACGTGTACTACCGCAGGGCAGTATCTCATTGAGAGATATGTCAATTAAATCATCATGGCGGTATCTCACTGAGAGATATGTCAATAAAATCAGCTACGCAACTGCCGATGCTAGTACTACCGTCGGGTGGTAGCATACAAAGTGCTATTTCTATGTAATATTTCTGGG
The DNA here is from genome assembly GCA_039583875.1 of Platanthera guangdongensis. Classification (NCBI taxonomy): domain Eukaryota; kingdom Viridiplantae; phylum Streptophyta; class Magnoliopsida; order Asparagales; family Orchidaceae; genus Platanthera; species Platanthera guangdongensis. Next base: position 12,967,180 of record CM077155.1, read on the forward strand.
GCGTTACACACATACCACAAAATATTTGCATTAACTTAATTGAAGCCTCTGCTTGGATATAAAATTGAAGGTCCTAACCAGATGTAGGGCTGAACCGGATGGAGGTCTGAACAAGAAAATAAAACCATAATCTAACAATATGTATGATGTTGTGGTTCGGAAAATGATTGGCTCCTTTTAATTTACTTTAGTGGGCAAGTTTCTTGGACGCCACATTCCGTTTAGATTTCTTGAGAACAAACTATGTCGACGATGGTCCTATTTGGTGACTTCCAGCTCTGTATTCTCAGTCCTAACTCTTTTGGCATTTATTTCGGTTGAGCAGGAGGGGCAGCATATGCAGGTACCAAAGATGTCGTAGTGGAAGTGAGAGGGGGGGACTCCACTCACTGATTGATGTACAATTTAAAAACGGGGTGTGGCAAGCCAAATATCAGGTTATAGATAAAATTACTGGTTGCGATTAAACATGTTGAGTTGTGCAAAGATCATCCTATTGATCAAAGCATGTTTGTTAAGTGAAGTGGACTCAAATGAGCTAAGCATATTCAGCTAAACGAGCATGTCCAGATAATTATTGAGTGTGTTAAATAGTGTGAAACATATTCACTAGAGCGAATATGTTCAGTAGAGCAAATATGTTCACTATACTGAACATGATCACTGGCGAGAGTTGTCACAACCCGCATTTTCTCAATGATTAAATCATATCAGACTAAGAGAAAATATGGGCTGTGATGCCACGTCGTGCAGGGGATAAGTGCACACGTTCAGGAAAAACTCCAGACTTTAGATTTTTAAGGAAAATTCATAGTTTAATATGAAAGAAAACCAGTTAAGTTTGATGGTCGTATCCCTCGGCGCAGTGGATCAGCTAATCCACAATTAAAAATATGTTTATACGCAGCGGAAAATACTTTGGTTAAGTGGATTTGACATCCTACATGAGTGTAAACGTCCCCAAAGAACAACTCATGGAATGCAGGACTCTAGATTTATCATAGTATAAGAAAAATAGCTTTTTACGTTACTTGGGAAGGTAGTGCTTTAGTTTTATAAACATGATGTGCATGAAGTACATATAGTAATGCTTTTAGGGTTTTAAAAAAATACCTAACATGCAACCTAGCATAAAACATTCCCAGAAGCAAGTAAACAACCTCCAAAAAGGAAAAAATAGCAGTTCTCAGTTCATATCTAGCATCACGAGCAAGCCACCAGTGGGCGTCAACAACCTGACATGAACACACTGGTGAGTATGTATGTCTATACAGGAAGAAGAAAACTACCTCACCAAATCGAGGAACAACAAACTCAGCTACCCCGGAGGCCACAAGCAAGCTCCACCAGAACACTAGCCACTCAATCGGCCACAACCTGAATCTGAGGCATTCAAAGAAAGAATACCTCAGCAAGAATAGAATGAAAAACAGTGGAGCATTAGATTAATAAGCAAAAAAAGAGGGGCTTACCAAACCCACAACAAGTGCTATCAAAAAGAGCGAAGGTAAAATGAACAATACAGCAAGGGTAAAACACTGCCCAATGCAAGATCAAAACGCACCAAGTGCGAGAAATAAACAACATGCCCTGCAAAAAAAATTGCAGCAGCAACAAGGCAAGCACATGCCAATATAACAACTTTACAGAAAGGAACTAACAGTCCTAACTTGTGAATCATTAGCAGTGGTAAAGCCATGGGTCTGGGTTGGTGACCAAAAATAGTCCTCATCCAAACAACCAGACCCATAAATACTCAAGGGTTCAACGGTGGCAGCCTTAAGGTCCAACACACCAATACAACCAGCCCAAACCGGGGCCAACAAGGTGACAACACACCAAAACAAACAGCCCATCCCGGGGCCAAAATGGGTTTACACCACACAAGCCCCTCACAGAGCCACCAAACAAAACCACCTGCTGTAATTCACGACTCAGCCTTCATAACCAGCCGAGAAACATCAACAACCCGAAATAAAACCATCCTAACCAACTCAGGAGAAAACACCAGCCTAAGGAGAAAGGCGTCGAGTCCACTCAACACCAAGCTAGATGGCGTCGAGTCCCTCTCGACACTAAGCCAGAAGGTGTCAAGTCCCTCTCGACACTAAGCACAAGGTGTCAAGTCCCTCTCGACACTAAGCCAGAAGATGTCGACACTAAGCCATAAGGTGTCGACACAAAGCAAGAAGGTGCCGACATAAAGCCAAAATGTGTCGACACAAAGCCAGAAGGTGTCGACAAAAAGCCTGATGGTGTAGACACAAAGTCTGAAGGTGTCGACACAAATCCTGAAGGTGTCAACACAAAGCCTGAAGGTGTCGACACAAAGCTTGAAGGTGTCTACACAAAGCCTGAAGGTGTCGACACAAAGCCTGAAGGTGTCGACACAAAGCCTGAAGGTGTCGACATAAATCCTGAAGGTGTCGACAAAAAGACTGAAGGTGTCCACACAAAGCCTGAAGATGTTGACACAAAGCCTGAAGGTTTTGACACAAAGCCTGAAGGTGTCGACACAAAGCTTGAAGGTGTCGACACAAAGCCAGAAGGTGTCGACACAAAGCAAGAATGTGTCGACACAAAGCCTGAATGCGTCGACACAAAGCCAGAATATGTCGACACAAAGAGAGAATGTGTCGACACAAAGCTAGAATGTGTCGACACAAAGCCAAAATGTGTCGACACAAAGCCAGAAGTTGTCGACACAAAGCTAGAATGTGTTGACACAAAGACAAAATGTGTCGACACAAAGCCAGAAGGTGTCGACACAGCCCGAATGCTTAGATAAAAAAAATGAAATTCTAATTCCTCTTTCTACCCCTTCTACCCAGCTACAGCTATCCCCCAAGCTAGGTTAATACTAGCAAACTAAAATCCTACCTCCAGCCACCACCTTGGACACAAAACAGTGAAAAGAAGAGAGAGAATAAATTAAAACTGGACAAAATTGAGCAAGATCTAGCTGGGATTAAAACTGAAGCAACCATAGCTTCTAGGAAAAAGAAAGAATGAGCTACTACAACAAGATTAATTGGAGTAAAAAAAATCAAGGTTGGCAAGGGCAAAGGGAGCCACTTGCCTCTACCTCTAGGAAACAACAGCTGTCTTCCAAAATTCGGCACCAGTGCCAAGGTCAGCCACCTAAGAAATGATCTGGAGCTTTTAGAGGGAAGTATGGGCGAACTCGAAAATAAAACCCTAGATTCTATGACAGCTCTAGAGCAAGAAATACTTACCTAGGGAGGAAGATCTGAGTGAGAGCAGTCCAAATCTGCCCTTACCCGAGAAAAACGAGCTCTAAACCTCCAGAAATCGCCGGCCGAAGCTCCAACACTTCCGTTGCCTGTCTCCTTCCACTGGAAGCTTACTCCTGGCTCGGGAAAGGAAAAATGAAGAGAGCACCCAGCCAACCTAAATTAAATCCCACTCCACTCACTCAACAACACCTAATAAAATAATCTAAGGCTTAAGAAGTTCGGGCACTAGCTAAAACTTATCATATATAATCAGCCACTTGAGCTCCAGCACTAAAGCTTAAACATATTATATATATATATATATATATATATATATATATATATATATATATATATATATATATATATATATATATATATATATATATGTAAATCAAGCTAATATATATATACATACATATGAAGCCAAGCAAAACCGGCCACTAACGCAAAAAAACAAACGATCTCGGAATTCGACGAAACTCGCTCCATAGCTAAACACCCACGCTACGAAAACAATGGCGAAGTCGAGAATAACATCCGACGATCAAAACTTGGGCTAACATCTCTCGAAGCCAAAACAAAAGCATTCCCTGTGAGTATCTGCCGAGTCACCAAAAACAGACTCCGGCTAGCTCGGGATCCTTGCAAACAGGCTACAAAACAAGCCACTAAGAACTCCTCAAGAGCTAAGACGACGCTCTAACAATGGCAAAGGCCAAATATACGCTAACATAACGCCAATCGAAGATTAAACAATCGTAGAAAAACCTGGGGCATTACAGTCACTCTCCCTAAAAGAAAGTTTCGCCTCGAAACTGTACGCACAACACTTCTACCAAAGAAGGAACATAACAAACGAGGAGGTAAACGGAAGAAAACATACTAGGCAAACTCAAGGAAACAGATGAGGGTGAGCCTCCCTCATAGCCTAATCCAATTCCCAAGTCGCGCTTTCCACATCCTGGTTCCTCCATTAAACTTTCACCATTGGAATCCTCTTCCTCCACAACACGCGATCCTTAGAATCTAAAATGCGGACAGGCACCTCCACGTACGAAAGATTTGGCACTAATTGAGGCACAGAGTCCAAAATCTTCTTGTCGCTTAGCACACACTTCCAGAGTTGGCTTACATGAAAAACATCGTGAACACCAGGAAAGTTTGCGGGCAATGCCAACTTATAAGCTGACACACCAACCCGCTCAACAATCTTGAACGGTCCCATAAACCTTGGGTCTAACTTTCGATCTTTACCAAACCTCTTGATGCCAACCATCGGGGAAACTTTAAGAAATACCAAGTCCCCCACCGCAAACTCCAAATATGATCTACGCCGATTGGCATTCTTCTCATAACGTTCTTGAGCTATCCGAAGCTTCTCTGGAATAAAATTTACAACAACTTCCATTTCTTCCAGTGCATCTAGACCCAACAGAGATGTCTCGCCAACCTAAGTCCAAAAGAGGGGAGTTCTACAGCATCTCCCATACAGAGCCTCAGAAGGACCCATTTGCAAGCTTTCTTGATAACTATTATTATACACAAACTCCATAAGCAGCAAACGCTCATCGTATGCTCCTCTATGGTCTAAAATGTAGCATCTGATCATATCCTCTACTATCTGATTAACTCGCTCTGTCTGACCATTGGTCTACGGGTGGTAAGCGATAGAATATCTCAAATCCGTACCCAAACCTTCTTGCAAACTCTTCCGGAAGCGAGATGTAAACCGTGAGTCTTGGTCTGAAATAATGCTGACTGGAATACCATGAAATCAGAGAACTTCATTCAGATACAGCTAAGCTATTTTCTTCATCGGATAGTCGATCTTATAAGGTATGAAGTGAGCACACTTCGTTAATTTGTCCATGATCACCCAAACAGAATCATATCCCCTAGGAGATCTCGGTAAAACTGTGATGAAATCCATCGAAATACTTTCCCACTTCCAAGTCAGAATCTCCAATGGAGTCAACTTGCCACCAAGCCTACCATGATCGGCCTTAACACGCTTGCAAGTATAGCACTCAGAGACAAAACTGGCTACGTCTCTCTTCATCCCATTACACCAGGCAATTTGCTTTAAGTCATGATACATCTTGGTAGATCCTGGATGATAGGCAACGATTGAACCATGCACTTCTCTGCATAACATAACTCGGATATCCATAATGGCGGGGATACAAAATCTGTCGCGGTACTTCAAAGTACTCGCATCATCAATCGAGAAATCTGGTAACTCCCGTTTCTCATCTCTAAGATATAAATGCAGTAGATCTGGATCATCTTTCTGATGCAACCTCGTAAGCGCAATCCAAGAAGGCTCTGCCACTACTAAACTACTCTGCAAGTCGCATCGCCCCACATAAATATCTATCAAGAGAAATTCTTCCACTAATAGCTCGGTAGAGAGATTAAAAATCTTCCCCGTCTTCCAACTTTGGGCATCGGCCACCACATTAGCCTTGCCCGACTGGTACTGGATCTCAACATCATAATCGACAACATACTCAAACCATCGCTGCTAGCGCAGATTCAATTCCTTCTGGGCGAAGATGTACTTTAAGCTCTTATGATCGGTAAAAATCTTGCACTGCGCGCCATAAAGCAGATGTCTCCACAACTTCAACGCAAAAATCATAGCAGCAAACTCTAAATCATGCGTAGGGTAGTTCTTATTATGAGTCTTCTGTTGGTTGGGCCCATACGCAATCACTTTACCGCCTTGAATCAACACGCAACCAAGCCCAACATGCGATGAATCCACAAAAACATCAAAATCCATGCCCTCCGTAGGCAGGGTCAAAACGGGAGCAGTGCACAATCTGTTCTTGAGCTCTAGGAAGGCTTCCTCACACTTCTCATTCCAAACAAAAGCCACATTCTTCTGAGTCAACCTCATCAAAGGTGCAGCTAGGGTAGAAAAACCCTCCACCAATCTCCTGTAATAGCCGGCCATCCCCAAGAAGATCCTAGTCTCCTTGGGTGTGCCAGGTCTACTCCATTCCATCACTGCAGCTATTTTCTCTGGGTCGACTGAAAACCCATTCTTATTAACCACATGGCCCAAAAATAAAACCTGAGGCAACCAAAACTCGTACTTGCTCAGTTTGGCGATTAGCTTGTGGTCCCTCAAAGTAGATAAAACCAAACGCATATGCTGGTCATGCTCCTCAGCATTACGGGAATATACTAGAACGTCGTCGATAAACACGACTACGAACTTGTCCAGGAAATCTTTGAACACACGGTTCATCATATCCATAAAGGCTGTGGGCGCATTGGTCAAACCAAATGACATTACCAGAAATTCAAAATGTCCATGTCTCGATCGAAAAGCAGCCCATGGAATATCAGACTCACGGATCCTGAGCTGATGGTAACCAGAACGAAGATCAATCTTAGAAAATACCGCTCTATCGCGCAACTGATCAAACAAATCATCGATCCTTGGCAGAGGATACCTGTTCTTAATAGTAACCTTGTTTAGCTCTCTATAATCGATGCAAAGCCTCATCGATCCATCTTTCTTCTTTACGAACAGAACAGGAGCACCCCAAGGCGACGAACTCGGCCTTATAGAACCCTTTTCTAACAACTCATCCAGCTGGATACGCAACTCCTCCAGCTCTCACGGGGCCATCCGGTACGGCGCCTTCGCAATAGGATGCGTACCCGGCTCCAAATCTATCATAAACTCAACATATCTGTCAGGTGGAAGACCAGGAAGATCATCAGGAAAAACATCAGAAAACTCGCGCACAACAGGAATCTCTTCTAAATGAGGCAAACTACCAACGGTCCCCAAAACTGAGACCTAATAAGCAAAACAGCCGGAAACTAGCAGCGCCCATGCACATGCCGCAAAAATAACTGGAGAATCCTGGCGCGAATCACCGTAAACACTCCCAGGCTGACCGTTATCCTTAACGAAGTCCAAGCGCTTACCCTTGCACTGGATAACAACATCATACCTAGACAACCAATCCATGCCTAAAATATCATTAAAGTCTTCCAAGTCGTTCACCTTCAGATTTGCCTCAGCTAGAAAATCCCCTAAAATAATCTGACAATCCTGAATTCCCTGATCTGAAACCACAGAATCACCGGAAGGGAACTTGATGCAAAAGGCATCCCCAACTCGATCTACATCTAAACGGTACCGATCTACGAAATATTAGGCCACAAATGAGTGGGTAGCACCAGAGTCGAAGAGAACACACGCCCAGCGGTTCTTTACCTTAAATCTTCCTATAAAGTTGCGCACGCATCAAAGGAAATAATTAGTAAAACTATATTTAAAAACTAAAACATTAGAACTAGGGAGAATGTCTAACCTGAAACAACCTGAGTCGAAGTCTGAGCTTCCTCTGAGGAAATCACGTTCAGCTTTCCTTTACCTTTATCCAATCGCTGAGGCGGTGGCAATGCCTGAAGTGGGACTGGTTGAAGCACAGGCTGGAACTGCGGGCACTGAGCCTTAACATGCCCCTTTTGTCCACACTGATAGCAAACCTTATCCTTTAACAAGCAACGGGCAACATCATGCCCCTTCTTCTTGCACAAGGTACATTCCAAGTCCCTCTTAGAAGCACCCAGAATCGTATGAACCTGCTCCTTCTTTTGAGCTCCTATCCTCTTGAAACATCTCTCAATGGGGTGACCTGTGTAAGACCCCCCCCCCCCCTCCTGAATCCCAAAACACGGGATGAAGGGGGATCTTATGCCCGGAACAGCCACCTTGAGGTAGCATTAGCACTTGGGCTAACCTGTACCGCAAGACTCCTATTCCGCCGACTACAAAAAATATCAATATAAATATGCCAACCCAGCCATAATATAAAGGAGAAGAAGTCAAATCCACACTAAGCACATAGTCCAAATACATCACAAAAGAGAAGCTAAAACATGCTTCTACAATATTAGAGTACAGCTATAAAATTGCCCAACCAGGCTACATCAAAATCTCACAACACTCACATCCATAACCGACGGTAGCGACGGCACCGTTACATCAGGCCCTGTCATCCTGGCCTAGCTGTCCTGCTGTAGGGTCTGCGACTGCTCTACCTGCGGGGTGACCTCCTAAAAAGGAAGACGTAGCAACCGTTAGTCGAAAAGACTAAGTGGCTTCACATCCGCTCCCTCGACGACTCCTCGGCATTGGGCGGAGAAAAGAGCAAGGGTACAAATATAATAATTTGTAAAACAGGTACAAGCAGGTGGTAATGGTACAATAAGATTACTAGCATTATATTCTAACAGTTCCACATAAACAATAATAAACTATCAAGTACAAGTATCTACAGCAGGAAAGTAACTTAACTTATAAGGATGCTCATACAAGCTTATAAGTTAAGGATCAGGCTACATAAAAGTAACTCATCGTATAAGAGTGCTCATACAAACTTATACGATGAGGATCTTATTTGTGCAATGCTATGTATGGTATGTATGTTATGCAATGACTCACCCATGATCACAAACATGCAATTGTTATGCCGACATAGACTATAGTTTCCACTATTCGAGCAGGTAGCTAACCTCTCAGGCGTCAGCTGCCTTGGCCAAGCGGTGACAGTAGAGCGGGCATCTCTACTACTAGGCGGGTATCCACACTACTTCACCTAGGCCTCCGTACAGCTTATTGCTAAGAACACAATAGCGGAGCCCATGCGTACTATGGTCCAGCGGGAGCCTTGGGTAGATGTGCACCGAGGACCAAGCCCCGAACTGATCTTGTGTGACCCGGAAGGTGCCTTAGAAGTAAGCACGAGGACCAAGCCCAACCATTCACCCGGCACGGAAGGATCCCCGGGACATAGACACCGAGGACTAAGCACAACCGCCCAAAGTCTAACTATCAACTCCCGTCGGTGTGGCGATCGGCGAGCCCGTAGACCTGCCACACTATCCTTAACCCAGGATTACGACACCGCGTGTCGACTCACACCGCATGCAAATGCCACATCATCATGGAATGGAAGGGGCCTCAAAATTAAGCACAAAGACACATCCCAACCATCGACTCGGCACGGAAGGGGCCCCGAGATATGAACATCGAGGACACAGCCCGACCATCTATACCTCATCTCAACACTAACCCAACTAGTGACGGTCAACACCGCACTTACATCCTTCCACAATACTACCCGTAGGGAGACTATGCTCTAAGTGTTGGACTACTAAATTTCATTCCATCCATCAAACCTACTCATGGTCATAGTTTATCCTTCTATATGTCATTCCAAATGATTTCAACATAATATAACATAATCCGCTTAAATAACGGTCTACCAATTTCTAACAAGTGATTTCGTTTAAGTAAGCTTGCTTCACAATTCAGTTATATGAAATCCAATTAATAATCTTCATCATTCATAGAACTACGGTGGTTAACATAAAATAGTTCACCAAAATCTTGAGTTAGTTTGCAACGTCGATTCCACCGAATACAAATCCACATTATATAAAAACACAGAATTTAAGTACAGAATAAATCTGGACAGCAACTTCAACCGGCGATTCTTGGAGCTACAGGAATCCGGTGAAGGTGTGTAACCACTCGATGGAAAGGTCTTTCCATGAGCTACAAGTTTATGTTTAGACCACAACCCAGATTCAATGGTATCATACTTGATATTAGCCTTGATGTCTGCTGCGTACAGAACACAATTTCTGCATGCATGATTTATCGGACGTCATATTCGTCCAGACTTTTCTATGGCTACAGACTTCGCATGAAGGCGTGCAACCATTCGTTGGAAAGGTATTTTCAAGGGCTTAAACTTTCGTGTTTAGTCGAAAGCCCAGATCTGGCCATATCACATCATAAAATGGCAAAGTAGATCACTGTGCGCAGAACACAGATACCGCACGCATCTTAAAGAGGAATGAACGACATCGGTTCATCTTCCTCCTAGAGTCGTCTTCCAAAATCATAGCAGAAATTCCTCCTCCCTTATTCACCATCAAGAGGCCGTGAATCTTCATGAAACCATCCCCCATCTTCGCATAGAAGGTTGGAGAGGTTGACGACACCACTAATCTTAGACCACAAGCCCTAGAATGGCCTCTTCCTAGAGAAACCACCATCTCGCAAGTCTAGACTCTTTTGATTCGACATCTAGCCTAGATAACTACAGATCTAGCACCAAGGGAGAGGGGAGGAAGCTTACCTCATTTCCGGCATTTCCACAATTTCTAGTCATGGATCGTGTAACTCTTCTCGGCGGCATCTTCTCCTTCACGGCGGCGGTGGATCTCCTCATCTAGAATTAGCTACAACAACTTCCTTCTTTGAACAGGAGTTTCTATCAGAAAATCGGGGATGAAATGAGCATGAAAACGGCTAGGATTTTCATTCCCCTTTATATATGAAAAGTCACACGTGTTTGGACACGCCCGTGTCCTTACCCGTGTCCTGCTTGAGCGAAACGACAATGACAGTTTCCGTTTCGGTTCAATACTCGACACGGGTAGGGACACGCCTGTGTCCCGACCCATGTCCACATGGCACGACTATGTTCTCTGGCCGTGTCCTTCTCTGGATTCATTTCGACGTACTCAACTCGGCACAACGGCAAACGGGTAGGGACACGCCCGTGTCTCTACCCGTGTCATACAATTCGTCAATCTCGACACGTAGTTCATCGATCTCGACATGCCTCGTCGAGTTTAACTTGACACAATGGCACACGGGTGGGGACACGCCCGTGTCTCTACCCGTGACATACAATTCATCGATCTCGACACGCCTCGTCGAGTTCAACTCGACACAACAACACACGGGTAGGGACATGCCCGTGTCTCTACCCGTGTCATACAATTCGTCGATCTCGACACGCAGTTCGTCGATCTCGACACGCTTGGTCGAGTTCAACTCGACACACGCGCACATGGGTAGGGACACGCTCGTGTCTCTAACCATGTCACTTCACACGGGCAGTGACACGCCCGTGTCTCTACCCGTTTCCTTCTCTGGACATACTCGAGTCATCGACTCGAAAACTGGCCACTCCAACACAGGTAGGGACACGCGTGTGTCTCTACCCGTGTCCCATACTTGACTAATTTCTCTTCCTTTTCACATGTGCTGCCCAGTTGTCAGTACACCCCCTGAACCCAAGTTAGCTCTCCTGACTCAAAAACACGCACGAGGGGCCTAGTGCGATTCGGGACGTTACAAATCCTTTAAACAAAATAAAAGATTCCGTCCCCAAAATCAGGCTTAGGGTATTGGTAGGAAAGCATAATAGAACATATAATATGCTTTTAAATAAGATTACCCTGAGGAAATAACTACGAATATCGTTTTTGCATCAAATCCATTGGCTCGCATGTATATTCCTCCTTCCCATGATTAGACCATAGCACCTTCACCAAGGGAACACTTTTGCCGCGTAATATTCTTGTCTCATTATCTAAGATCCGCACCGACTCAAGTCATACAGACTGTTGAAATTTGTGAAGTGGAAGTGGGTGACGGGACAGGTCGTGCGGCTTGTAGCGGACAGCTATGGCGGACTGGGCGGACTGGGCGGACTGAGGTTTGCGGCCTGGTGAAAAGTCTGGTGGAAGCCGGCTGTGTTCTGAGTGGGTTGTTGCATGGAGTCTGCGGTTTGGTGCGGCCTGGTATCTGCGGATAGAGAGGCTTGCGGACTGGTGCTTTGCTCAGTGGTCGCGGGTGCAAGCTTGCGCTGTAGGCGGGCTGGCTCGAGTTCGCGGGAAGCCTTGCGGACTGGTGTGTCTGTGGTTTTGGCTGTTGCGGACTGGGCTTTGAGCTTGGCTGAGGCCTTGTCGAGCTCAGGTGTTACAGCAGGTCTTGCTGTGGAGACCAGTTGGCGGACTGGTGTTTGGAGTCCGGGAGGAAGCTGCTGTGTTGGACAAGTACGAGGAGCTCGCGGACTGGTTGCGGTCTGTGCTAGGGTGTTTGGCGGACGGGACTTTGTGTCCGTCATGCTCGCACTGGCCCTTGATGGTTTTGGACTTGGTCACACATTGTGCCAAGTTCATGGTGTCCGCCGTATCCGCCAAGTCCGCTGTGACCGGGCGGACTGTTGCTGTTTGCCTTTGGTCGTGGACTTGTGGCGGATTGAGGTGTGAGTCTTGCGGACTGCCTCGGGTTGGTGCGGACAGCCATTGAAGGGGGTTTGCTGTCCTGAAGCAGTTGGAGCTTTGCGGGCTGGTGCCTTGTCCGCTTAGCTTGGGCAGACTGGAGAGGGTTCGTCAACGGTTGTCGTGCTCCTGGCGGTTTCCTTGGTATCCGGCTAAGTCCATGCGGACTCAGCGGACGGTGGTTGTATTCGCGCGGACTGAGGGTGGTGTCGCTATCTCTTGGGCGGTGACCACACTCCTCACCTTGCCTATAAATAGGACCCCCCTGGCACATCTACAGTAACCTAAGTAACTTGAGTGAACAGTAAGTTGGGGTGTGCGAAGTGCTGCGGTCTGTGTTTGCCAGTCCGCGCGGATTGTTTCAGGCTGACGGTTTGCTGTGTGCAGGTCGCGCGAATAACTTCAAGGAGCCAGGAGTTTGGCTGTGACTTCGGTCAGTGCTTGGAAGTGTGCGGTCTCTACGGACTCAGCAGGAGGTCGCTCTGCGGCTTGTCAGTTCTGTTTCAACTTTGCCAGCTTCAATAACCTGTCCGCCGGTTTCAGGCGGGTAGGGGAGTTCCTCAGTTCGGGTTCAGCAGGAGGCAAATAACGGTCTGTCCGCGCGGCCTCGCGGCTTCGGCGGACTCCGTGGTATTCGGCGGATTGCAGCATAGCTTGGGCGAGCTCAGCGGTCTCGGTGGTCTCGGCGACCTCGCGGTCTCGGCGGACTGGAGTGCTGTCCGCCCGGCTTGTTTTTTGGTTTTTTCTGTTTACAGCTGTAATACTAGCGAAATCATGTCTCGCTATATATGCCTCGGTTTGTAAAGAAGTGAATGCATAATAAGACCTTCTTGTGCTTCCATTGTGTTATTGGGAGCAATCTCTAGTCCTTGGGCTTTCCGCAGGTTCAGCGTGCGAACTGGGTAGTTCCGAAGATATTAATTTGGCGTTTGGGCTATCTTGCTGACCACGTTGAGAAAATTTAACATGGTATCAGAGTCAGGTTTCTGAGGTTGCGGAGGTTCAGTTGCGTGAGCGGGGGTCAACCAGCGTTGTTACTCAGTGATTGAGTGGTGATCAACCTGTGTTGTTGCTCGGAGCTGCTGAAGGGTACCAACAGGTGATCGCAATGGAAGGAAGCTTAGCAAGAGGTCTGGGCATTGAACTCTTAACGCCGACTAACTACAAGAAGTGGAAGTCGTGCATGAATAGTTATCTTCTGGGCGAGGAGCTGTGGGAAGTTGTCGGTGGAGACGATAGACAGGAAGTTACTGCTGCTTTCGGTACTGCTAAGCAGGTGAGGCTCTGGAGAAGAACTAATGCTAAGGCAGAGTTCGTTCTGAAGAGAGCTGTCTCTCCGGAACTGTTTGATCACATCATTGGGTGTGAGTCGGCTTCTAATATTTGGACAACCATTGATGAGTTGTTCAATAGGAAGAATGTGGCGCGACTTCAGTTCCTGGAGAATGAGTTGGCCAGGGCAACTCAGGGAGACTTTTCCATCTCCAAGTACTTCTTAAAGATGAAGAGCTTGTGTGCTGAGCTGTCGGCACTGGATCCTGATGAGCCTATCTCTGAGGCAAAGATGAAAAGGCACATTATCCGCGGCTTGCGGAAGGAGTATGTGGCCTTTGTTACATCTGTTCAAGGGTGGGCTACTCAGCCGTCGTTGCTGGAGCTGGAGAATCTGCTTGCCTCGCAGGAGAGCTTAGCAAGGCAGATGGCTGGAGTGAATCTGAATCAGGAAAGCAGCGAGGCTCTCTTCTCAGGCAAGAAGAAGGGATGGGAAGGGAAGAAGAAGAAGAAGGTGCAGGCCGCTGGTGAAAAAGAGACTTCAACTTCGTATCCGCCGGAGAGGAGCAATGCTCCTAAGGACTGGAAGAAGAACCTGAAGTGCTATCGGTGTCATCAGCGAGGGCACTTCAAGCGGGACTGCAAGTTCAAACTGCAGCCTGGGCATGCTGCGGGAAAGGAGGAAGCTTGCTCGCGAAGTGAAGAAGCAGAATGGGGAGGAGCTTTCATGACGGGCACTTGTGTCCGGGCCTTATCTGCTGAGGACTTCAACAGCGAGTGGATCATCGACTCCGGGTGTGGTCATCACCTCACCGGAGACAAGTCGAAGTTCACCTCCATGCAGGCTTACTCAGGTAATGAAGCTATTATCACTGCTGATAATACTGTTTATGCAGTAGATAAGGAGGGGGTCGTGTCTTTGGGTAGTGATCAGGGGCCACTCACGTTAAGGAGTGTGTATCACGTGCCGGGCATAAAGAAGAACCTCTTCTCGGTGACCAACGCGGTAGACGCTGGGTATCACGTTCTGTTTGGGCCAACAGACGTGAGGTTCCTTCGCAACGTATCAGCGGTTAAGGCTGATGTTACTCATGTTGGGAGGAGGGTGAAGAACTTGTTTGTTCTTTCCACCAGTGGCTATGTTGATAGGATGAGAGCCAATGATAGTGCGGCTATCTGGCATGAGAGGCTGGGGCATGTTGGCATGGACAAGCTAAAGGCAATGGCGAGTAGAAGTCTGGTGAGGGGGTTGCCGAAGTTGTCCTTCTTTGGTGATGGGCATGTTTGTGCGGGCTGTCAATACGGTAAGGCACATCGCCTTCCATTTGATAAATCTCAAACAAGGAGCAAGAAACCATTGGAGTGTATTCATGGCGACCTGATGGGACCGACTGTTACTGCCAGCCTTGGTGGAAGCAAATACATGCTTGTCTTGGTTGATGACTACTCAAGGTATACTTGGGTGTACTTCTTAAAGGAGAAGTTGGAAGCCTTCCGTTTGTTTGTGGAGTTCAAGGAGTTGGTAGAAGGCCGGCTTGGCTTGCGGGTTAAGAAGTTTAGAACTGATAACGGGGGGGAGTTTGTCTCCTCCGAGTTTTCTAACTTCTGCAGGAAGCACGAGATCCAACGAGAGCTTACTTGTGCTCACACTCCACAACAAAATGGGGTAGCGGAGCGGAAGATCCGTCATTTGACGGAAACATGCAAATGCTGGCTGCATGCGAAAGATATCCCGAGGTCCTTTTGGGCGGAGGGAATGTCTTGTGCTGCTTATGTTATCAACCGGATGCCACTCAGCCCTATCAACATGAAGACTCCTATTGAGCTGTTGCTGAAGGAGAAGCCGAGTGTTGTGTAACGTCCCGAATCGCTCTAGGCCCCTAGTGTGTGTGTTTTGATTCAGGAGGGTTGACTCAAGTCCTGAGAAGTGCAGGGAATTGGACTGCACTTGTGGAGAAGTGGAGAAATCAGTGTAAAAAGACACGGGCGTGACACGGGTAGTGACACGGGTGTGTCCCTACCCGTGTGCGTCGAGTTGAGCTCGACGAGCCGTGTCGAGACCGTCGAACTGTGTCGACACCAGGTGACACGGGTAATGACACGGGCGTGTCCCTACCCGTGTGCGTCGAGTTGAGCTCGACGAGCCGTGTCGAGACTGTCGAACTGTGTCGACACCAGGTGACACGGGTAGTGACACGGCCGTGTCCCTACCCGTGTGCGTCGAGATGGTCTCGACGAAGCGTGTCGAGATCGTCGAGATGCGTCGAGATAGTCGAGCGGGGGACACGGGTAGCGACACGGGCGTGTCCCTACCCGTGTGCGTCGAGTTGAGCTCGACGAGAAGTGTCGAGATGCAACCCGAGAAGTACACGGCCAAGGACACGGCCAGGCACACGGCCGTGTCATGTGAACACGGGTCGGGACACGCCCGTGTCCCTACCCGTGTCAAACATTGAACCGACATGGAAACCGCCACGGCCGTTTCGCGGAAGCGGGACACGGGTACGGACACGGCTGTGTCCCTACCCGTCTCATATTTTGTATATAAGGGGCAGAAGAAACCCTAGCCGTTTTCACTCTCATTTCACCCCCTATCTCCTGTGAGAACTCCTGGTGAGAGGAAAACCGCTGGAGCAAGTTCTACCTGAGGAGATTCGCCATCGCCGTGAAAGAGAAGATGCCGTCAAGGAGAACTACGAGATCCATGGCTAGAAATGGTGGTACCGCTGGAGCCAATGTGAGTTTCCTACCCTCTCCCTTGGTGCTAGATCTTAGATATTTAGGAGAGACATCGGTTCAAGAGAGCTTGATGGAGAGGAGAAGATTTCTAGGTTTGGCCATGCTAGGATTTGAATCCTAGATTTTAGATCTCTTCAACCCTTCCCCTTTTCTTCAATATGACGATGGGTGGATGGTCTCGTGAGGAGTTTATGGCCTTTGAGGTTGAATAAGGGAGGAGAATATTTCTGGAAAATTTAGGAACGATCGCCTTGAGGAGGAAGATGAACCGATGTCGTTCATTTTCCCTTTAAGATGCGCACAGAATCTGTATTCTGCGCGCAGCGATCTTATAGGCCCTTTTTATGTAGGATATGGGCAGATCTGGGCTTTTGGCTAAACACGAAAGTTGAAGCCCTTGGAAATACCTTTCCAACGAGTGGTTGCACGACTTCAGGCAATGTCTGTAGCCACGGGAAAGTCTAAACGACAATGGGGTTTTATAAATCTTGTATGCAGAAACTGTGTTCTGTACGCAGCGGACTTCGGGTCCGATTTCAAATAGGATAATTTCAAATCTGGGTTGAGTTCTGAATATGAAAGATGTAGTCCATGGAAATACCTTTCCATCGAGGGGTTACACGACCTCACCGGATTGCTGTAGCCTCGGGAATCTCCGGTCGAAGTTGCTGTCCAGATTCAACCTGCGCCTAAATTCTGGGCTTAATGAAAGATGAAGTTTGATTCGGTGGAATTAATAATGCCTGATACTTGCCTTGAATGAACCCTTATGATTAATCAATTGTTGCATGATTGAAGTTGCTTATTAATCAGATTTCATATTATCAAATTGTGAAATAATCTTATTTATACGAATCGAATTGGTAGGAATTGAAAGATTGGTATTGTGCACTTCATGTTTAAATTATGACATTATCAAATGAAAATGAGATAGATCTTTATATGCGCATCATGTTTATATTACATTGTCATCATTTGGAAAGTCATATAGATGAATAGATTATGATTATGGACATGTTTGATTAATGAAATGAATCTTGTAGTCCAATACTTAGAGAGTCGTCTCCCTACGGGTAGTATTGTGAAGGGATGTAAGTGCGGTGTTGACCGTCACTTGTTTTGGTTGTGTTGAGTTAAGGTGTGGATGGATGGTTGGGCTGTGTCCTCGTGTTTACTTCCGAGGCCCCTTCCATGATATGTTGATGTGGTATTTGCATGTGGTGTGAGTCAACACGCGGTGTCGTAATCCTGGGTTAAGGATAGTGTGGCAGGTCTACGGGCTCGCCAGTCGTCACACCGACGGGAGTTGGCAGTTAGACTTGGTCGGTTTGGGCTGTGTCCTCGGTGTTCACGTCCCGAGGCCCCTCCGGCCCATGGAATAGAAGGAGGCGAGACTTCAGAGGAGGAAGAGGTTATCAAAGAGGTGGCGGGCGTGTCCACCGAAACTATAGGGTGGAGCATCCAGTTCCGCAGCCGCCTGCGTTGCCTCCACCCCCACAGCCTCAGCGATTTCAACAACCTGAAGGGCGTCGTGGTCTGGTGTGCTTCGAGTGTAACCAGCCGGGCCACATCCGACGTTTTTTCCCGCAGCTATATGGGAACGTCCCTCCTGCTCTCCCTCCTGCTCTCCCTCCTGCTCTCCCTCCACCAGCTCCACGAGGACGGGGATATATGCGTGGTCGAGGACGAGGACCGCCAAGAGGAAACCCCGGACCGGTCCGGGATCAGGTGTACGCGCTTGACATGGCGCAGGAACGGAACCCACAAGATGTGATTGCAGGTATGATTTATTTAGTTTACATATTTGCATGGTTTAACATGAATTGAATAGAACTTATTAGACACTAGCAATAAGTTTTGGTCGTTGGCACTTAGGCACCGTGATTATTGGCGGGAAGACGGCCTATGCGCTGTTCGATACCGGTGCCTCACACTCTTTTGTGTCCGAGGATTTCATAAAAGACGTGGGGGATGTTCAGTACTTCACGGGAATAGCCCGACGTGTACGCCTTCCGGACGGCTCGGAGATGATCGCGACCGCCAAGTGCGAGTTGGAGTTATTTATTGATGGGAAGGCCTTTGATACACCGGCCACGGTTCTGAGAATGCCGGAGTTTGACATCATCTTGGGGCATGTGATCAGTGGAGCAGGATTAGCTGTGGATCCAGCTAAGGTGCGGGCCGTGAAGGAGTGGTCGCCCTTGAAGTCAGCGGCCGATGTACGAAGCTTTCTTGGACTTGCTGGGTACTACCGCAAGTTCGTGAAAGGATTTTCCAAGATTGCCCTTCCCCTTACCTCCTTGACGAAGAAGGGTGTGCCATTCGAGTGGACACCTCAATGTGAGGCGGCGTTTCAAGAATTGAAAGATAGGCTTACCTCCGCCCCCATCCTTGCACTACCGTCTGGGAAGGAAGGATTCCAAGTTTACACGGACGCATCATACCAAGGGATGGGAGCGGTGCTGATGCAACACGGGCATGTGATCGCTTATGCTTCAAGGCAGTTAAAGAAACATGAAATCAATTACCCGGTTCATGATTTGGAGTTGGGAGCAGTGGTGTTCGCTTTGAAGGTCTGGAGACATTATTTATATGGCGTGCACTGCGAGATCTTTTCCGATCACAAAAACTTGAAGTATGTTCACACTCAGAAGGAGTTGAACCTGAGACAACGGCGGTGGTTGGAATTTCTATGCGACTATGAGTTCACCATGAACTACCACCCCGGGAAAGCGAACTCGGTAGCAGATGCCTTGAGTAGAAAAGTGCCAGGCTCTAGCCCAGAGTCTCGGCTGATGAGTATGGAGTTGGCTGGGATGATCGAGGAGATGGAAATTACTCTAGTATTCAAGGCTCCTTCGGCCGAGTATGCGGAGTATTTGGCCAACATGAGCATAGTTTGTGATATCCGAGACCGGATTCGGGTGGAGCAAGGAATGGATGCGGCCTTGGCCCCGGCAATCAAGGCAATCGAAGATGGGACCACCGATGAGTACACACTCAAAGACGGCCTCATTTATTTTCGTGGCTGACTCTATATTCCCAAGGGCGGCAAAATTCGGGAGGATATATTGAGAGAGGCGCATTCCTCTCAATATTCAGTGCATTCGGGTATTGCTAAGATGTATGCCGGACTGCGGAAGACCATGTGTTGGCCGGGAATGAAGAAGGATGTTCGCTACTATGTTACACATTGCGAAGCTTGCCAAAGAGTGAAGGCTGAATGCAGGAGTCCCGGTGGTTTGTTGCAGTCGCTGCCCATCCCCGAATGGAAGTTCGAGGATATCTCCATGGACTTTGTTCATTGGTTACCTCGTTCCCGCTCCGGGAATGATTCGGTGTGGGTTATTGTGGATCGACTAACAAAGGTGGCCCGGTTCATTCCAATGAAGAAGGAAGCACACGTGGATGTTTTGGTGCGCCTTTTTGTGGAGCAATTTGTACGGTATCATGGCGTGCCCAAAACAATTGTTTCGGATCGGGATGGTCGGTTTACATCCAATGAGTGGAAGGCGGTACAGGCGTATTTGGGCTCACGCCTAACCTTTAGTACCGCATTTCATCCTCAGACGGACGGGCAGTCAGAACGGACCATCAGAACACTGGAGGATTTATTAAGGTTATGTGTGTTGGACAGAGGAGAGCCGTGGGAAAGACTCTTGCCCTGGTGGAATTCTCCTACAATAATAGTCATCAAGCGGGCATCGGCATGGCGCCCCATGAAGCCCTTTACGGAAGAAGGTGCAGGACTCCCTTGTCTTGGGTACAAGATGAAGATCCGAAGGCATTGGGGAATGAATACATAGATGATACTGATGTGACTGTCAGATTGATAAGAGACCGCATGTTGGAGGCTCAAAGTCGACAGGCGAAATATTACAATAAAAAGCACCGGATGGTGGAGTTCCAGGTGGGCGAAAAAGTGTTCCTTAAGATTCGGCCGATGCATGGAGTGTCACGGGTGCGGGGAGTGAAAAAGCTCAGCCCAAGGTATGTTGGGCCTTATACTATATTGGAAAGAATTGGCCCGTTGGCCTATCGGTTGGAGTTACCACCGGAACTAGAAAATCTTCACGACGTGTTCCATGTATCGTCGCTTCGAAAAACACTATTGCGGCCCGACCAATTTATTCCCACTACTGATGGTGCAGTGGCGTCGGATAGATCTGTGCGACTAGAGCCGGTGCGGATTGTTGACAGCGAGACAAGAACATTACGCCGCAAAAGTGTCCCCTTAGTGAAGGTGCAATGGTTGAATCATGGGAAGGAGGAGTACACCTGGGAGCCAATGGATTTGATGCAGCAACGCTACCCGGAGTTGTTTGCCCAAGGTAGTCTTATTTAAAAACGTATGATAAATTTCCTGTTAAGCTTTTTTCCACACAGCCTAAGCCTGATTTCGGGGACGAAATCTTTTATTTTGTTTATAGGATTTGTAACGTCCCGAATCGCTCTAGGCCCCTAGTGTGTGTGTTTTGATTCAGGAGGGTTGACTCAAGTCCTGAGAAGTGCAGGGAATTGGACTGCACTTGTGGAGAAGTGGAGAAATCAGTGTAAAAAGACACGGGCGTGACACGAGTAGTGACACGGGCATGTCCCTACCCGTGTGCGTCGAGTTGAGCTCGACGAGCCGTGTCGAGACCGTCGAACTGTGTCGACACCAGGTGACACGGGTAGTGACACGGGCGTGTCCCTACTCGTGTGCGTCGAGTTGAGCTCGACGAGCCGTGTCGAGACTGTCGAACTGTGTCGACACCAGGTGACACGGGTAGTGACACGGCCGTGTCCCTACCCGTGTGCGTCGAGATGGTCTCGACGAAGCGTGTCGAGATCGTCGAGATGCGTCGAGATAGTCGAGCGGGGGACACGGGTAGCGACACGGGCGTGTCCCTACCCGTGTGCGTCGAGTTGAGCTCGACGAGAAGTGTCGAGATGCAACCCGAGAAGTACACGGCCAAGGACACGGCCAGGCACACGGCCGTGTCATGTGAACACGGGTCGGGACACGGGCGTGTCCCTACCCGTGTCAAACATTGAACCGACATGGAAACCGCCACGGCCGTTTCGCGGAAGCGGGACACGGGTACGGACACGGCCGTGTCCCTACCCGTGTCATATTTTGTATATAAGGGGCAGAAGAAACCCTAGCCGTTTTCACTCTCATTTCACCCCCTATCTCCTATGAGAACTCCTGGTGAGAGGAAAACCGCTGGAGCAAGTTCTACCGGAGGAGATTCGCCATCGCCGTGAAAGAGAAGATGCCGTCAAGGAGAACTACGAGATCCATGGCTAGAAATGGTGGTACCGCTGGAGCCAATGTGAGTTTCCTACCCTCTCCCTTGGTGCTAGATCTTAGATATTTTGGAGAGACATCGGTTCAAGAGAGCTTGATGGAGAGGAGAAGATTTCTAGGTTTGGCCATGCTAGGATTTGAATCCTATATTTTAGATCTCTTCAACCCTTCCCCTTTTCTTCAATATGACGATGGGTGGATGGTCTCGTGAGGAGTTTATGGCCTTTGAGGTTGAATAAGGGAGGAGAATATTTCTGGAAAATTTAGGAACGATCGCCTTGAGGAGGAAGACGAACCGATGTCGTTCATTTTCCCTTTAAGATGCGTGCAGAATCTGTATTCTGCGCGCAGCGATCTTATAGGCCCTTTTTATGTAGGATATGGGCAGATCTGGGCTTTTGGATAAACACGAAAGTTGAAGCCCTTGGAAATACCTTTCCAACGAGTGGTTGCACGACTTCAGGCGATGTCTGTAGCCACGGGAAAGTCTAAACGAAAATGGGGTTTTATAAATCTTGTATGCAGAAACTGTGTTCTGTACGCAGCGGACTTCGGGTCCGATTTCAAATAGGATAATGTCAAATCTGGGTTGAGCTCTGAATATGAACGATGTAGTCCATGGAAATACCTTTCCATCGAGTGGTTACACGACTTCATCGGATTGCTGTAGCCTCGGGAATCTCCGGTCGAAGTTGCTGTCCAGATTCAACCTGCGCCTAAATTCTGGGCTTAATGAAAGATGAAGTTTGATTCGGTGGAATTAATAATGCATGATACTTGCCTTGGATGAACCCTTATGATTAATCAATTGTTGCATGATTGAAGTTGCTTATTAATCAGATTTCATATTATCAAATTGTGAAATAATCTTATTTATACGAATCGAATTGGTAGGAATTGAAAGATTGGTATTGTGCACTTCATGTTTAAATTATGACATTATCAAATGAAAATGAGATAGATCTTTATATGCGCATCATGTTTATATTACATTGTCATCATTTGGAAAGTCATATAGATGAATAGATTATGATTATGGACATGTTTGATTAATGAAATGAATCTTGTAGTCCAATACTTAGAGAGTCGTCTTCCTACGGGTAGTATTGTGAAGGGATGTAAGTGCGGTGTTGACCGTCACTTGTTTTGGTTGTGTTGAGTTAAGGTGTGGATGGATGGTTGGGCTGTGTCCTCGTGTTTACTTCCGAGGCCCCTTCCATGATATGTTGATGTGGTATTTGCATGTGGTGTGAGTCGACACGCGGTGTCGTAATCCTGGGTTAAGGATAGTGTGGCAGGTCTACGGGCTCGCCAGTCGTCACACCGACGGGAGTTGGCAGTTAGACTTGGTCGGTTTGGGCTGTGTCCTCGGTGTTCACGTCCCGAGGCCCTCCGGCCCATGGAATAGAAGGAGGCGAGACTTCAGAGGAGGAAGAGGTTATCAAAGAGGTGGCGGGCGTGTCCACCGAAACTATAAGGTGGAGCATCCAGTTCCGCAGCCGCCTGCGTTGCCTCCACCCCCACAGCCTCAGCGATTTCAACAACCTGAAGGGCGTCGTGGTCTGGTGTGCTTCGAGTGTAACCAGCCGGGCCACATCCGACGTTTTTGCCCGCAGCTATATGGGAACGTCCCTCCTGCTCTCCCTCCTGCTCTCCCTCCACCAGCTCCACGAGGACGGGGATATATGCGTGGTCGAGGACGAGGACCGCCAAGAGGAAACCCCGGACCGGTCCGGGATCAGGTGTATGCGCTTGACATAGCGCAGGAACGGAACCCACAAGATGTGATTGCAGGTATGATTTAATTAGTTTACATATTTGCATGGTTTAACATGAATTGAATAGAACTTATTAGACACTAGCAATAAGTTTTGGTCGTTGGCACTTAGGCACCGTGATTATTGGCGGGAAGACGGCCTATGCGCTGTTCGATACCGGTGCCTCACACTCTTTTGTGTCCGAGGATTTCATAAAAGACGTGGGGGATGTTCAGTACTTCACGGGAATAGCCCGACGTGTACGCCTTCCGGACGGCTCGGAGATGATCGCGACCGCCAAGTGCGAGTTGGAGTTATTTATTGATGGGAAGGCCTTTGATACACCGGCCACGGTTCTGAGAATGCCGGAGTTTGACATCATCTTGGGGCATGTGATCAGTGGAGCAGGATTAGCTGTGGATCCAGCTAAGGTGCGGGCCGTGAAGGAGTGGTCGCCCTTGAAGTCGGCGGCCGATGTACGAAGCTTTCTTGGACATGCTGGGTACTACCGCAAGTTCGTGAAAGGATTTTCCAAGATTGCCCTTCCCCTTACCTCCTTGACGAAGAAGGGTGTGCCATTCGAGTGGACACCTCAATGTGAGGCGGCGTTTCAAGAATTGAAAGATAGGCTTACCTCCGCCCCCATCCTTGCACTACCGTCTGGGAAGGAAGGATTCCAAGTTTACACGGACGCATCATACCAAGGGATGGGAGCGGTGCTGATGCAGCACGGGCATGTGATCGCTTATGCTTCAAGGCAGTTAAAGAAACATGAAATCAATTACCCGGTTCATGATTTGGAGTTGGGAGCAGTGGTGTTCGCTTTGAAGGTCTGGAGACATTATTTATATGGCGTGCACTGCGAGATCTTTTCCGATCACAAAAACTTGAAGTATGTTCACACTCAGAAGGAGTTGAACCTGAGACAACGGCGGTGGTTGGAATTTCTATGCGACTATGAGTTCACCATGAACTACCACCCCGGGAAAGCGAACTCGGTAGCCGATGCCTTGAGTAGAAAAGTGCCAGGCTCTAGCCCAGAGTCTCGGCTGATGAGTATGGAGTTGGCTCGGATGATCGAGGAGATGGAAATTACTCTAGTATTCAAGGCTCCTTCGGCCGAGTATGCGGAGTATTTGGCCAACATGAGCATAGTTTGTGATATCCGAGACCGGATTCGGGTGGAGCAAGGAATGGATGCGGCCTTGGCCCGGCAATCAAGGCAATCGAAGATGGGACCACCGATGAGTACACACTCAAAGACGGCCTCATTTATTTTCGTGGCCGACTCTATATTCCCAAGGGCGGCAAAATTCGGGAGGATATATTGAGAGAGGCGCATTCCTCTCAATATTCAGTGCATCCGGGTCTTGCTAAGATGTATGCCGGACTGCAGAAGACCATGTGTTGGCCGGGAATGAAGAAGGATGTTCGCTACTATGTTACACATTGCGAAGCTTGCCAAAGAGTGAAGGCTGAATGTAGGAGTCCCGGTGGTTTGTTGCAGTCGCTGCCCATCCCCGAATGGAAGTTCGAGGATATCTCCATGGACTTTGTTCATGGGTTACCTCGTTCCCGCTCCGGGAATGATTCGGTGTGGGTTATTGTGGATCGACTAACAAAGGTGGCCCGGTTCATTCCAATGAAGAAGGAAGCACACATGGATGTTTTGGTGCGCCTTTTTGTGGAGCAATTTGTACGGTATCATGGCGTGCCCAAAACAATTGTTTCGGATCGGGATGGTCGGTTTACATCCAATGAGTGGAAGGCGGTACAGGCGTATTTGGGCTCACGCCTAACCTTTAGTACCGCATTTCATCCTCAGACGGACGGGCAGTCAGAACGGACCATCAGAACACTGGAGGATTTATTAAGGTTATGTGTGTTGGACAGAGGAGAGCCGTGGGAAAGACTCTTGCCCTGGTGGAATTCTCCTACAATAATAGTCATCAAGCGAGCATCGGCATGGCGCCCCATGAAGCCCTTTACGGAAGAAGGTGCAGGACTCCCTTGTCTTGGGTACAAGATGAAGATCCGAAGGCATTGGGGAATGAATACATAGATGATACTGATGTGACTGTCAGATTGATAAGAGACCGCATGTTGGAGGCTCAAAGTTGACAGACGAAATATTACAATAAAAAGCACCGGATGGTGGAGTTCCAGGTGGGCGAAAAAGTGTTCCTTAAGATTTGGCCGATGCATGGAGTGTCACGGGTGCGGGGAGTGAAAAAGCTCAGCCCAAGGTATGTTGGGCCTTATACTATATTGGAAAGAATTGGCCCGTTGGCCTATCGGTTGGAGTTACCACCGGAACTAGAAAATCTTCACGACGTGTTCCATGTATCGTCGCTTCGAAAAACACTATTGCGGCCCGACCAATTTATTCCCACTACTGATGGTGCAGTGGCGTCGGATAGATCTGTGCGACTAGAGCCGGTGCGGATTGTTGACAGCGAGACAAGAACATTACGCCGCAAAAGTGTCCCTTAGTGAAGGTGCAATGGTTGAATCATGGGAAGGAGGAGTACACCTGGGAGCCAATGGATTTGATGCAGCAACGCTACCCGGAGTTGTTTGCCCAAAGGTAGTCTTATTTAAAAACGTATGATAAATTTCCTGTTAAGCTTTTTTCCACACAGCCTAAGCCTGATTTCGGGGACGAAATCTTTTATTTTGTTTATAGGATTTGTAACGTCCCGAATCGCTCTAGGCCCCTAGTGTGTGTGTTTTGATTCAGGAGGGTTGACTCAAGTCCTGAGAAGTGCAGGGAATTGGACTGCACTTGTGGAGAAGTGGAGAAATCAGTGTAAAAAGACACGGGCGTGACACGGGTAGTGACACGGGCGTGTCCCTACCCGTGTGCGTCGAGTTGAGCTCGACGAGCCGTGTCGAGACCGTCGAACTATGTCGACACCAGGTGACACGGGTAGTGACACGGGCGTGTCCCTACCCGTGTGCGTCGAGTTGAGCTCGACGAGCCGTGTCGAGACTGTCGAACTGTGTCGACACCAGGTGACACGGGTAGTGACACGGCCGTGTCCCTACCCGTGTGCGTCGAGATCGTCTCGACGAAGCGTGTCGAGATCGTCGAGATGCGTCGAGATAGTCGAGCGGGGGACACGGGTAGCGATACGGGCGTGTCCCTACCCGTGTGCGTCGAGTTGAGCTCGACGAGAAGTGTCGAGATGCAACCCGAGAAGTACACGGCCAAGGACACGGCCAGGCACACGGCCGTGTCATGTGAACACGGGTCGGGACACGGGCGTGTCCCTACCCGTGTCAAACATTGAACCGACATGGAAACCGCCACGGCCGTTTCGCGGAAGCGGGACACGGGTACGGACACGGCCGTGTCCCTACCCGTGTCATATTTTGTATATAAGGGGCAGAAGAAACCCTAGCCGTTTTCACTCTCATTTCACCCCCTATCTCCTGTGAGAACTCCTGGTGAGAGGAAAACCGCTGGAGCAAGTTCTACCGGAGGAGATTCGCCATCGCCGTGAAAGAGAAGATGCCGTCAAGGAGAACTACGAGATCCATGGCTAGAAATGGTTGTACCGCTGGAGCCAATGTGAGTTTCCTACCCTCTCCCTTGGTGCTAGATCTTAGATATTTAGGAGAGACATCGGTTCAAGAGAGCTTGATGGAGAGGAGAAGATTTCTAGGTTTGGCCATGCTAGGATTTGAATCCTATATTTTAGATCTCTTCAACCCTTCCCCTTTTCTTCAATATGACGATGGGTGGATGGTCTCGTGAGAAGTTTATGGCCTTTGAGGTTGAATAAGGGAGGAGAATATTTCTGGAAAATTTAGGAACGATCGCCTTGAGGAGGAAGACGAACCGATGTCGTTCATTTTCCCTTTAAGATGCGCGCAGAATCTGTATTCTGCGCGCAGCGATCTTATAGGCCCTTTTTATGTAGGATATGAGCAGATCTGGGCTTTTGGCTAAACACGAAAGTTGAAGCCCTTGGAAATACCTTTCCAACGAGTGGTTGCACGACTTCAGGCGATGTCTGTAGCCACGGGAAAGTCTAAACGAAAATGGGGTTTTATAAATCTTGTATGCAGAAACTGTGTTCTGTACGCAGCGGACTTCGGGTCCGATTTCAAATAGGATAATGTCAAATCTGGGTTGAGCTCTGAATATGAACGATGTAGTCCATGGAAATACCTTTCCATCGAGGGGTTACACGACTTCATCGGATTGCTGTAGCCTCGGGAATCTCCGGTCGAAGTTGCTGTCCAGATTCAACCTGCGCCTAAATTCTGGGCTTAATGAAAGATGAAGTTTGATTCGGTGGAATTAATAATGCATGATACTTGCCTTGGATGAACCCTTATGATTAATCAATTGTTGCATGATTGAAGTTGCTTATTAATCAGATTTCATATTATCAAATTGTGAAATAATCTTATTTATACGAATCGAATTGGTAGGAATTGAAAGATTGGTATTGTGCACTTCATGTTTAAATTATGACATTATCAAATAAAAATGAGATAGATCTTTATATGCGCATCATGTTTATATTACATTGTCATCATTTGGAAAGTCATATAGATGAATAGATTATGATTATGGACATGTTTGATTAATGAAATGAATCTTGTAGTCCAATACTTAGAGAGTCGTCTTCCTACGGGTAGTATTGTGAAGGGATGTAAGTGCGGTGTTGACCGTCACTTGTTTTGGTTGTGTTGAGTTAAGGTGTGGATGGATGGTTGGGCTGTGTCCTCGTGTTTACTTCCGAGGCCCCTTCCATGATATGTTGATGTGGTATTTGCATGTGGTGTGAGTCGACACGCGGTGTCGTAATCCTGGGTTAAGGATAGTGTGGCAGGTCTACGGGCTCGCCAGTCGTCACACCGACGGGAGTTGGCAGTTAGACTTGGTCGGTTTGGGCTGTGTCCTCGGTGTTCACGTCCCGAGGCCCCTCCGGCCCATGGAATAGAAGGAGGCGAGACTTCAGAGGAGGAAGAGGTTATCAAAGAGGTGGCGGGCGTGTCCACCGAAACTATAGGGTGGAGCATCCAGTTCCGCAGCCGCCTGCGTTGCCTCCACCCCCACAGCCTCAGCGATTTCAACAACCTGAAGGGCGTCGTGGTCTGGTGTGCTTCGAGTGTAACCAGCCGGGCCACATCCGACGTTTTTGCCCGCAGCTATATGGGAACGTCCCTCCTGCTCTCCCTCCTGCTCTCCCTCCACCAGCTCCACGAGGACGGGGATATATGCGTGGTCGAGGACGAGGACCGCCAAGAGGAAACCCCGGACCGGTCCGGGATCAGGTGTACGCGCTTGACATGGCGCAGGAACGGAACCCACAAGATGTGATTGCAGGTATGATTTAATTAGTTTACATATTTGCATGGTTTAACATGAATTGAATAGAACTTATTAGACACTAGCAATAAGTTTTGGTCGTTGGCACTTAGGCACCGTGATTATTGGCGGGAAGACGGCCTATGCGCTGTTCGATACCGGTGCCTCACACTCTTTTGTGTCCGAGGATTTCATAAAAGACGTGGGGGATGTTCAGTACTTCACGGGAATAGCCCGACGTGTACGCCTTCCGGACGGCTCGGAGATGATCGCGACCGCCAAGTGCGAGTTGGAGTTATTTATTGATGGGAAGGCCTTTGATACACCGGCCACGGTTCTGAGAATGCCGGAGTTTGACATCATCTTGGGGCATGTGATCAGTGGAGCAGGATTAGCTGTGGATCCAGCTAAGGTGCGGGCCGTGAAGGAGTGGTCGCCCTTGAAGTCGGCGGCCGATGTACGAAGCTTTCTTGGACATGCTGGGTACTACCGCAAGTTCGTGAAAGGATTTTCCAAGATTGCCCTTCCCCTTACCTCCTTGACGAAGAAGGGTGTGCCATTCGAGTGGACACCTCAATGTGAGGCGGCGTTTCAAGAATTGAAAGATAGGCTTACCTCCGCCCCCATCCTTGCACTACCGTCTGGGAAGGAAGGATTCCAAGTTTACACGGACGCATCATACCAAGGGATGGGAGCGGTGCTGATGCAGCACGGGCATGTGATCGCTTATGCTTCAAGGCAGTTAAAGAAACATGAAATCAATTACCGGTTCATGATTTGGAGTTGGGAGCAGTGGTGTTCGCTTTGAAGGTCTGGAGACATTATTTATATGGCGTGCACTGCGAGATCTTTTCCGATCACAAAAACTTGAAGTATGTTCACACTCAGAAGGAGTTGAACCTGAGACAACGGCGGTGGTTGGAATTTCTATGCGACTATGAGTTCACCATGAACTACCACCCCGGGAAAGCGAACTCGGTAGCCGATGCCTTGAGTAGAAAAGTGCCAGGCTCTAGCCCAGAGTCTCGGCTGATGAGTATGGAGTTGGCTCGGATGATCGAGGAGATGGAAATTACTCTAGTATTCAAGGCTCCTTCGGCCGAGTATGCGGAGTATTTGGCCAACATGAGCATAGTTTGTGATATCCGAGACCGGATTCGGGTGGAGCAAGGAATGGATGCGGCCTTGGCCCCGGCAATCAAGGCAATCGAAGATGGGACCACCGATGAGTACACACTCAAAGACGGCCTCATTTATTTTCGTGGCCGACTCTATATTCCCAAGGGCGGCAAAATTCGGGAGGATATATTGAGAGAGGCGCATTCCTCTCAATATTCAGTGCATCCGGGTCTTGCTAAGATGTATGCCGGACTGCAGAAGACCATGTGTTGGCCGGGAATGAAGAAGGATGTTCGCTACTATGTTACACATTGCGAAGCTTGCCAAAGAGTGAAGGCTGAATGTAGGAGTCCCGGTGGTTTGTTGCAGTCGCTGCCCATCCCCGAATGGAAGTTCGAGGATATCTCCATGGACTTTGTTCATGGGTTACCTCGTTCCCGCTCCGGGAATGATTCGGTGTGGGTTATTGTGGATCGACTAACAAAGGTGGCCCGGTTCATTCCAATGAAGAAGGAAGCACACGTGGATGTTTTGGTGCGCCTTTTTGTGGAGCAATTTGTACGGTATCATGGCGTGCCCAAAACAATTGTTTCGGATCGGGATGGTCGGTTTACATCCAATGAGTGGAAGGCGGTACAGGCGTATTTGGGCTCACGCCTAACCTTTAGTACCGCATTTCATCCTCAGACGGACGGGCAGTCAGAATGGACCATCAGAACACTGGAGGATTTATTAAGGTTATGTGTGTTGGACAGAGGAGAGCCGTGGGAAAGACTCTTGCCCTGGTGGAATTCTCCTACAATAATAGTCATCAAGCGAGCATCGGCATGGCGCCCCATGAAGCCCTTTACGGAAGAAGGTGCAGGACTCCCTTGTCTTGGGTACAAGATGAAGATCCGAAGACATTGGGGAATGAATACATAGATGATACTGATGTGACTGTCAGATTGATAAGAGACCGCATGTTGGAGGCTCAAAGTCGACAGACGAAATATTACAATAAAAAGCACCGGATGGTGGAGTTCCAGGTGGGCGAAAAAGTGTTCCTTAAGATTCGGCCGATGCATGGAGTGTCACGGGTGCGGGGAGTGAAAAAGCTCAGCCCAAGGTATGTTGGGCCTTATACTATATTGGAAAGAATTGGTCCGTTGGCCTATCGGTTGGAGTTACCACCGGAACTAGAAAATCTTCACGACGTGTTCCATGTATCGTCGCTTCGAAAAACACTATTGCGGCCCGACCAATTTATTCCCACTACTGATGGTGCAGTGGCGTCGGATAGATCTGTGCGACTAGAGCCGGTGCGGATTCTTGACAGCGAGACAAGAACATTACGCCGCAAAAGTGTCCCCTTAGTGAAGGTGCAATGGTTGAATCATGGGAAGGAGGAGTACACCTGGGAGCCAATGGATTTGATGCAGCAACGCTACCCGGAGTTGTTTGCCCAAGGTAGTCTTATTTAAAAACGTATGATAAATTTCCTGTTAAGCTTTTTTCCACACAGCCTAAGCCTGATTTCGGGGACGAAATCTTTTATTTTGTTTATAGGATTTGTAACGTCCCGAATCGCTCTAGGCCCCTAGTGTGTGTGTTTTGATTCAGGAGGGTTGACTCAAGTCCTGAGAAGTGCAGGGAATTGGACTGCACTTGTGGAGAAGTGGAGAAATCAGTGTAAAAAGACACGGGCGTGACACGGGTAGTGACACGGGCGTGTCCCTACCCGTGTGCGTCGAGTTGAGCTCGACGAGCCGTGTCGAGACCGTCGAACTATGTCGACACCAGGTGACACGGGTAGTGACACGGGCGTGTCCCTACCCGTGTGCGTCGAGTTGAGCTCGACGAGCCGTGTCGAGACTGTCGAACTGTGTCGACACCAGGTGACACGGGTAGTGACACGGCCGTGTCCCTACCCGTGTGCGTCGAGATGGTCTCGACGAAGCGTGTCGAGATCGTCGAGATGCGTCGAGATAGTCGAGCGGGGGACACGGGTAGCGACACGGGCGTGTCCCTACCCGTGTGCGTCGAGTTGAGCTCGACGAGAAGTGTCGAGATGCAACCCGAGAAGTACACGGCCAAGGACACGGCCAGGCACACGGCCGTGTCATGTGAACACGGGTCGGGACACGGGCGTGTCTCTACCCGTGTCAAACATTGAACCGACATGGAAACCGCCACGGCCGTTTCGCGGAAGCGGGACACGGGTACGGACACGGCCGTGTCCCTACCCGTGTCATATTTTGTATATAAGGGGCAGAAGAAACCCTAGCCGTTTTCACTCTCATTTCACCCCCTATCTCCTGTGAGAACTCCTGGTGAGAGGAAAACCACTGGAGCAAGTTCTACCGGAGGAGATTCGCCATCGCCGTGAAAGAGAAGATGCCGTCAAGGAGAACTACGAGATCCATGGCTAGAAATGGTGGTACCGCTGGAGCCAATGTGAGTTTCCTACCCTCTCCCTTGGTGCTAGATCTTAGATATTTAGGAGAGACATCGGTTCAAGAGAGCTTGATGGAGAGGAGAAGATTTCTAGGTTTGGCCATGCTAGGATTTGAATCCTAGATTTTAGATCTCTTCAACCCTTCCCCTTTTCTTCAATATGACGATGGGTGGATGGTCTCGTGAGGAGTTTATGGCCTTTGAGGTTGAATAAGGGAGGAGAATATTTCTGGAAAATTTAGGAACGATCGCCTTGAGGAGGAAGACGAACCGATGTCGTTCATTTTCCCTTTAAGATGCGCGCAGAATCTGTATTCTGCGCGCATCGATCTTATAGGCCCTTTTTATGTAGGATATGGGCAGATCTGGGCTTTTGGCTAAACACGAAAGTTGAAGCCCTTAGAAATACCTTTCCAACGAGTGGTTGCACGACTTCACGCAATGTCTGTAGCCACGGGAACGTCTAAACGAAAATGGGGTTTTATAAATCTTGTATGCAGAAACTGTGTTCTGTACGCAGCGGACTTCGGGTCCGATTTCAAATAGGATAATATCAAATCTGGGTTGAGCTCTGAATATCAAAGATGTAGTCCATGGAAATACCTTTCCATCGAGGGGTTACACGACTTCACCGGATTCCTGTAGCCTCGGGAATCTCCGGTCGAAGTTGCTGTCCAGATTCAACCTGCGCCTAAATTCTGGGCTTAATGAAAGATGAAGTTTGATTCGGTGGAATTAATAATGCATGATACTTGCCTTGGATGAACCCTTATGATTAATCAATTGTTGCATGATTGAAGTTGCTTATTAATCAGATTTCATATTATCAAATTGTGAAATAATCTTATTTATACGAATCGAATTGGTAGGAATTGAAAGATTGGTATTGTGCACTTCATGTTTAAATTATGACATTATCAAATGAAAATGAGATAGATCTTTATATGCGCATCATGTTTATATTACATTGTCATCATTTGGAAAGTCATATAGATGAATAGATTATGATTATGGACATGTTTGATTAATGAAATGAATCTTGTAGTCCAATACTTAGAGAGTCGTCTCCCTACGGGTAGTATTGTGAAGGGATGTAAGTGCGGTGTTGACTGTCACTTGTTTTGGTTGTGTTGAGTTAAGATGTGGATGGATGGTTGGGCTGTGTCCTCGTGTTTACTTCCGAGGCCCCTTCCATGATATGTTGATGTGGTATTTGCATGTGGTGTGAGTCGACACGCGGTGTCGTAATCCTGGGTTAAGGATAGTGTGGCAGGTCTACGGGCTCGCCAGTCGTCACACTGACAGGAGTTGGCAGTTAGACTTGGTCGGTTTGGGCTGTGTCCTCGGTGTTCACGTCCCGAGGCCCCTCCGGCCCATGGAATAGAAGGAGGCGAGACTTCAGAGGAGGAAGAGGTTATCAAAGAGGTGGCGGGCGTGTCCACCGAAACTATAGGGTGGAGCATCCAGTTCCGCAGCCGCCTGCGTTGCCTCCACCCCCACCCCCACAGCCTCAGCGATTTCAACAACCTGAAGGGCGTCGTGGTCTGGTGTGCTTTGAGTGTAACCAGCCGGGCCACATCCGACGTTTTTGCCCGCAGCTATATGGGAACGTCCCTCCTGCTCTCCCTCCTGCTTTCCCTCCTGCTCTCCCTCCACCAGCTCCACGAGGACGGGGATATATGCGTGGTCGAGGACGAGGACCGCCAAGAGGAAACCCCGGACCGGTCCGGGATCAGGTGTACGCGCTTGACATGGCGCAGGAACGGAACCCACAAGATGTGATTGCAGGTATGATTTAATTAGTTTACATATTTGCATGGTTTAACATGAATTGAATAGAACTTATTAGACACTAGCAATAAGTTTTGGTCGTTGGCACTTAGGCACCGTGATTATTGGCGGGAAGACGGCCTATGCGCTGTTCGATACCGGTGCCTCACACTCTTTTGTGTCCGAGGATTTCATAAAAGACGTGGGGGATGTTCAGTACTTCACGGGAATAGCCCGACGTGTACGCCTTCCGGACGGCTCGGAGATGATCGCGACCGCCAAGTGCGAGTTGGAGTTATTTATTGATGGGAAGGCCTTTGATACACCGGCCACGGTTCTGAGAATGCCGGAGTTTGACATCATCTTGGGGCATGTGATCAGTGGAGCAGGATTAGCTGTGGATCCAGCTAAGGTGCGGGCCGTGAAGGAGTGGTCGCCCTTGAAGTCGGCGGCCGATGTACGAAGCTTTCTTGGACTTGCTGGGTACTACCGCAAGTTCGTGAAAGGATTTTCCAAGATTGCCCTTCCCCTTACCTCCTTGACGAAGAAGGGTGTGCCATTCGAGTGGACACCTCAATGTGAGGCGGCGTTTCAAGAATTGAAAGATAGGCTTACCTCCGCCGCCATCCTTGCACTACCGTCTGGGAAGGAAGGATTCCAAGTTTACACGGACGCATCATACCAAGGGATGGGAGCGGTGCTGATACAACACGGGCATGTGATCGCTTATGCTTCAAGGCAGTTAAAGAAACATGAAATCAATTACCCGGTTCATGATTTGGAGTTGGGAGCAGTGGTGTTCGCTTTGAAGGTCTGGAGACATTATTTATATGGCGTGCACTGCGAGATCTTTTCCGATCACAAAAACTTGAAGTATGTTCACACTCAGAAGGAGTTGAACCTGAGACAACGGCGGTGGTTGGAATTTCTATGCGACTATGAGTTCACCATGAAGTACCACCCCGGGAAAGCGAACTCGGTAGCCGATGCCTTGAGTAGAAAAGTGCCAGGCTCTAGCCCAGAGTCTCGGCTGATGAGTATGGAGTTGGCTCGGATGATCGAGGAGATGGAAATTACTCTAGTATTCAAGGCTCCTTCGGCCGAGTATGCGGAGTATTTGGCCAACATGAGCATAGTTTGTGATATCCGAGACCGGATTCGGGTGGAGCAAGGAATGGATGCGGCCTTCGCCCCGGCAATCAAGGCAATCGAAGATGGGACCACCGATGAGTACACACTCAAAGACGGCCTCATTTATTTTCGTGGCCGACTCTATATTCCCAAGGGCGGCAAAATTCGGGAGGATATATTGAGAGAGGCGCATTCCTCTCAATATTCAGTGCATCCGGGTATTGCTAAGATGTATGCCGGACTGCGGAAGACCATGTGTTGGCCGGGAATGAAGAAGGATGTTCGCTACTATGTTACACATTGCGAAGCTTGCCAAAGAGTGAAGGTTGAATGCAGGAGTCCCGGTGGTTTGTTGCAGTCGCTGCCCATCCCCGAATGGAAGTTTGAGGATATCTCCATGGACTTTGTTCATGGGTTACCTCGTTCCCGCTCCGGGAATGATTCGGTGTGGGTTATTGTGGATCGACTAATAAAGGTGGCCCGGTTCATTCCAATGAAGAAGGAAGCACACGTGGATGTTTTGGTGCGCCTTTTTGTGGAGCAATTTGTACGGTATCATGACGTGCCCAAAACAATTGTTTCGGATCGGGATGGTCGGTTTACATCCAATGAGTGGAAGACGGTACAGGCTTATTTGGGCTCACGCCTAACCTTTAGTACCGCATTTCATCCTCAGACGGACGGGCAGTCAGAACGGACCATCAGAACACTGGAGGATTTATTAAGGTTATGTGTGTTGGACAGAGGAGAGCCGTGGGAAAGACTCTTGCCCTGGTGGAATTCTCCTACAATAATAGTCATCAAGCGAGCATCGGCATGGCGCCCCATGAAGCCCTTTACGGAAGAAGGTGCAGGACTCCCTTGTCTTGGGTACAAGATGAAGATCCGAAGGCATTGGGGAATGAATACATAGATGATACTGATGTGACTGTCAGATTGATAAGAGACCGCATGTTGGAGGCTCAAAGTCGACAGGCGAAATATTACAATAAAAAGCACCGGATGGTGGAGTTCCAGGTGGGCGAAAAAGTGTTCCTTAAGATTCGGCCGATGCATGGAGTGTCACGGGTGCGGGGAGTGAAAAAGCTCAGCCCAAGGTATGTTGGGCCTTATACTATATTGGAAAGAATTGGCCCGTTGGCCTATCGGTTGGAGTTACCACCGGAACTAGAAAATCTTCACGACGTGTTCCATGTATCGTCGCTTCGAAAAACACTATTGCGGCCCGACCAATTTATTCCCACTACTGATGGTGCAGTGGCGTCGGATAGATCTGTGCGACTAGAGCCGGTGCGGATTGTTGACAGCGAGACAAGAACATTACGCCGCAAAAGTGTCCCTTAGTGAAGGTGCAATGGTTGAATCATGGGAAGGAGGAGTACACCTGGGAGCCAATGGATTTGATGCAGCAACGCTACCCGGAGTTGTTTGCCCAAGGTAGTCTTATTTAAAAACGTATGATAAATTTCCTGTTAAGCTTTTTTCCACACAGCCTAAGTCTGATTTCGGGGACGAAATCTTTTATTTTGTTTATAGGATTTGTAACGTCCCGAATCGCTCTAGGCCCCTAGTGTGTGTGTTTTGATTCAGGAGGGTTGACTCAAGTCCTGAGAAGTGCAGGGAATTGGACTGTACTTGTGGAGAAGTGGAGAAATCAGTGTAAAAAGACACGGGCGTGACACGGGTAGTGACACGGGCGTGTCCCTACCCGTGTGCGTCGAGTTGAGCTCGACGAGCCGTGTCGAGACCGTCGAACTGTGTCGACACCAGGTGACACGGGTAGTGACACGGGCGTGTCCCTACCCGTGTGCGTCGAGTTGAGCTCGACGAGCCGTGTCGAGACTGTCGAACTGTGTCGACACCAGGTGACACGGGTAGTGACACGGCCGTGTCCCTACCCGTGTGCGTCGAGATCGTCTCGACGAAGCGTGTCGAGATCGTCGAGATGCATCGAGATAGTCGAGCGGGGACATGGGTAGCGACACGGGCGTGTCCCTACCCGTGTGCGTCGAGTTGAGCTCGACGAGAAGTGTCGAGATGCAACCCGAGAAGTACACGGCCAAGGACACGGCCAGGCACACGGCCGTGTCATGTGAACACGGGTCGGGACACGGGCGTGTCCCTACCCGTGTCAAACATTGAACCGACATGGAAACCGCCACGGCCGTTTCGCGGAAGCGGGACACGGGTACGGACACGGCCGTGTCCCTACCCGTGTTATATTTTGTATATAAGGGGCAGAAGAAACCCTAGCCGTTTTCACTCTCATTTCACCCCCTATCTCCTATGAGAACTCCTGGTGAGAGGAAAACCGCTGGAGCAAGTTCTACCGGAGGAGATTCGCCATCGCCGTGAAAGAGAAGATGCCGTCAAGGAGAACTACGAGATCCATGGCTAGAAATGGTGGTACCGCTGGAGCCAATGTGAGTTTCCTACCCTCTCCCTTGGTGCTAGATCTTAGATATTTAGGAGAGACATCGGTTCAAGAGAGCTTGATGGAGAGGAGAAGATTTCTAGGTTTGGCCATGCTAGGATTTGAATCCTAGATTTTAGATCTCTTTAACCCTTCCCCTTTTCTTCAATATGACGATGGGTGGATGGTCTCGTGAGGAGTTTATGGCCTTTGAGGTTGAATAAGGGAGGAGAATATTTCTGGAAAATTTAGGAACGATCGCCTTGAGGAGGAAGACGAACCGATGTCGTTCATTTTCCCTTTAAGATGCGCGCAGAATCTGTATTCTGCGCGCAGCGATCTTATAGGCCCTTGTTATGTAGGATATGGGCAGATCTGAGCTTTTGGCTAAACACGAAAGTTGAAGCCCTTGGAAATACCTTTCCAACGAGTGGTTGCACGACTTCAGGCGATGTCTGTAGCCACGGGAACGTCTAAACGAAAATGGGGTTTTATAAATCTTGTATGCAGAAACTGTGTTCTGTACGCAGCGGACTTCGGGTCCGATTTCAAATAGGATAATGTCAAATCTGGGTTGAGCTCTGAATATGAAAGATGTATTCCATGGAAATACCTTTCCATCGAGGGGTTACACGACTTCACCGGATTCCTATAGCCTCGGGAATCTCCGGTCGAAGTTCCTGTCCAGATTCAACCTGCGCCTAAATTCTGGGCTTAATGAAAGATGAAGTTTGATTCGGTGGAATTAATAATGCATGATACTTGCCTTGGATGAACCCTTATGATTAATCAATTGTTGCATGATTGAAGTTGCTTATTAATCAGATTTCATATTATCAAATTGTGAAATAATCTTATTTATACGAATCGAATTGGTAGGAATTGAAAGATTGGTATTGTGCACTTCATGTTTAAATTATGACATTATCAAATGAAAATGAGATAGATCTTTATATGCGCATCATGTTTATATTACATTGTCATCATTTGGAAAGTCATATAGATGAATAGATTATGATTATGGACATGTTTGATTAATGAAATGAATCTTGTAGTCCAATACTTAGAGAGTCGTCTCCCTACGGGTAGTATTGTGAAGGGATGTAAGTGCGGTGTTGACCGTCACTTGTTTTGGTTGTGTTGAGTTAAGGTGTGGATGGATGGTTGGGCTGTGTCCTCGTGTTTACTTCCGAGGCCCCTTCCATGATATGTTGATGTGGTATTTGCATGTGGTGTGAGTCGACACGCGGTGTCGTAATCCTGGGTTAAGGATAGTGTGGCAGGTCTACGGGCTCGCCAGTCGTCACACCGACGGGAGTTGGCAGTTAGACTTGGTCGGTTTGGGCTGTGTCCTCGGTGTTCACGTCCCGAGGCCCCTCCGGCCATGTGAACGGTAGGGCTGTGTCCTCGTGCTTTCTTCCGAGGCCCCTTCCGGGTCACGCAAGGCCAGTTCGGGCTGTGTTCTTGGTGCACATCTACCCAAGACCCCGCTGGGCCATAGTACGCAGGGGCTCCGCTGTTGTGTTCTTAGTGTTGAGGCGTACGGAGGCCTAGGTGAAGTAGTGTGATACCCGCCTAGTAGTAGAAGTGCCCGTTCTACTGTCACCACCTGGCCACGGCGGCTGATGCCTGAGAGGTTAGCTACCTGCTCGAAAAGTGGGAACTATAGTCTGTGTCGACATAGCAATTGCATGGGTGTGCATGGGTGAGTCATTACATAGCATTCATAGCATTTCATATCATTGCACAACAAGATCCTCATCGTATAAGTTTGTATGGGCACTCTTATACGATGAGTTACTTTTATGTAACCTGATCCTTAACTTATAAGTTTGTATGGGCATTCTTATAAGTTAAGTTACTTTCCTGCTGTTACTTATACTTGCTAGTTTAGTGTAGCTCTTATATAAATGCTGATTATGATACTGTTACTCTTACACTACTGTCACCTGCTTGTACTTCCTTTACTTGCATACTTGTTATATACTATACTCTTGTTCCTTTTCTCCGCCCGGTGCCGAGGAGTCGCCGGGAGAGCGGATGTGAAACCACTTAGTCGTTTCGACTAACGGTTGCTACGTCTTCCTTTTTAGGAGGTCACGCCGCAGGTAGAGCAGCCGCAGACTACGCAACAGGACAGCCAGGCCAGGACGACAGGGCCTGATGCGACGGTGCCGTCGATACCGTCTGTTACAGATGTTAGTGTTTTGATTTCTCTGATGTAGCCCGTTTGGGCAATGTTTAGCTGTACTCTGATATATTGTAGAAGCATGTTTTAGCTTCTCATTATTGATGTATTTGGACTGTATAACTTAGTGTGGATTTGACTTCTGGATGTTTATTTATTTGGTTGGGTTGGCATGATTTATTGATATTGTTGTAGCCTGCGGAATAGGCGTCTTGTGGTACAGGTTAGCCCGTGTGCTAATGCTACCGCAAGGCGGCTGTTCCGGGCATAAGACTCCCCCTTCGTGCCGTGTTTTGGGATCCGGGGAGGGGGGGTCTTACATGTTGGACACCTTCGGGTGTTCGGTTCAACTTGCTACGTGCATGTCCCGGATGCTTCACGGACAAAGCTGGATGCGAAGGCAAGGAAACTTGTCTTTGTTGGCTACGATGAACGGAAGAAGGGATGGAAATGCATGGACCCTGTGACGAAGAAGTTCGTGGTGTCAAGAGACGTAGTCTTTGACGAGCTGACGTCATATGGAGGTGGCTCGGTGGAGCTTACCGGAAGTAGCAAGGTTGAGAAAGCACTGGTGGAGACTGCTGAAGGCTTGGAAGAGGAGCTTGCTGTTTCACGAGCAGCTCCTGTTGCTTCGAACTCCGAGGCTGAGCCTTCTGGCTCAGGAAGCAGGGGGAGCACTGCTCAATGCTTGCCCCAGGTAGGAGTGGAGCCTGAAGAAGCAACGGAAGCCGTGAGCAAGGAGCCGTGTCTTCGGAGATCGAAGAGGGTGGTTAAGCCACCGACTCGGTACTGTGATGGGAATGCAGTGAGCTTTGTCTCCTGCTTCTTTGCAGGTCCTCTGGATGAGCGAGAGCCTGCAAACTTCAACGAGGCCACTGGAGTGAAGGAGTGGGAAGGTGCCATGAAGGAAGAGATTGATGCTCTGAAGAAGAATGAAACCTGGGATCTTGTGCCCAAGGTTGATGGCATTACTCCGGTTACTTGCAAGTGGGTGTATAAGTTGAAGAAGAAGGCTGATGGGAGCATTGATCGGTTCAAGGCTCGCCTGGTCGCTAGAGGATTCTCACAGCAGTATGGAGAAGACTATGAGGAGACATTCAGTCCAGTTGCGAAGATGACGTCTGTAAGAGTGGTGATCGCCTTGGCTGCTAGCAAGGGATGGAGGTTGTGGCAACTCGATGTGAAGAATGCTTTTCTTTACGGAGAGATTGACAAGGACATCTTCATGGATCAGCCGCTTGGTTTTGTCTCTGAGAAGCATCCGGACTATGTCTGCAAACTCAGGAAGGCTCTCTATGGGTTGAAGCAAGCTCCTCGAGCGTGGTATGGGAAGATTGCAGAGTACCTGCAATTCTGTGGATACTTGGCTTCTAACTCTGATTCTAGCTTGTTCGTCAAGAAGAAGGGAGAGCTAAGAGTCTTGGTCCTACTATATGTGGATGACATGATCATCACAGGGAATTCGGAGGAGGAAGTAGCAAGGCTCAGGGCTGAGCTTGCTATACGCTTCGAGATGAAAGACCTAGGAGAGTTGCATCACTTTCTTGGTCTTGAAGTGGAGAGGAAGGAATGCGGGATTCTCATTAGCCAGAAAGGGTATGCTGATCGTATTGTGAAGCGGTTTGGCATGGGCGAAGGGAAGAAGTGCTCTACTCCACTGGAACCTGGGCTGAAGCTTCGACGGGATGAGGGAAGGGTTCTTCATGATCCCTTGGTGTTCAGGGCTCTTGTTGGGAGCTTGATTTACCTGACGATTACAAGGCCGGATATAGCTTATGCTGTTGGCCGAGTAAGTCGGTATATGGCTGAACCAAGGCAATCTTATCTAGTGGCGGCAAAGGGGATTCTGAAGTATGTCAAGGTGACTTCTGAGATGGGACTCCTCTATGGAAGGGATGCGGAGTTTGCGTTGCTCGGGTACACGGATGCTGACTATGGCGGTGATTCGGATGATCGAAGGTCTACTTCAGGTTATGTGTTCACTTGCGGTTCAGCTAGCATCTCGTGGTGTAGCAAGAAGCAGGACTCG
The DNA here is from genome assembly GCA_039583875.1 of Platanthera guangdongensis. Classification (NCBI taxonomy): domain Eukaryota; kingdom Viridiplantae; phylum Streptophyta; class Magnoliopsida; order Asparagales; family Orchidaceae; genus Platanthera; species Platanthera guangdongensis. The sequence continues at coordinate 13,009,009 of CM077155.1, forward strand.
GTGTCGGTCTCAACCACGGAGGCGGAGTATAAGGCTTCGGCCTTGGCTGCTCGGGAAGACGTTTGGTTGAGGAGGCTTATAGAGGATGTTCATGAAGAAGTGCAAGGGCCTACTTTACTCCGGGGTGACAATGAGAGTGCTCTCAAACTGGTAAACAATCCAGTGTGTCACGCCAGGACCAAGCATATAGAGATTGATCACCACTTCATCAGAGAGAAGGTGTTGGAGGGGTCTCTGCTGGTCGGGCATGTTCGGAGTGAAGATAATCTTGCTGACATCTTCACGAAGCCGCTGTCGAAGGGTCCCTTTGAATGCTTGCGCAGCTTGCTGGGCTTGGTCACCACTTCTCACTTCAAGGGGTGTTGAAGTATTAGACCGGGCGGCTTAGCGGTCTGATCCAGCAGTTTGTTAACCGTGTGGTCTGGCGGTCTATCTGGTGCATGGAGACCGGGCGGTCTATCGGTCTACCTCTGTGGCCTGTTCTATCCTGCTGGAGTTGCCGAGCGGTTAGCCCATCTGTCTAACCGCGCGGCTTATGCGGTCTCCATTATTCTAGCCGCCCAGTACTGTAAATGTTTAGTCCCACATTGTTTGTATACTCTCTTTCTTATCTCCTCCATTCTATATAAGAGAGGCCATACCTTTGTAAATGATATCTTTTTTGGATAATAAAATTTCGATTATTCAAAAGTTTATTCGCTTGTTCTCTACTTTTCGCTTCTTTTCTCTACTTTCTAACATGGTATCAGAGCACACGGTCATTTCCCTCTGATTCTGTGCGCTCTCTGTTGTTCGCGGCTTGTTTTCCGCATTCTGCGACTTGCTTCGCGACTTGGCTTCTCTCTGTCCGCGCGGCTTGTTTCTATCCGCGCGGCTTGTTTCTGTCCGCTGCCCTGTTCGCGCGGCTTGCTTCTTCTTCTTCTCTTCTCCTACTGCTCTTTGTCGCCGCGACCTGTTTCCTTGTCGCCGCGCTCCTTGTTCTTTCCTCCCGCTCCGACTTCCTAGTCGTTGCGGTCTGTCCCTATCCGCGTGTGTTGTCTCTCTACTCGCGGCTTGCTGCTGTGATCTGCCTGACCGTGCGGGTTGTTCCTTTCTCACCCGCATCTTGGTCGCGGTCATCAGCTCGTCTCCTCTCTTCTGTTCGCTCGGCCTTTTCAGTCCGCGCGACCTCTTCCCCCCCTGTGCCTTTGCCTCTTGCAACCGCTACTGTTCGCGCGGCTTCGTCTGTTTTCTAACCGCTTCAGTTCGCGCGGCTTCTTCTGCTTGCCGGGTTCTATGACTACCTCCGGTCTCACAACTACTCCTGCAGCTCCTTCTCCTCCTCCTCCTTCGGGCAACCTTGGCACTCTGTCCAAGCTTGTTGGCTCCAACTATCCCGATTGGAGTGTTTCTTTCACCTTTCTCCTTCGTTCTCAACGCAAGCGTCATCACCTCACCGATGACCCTCCTCCTCGCACCTCTCCTGAGTTTGATGACTGGGATGCGAGTGATGCTCTTGTTCGCACCTGGCTGGCCAACAGCCTTTCTGATGAGTGCCTTCCCGTCATTCGCCATGATGAGACGGTCAAGGCCGCATGGCTTCACCTCGCTGCTCTCTATTCTAAGGGGGGCCAGACGTCCCGCATTTATACTCTCTATGCGGACCTCTTCGCCCGCCCTTCCATGTCCCTAGCTGCGGCTTATCAGCAGGTTCAGGCTCTTGGGGCTGAAATCCTCCAGAATCGCCCCTTCTCCGCGGACTTGGCCGACCAGCACAAACACTTCCAGGAACTCCTGGTTGTTTGTTATCTTCTTCGTCTTCCCGACTCTTATGATATGATCCGCCAGCAGATCTTGGGTGAGGCAGAATCTCCTACTTTGGATGCCACTGCGGCTCGCATTGCCGCCGTTACTTCGCTCCTCCAGCGGCCTCTGTTGGCCTCCCCCCCTTCCCAGGACTCCTTTGCTCACCAAGCTCAGCGAGGGGGCCCTAGTGGCCGTGGCTCCTCTGGCGGACGGGGTTCCTCCCGGTTCTTCTGCTCTCACTGTGGTCGTACTGGCCATACTGTTGACCGCTGCTGGCAGAAACATCCTCATCTTCGCCCTTCCGGTGATGCTCCTTCTTCGGCCTCCGCCTCTTCTAGGCCGTCTGCCTCTGTGGCCACGACGTCAGGTAGTGCCCACGTCGTTACCCAAGGTAAATGGCTGATTGACTCCGGTGCGACCAATCATATGACGGGCAACCCTCATTGCTTCTCCCGTCTTGAGACCCATGACCGCTTACCCCCAGTTCGTGTGGCGGATGGTTCCCCGTCTCCGGTTCATGGGACGGGCATGGTTCAACTCACTCCTTCGCTTTGCTTGGAGGATACCCTCTATGTCCCGAAGTTCCCGTGCAATTTGTTATCAGTTACTACTTTATGCCGGCAACTTCAGTGCTTCGTTTTATTCACTCCCACTACTTGTTCTTTTCAGGACCCGAGGACCCAGCGGACGATTGCTACTGGGACTGAGAGCGGCGGCCTCTACTTCCTCGACGATGTTTCAGCTCTTTCTGCCTACTCCTCCTCCACCGATCTCCTTCAGTGGCATCTTCGTCTTGGACATCCTCCTCCTCGGCTTATTCGTCAGCTTCTGCCCCACTTACCTCCCACCAGTTCTCCGCTCAACTGTGATGCGTGTCAGCTTGGCAAACATCATCGCTCCTCCTTCCCACCGAAGCAAGGTCGTGGCTCCTCTCGCATTTTTGATCTTATTCATTCTGATGTATGGGGTCCTGCTCCTACCCTCACAGTTGGTAGGGGCAGTTCCTATTTTGTCACTTTTATCGATGATTTTACTCGATGTACCTGGGTGTATCTATTAAAGGATCGCTCTGAGCTATTTTCTGTTTGGCAATCTTTTTACTTTATGATTAAGACTCAATTTGCTATTTCTATTAAAGTCTTACGTTCTGATAATGCCAAGGAATATCTGTCTCATGAGTTCTCCGCGTTCTTTCACCAACACGGCCTCATTCATCAAACGACTTGTGTTTACACCTCCCAACAGAATGGGGTGGCGGAGCGTAAAAACCGTCACCTGCTTGATGTTGCGCGTACTCTCATGACGCAGATGCACGTCCCTCGCTCCTACTGGGGCTACGCTGTGCTTCTCGCTTGCTATCTCATCAATCGTATTCCATCCACGGTCCTCCACGGCCGGACTCCCTTCTCCCTTCTCTACCCCCACCAGTAACCTTTTCCTCTTCCTCTCCGTGTCTTTGGCTGTACGGCCTTTGTTCACGCTCCCTCCGCTACCCGCGACAAGCTCTCCCCCCGTTCCACCAAGTGTGTCTTTTTGGGGTACTCTACCACTCAAAAAGGCTATTGCTGCTTTGACCCCCTTCTCCGCAAGCAGTTTATCTCCGCAGATGTGACTTTTTTCGAAAATGCTTCTTATTTCTCTCCTTCCTCTTCTCTTCCTTCTCTTCCTTCTGATATCTCCGTTTCTTCCACACCTCTTCACGTTTTCCCACCTTCGTCTCCTCCTCCACCCACTCCTTCCCAGTCCGTCTCCCCACCCACCCCTCCACCCTCCTCTCCGCTGCCGTCTCTCTCTAGTCCCGGGCCAGCCTTCTCCGCCACGGATGCTCCGGTCGCTGACGCTCCTGTCGCCGACGCTCCCGATGATCTGGATGTTCCCATTGCCCTTCGCAAAGGGGTGCGGGCGTGTACTCAACACCCGCTCACGGCTGTTGTTTCTTATGATCAGCTTTCTCCTTCTCGCAGGTCGTTTGCCTTGGCTATCTCTGCTACTTCTACTCCCCGTACCTACCAGGAGGCTCTCGCTCTCCCTCATTGGAAGTCTGCCATGGATGAGGAGATGGATACTCTTACTGAACGGGGTACCTGGACACTGGTTCCTCCTCCCGTGGGCACTGATGTGGTTGGCTGTCGCTGGGTCTTTGTTGTGAAGTTTCGCCCCGATGGCACTGTGGATCGCTACAAAGCCCGGCTGGTGGCCAAGGGCTTTACTCAGACTTATGGCGTTGATTACTTTGATACCTTCTCTCCGGTTGCTCGCCTCAGCACCATCCGGGTTCTCTTTTCTGTGGCCGTTAACCGGGCTTGGGCTATTTCCCAGCTTGATGTGAAGAATGCCTTTCTCTATGGCGATCTTCAGGAGGACGTCTATATGGAGCAACCTCCTGGGTATGTTGCTCAGGGGGAGACACGTGTCTGTCATTTGAAGAAGGCCATTTATGGCCTAAAGCAGAGCCCTCGGGCATGGTTCGAAAAATTCAGTGGTATTGTGGCAACCATCGTCTTTCAAAGGAGTTCGGCCGATCACTCCTTGTTTATTCGCAAAACGGCCTCGGGACTGGTGGTTTTAGCCGTATATGTGGATGATATTCTCCTTACTGGTGATGACCAAGATGGGGTGGACTTGACGAAGAAGCACCTCCGTCAGCACTTGGTCACGAAGGATATGGGCTCCCCAAAATACTTTTTGGGGATAGAAATCTCTCGGAAGCCTGACTCCTTGGTTCTCTCTCAACGGAAGTATGCCCTTGATCTTCTTCGGGAAGCAGGCTTGACAGGTGCCAAACCAGCTCATCTTCCCATGGCTGTTGAAGAGGACAAAACGTGGACGGATGAATCGCCTCCTCTATCTGATGTCACACGGTACAGAAGTTTGGTAGGCAAACTCATCTATCTCACGGTGACTAGACCCGACATCGCCTACGCTGTAGGAAAGGTCAGTCAGTTTATGCAAGCTCCCAGGGAGTGTCATCTTCAGTCCACCCTGAAGATTTTAGAGTATATCAAAGCAGCACCGGGCAGAGGGTTACTCTTCCAGAAGAATGGCCATCTGAGGGTTGAGGCCTACTCAGATTCAAGCTACGCAGATGACAAAGGCGATCGTAAATCCACGTCAGGTTTTTGTACCTTTGTTGGAGGTAATCTCGTATGTTGGAAGAGCAAGAAACAGTCTGTTGTTTCCAGATCCAGTGCCGAAGCAGAATATCGGAGTATGGCGTCAACTACGTGTGAGTTAAAGTGGTTGCGGGCTCTCATGCTTGACCTGGGCGAGGTATATGATTGTCCTCTCCCTATGTTCTGTGACAACAAGGCCGCTATACACATATCCAGGAATCCGGTCTTTCATGAGAGAACGAAGCATATAGAGGTTGACTGTCACTTCATTCGGGAGGAGATTTTGAAGAAACAGATTTGTACTCCTTTTGTCACCTCTGACAAGGAGTTGGCAGATATCTTCACCAAGCCGGTTTCTACTTCCTTCTTCCGCATTTATGACAAGCTGGGCATGATTGATATCTATGCTCCAGCTTGAGGGGGAGTGTTGAAGTATTAGACCGGGCGGCTTAGCGGTCTGATCCAGCGGTTTGTTAACCGTGCGGTCTGGCGGTCTATCTGGTGCCTGGAGACCCGGCGGTCTATCGGTCTACCTCTGCGGCCTGTTCTATCCTGCTGGAGTTGCCGAGCGGTTAGCCCATCTGTCTAACCGCGCGGCCTATGCGGTCTCCATTATTCTAGCCGCCCAGTACTGTAAATGTTTAGTCCCACATTGTTTGTACACTCTCTTTCTTATCTCCTCCATTCTATATAAGGGAGGCCATACCTTTGTAAATGATATCTTTTTTGGATAATAAAATTTCGATTATTCAAAAGTTTATTCGCTTGTTCTCTACTTTTCGCTTCTTTTCTCTACTTTCTAACAAGGGGGAGTGTTGAAATTTGTGAAGTGGAAGTGGGTGACGGGACAGGCCGCGCGGCCTGTGGCAGACAGCTATGGCGGACTTGGCGGACTGGGCGGACTGAGGTTTGCGGCCTGGTGAAAAGTCTGGTGGAAGCCGGCTGTGTTCTGAGCGGGTTGTTGCATGGAGTCCGCGGTTTGGTGCGGCCTGGTATCTGCGGATAGAGAGGCTTGCGGACTGGTGCTTTGCTCAGTGGTCGCGGGTGCAAGCTTGCGCTGTAGGCGGGCTGGCTCGAGTTCGCGGGAAGCCTTGTGGACTGGTGTGTCTGCGGTTTTGGCTGTTGCGGACTGGGCTTTGAGCTTGGCTGAGGCCTTGTCGAGCTCAGGTGTTACAGCAGGTCTTGCTGTGGAGACCGGTTGGCGGACTGGTGTTTGGAGTCCGGGAGGAAGCTGCTGTGTTGGACAAGTGCGAGGAGCTCGCGGACTGGTTGCGGTCTGTGCTAGGGTGTTTGGCGGACGGGACTTTGTGTCCGCCATGCTCGCACTGGCCCTTGATGGTTTTGGACTTGGTCACACATTGTGCCAAGTTCATGGTGTCCGCCGTATCTGCCAAGTCCGCTGTGACCGGGCGGACTATTGCTGTTTGCCTTTGGTCGTGGACTTGTGGCGGATTGAGGTGTGAGTCTTGCGGACTGCCTGTTAAAATTCAACAAACCGCAGACGCCCCCTTGGATACCCTGCTGAAAACTCAACAAACCGAAGGAGAATACGCCCACTTATATGTTGAAAGTTTTCCCGGATCGTGGAGTTAACAGTGGTTATCTCAACAAAGCAGTAACAACCAGCAACACATGCAGCACAAGCTTCTTTATTGATCAAGAGCAAACTTCTTTACAAGGCGAGACAAACATGGCGAGACATGCTTCACCAAAACCCAACACCGAGAGAGCAGAGACAGTTACAAAGACAAGAACAAAAAACAAGCCGCGCGGACTCAAACAATCAAGCCGCCGACCTACTGCTGTGGAGTCCGCTCAGTCCGCCAGGTCGCCAGACCGCAACCCAAGCCGCGCGGACTCACCCTTACTCCAATGCTTAGCTCTTCACCGCCGGTCTGCACGCCGCCAGACCGCACAAGCTGCGTCACCGAATGGAACAGTCCGCCTGCACCGGCGACTTCCCGAACTCCGAACCAAGTCGCCAAAGAGAAGACCGCCTGGTCGCTATCCGCGACCTGCTGTTTACCGCCTGTTGCTTAACCGCAGAGTTCGCACTGTCCCTGACCGCAATCAGAGCCAAGTCCTGGCTTTCCAGCGCTATCAGCACAACCTGCACAGCACAACCCGGGTCAACTCTATCCGCGCGGACACAAAGTCCAGACCGCAGCAACCTGCGCGAGCTCAATTACTGTTCACTTACTTCGGGTAGGTTCCTTTCTTGGTTGTTATTCCGGATGTGACATGGGTCCTATTTATAGGCACGACGATGAGTATGGTCACCGCCCTTCCCGATAGGATCACCGCCACAACCCGCAGCAAGAACTTATGTGTCCGCCAGCCCGCGGACACACATGCCAGTTCGCCGCCCTGTGCAGATAGCCAGTCCGCCCCAGCTTCTCCAAGGTCGGACTCCAATATCCAGTCCGCCTTGCCGCCAGAGACCAAGCCAGGACCACCACAGCCGGACTCCACAAAAAGCCGTGTCCGCCATTCTGCGGACAAGGCATCAGCCCGTAAAACCCGAGCCCGCATCCGCGCCATCAAGACACCTGCCGAACTCAGCGAACACCCGGCTTCGTCCGCATATCCCAAGTCCATTGCCTAATCACCAAGGCATTGCCGGACTCAGCGGACACGCCGATCCAGTCCGCTAACAGCAGACTCCAGTCCGCAATACCCGAGTCCATAACCTCATCACAAGGCTAAACCGGACTCAGCGGACAACAGCTCCAGTCCGCACGCTCCTGCACAAGCAAACCTCCAGTCCGCATATCCCCAAGCTAGCAAACAAGGCAACAGCACTTCCACCAAGCTTGGCGGACTGAGAAGCAGCCCGCGCTCCACTGCGCGATCTCCTCGGACTGAGCCAACCTGGACTTGGTTCAATTCCCACCAAGTCCAGCCCACTGGCCGCAAGGGCCAGTCCGCACTTACAGGCGGACACTGGATCTATCCCGCCATACCGGGCGACCTCCAGATCCTGTCCGCGCTGACCGGCGGTCTCCACGGCTTCCACTTGCCGCTTCACTAGAGCAAGACCAAGGCATCTGCCAAACCGGTCTGCCGAGCTCCAGTTCTTCAGTCCGCTTCAAGCCGGACTCCGCGGATAACATTCCTATCCGCCCGGTTACTTCCTGGGAGTAAACCGCCTGCTGAGCATACACTGGCCTGTCAGACCGCCGCTGCTGTCCGCGCAGTCCGCGCGAACAAACCGCCCAGGCCGCCACAGAGCAAACCGCCTGCAACATCCCTGCCGACCTAGCAGTCCGCCAACCCAGTCCGCGTAGTCCGCGCGGATAGGTTTCCCAAGCCTTCCATTCACCCACTTTCACTTCACAGAATTCAACACTCCCCCTTGAAGTGAGAAGTGGTGAATAACTCCAGCAGCTCCCGTAACCTTGCACCTGGTCCTTCCGATAGCATCTACGAAGAGATGTCCAAGACATAGTCCTCGCCCCGCATATCATGGACCATGAGGGAGCCCTCCAGCATCTCCCAAAAGGAGTCATGCTTCCCTCTGCCTTCTTCAGCTTCAACCTCCACTCATGCATCATAGGAGTATCACCAACTTCCTTGGACCCAGAAGCCCAAGCCTCGTTGCCTCTGAGAGAAGTCACCTCATCAGACTTGGTGTCAACCACCTCCTTGATTCTAGTGGGGTCATCACAGCCAGAAGTCCCTTGCTCGACCTGAGGGCTAACAAGGAAACACGGGACCAAGTCCGCCGTGTTCCCTTCGCTATATCGAGCTGGTGGCTTACTGATCCTCTTCGATCTCCGAAGAACCTGATCATGGCTAACCACCTCCGCTGCTTTTGAACCAGCTCCGTTCCCGGGCAAACCCGGAACAATGCTCCCTTTGTTCCCTGAACAAGACGCCTCCTTACTGGAACCAAGAGCACCTGGAGCAACGCTCCCCCTGCTACCTGAACCAGAAGACTCCCCTCTTGAACATGAACTGCCTGGAACATTGCTCCCCTTGCTTCCTGAACAGGAAGCCTCCGCCTTTGAGCCAGAAGGTCCTGGAGCATCGCTCCCCCTTCTTCCCGACTCTGACGCCTTTGCCCCGGAGCTAGAACAACCTGGAGCACCTGGTGACTCAGGCAACTCCACTTCCTTAGCAGCAGCCTCCTTCAGCCCACCATCTAACCTGCTTAACTCTAGCTCCACATAAGAGCTACCCCAATACGGCGTCAACTCATCAAAATCAATGTCTCTCGACACTATGAGTTTCTTCGTCGCAGGATCCATACACCTCCATCTTCTTTTCTGCTCATCATACCCAACAAAGACTAGCTTTGTTTTGAGAGCACCCGGAGAATGTATATAGCAGGTAGATCCAAACACCCGAAGGTGCTTCACTGAGGGCTTCACTCCGAACATTAGCTCATAAGGAGTCTTCATTATGATCGGACTAAGAGGCATCCGGTTGATGACATGAGTAGCACAGGCTATTCCCTCCGCCCAAAGAGCCTTCGGAACGCCTTTACTCCGAAGCCAACACTTGCAGGTCTCCGTTAACCAACGGATCATCCGAGCTGCAACACTACCCTGTTGTGAAGTATGTCCACAAGAAAGCTCCATCCGGATCCCTTGCTTCCTGCAAAAGCGTGAGAACTCGGTTGAGGCAAACTCACCACCGAAACTTGTCCTCAACACCTTGATCCTCCGGCCAAGCTGGCCTTCGACAAGCTTCTTGAACTCCACAAACAAGCGTACCATGCTGGACTTCGTCTTCATAAAGTATACCCAAGTATACCCAGAATAGTCATCAACCAATATCAGCAAGAACCTGCTGCCTCCAAGACTGGCCGTGACGGTCGGTCCCACCAGAGCACAATGGACAACCGCCAATGGTGCATTACTCCTGGATTGTGCTTTGTCGACCATGAAGCGATAAGCTCCACTTTCCTGACATCCCGCACACCCCCGACCATCGCCATAGGATGACAATCTAGGCAAGCCTCTTACGAGTCTTCTTTCCGCCATTGCTTTCAGCTTGTCCATCCCTACATGCCCCAGTCTTTCATGCCAGATAGCTGCACTATCATTGGCATCCAGCCGATCAGATCCAGAACTAGTTGAAGTCCCAACTACGTTCTTCTCCTTCCTCCCTACCTGAGCAACGTTCGCCGAGAGCAAGGTAACCTTGCACGCCTTCCGAAGATGACCTTGCTGCTTGCATTTATAGCACCGTGGTCCTTCCTTCCTCTTCCTATCACGCCTAGGAGAAACACTCCTTTCTTCCTGATATGAAGTAGAGGGACCATCATCAGCAGCAACCTCCTTCACCTTCTTCCTGAACAACCCATCAAGGGAAGTCCAAACCTCCGCAGCTGACCGACATCCACTGATGTGGTCCAAGAGCTCCGACGAGATCACCTGCTTGAGAATAGACTCCGCTTTCGCATTTGCCTCCTTCCAAGCTCTCATCGCCTCAGCATTGCCAGCAGTATCCTCTTGTCTTCCTGCTCCGCATACAACCTCCCAAAGGTCCTCGCCAAGAAGAAAGCTCTTCATACAGGACTTCCACCGTTCACAGTTCGCCTCTGTAAGAAGATCAATACCAAGACAGCTTGCATCCTCCACTGCCATGGTTCTACCACTAGTTTCCTCGACAGACGAGCAACTACTTCCATTGAGCACTGCTTGACCACTCCAACAACCTGGCTCTGATAGCATGTTAAAATTCAACAAACCGCAGACGCCCCCTTGGATACCCTGCTGAAAACTCAACAAACCGAAGGAGAATACGCCCACTTATATGTTGAAAGTTTTCCCGGATCGTGGAGTTAACAGTGGTTATCTCAACAAAGCAGTAACAACCAGCAACACATGCAGCACAAGCTTCTTTATTGATCAAGAGCAAACTTCTTTACAAGGCGAGACAAACATGGCGAGACATGCTTCACCAAAACCCAACACCGAGAGAGCAGAGACAGTTACAAAGACAAGAACAAAAAACAAACCGCGCGGACTCAAACAATCAAGCCGCCGACCTACTGCTGTGGAGTCCGCTCAGTCCGCCAGGTCGCCAGACCGCAACCCAAGCCGCGCGGACTCACCCTTACTCCAATGCTTAGCTCTTCACCGCCGGTCTGCACGCCGCCAGACCGCACAAGCTGCGTCACCGAATGGAACAGTCCGCCTGCACCGGCGACTTCCCGAACTCCGAACCAAGTCGCCAAAGAGAAGACCGCCTGGTCGCTATCCGCGACCTGCTGTTTACCGCCTGTTGCTTAACCGCAGAGTTCGCACTGTCCCTGACCGCAATCAGAGCCAAGTCCTGGCTTTCCAGCGCTATCCGCACAACCTGCACAGCACAACCCGGGTCAACTCTATCCGCGCGGACACAAAGTCCAGACCGCAGCAACCTGCGCGAGCTCAATTACTGTTCACTTACTTCGGGTAGGTTCCTTTCTTGGTTGTTATTCCGGATGTGACATGGGTCCTATTTATAGGCACGACGATGAGTATGGTCACCGCCCTTCCCGATAGGATCACCGCCACAACCCGCAGCAAGAACTTATGTGTCCGCCAGCCCGCGGACACACATGCCAGTTCGCCGCCCTGTGCAGATAGCCAGTCCGCCCCAGCTTCTCCAAGGCCGGACTCCAATATCCAGTCCGCCTTGCCGCCAGAGACCAAGCCAGGACCACCACAGCCGGACTCCACAAAAAGCCGTGTCCGCCATTCTGCGGACAAGGCATCAGCCCGCAAAACCCAAGCCCGCATCCGCGCCATCAAGACACCTGCCGAACTCAGCGAACACCCGGCTTCGTCCGCATATCCCAAGTCCATTGCCTAATCACCAAGGCATTGCCGGACTCAGCGGACACGCCGATCCAGTCCGCTAACAGCAGACTCCAGTCCGCAATACCCGAGTCCATAACCTCATCACAAGGCTAAACCGGACTCAGCGGACAACAGCTCCAGTCCGCACGCTCCTGCACAAGCAAACCTCCAGTCCGCATATCCCCAAGCTAGCAAACAAGGCAACAGCACTTCCACCAAGCTTGGCGGACTGAGAAGCAGCCCGCGCTCCACTGCGCGATCTCCTCGGACTGAGCCAACCTGGACTTGGTTCAATTCCCACCAAGTCCAGCCCACTGGCCGCAAGGGCCAGTCCGCACTTACAGGCGGACACTGGATCTAGCCCGCCATACCGGGCGACCTCCAGATCCTGTCCGCGCTGACCGGCGGTCTCCACGGCTTCCACTTGCCGCTTCACTAGAGCAAGACCAAGGCATCTGCCAAACCGGTCTGCCGAGCTCCAGTTCTTCAGTCCGCTTCAAGCCGGACTCCGCGGATAACATTCCTATCCGCCCGGTTACTTCCTGGGAGTAAACCGCCTGCTGAGCATACACTGGCCTGTCAGACCGCCGCTGCTGTCCGCGCAGTCCGCGCGAACAAACCGCCCAGGCCGCCACAGAGCAAACCGCCTGCAACATCCCTGCCGACCTAGCAGTCCGCCAACCCAGTCCGCGTAGTCCGCGCGGATAGGTTTCCCAAGCCTTCCATTCACCCACTTTCACTTCACAGAATTCAACACTGCCTCGGGTTGGTGCGGACAGCCATTGAAGGGGGTTTGCTGTCCTGAAGCAGTTGGAGTTTTGCGGGCTGGTGCCTTGTCCGCTTAGCTTGGGCGGACTGGAGAGGGTTCGTCAACGGTTGCCGTGCTCCTGGCGGTTTCCTTGGTATCCGGCTAAGTCCATGCGGACTCAGCGGACGGTGGTTGTATTCGCGCGGACTGAGGGTGGTGTCGCTATCTCTTGGGCGGTGACCACACTCCTCACCTTGTCTATAAATAGGACCCCCCTGGCACATCTACAGTAACCTAAGTAACTTGTGTGAACAGTAAGTTGGGGTGTGCGAAGTGCTGCGGTCTGTGTTTGCCAGTCCGCGCGGATTGTTTCAGGCTGACGGTTTGCTGTGTGTAGGTCGCGCGGATAACTTCAAGGAGCCAGGAGTTTGGCTGTGACTTCGGTCAGTGCTTGGAAGTGTGCGGTCTCTGCGGACTCAGCAGGAGGTCGCTCTGCGGCTTGTCAGTTCTATTTCAACTTTGCCAGCTTCAATAACCTGTCCGCCGGTTTCAGGCGGGTAGGGGAGTTCCTCAGTTCGGGTTCAGCAGGAGGCGAATAACGGTCTGTCCGCACGGCCTCGCGGCTTCGGCGGACTCCGTGGTATTCGGCGGATTGCAGCATAGCTTGGGCGAGCTCAGCGGTCTCGGCGGTCTCGGCGACCTCGCGGTCTCGGCGGACTGGAGTGCTGTCCGCCCGGCTTGTTTTTTGGTTCTTTCTGTTTACAGCTGTAATACTAGAGAAATCATGTCTCGCTATGTATGCCTCGGTTTGTAAAGAAGTGAATGCATAATAAGACCTTCTTGTGCTTCCATTGTGTTGTTGGGAGCAATCTCTAGTCCTTGGGCTTTCCGCAGGTTCAGCGTGCGAACTGGGTAGTTCCGAAGATATTAATTTGGCGTTTGGGCTATCTTGCTGACCACGTTGAGAAAATTTAACACAGACCAATTAGACGCCACAGCACCATCAATTGTGGGGATGTATTGATCGGACCGCAACAACGCCTTCTGAAGCGACGACATATGGAACACGTTGTGGAGGTTCTCTAGCTCGGACGGTAACTCAAGCCGATAGGCCAATGAGCCAATCATTTCCAATATATTATAAGGACCAACATACCTTGGGCTGAGTTTTTTCACACCACGCACACGTGACACTCCATGCATCGGTCGGATTTTCAGGAACACCTTATCACCCACTTGAAACTCCACCATCCGGTGCCTTGCATTATAATACTTCTCCTGTCGACTTTGAGCCTCCAACATGCGATCCCATATCAGTCTAACCACTGCATCGATATCATCAATATATTCAACACCCAAAGCCTTCGGGTCTTCATCTTGCACCCAAGACAAGGGGTTTCTACACCTTCTTCCATAAAGAGCTTCATGAGGAGCCATACCGATACTAGCCTGATGGTTGTTGTTGTAGGAGAATTCTACCAAAGGTAAGAGTCTTTGCACGGCTCTCCTCTATCCAACACACATAATCTCAACATATCTTCCAACGTCTGGATGGTCATTTTAGATTTCTCGTCCGTCTGAGGATGAAACGCGGTGCTGAAGGTGAGGCGCGAGCCCAAATACGCCTGTACCGCTTTCCACTCCTTGGAGGTGAGCCGACCATCACGATCAGACACGATCGTCTTAGGCACGCCATGATACCTTACGAATTGCTCCACAAAGAGGCATACTAAGACATCCACATGAGCTTCTTTCTTCCTTGGGATAAACCGGGCTACTTTCGTCAGGAGATCAACTATCACCCACACCGAATCATTTCCTGTGCATGAGCATGGTAACCCAAGGACAAAGTCCGTGGAGATATCCTCAAACTTCCACTCGGGGATGGACAACGATTGTAGCAAACCACCGGGACTCTTGCATTCCGCCTTCACCCATTGACAAGCTTCACAATGTGTAACAAAATATCGGACATCCTTTTTCATTCCCGGACAACACATGGTCTTCCGTAGACCGGCGTACATCTTAGCAATGCCCGAGTGTAGTGAATATTGAGAGCAATGAGCCTCTCTCAAGATATTCTCCTGGATTTTACCGCCCTTGGAATGTAGAGCCGGCCGCGAAAATAAATGAGGCCGTCTTTTAGCGTATACTCATCCGTAGTCCGATATTTGATTGACTTGATTACCGGGTCCAGAGCTGCATCCATTCCTTGCTCCACTCTGATTCGATCCCGGGTATCACAAACTATGCTCATTCTTGTCAAGTACTCTGTATACTCTGCCGAAGTAGCATTAAATATCAACGTAATATCCATCACCTCAATCATCCGAGCCAACTCCATACTCATCAACCGAGACTCTGGGCTAGAACCTGGTACCTTTCTACTCAATGCATCGGCCACCGAGTTTGCCTTTCTGGGGTGGTAGTTCATGGTGATAGAAATTCTAACCACCATCGTTGTCTCAAGTTCAACTCCTTCTGAGTATGAACGTACTTCAAGTTTTTGTGATCTGAAAAGATCACGTACTGGACGCCTTATAGATAATGCCTCCAAACCTTCAAGGTGAACACCACTGCTCCAAGCTCCAAATTATGATCCGGGTAATTGATTTCATGTTTCTTTAGTTGTCTTGAAGCATAAGCAATCACGTATCTGTGCTGCATCAATACCGCTCCCATCCCTTGATATGATGCGTCAGTGTAAACTTGAAATCCTTCCTTCCTAGATGGAAGTGCAAGGATGGGGGCGGAGGAAAGTCTATTCTTCAGTTCTTAGAACGCCGCTTCACATTGGGGTGTCCACCCAAATGGCACACCTTTCTTCGTCAAAGAAGTAAGATGAAGAGCAATCTTTGAAAATCCTTTACAAATTTGCGGTAGTACCCGACAAGTCCAAGGAAACTCCTCACATCGGCCGCCGACTTTAAGAGCGACCAGTCCTTCATGGCACGCACCTTGGCCGGATCCACCGCTAGTCCTGCTCCACTGATCACATGCCCCAAGAAAGCAACCTCTTTAAGCCAGAATTCGCACTTGCTGAATTTGGCGAACAAGGCGTGTTCTTTTAATTTCTTCAATACCAAGGTCAAGTGCTCAACATGCTCCTCCTCGGTCCTTGAGTAGACCAAGATATCATCGATGGAAACAATGACAAAGACATCCAAACAAGGTTCAAACACCTTGTTCATCGGGCTCATGAAGGCCGAAGTGGCATTTGTGAGCCCAAACGGCATTACCGTGAACTCGAACAGCCCATATCTCAAACTAAAGGCCGCTTTCTGGATGTCACCTTCTTGTATTCTCAACTGATAATACCTTGAGTGCAAGTCCAGCTTATAAAACCAATGCGCTCCCTCTAGTTGATCGAACAACTCGTCGATCCGAGGTAGCGGATAAGTGTTCCGCACCGTCAACCGATTGAGTTCCCGATAGTCTATGCACAAACTCATGGTTCCATCGTTCTTCTTCACGAACAATACATGGGCTCCCTAGGGTGACGAACTGGGGCGAACGAACCCTGACTCTACCAGTTCTTGCAGTTGAACTCTAAACTACGCGAGTTCCTTCGGGGCCATTCGGTAAGGGGCCTTGGATACCGGCTTGGCACCCGGGTACTAGATTTATCTGGAAGTCAACCTCTCTATGCGAGGATAATCCTGGCAGTTCCTCAGGAAATACCTCGGGGAAGTCCCGCACTACCCGTATGTCTTTTATATCCAATGTTATCTCCTTCAACATGAACCAGATCATGAAGACTTCATCCCCCTTCATATGAGATTTTACTGTCTGAACTGAAGATAGCAACATGCGAGGTGGGAAGCTAATACCTTGGAAGATGGCATCAGAGTCCCCATGTCTCAAGTAGATTCGTTTCTCTGCACAGTCAATCCTTACAAAGTGCCAGTCCAACCACGCCATGCCCAAAATGATGTCAAACTCCGGCATTCTCAAGACCGTGGCAGGTGACTCAAAGGTCTTTCCTTCAATGAATATCTCGAACTCGCACTTAGAGGTTGCAATCATCTCTGAGCTGTCCAGTAGATGCACTCGTCGAGCTACAACAGTAAAGTACTGCATACCTTCTTGGTTTTTAATGAAGTCCGCCACACCAATGACTGTATGGCACCGGTATCGAATAGAGTGTAGGCCAGTTTCTCACTAACCATTACGCCTATGTATAATGATTGTGAAGGGTCAATACTGATTCCTAGAACAAACTTAGGCAGAATAAGGTCGAATGTTTAATTTCTTCCTCGTAGTCCCCATCCTGCTTCAATTAGTCCTTCAGCGAGTCTCTTTAACGCTTGTCTGAACACCCAAAAGACCCGCTTCCAACCACTTTAACATATCCATTATCTCCACCAAGCTCAAGTTTGCTATAAACAAAAGTTGTTGCCCGAGGAAATCTACCATGTTTATTATCTCCGCTAGATTCAATATCCGCTATAAACAAAAGTGCTTGCCCTAGGGGATATCACAAGAATTTATATAATCGGTTTATATACCTAGGGTCGTCAAAACTTCAGAAGATCAACGTATAAAGATACGTACCTAAGGTCAGGTTGGCTAATCTTAAGGTCAAAGTTGGACAAACTTAGTGTGAATTACATATGGGCACACCACTGCTTCCGCTACGTCAGTTTGTCCGCAAACTGACAAATCGAATGGGGGTGGTACCATTGTTGAATGACTTCTTTAGTTGAGGATCGTGGTAAAATGATAGCATTTGTAAGACCCCCCCTCCCGAATCCTAAAACACGGCACGAAGGGGGGTCTTACGCCCGGAACAGCCGCCTTGCGGTAGCATTAGCACTCGAGCTAACCTGTACCGCAAGACGCCTATTCCGCCGGCTACAACCAATATCAATATAAACATGCCAACCCAACCATAATATAAAGGAGAAGAAGTCAAATCCACACTAAGCACATAGTCCAAATACATCACATAAGAGAAGCTAAAACATGCTTCTACAATATCAGAGTACAACTATAAAATTGCCCAATTGGGCTACATCAAAATCTCACAACACTCACATCCGTAACCGACGGTAGCGACGGCACCGTCACATCAGGCCCTGTCGTCCTGGCCTGGATATCCTGCTGTAGGGTCTGCGACTGCTCTACCTGTGGGGTGACCTCCTAAAAAGGAATACGTAGCAACCGTTAGTCGAAAATACTAAGTGGCTTCACATCCGCTCCCCCGGCGAGTCCTCGGCACCGGGCGGAGAAAAGAGCAAGGGTACAAATATAATAATTTATAAAACAGGTACAAGCAGGTGGTAATGGTTCAATAAGATTAATAGCATTATATTCTAGCAGTTCTACATAAACAATAATAAACTATCAAGTACAAGTATCTACAACAGGAAATTAACTTAACTTATAAGGATGCCCATACCAGCTTATAAGTTAAGGATCTGGTTACATAAAAGTAACTCATCATATAAGAGTGCCCATACAAACTTATACGATGAGGATCTTGTTTGTGCAATGTTATGTATGGTATGTATGCTATGCAATGACTCACCCATGATCACACACATGCAATTACTATGCCGACATAGACTATAGTTCCCACTATTCGAGCAGGTAGCTAACCACTCAGGCGTCAGCCGCCGTGGCCATGCGGTGATAGTAGAGCGCGCATATCTACTACTAGGCGGGTATCCACACTACTTTAACTTGGCCTCCGTACGCCTCAATGCTAAGAACACAACAGAGGAGCCCATGCTTACTATGGCCCAGCGAGAGCCTCGGGTAGATGTGCACCGAGGACCAAGCCCCGAACTGACCTTGTGTGACCTGGAAGGAGACTCGAAAGTAAGCACGAGGACCAAGCCCAACTGTTTACTTGGCACGGAAGGAGCCCCGGAACGTAGGCAGCGAGGACTAAGGCCAACCGCCCAAAGTCTAACTGTCAACTCCCGTCGGTGTGGCGATCGGAGAGCCCGTAGACCTGCCACACTATCCTTAACCCAGGATTACGACACCGCGTGTCGACTCACACCGCATGCTAATGCCACATCACAATGGCATGGAAGGGGACTCGGAAGTAAGCATGAGGACGTAGCCCAACCATCCACTCGGCACGAAAGGGGCCCCGGGATATGAACACCATGGACACAGCCCAACCGACCGTCTATACCTCATCTCAACACTAACCCAACTAGTGACGGTCAACACCGCACTTACATCCTTCCACAATACTACCCGTAGTGAGACTACGCTCTAAGTATTGGACTACTAAATTTCATTCCATCCATCAAACCTACTCATGGCCATATTTTATCCATCTATATGTCATTACAAATGATTTCAACATAATATAACATAAGACACATGAATAACGCTCTACCAATTTCTATCAAGTCATTTCGTTTAAGTACGCTTGCTTCACATTTCAGTTATATGAAATCCAATTAATAATCTTCATCATTCATAGCACTACGGTGATTAACATAAAATAGTTCACCAAAATCTTGAGTTAGTTTGAAACGTCGATTCAACCGAATCCAAATCCATATTATATAAAAACCCAGAATTTTAGTGCAAAATAAATCTGGACAGCAAATTCAACCGGCAATTTCCGGAGCTACATGAATCCGTTGAAGGCGTGTAACCCCTCGATGGAAAGGTCTTTCCATGTGCTACAACGTTTATGTTCAGACCACAACCCAGATTCAATGGTATCATACTTGAAATAATCCTTGAATTCCGCTGCGAACAAAACACAATTTCTGCATGCAGGATTTATCGGACGTCATATTTGTCCAGACTTTCCTGTGGCTACATACTTCGCATGAAGGCGTGAAACCATTCGTTGGAAAGGTATTTTCAAGGTCTTCAACTTTTGTGTTTAGTCAAAAGCCCAGATCTGGCAATATCAAATCAGAAAATGGCCAAGGAGATCGTTGCGCGTAGAACACAAATTCTGTACGCATCTTAAAGATGAATGAACGGCATCGGTTCATCTTCCTCCTCGAGTCGGTCTTCCAAAATCACACCAGAAATTCCTCCTCCCTTATTCACCATCAAGAGGCCATGACAATTCACGACACCAACCCCCATCTTAGCATAGAAGGTTGGAGAGGTTGAAGACACCACTAACCTTAGAGCGCAAGCCCTAGAACGGCCTCTTCCTAGAGAAACCAGCATCTCGCAAGTCTAGACTCTTTTGAGTCGACATATTGCCTAGATAACTACAGATCTAGCACCAAGGGAGAGGGGAGAAATCTCACCGCATTTCCGGCATTTCCACTATTTCCAGCCATGGATCGTGTAACTCTTCTCGGCGGCATCTTCTCCTTCACGGCGGCGGCGGATCTTCTCCTCTAGAATTAGCTACAGTAACTTCCTTCTCTCTACAGGAGTTTCTCTCAGGAAATAGTGGATGAAATGAGCATGAAAACGGCTAGGGTTTTCATTCCCCTTTATATATGAAAAGTGACACGGGTAGGGACACGCCCGTGTCCTTACCCGTGTCCTGCTTGAGCGAAACGACAACGACAGTTTCCGTGTCTGTTCAATACTTGACATGGGTAGGGACACGCCCTTGTCCCGACCCGTGTCCGCATGACACGGCCGTGTTCCCTGGCCGTGTCCTTCTCTGGATTCATTTCGACGAACTCAACTCGACACAACGGCACACGGGTAGGGACACGCCCGTGTCTCTACCCGTGTCATACAATTCGTTGATCTCGACACGTAGTTCGTCGATCTCGACATGCCTCGTCTAGTTCAACTCGACACAATGGCACACAGGTAGGGACACGCCCGCGTCTCTACCCGTGACATACAATTCGTCGATCTCGACACGCCTCGTCGAGTTCAACTTGACACAACGACACACGGCTAGGGACACGCCTGTGTCTCTAATCGTGTCATACAATTCGTCGATCTCGACATGTAGTTCTTCAATATAGACACGCTGGGTCGAGTTCAACTCGACAAACACGAACAATGGTAGGGAAACGCCCGTGTCATTTCACACAGGCAGTGACACGCCCGTGTCTCTACCCGTGTCCTTCTCTGGACATACTCGAGTCATCGACTCGAGAGCTGGCCACTGCCACACGGGTAGGGACATGCCCATGTCTCTACCCTTGTCCCAAGCTTGATTGATTTCTCTTCCTTTTCACATGTGCTGCCCAATTGTCAGCACACCCCCTGAACCCCAGTCAGCTCTCCTGACTCAAAAACACGCACGAGGAGCCTAGTGCGATTCGGGACGTTACAGCCTGACCGGCCACAGAAGCTACAAACCTCTTTGCTCTTCTTCCTTGAAGCAGCATCAGACACCTGAGGGCTCTTTCCTTCAACCAATTTCCTCTTATCCTTTCTCATTTGCTGGCCTCTGTTCTTAGCATTGTAGATTGCCTCGACCTTCAAGGCAGCTTATACCACACTGGTATAACTCACTGCTCCATAAGTACCAGCTAGCTACTGGATGTCACTTCTTAAACCACCGAGAAATCTTTTAACTCGATCCGCCTCGGAGCTTACCAAGCCGGGGGCAAACGGACTCAGCTTGCTGAACTCGATCTCATACTCACTAACTGTGAGCTGTCTCTACTTCAAATGTAAGAAATCATTCATCAGGCGGTCCCTCTCGACCGAGGGTAGAAACTTTCCCAGTATCATCTCCTTAAAAGACTCACAAGTGCATTCTTCTTTCAAGCTCTCCCTCTCTCTCAGCCACAAACGTTTTGCTAACCCCTTGAGCTAGTAGGCGGCAATCATCACTCTCTGATCGAGAGTAACTCCAGAGTAGGAAAACATCTCTTCGATCGATATAAGCCAATCATCCAAGACCATAAAGTCTGCCTTTCCATCATAAGTAGGAGGCCTGAGTCGCTGAAACTGAGAGATAAACGTCATCTCTGGTGGAACCACTACTGGAGGCACTAGAGGAGCAGGAGGGGCAGAGACAGCTAGACCCACAGTAGGGTCCTGCACTCTCGGAGCTATCCCAGACACAACCGTCAACATAAACTGAATCTGGGACTGCACATCCACCATCTGTCTTGTCAAGGCCTCATTGCTCTGTTGCAGACTCTCCATCATCGCATTGCTCTGCGCACCCGAAGACTCGCCCTCAGACTGGGGAGTTAGCCTCGTCGAAGGACGCTTCGACATCCTATAATCGAATTGGCACCAATCAAGACTTAGACCAACTGCTAGCACAAAACTACCTGGTACAGACAAAAAATACTTAAATATGAGCTTCAACTGCTAACTTGCTCTGGGATTTGGTTTTTACAATGATGATGTTATGCTTAACCTAGGATGGTTTACCACCATCACACTAACTCATTTGCTTAGACCATGAACGCTTGAATTTGTATTCTTTTTGACTCAAAACCATGTGTGTACATACGTCATCATGCAAATCTTTAGCTTGGCACGTTGTGCTTGTGGAATGTTATGCTATGCATGTTGTGCTATGCATTCTAAAAAGGCCTTAATGCATACCATGGGCGACATACATATGAAAATATTATGCATCTCATACTACATAGCATTTGCAGGCAACGAAAACGAAAATGTGCTAGTCACAGCCATGTGGTGAGGTTATGCATCCCATACTACATAACCCTCACATGTTGCCTCCTATGGTAGATCCATATACAAACACATATTATGCATCCCATACTACATAATATGCCCCGTATACTTCTATTCATGCTTATGAGTGTAGTGATCATGCTTCAGTCAAGAATTACTGATGACACATCGGTGTGTGTATGATATTACACTAAACAACTAACACTAACAAGGGAAAGTTGCCCGACCAATTGTCAAGCAACCTGGCTCTGATACCAACTGTCACAACCCACATTTTCTCAATGATTAAATCATATTAGAGCAAGAGAAAATATGTGCCATTATGCCACGTCGTGAAGGGGATAACAACACGTTCAGGCAAAACTCCAGACTTTAGATTTTTAAGGAAAATTCATAGTTAATATGAAAGAAAACCAGTTAAGTTTGATGGTCGTATCCCTGGCGCAGTGGATCAGCTAATCCATAATTAAAAATATGTTTATACGCTGCGGAAAATACTTTGGTTCAGTTGATTTGACATCTTACATGAGTGTAAACGTTTCCGAAGAACAATGTTGGGTATTGTATCCACAATGTACCTGATTTGAAGAAGCCCCTAGACAAGCTAAGGTCAATAGACTATGTATTTGATAAACTTTTTCAAGTTGTACTTGCAGTTTCTCCACGCTAAGTGCACACCAATGTCAGGGTGCAGTAGGTCAATATACACGGATCTGCACGACGTAATCCCTCGTTGAGCAGATCAGTGTGTTGGCCTATGTGTACTCTCTCTATTGGAGTGCACTTACTTTCAAGTACAGGGCCGCTCATATGCAAGAGAAGACAAGGAGCATGGAGGATCAAGGAGCAGCTCCTAGGTGGAAGACGAAAAATCGTCCAAGGCAAATTCGACGAGAATCACCAAGTGATTCTCGCCGAATCGGCGAGAATCACTTGGTGATTCTCGCCGAATCGACGAGAATTATCAATGATTCTCGCCGACTCCTTCTGGCCATCTCAATATGGTGCCAAGTAAGATTCGGCGAGAATCGCTTGTAATTCCCGCCGAACCAATGGTCATGCAGCCCATGAATACAAGTTGAATTCGTTGAGAATCGACAAGTAATTCGAGGAGAATCACAATCGATTCTCGACGAATCGTCGAGAATCACTTGATGATTCTCACCGATTCGTCGAGAATCGTCTGCGATTCTCGCCGATTTTTCCTTGGCGTTTTCTCAGTTAATTTCCTGAACCGGATTCTGCCGCTGTTTAATATCTGGACCGGGACTTGGGGGCTACCTCTGTGGGTCCCACAAACGGTCTTATTGGGGGTAGCTACAGTATAAATACATGGGTATTTTGAACAGTACCTACACAGAGAAAATACGCGAGCTCACGGAAACCCTAAAATCGCGAAATCCTTCCGCCGCCTCCGTCGCCGCTCGCGCAAGTCCGTCGCCGCCACCGATAGATCTTCTTCCCGATCTCCGGCGACAGTAGCTTAGCAAGGCTTGAGTCTCACGAGTCTATCCAGAGATCCTTTGTCTCTCGATTTGTTGATCGGAAACACTTCCCATCCGAATCGATCGAGACGACCGATCCTCGTGTGACCGTTGGTAGACCGAGCTTGCTTCGCAACGAAGTTTGGATCTCCAAGTTCAGCAGCTGCTCGTCATCGTAGCCGCCGATCCCGAAGCTAGCCGCCGCTCGTGTGCCGCCGCCGGTTCCGGGGAGATCTTCTCCAAGAGAGACCAAGGTCGTAGACTCTTCATCGACTTCAAGAACACGTCGTCGAACAAAGAGGAACACTGGTGTCTCCAAGAGAAGTTTGTATCACGTGTACATTCTACTTTTATTTCATTGTAAAGGAACTTTAGTTCCGTGTTGTAAGGGTTGGGTGCAACCCGATTTGTGGGAGTGTTGACTCTCACATGTGGAAGGGCTCCTTCCGTTAGTGAAGGGATTGGATTTCAATCCCGTTGGTGAAGTGACCGAGTCGTCCCTTGTTGGGGAGATAGGTCGAAGGGGGAAAGTGGATGTACCCAACTCGGGGAACCACTATAAATTTGCTGTGTATTCTGTGTGCTGTGTTTGTTGTTTTTATTGTGCAGGTACATCTGTAAATTCCGCAAAAGAACCACACGTTACCTATTCCCCCCCCCATAGGTACACATAGCCGACACTAGGTGGACTTTCAAGTGGTATCAGAGCCAGGTTCCTCAACAAAAAGGCTAACACCTTGAGGTGAATCCTGCCACTAGTGTCAACAAGGAGACATACAGCTACTATGGACGGGCTCAAGTACTCCGGCAAGATCCCAGTGTGCAACAGACTTAACTTTCCTATCTGGAAGGAAAGGATCAGGTTCTATATGGAAGCAGTGGACCCTCGACTGTTCATGATCGTGCTGGAGGGACCTTATGTACCCACTAAGGCCTCCACCATTGATCCCACCAAGAAAGTGCCAAAGACACTCTCTGAAATGGACAAGGATGAGATGGTCCTAGTGGGCCTTGACATGAAGGCAAGAAACATCCTGGTCAGCGCGGTTGACGACTCTATGATGCAAAACTTCAGCAACTGCAGGACAGCTCAGGAGATTTGGCAGTGCCTGATCATCCTAATGGAGGGCACGGATGAAGTGAGGGATGATCGGAGATCCCTCCTGAACCAGAAGTATGAGGCCTTCCGGCAAGGGCCTAAGGAAGAGATCGGAGTCACATACGAGAACTTCCTGAAGATTGTTAACGCCCTCAAGGGCTATGGAAGAGTGTTCACCAATGGTGAACTCAATGACAAATTCCTTAGGTCCCTTACTAAGGAATGGGATACAAAGATCTGCGCCATCAGAGAATTTGGCAGACTAGCTGAAACTGATCCACAAATCCTGTTCGGGAAGCTGATGTCCTATGAACTTCAGCTGAACACCAGGAAGGCAGAGGAAGAAGCAGAGAAGGCTGCTGCAAAAGAAAAGACTGTGGCCCTAAAAGCCAGTCACTCCAGAAAAGGGAAGGGTGCGGTGTCGTACCGTGCCAGAAATAAGGAAGAAGAGGAGGACTCCGATCCATGCTCCTCCAGCTCAGAACTGTCGGAAGAGGATTTCTCCCTCATCACTCGAGAGTTCAAGAAATTCCTCAAGATGAGGAATCAAAGGAAGAGAGACGGCTCCTCATCCAGACATCAGAAGAAAAACTACTCTTCTGACAGGTATGCATCTAAACCTAACAAACATCGTTCTTCTGATATTATTTGCTTTGGATGCAATAAGCCAGGTCACGTCGTGGCCGACTGCCATCAAAACAAAAGAGATAAAGGGAAAGGAGAGGAGCTCAAATCCTCCAGAGATAAGAAGGAGCGGAGCTACATCGCAAGAAGACCAAAGACACTAAGTGAGTCTGATTCCTCAGACTCCAGTGATGATGAGGAAGCCTACTTCGGGCTGGTGGGTCGCTCAGACTCAGAAGGAGAATGTCCCCCATTTACTGGGAAGGTAAAAGCTCACACCCCTCTTTCCGACTCCGACTCTGATCCTGAGTCTCAGGATGATGAACCTGAGGATGGCCCTTCGGCCCGCGAAGCTGAACTCCTCGAGAAGTATGAGCTTCTGCTCAACACCTTCGACGAGTGCCGTAAGAGACTGAGGGCTGAGAAGAAGGAAGTAAAATTCCTTAAGGGTGAGTGTGTATCCCTAAGGGAAGAGGTCACTAGTTTGATTTCTCTCCGGCAGGAACACCTTGACCTGACTTCAAAGCACTCAGAGTCTTTGCAGCTCCTTGATCTCAAGCAGGAGGAAGTCAACAAATTGGAAGAACTACTTGCGGCAGAAAGGAAGATCGTACAGAGCTTCTCTATGCCAAAAACAGTGCTTCCAGTCGTTGACACCTTCTCTGCTCAGGCCAAAGGAGCTGGCTTGGGGCATGTTGGGGCATCTGGTTCTTCATCTCGGAGAAACAAGAACCAGAGGAAGAATAAGGCCGCCAAGAAGGCCTCTGCTGATGAAAAGGGGAAGGCTCCTCTTAGTCCTGTTGCGTTCAGAAAGCCTGGCTTTCCTTGCAACCAACATGACTTTGAGTCAACATTTGGGCATCATTTCCGGCCCTCGGTTGCAAAGCCTAAGAGCCGGTATGACGGTTGGAACTTCCCCCGGAACTTTGGTGAGAGTGCCTTCAAGGCACCTTATGAGGAGATCCACATAGGAAATTATGGTCCGTTCTCTAGTGGCCATAATGGAAAGCAGGCGCCAAAAGTCAAGCCTGTTATTCAAAAGGTGACAAAGTCATGTGACTGCCATCACCATGAGGCCTCCACCTCCAGATCCAAGGCCCCAGCTGTACCCGTTGCTCCCAGGGTAAGGCAGGAGCCTCGGAAGAGATACAACAGGTTCGACTGTTGGTGTTGTGGCAAAGTCGGTCACTTTGCCGTGGATTGTTGGTTTAATCCAAGGAACTACGAGACTCCCCATGTTAACAATGCGAGACCGACCACTCGTAGGGTTAACCGACCGAGGGGGAGTGTGCTAACCAGGAATCTAGGACCCAAGTTCGATTGGGTTCCTAAGGCAAATTAATTTTGTTTTGCAGGAATGTCCAAAGGCCACCAAAACACCAATCTGGTATTTGGACAGTGGATGCTCCCGGCATATGACCGGGACAAGAAGCCTGCTGCGTGATTACACTCCAGTCGAGAATGGACCCAAAGTCATCTTTGGAGGGTCAGATCGAGGAGTCACCAGAGGTTATGGTATGATTTCCAACGGTATAATCTCTATCACCGACGTGGCTTATGTTGAAGGGTTAAACCATAACCTGATCAGTGTAAGTCAGTTATGTGATAAAGGTTATGACGTTAAGTTCTGCAAGGATAAATGTCTGATAATTTCACGTTCCTCCTCTGAGACGGTATTATCAGGCATTAGGAGCAGAAATATTTTCTGCTTAGATTTTCTTAGTATAGATTCATCTACCCCCGTATGCCTTGTGGCAACAGGCAGTGCTTCTCTTTGTGAACAATGGCAAAAGAGATTGGCACATATTAATTATAAGACAATTAGTATGCTATTTTCTAAGAATTTAGTAAGAGATGCTCCCAGTATCAAGTGCATCAAGGATAGCCCCTGTCATGCTTGCCAGATGGGCAAACAGACACGGGCTACCTTTAAGAGCATTGCAGACAAAGACTCTTCCCGATGTCTTTATCTGCTACATATGGACTTGTTTGGCCCAATGCAAGTTCATAGTTTGGGAGGCAAGTCATATACGCTAGTGATAGTTGATGATCACTCACGGTTTACATGGGTGTTCTTTTTGAAACGAAAGTCAGATACTTTTGACATCTTCACTAATTTTGTCAAGCAAGTTCAGAACGAATTTAACTGCTCCGTGGTCAAAATTCGAAGTGACCATGGAACAGAATTCGAATCTGGTGCTATGACAGAATTTTGTGAAGAACAAGGTATCTTTCATGAGTTTTCCTCCCCGCGCACTCCTCAGCAAAATGGAGTTGCGGAGAGGAGAAATAGAACTCTCATTGAGGCCTGCACGACTATGTTGAAAGATGCTTCTCTCCCGGAATACTTCTGGGCAGAGGGTGTCAATACGGCATGTCATGTACAAAACCGAGCGTTGATCAACAAACATCATCGTAAGACGCCCTACGAGCTACTGAAAGGCAGGAAACCAACCATGTCCTACTTGAGGATCTTTGGTTGCAGATGCTATGTACTAAATAATGGGAAGTATCCGCGTACTAAATTCGGTGAAAAATGCTTCGAAGGAATATTCATGGGATATAGTTCCCATAGTCGGGCATATAGGGTCTTCAATAAGAAAACCTTAGTGGTAGAAGAATCAATAAATGTTGTATTTGATGAAGGAAGCTTGCTTAACAGCAATTCTTCCAGTTGTATTCTTGAAGATGCAGGTGCTAGACTTGACCAGCTGAATCTGGATGAAACCCCTAAAGATGACGCACCCAAGTACGTCAAAGTTTCCACCTCCACATCATCTGAAAATGTTGAAGATCAAGATGGAACAAATCTTTTAGAAGAATGAGAAGCACAAGAAGTAGCTGAAGCTCCAGACGCCAGACTTCTAGAGCTCCGTCACGTGAGGGATCATCCTAGAGAACAGATCATCGGAGATCCTCGTGTAGGCGTCAGAACTCGAAGAGGTACAACTAACGAAGTATTGCATCTCAGCTTCCTGTCTCAGGTTGAGCCAAAGAAGTTCGATGAGGCGAACAAGGATGCGGCATGGATTCTGGCCATGCAAGAGGAACTACATCAATTCGAACGATGCAAGGTTTGGACGCTGGTTCCCAGACCATACAAGCAGAATGTCATTGGCACGAAGTGGATTTTCAGAAACAAGCTGGATGAACATGGTGTCATCATAAAGAACAAGGCCAGGCTGGTGGCTCAAGGTTACAGACAGGAGGAAGGGATTGACTTCGACCAAACCTTCGCACCAGTCGCAAGGCTCGAGGCAATCCGGTTGTTCCTGGCATATGCTTCACACAAAGGATTCACTGTCTACCAAATGGATGTGAAATCGGCATTCCTGAACGGAGACCTGAAAGAGGAAGTATACGTCGCTCAACCCCCAGGTTTTGTCGACCCTACTTATCCCAATCACGTTTATTTTCTTAATAAGGCCTTATATGGGTTGAAACAAGCTCCACGAGCTTGGTATGAGACTTTATCTAGCTTTCTTCTTGAGAACAAGTTCTCCAGAGGTAAAATAGATAAAACATTGTTTCTCCGGGAAGTCAAAGGCAAGATTTTGCTGGTGCAAATCTATGTCGATGACATAATATTCGGCTCAACGGACAACAATCTTTGCAAAAAGTTTTCCAAACTTATGCAAGGAAAGTTTGAAATGAGCAGTATGGGAGAGCTCAAGTATTTCTTAGGCCTTCAAGTGAAACAGTCTGAGGATGGAATTTTCATTTCTCAGACGAAGTTCACAAATGAACTCCTTAAGAAATTCGGTATGGAGAGTGCAACCTCTATGAGGACTCCAATGGGATCCACCATGTCTCTGGATAAGGATGAGAAAGGTAAACCTTTCGATGAAACCAAATACAGAAGCATCATTGGATCCCTGCTCTACCTTACTGCCAGTAGACCGGATATTATGTTCTCCACATATGTATGTGCCCGATATCAGGTGAACACTAAGGAATCTCACTATGTCGCTGCAAAGCGAATTCTAAGATACCTTAAAGGTACTCCTAATCTTGGCTTGTGGTATCCGAGGAACAATGATGTCGAGCTAATAGGCTTTTCAGATGCAGACTTTGCAGGGAGCAGGGATGACAGGAAAAGCACCTCCGGGACGTGTCAATTCCTCGGCAGGAGGCTTATCTCATGGAACAGCAAGAAACAGAATTGCGTTGCAACCTCCACAGCAGAGTCCGAGTATATCTCGGCAGGAAGCTGTTGCGCACAACTCCTTTGGATCAGAAATCAGTTAGCCGACTACAACCTTCAGTTCAAGGAAGTTCCAATGTACTGCGACTCCTCCAGTGCAATTGCCATTGCCAACAATCCGGTGTCGCACAGCAGAACGAAGCATATTGAAGTACGCTACCACTTCATTAGGGAGCACGTGGAGAACAAGGCTATCTCTCTCTGTTATGTCCCCACGGACAAGCAGATTGCTGATGTATTCACAAAGCCCCTAGACGAGGCAAAGTTCAATCTTTTCAAGACAGAATTGGGGATGCTCAATTATGAAGAATGAAGACTACAGAGGCTCCCAACTCGTGCATAATCTGAGGGGGAGCCGGGAACTCCAGCGTGAGTACAGATGCAAGAACTGAGGGGGAGCTACGGGCCAAAGGTTCCTGACCCCGATTTGCCGAAGCCGAAAAGGGGGAGATAACCCTCTCGGGGTCAAGGCTAAGGTGGCTCCAGCTTGCTCCCAAGCACTCGGTATTGGTAAGGGATGTCTCCACTTAATGATGTTACGTTTATGGTCTTCAGTTGCTTTCCTTTTCACTTGCTCTATTCACCTTAGCTTGTAGGGTTTAGGCTTCTTCAAATAGGGGGAGATTGTTGGGTATTGTATCCACAATGTACCTGATTTGAAGAAGCCCCTGGACAAGCTAAGGTCAATAGACTATGTATTTGATAAACTTTTTCAAGTTGTACTTGCAGTTTCTCCACGCTAAGTGCACACCAATGTCAGGGTGCAGTAGGTCAATATACACGGATCTGCACGACGTAATCCCTCGTTGAGCAGATCAGTGTGTTGGCCTATGTGTACTCTCTCTATTGGAGTGCACTTACTTTCAAGTACAGGGCCGCTCATATGCAAGAGAAGACAAGGAGCATGGAGGATCAAGGAGCAGCTCCTAGGTGGAAGACGAAAAATCGTCCAAGGCAAATTCGACGAGAATCACCAAGTGATTCTCGCCGAATCGGCGAGAATCACTTGGTGATTCTCGCCGAATCGACGAGAATTATCAATGATTCTCGCCGACTCCTTCTGGCCATCTCAATATGGTGCCAAGTAAGATTCGGCGAGAATCGCTTGTAATTCCCGCCGAACCAATGGTCATGCAGCCCATGAATACAAGTTGAATTCGTTGAGAATCGACAAGTAATTCGACGAGAATCACAATCGATTCTCGACGAATCGTCGAGAATCACTTGATGATTCTCACCGATTCGTCGAGAATCGTCTGCGATTCTCGCCGATTTTTCCTTGGCGTTTTCTCAGTTAATTTCCTGAACCGGATTCTGCCGCTGTTTAATATCTGGACCGGGACTTGGGGGCTACCTCTGTGGGTCCCACAAACGGTCTTATTGGGGGTAGCTACAGTATAAATACATGGGTATTTTGAACAGTACCTACACAGAGAAAATACGCGAGCTCACGGAAACCCTAAAATCGCGAAATCCTTCCGCCGCCTCCGTCGCCGCTCGCGCAAGTCCGTCGCCGCCACCGATAGATCTTCTTCCCGATCTCCGGCGACAGTAGCTTAGCAAGGCTTGAGTCTCACGAGTCTATCCAGAGATCCTTTGTCTCTCGATTTGTTGATCGGAAACACTTCCCATCCGAATCGATCGAGACGACCGATCCTCGTGTGACCGTTGGTAGACCGAGCTTGCTTCGCAACGAAGTTTGGATCTCCAAGTTCAGCAGCTGCTCGTCATCGTAGCCGCCGATCCCGAAGCTAGCCGCCGCTCGTGTGCCGCCGCCGGTTCCGGGGAGATCTTCTCCAAGAGAGACCAAGGTCGTAGACTCTTCATCGACTTCAAGAACACGTCGTCGAACAAAGAGGAACACCGGTGTCTCCAAGAGAAGTTTGTATCACGTGTACATTCTACTTTTATTTCATTGTAAAGGAACTTTAGTTCCGTGTTGTAAGGGTTGGGTGCAACCCGATTTGTGGGAGTGTTGACTCTCACGTGTGGAAGGGCTCCTTCCGTTAGTGAAGGGATTGGATTTCAATCCCGTTGGTGAAGTGACCGAGTCGTCCCTTGTTGGGGAGATAGGTCGAAGGGGGAAAGTGGATGTACCCAAGTCGGGGAACCACTATAAATTTGCTGTGTATTCTGTGTGCTGTGTTTGTTGTTTTTATTGTGCAGGTACATCTGTAAATTCCGCAAAAGAACCACACGTTACCTATTCCCCCCCCCCCCCCATAGGTACACATAGCCGACACTAGGTGGACTTTCAAACAACTCATGGAATGCAGGACTCTAGATTTATCATAGTATAAGAAAAATAGCTTTTTAAGTTACTTCGGAAGGTAGTGCTTTGGTTTTATAAACATGATGTGCATGAGGTACATATAGTAATGCTTTTAGGGTTTTAAAAAAAATACCTAACATGCAATCTAGCATAAAACATTCC
This sequence comes from Platanthera guangdongensis, assembly GCA_039583875.1. Taxonomy (NCBI): domain Eukaryota; kingdom Viridiplantae; phylum Streptophyta; class Magnoliopsida; order Asparagales; family Orchidaceae; genus Platanthera; species Platanthera guangdongensis. Next base: position 13,040,861 of record CM077155.1, read on the forward strand.
CAGAAGCAAGTAAACAACCTCCAAACAGGCAAAAATAGAAGTTCTCAGTTCATATCTAGCTTCACGAGCAAGCCACCAGTGGGCGTCAACAACCTGACATGAACCCACTAGTGAGTATGTATGTTTATACAAAAAGAAGAAAACTACCTCACCAAATCGAGGAACATCAAACTCAACTACCCCGGAGGCCACAAGCAAGCTCCACCAGAACACTAGCTACTCAATCGACCACAACCTGAACCTAAGGCATTCAAAGAAAGAATACCTCAGCAAGAATCGAATGAAAAACAGTGGAGCATTAGATTCATATGAAATAAAAGAGGGGCTTACCAACCCCACAACAAATGCTATCAAAAAGAGCGAAGGTAAAATGAATAATACAGCAAGGGTAAAACACTTCCCAAGGCAAGATCAAAACGCACCAAGTGCGAGAAATAAACAACATGCCCTGCAAAAAAAACAACTACAGCAACAACAAGACAAGCACATGCCAAAATAACAACTTTATAGAAAGGAACTAACAGTCCTAACTTGTGAATCATTAGCAGTGGTAAAGCCATGGGTCTGGGTTGGTGACCAAAAACAGTCCTCATCCAAACAACCAGACCCATAAATACTCAAGGGTTCAATGGTGGCAGCCCTAAGGTCCAATACACCAACAAAACCAGCCCAAACCGGGGCCAAAATGGTGATAACACACCAAAATAAACAGCCCATCCCGGGGCCAAAATGGTGGTGACCAAGGCTCTATACCACACCACCACTCACAGTGCAACCAAACAAAACCACCTACCATAATTCACGACTCGACCTTCAAAACCAGCCGAGAAACATCAACAACCCGAAATAAACTCATCCTAACCAATTCAGGAGAAAACACCAGCCTAAGGAGAAAGGCGTCGAGTCCACTCGACACCAAGCCAGAAGGCATCGAGTCCCTCTCGACACTAAGGCAGAAGGTGTCGAGTCCCTCTCGACACTAAGCACAAGGTGTCGAATCACTCTCGACACTAAGCCAGAAGGTGTCGACACTAAGCCAGAAGGTGTCGACACAAAGGCAGGAGGTGTCGACACAAAGCCAGAATATGTCGACACAAAGACAGAATTTGTCGACACAAAGCCTGAAGGTGTCGACACAAAGTCTGAAGGTGTCGACATAAAGCCTGAAGGTGTCGACACAAAGCCTGAAGGTGTCGACACAAAGCCTGAAGGTTTCGACACAAAGCCTAAAGTTGTCGACACAAAGCCTAAAGGTGTCGACACAAAGCCTGAGGTGTCGACACAAAGCCTCAAGGTGTCGACACAAAGCCTAAAGGTGTCGACACAAAGCCTGAAGGTGTCGACACAAAGCCTGAATGTGTCAACACAAAGCCAGAATGTGTCGACGCAAAGCCAGAATGTGTCGACACAAAGCCAGAAGGTGTCGACACAAAGCCAGAAGGTTTCGACACAAAGCCAGAATGTGTCGACGCAAAGCTAGAAGGTGTCGACACAGCCAGAATGCTTAGAGAAAAAAATTCTAATTCCTCTTTCTACCCCTTCTACCCAGCTACAACTATCCCCCAAGCTAGGCTAATACTAGCAAACTAAAATCCTACCTCCAGCCACCACCTGGACACAAAACAGTGAAAATAAGAGAGAGAATAAATTAAAACTGGACAAAATTGAGCAAGATCTAGATGGGATGAAAACTTCAGCAACCCTAGCTTCTAGGAAAAAGAAAGAATGAGCTACTACAGCAAGATTAATTGGAATAAAAAAATCAAGGTTGGCAAGGGAAAAGGGCGCCACTTGCCTCTACCTCCAGGAAATAGCAGCTGTATTCCAAAATTTGGCACCGGCGGCAAGGTCAGCCACCTAAGAAAAGATCTAGAGCTTTTAGAGGGAGAATGGGCAAACCCTAAAATAAAACCCTAGCTTCTAAGACAGCTCTAGAGCAAGAAATACTTACCTAGGGAGGAAGATCCGGGTGAGAGCAGTCCAAATCTTCCCTTATCCAAGAAAAACGAGCTCTAAACTTCGAGAAATCGTCGGCCGAAGCTGCAGCACTTCCGTTGCACGTCTCCTCCCACTGGAAGCTTACTCCTGGCTCGGGAAAGGAGAAATGAAGAGAGCACTCAACCAGCCTAAATTAAATCCTACTCCACTCACTCAACAACACCTAATAAAATAATCTAATGCTTAAGAAGTTCGGCCGCTAGCTAAAACTTATCATATATAATCAGCCACTTGAGCTCTAGCACTCAAGCTTAAACATATATATATATATATATATATATATATATATATATATATATATATATATATATATATATATATATATATATATATAAATCAAGCTAAATCTCAAGCTAAAAATCAAGCTAATATATATATATATATATACATACATATGAAGCCAAACAAAACTGGCCACCGACGCGAAAAAACAAACGATCTCGGAATTCGACAAAACTCGCACCGTAGCTAAACACTCATGCTACGAAAACAACGGCGAAGTCGAGAATAACATCCGATGATCAAAACTCGGGCTAACATCTCTCGAAGCCAAAACATAAGCATTCCCTAAGAGGCTCTGTCGAGTCACCAAAAACAGACTCCAGCTAGCTGGGGAACCTTACAAACAGGCTACAAAACAAGCCATTAAGAACTCCTCAAGAGCTAAGACGACGCTCTAACAACGGCAAAGGCCAAATATACGCCAACGTAACGCCAATCGAAGATTAAACAATCGCAGAAAAATCGGGGGCGTTAAAAGAGTGGAGTAATGGGGCGCACCAGAGAGTAGTGCTTGTATGCGCACTCAGGAGAGCATCACGTAAGGGTTCTAGTGGGCTTGCATCAAAGGTTTTTTGGTGGTCATGCCAGAGAGCGGGATTCAAACTCTACAGTCAATTATCGCCCCTCAAATGAATGGATATGCCCCCATTTTATATATTTTAAGAGGGATGCACCAAAAATTCATCCATTTATTTATTTGACGAGCTAATAGAAATGCAGAATTATTTTCCCCAGGATTACTAATCTTGGTGGTCACACTACTTTACCCAAGTGTAGATACTGGTAGTCTGATCATGCTCATTTGAGTGGGGGAATCTGATGACAGCCATATGAAAGTGCTCGGATCTTGATGAAAATTCTCTCTCATCTCCACGAGTGTAGCGATGGTGATGATTTCTCATCATAGGTCCGGATCTCTGACAATCGTACACAAAAGTGCTTTTGGGGGAAAATGGCCACCCCATCAAAACTTCACCAAAATCATCGATTGAATGACCTATCTTGCAACATTTTTCGAGAAAACAACTGTGACACTTTAGATCAAAATTTTGTTAAGATATTGAAAAGATATGAACTCCCAAAGTTTTAAAAATTCAACCTCTATTAATGGCGGGTTGAGGTCCTTGGAGGAGTGAGGAAGGGAGGGCCACAAAAGGTGTCACATGAGTTTTTCCATGTCATACGTCTGCCAATTATCGGCCAAAATAAGGGGCCACGACAGTGGACACAATCCCACCTATTGGGCCTGAAGCTAGGGCTTGGCACTAGCATGAGGAAGGAGGAGACCTACCATAGTCAGACCAGTCTAGGCCAGGACGGGTATAACACCCCCTATCCGTCGCATAGCATATAGCAGTAGGTCTGGCCGGGGCCCGACGCCGTATACAACAGACAGACCGGGTGGTTACTCATGGAAACCATCCAACCAATCATAACGTCCTACACAGAGCATTCTAGCGGAAGCAGTTTATAAAAGTTGCAATAAAGAACCCAGCACTAAAGCATGAATGTCCACTAATACCAAATAGGAATGTCATAAATACACCAGTACAAGCCTTAAGGACTTACAAAAATTATTCACTTCATATTACATGTTTTACAAACCACGGCACGTAGGCTGGTCATACATGAATAAAGCAGTAAACACTCCAATTAGGCCTTCGAGGGTCGGCTTCGCAAAAATGGGCTTTATCCCGCTATTGACCGCTTGGTCCAGCAGTACCTGCAAGCAACAAACCACCGCACAGTGGCAAAACAAGGCAACGGTCAGCAATGCTGACCAAATTTTAACGATCCCGCCACCATCTCGGGGCGGCGATGCTCCTTCCCTGTATTTCATTAGCATAAGCGAGCAATATATCAATATTCATTTCATCACAGACGTTGGCTCGCACGGCCACACGCCCCGTGCTCTCAGGGCACATTCTCGATGAACCGGTCGATGTCACGTCAATTAAAGCCATAGACATTCTAGACTCACCACTGCCACTTTGACGGCCAAACCTATGAGCATTTTGTCTTCTTGGTCTAGGTCACGATAATTTAAGCCATAGACCGTCGAAGACCCTAATCTATGCCAACGACAAGTGCCACGTACCCTTAGGTCTCTTTAACCGAACGACATAGAATGGGTACGGTTCCATCTAACCCGTGCTCACATCGCAATGACAATTTAAGCCATTTGCGCGGGTCAAACTTCTCCCGAGTCCCATTTCCATCACAATTCACATAACCCGGTTATGTTCAAGTTGGCTCTCAGGCCACCAAGTTGGCAAGATCACGCATCCGCCCAGTTTTCCGGGTGCACCTTTGGGTTAATCCCCAAGGCTCCCAGTTGCAATCTACCGTGTAGAAAACCCGAAAAACAACCAATAGCACGGAGTCTTCTCCAGCATTATGCAATTCAACATCACCGATCCAGACCAACATGTCCGGATAGGATTCACACATCATGCCTATGTCCGTTCTCGCTTACGGACTCTAAACAACGGGGACTTCCCATATCTACCCGAAGGAATGCCTCCAACTCACCGCAAACTCGCGAGAGCGGGCTTCCTATACAAAGAAGAAGAGCTACACATGCTCAAGATGAGGATCGTTACCCTTGCGTTCTTCTTTGGCGCCATGGAAAAGTAAGCGCATGAAAAGCACCGCACTAGCTTTGCCTCCGTGGATCCGGAGTCGGCTCGCGATTTGGAGCTTCGAAGTTCCTCCAATGGCTGGATCTAGCCTGTTCTTCCTTCCTTGGCTCTCCTCTCTCTCTAAGTTTTAGAAAGATAACCACTCATGAAAAGTGAGGGTTTCTAAGGCCCAATCCCGGGTATATCCCTTCAGGAACAACCCCCAGCCATTGGATCATTAATTAAAGAAACAAACGGCTTTGATTCGGGACTGAAATGCCCAATCTGGACCGCACACGGCCTGGCACATGCCCGTGTCCAGGGTCGTGTGCCTCATTCGCCGTCAAAATCGACTCGCCTGGAACAACACACGGGCATCGAACACGCCCGTGTTCGACCTGACACGCCCGTATTCCATCTTACACGGCCGTGTGGCCGGCCGTGTACCCCCATCGATTTATCCCGAAAATAACCCGAGCACTGCTCGGGTTCTAGGACACGCCCGTATCCTTGTCCGTGTCTACCTCAACATGCCTGGGCTCCAGGCCGTGTACACGGTCTCGACACTCGACACTTCGTCGAGCGAAGATCGTCGACCTCACGACATGGCCTTGGACACGCCCGTGTCCTAGGCTGTGTGCCTTGTCTCGACACATCGTCGAGCAAAATTCGTCGACTCCCCGGGACGGGTGTCAACACGGGTCGACACGCCCTAGGACACGCCCGTGGCGCAGGTCGTGTGCCATGTCTCGACACTTCGTCGAGCGCAGTGTCGACTTCACGGGCTGAGTGTCGACACGGGTCGACATGCCCTGCGACACGCCCTTGTCGCAGGCCGTGTTCCCTGTCTCGACACAACGTCGACAGCCAAATGTCGACTTCGCCGGCTGAGTGTCGACACAAGCTTGACACGCCCTGGGACACGCCCGTGTCCCAGGCCGTGTGCCTTCTTCCAGAACCCAAAACTGGCCCAAAACGTCCCCCGTCGCTCCTTTGAGTTTCAGGGCGTTACAACTCTCCCCCTCTTAAAAGAATTTCGTCCACGAAATTATATAAAGGAAAGACATGTACAAAAGTAAAATTTGTACCTGAGCGTAACAACTCCGGATATTCGTCAAGCAAAGTCTGCTCTCGCTCCCAAGAGAGCTCCTCACGAGCGCAATTGTCCCACCGGACCTTGACCATCCGGATCTCTTTATTGCGTAGCCGGTTGACCTCCGAGTCCTCAATCCGCATGTGCTTGACCTTTATCATCAACCCACTATCCACCGGCACTTGATCAACCATGATTACTTGCGAAGGCTCTTGCACCGCCTTCCGAAGCACCGAAATATGGAATACATCGTGTAATCCACCAAGCTCCACTGAAAGCTTCAACCGATAGGCCGCTTCACCAACTCGCTCCAGAACCTCAAACGGCCTAAGGTACCTCGAGCTTAGCTTTTTCAATCGCCGCACCGGCGAGACACCCTTGAATGGCTTGATCTTTAAGTACACCCAATCGCCCACAGCGAACTCCACATTTTTGTGCTTGGCATTATAGTACTTTGCTTGCCTGTCCTGAGCGGTAAGCAACCTCTCCCGAATGGTTCTCACCAAAGAAGTAGGATCCTCCACTTCCAACCGCTTATACAACTTTGACTCACCCGTTTCTAACCAAGATAACGGCGTGCGACATTTTCTACCATATAGGGCCTCGAAGGGCGTCATTTGAATACTCACTTGGTAGCTGTTGTTGTATGCGAACTCCACCAAATAAAGGTGGTCTTCCCATTGCTTCCCAAAATCCAAGACACACATGCGAAGCATGTCTTCCATAGTTCTATTGACCCTCTCGGTCTGCCCATCCGTTTGCGGATGGAAGGCTGTGTTGAATTTCAACTTTGTCCCCAACATTTGTTGCACTAGCCTCCAATCATTGGACGTGAACCGCCCATCTCGGTCACTCACGATGCTGCGGGGCACACCATGATGCCGTACTATGTTATCAACATAAAGTTTTGCCAACTTCTCCACCGGATCATCCTTCCTATGCGGAATAAAATGCCGATCAACAACCACCCAAATGGCATCGTTCCCCTTTTGCGACCTTGGCAAACCGTGCACAAAGTCCATAGAGATGTCATCGAATTTCCACTCCGGAATAGGCAAGGACTTAAGAAATCCTCCCGGCTTTTGGCACTCCGCCTTCACCAAGGCGCAAGTTTGGCACTTCGCTACGTAGAGCGCCACATCCTTCTTCAAACCCGGCCACCAAAATAATTTCTTGACATCACGGTACATCTTCGTGCTCCCCGGTTGAATTGAGTACTTAGTATGGTGTGCCTCGTACAACAACTCCACCCGCAAATCGCCCACACTTGGGACACACAGACGACCGTCTTTCCAAAGCAATCCGTCCTCCACGACGAATTTGGAATTTAACCCATCCAGAGCCTCTACCGTGAACTGCTTCATATGAGCATCCATATCCAAAGTCTGCCGAATACGATCAGCCAGGTCATATTGGACTTCAGTCCAATTCAGAACTGCTTCAGCACTTGATTGCCTATCCATACAAACAATCTCCAACGCCTCCAACTCCCGTACCAACCGCTCATCATACACCGATAGCCAATTGGCTTGAGCTGGGGCTCGGCGACTCAACGCGTCCGCAACTGCATTCCCTTTACCAGGCACGTAGTGGATCTTGAATGTATAGTCCCCCAGGAACTCCATCCATCTACGTTGCCACATATTCAGATCCTTCTGATCAAACAGATACTTTAGGCTCTTGTGATCGGTGTAGATATCAATCTTTACACCGTACAAATAGTGTCTCCACAGCTTTAAGGCAAAAATCACCGCCACTAACTCCAAGTCATGGACCAGATAGCTCCTTTCATGCACTTTCAGCTGTCTTGAGACATAAGCTATTACACTTCCGTGTTGCAGTAGCACGCAACCCAAACCGCTGCTCGAAGCATCACTATAAATCTCATAGCCTTCGGTCCCACATGGCGAACTCAGCACAGGCGCCGTGGTCAACCAACACTTCAACTCCTCAAAAGCTCGCGCGCACTCCGGCGTCCAAACGAACTTCTGCTCCTTCCTCGTCAAAGTAGTGAGAGGTAACGCTATCCGCGAGAAGTTCTCACGAAGCGCCTATAATAGTCGGCAAGCCCCAGAAAGCTCCGGACTTCCGCTACCGTAGCAAGCTCAGGCCACTCCCGTATCGCAACAATCTTTGCCAGATCCACAGCAATACCCTCTCCACTCACTATATGACCGAGGAACACCACTGAGGACAACCAAAACTCGCACTTCGAGAACTTGGCATACAGTTGATTTCTCCTTAGCGTCTCCAAAACCAAATGAAGATGCTTGAAGTGATCATCCTCACTTTGCGAGTACACCAAAATATCGTCGATGAAGACGATCACAAAATGGTCCAAGTACTCCCTGAAAGTCCTGTTCATCAAATCCATGAACACTGACGGCGCATTAGTCAGCCCAAACGTCATGACCGTAAACTCATAATGCCCGTATCTCGTACTAAACGCTGTCTTCGGGATATCACTCTCCCTTATTCGCAGCTGATAGTACCTAGCCTTGAGATCCAACTTCGAGTACACCGTCGACCCGACCAACTGATCAAAAAATCATCGATCCGGGGGATCGGGTACTTGTTCTTCTCCGTAAACTTGTTGAGCTCCCGATAATCAATACATAGCCTCAAGCTTCCATCCTTCTTCTTAACAAAGAGGACCGGCGCGCTCCAAGGAGAAGAACTCGGGCGCACATACCCTTGCTCCAACAACTCTTGCAGTTGAACTTTCAGCTCCGTCATTTCTTTAGGCGCTAGCCGATAAGGAGATCGTGACACAGGCTTTGCACCTGGCACTAGCTCAATCATGAAGTCTATTTCCCGTTGAGGCGGGGCTCCAGGAAGATCTGCGGGGAACACATAAGGGTATTCCGATACCACTGAAATACAATCCAACGCGGGCTTCGGCTTTGCAACCTCCACTAGCGTAAAGAACAGTTCTGCACCGGCACGAACCGCCTTCACCACCTGAAGAGCAGACATCAACGTCTTGCTTGACCCCTTTAAGCCTATAAAAGTCGTTTCATGACTTGCTCCCAGCTTGACTTCCTTGCTACCGCAATCTATATTGGCCTGCTGCTCCGAGAGCCAGTCCATGCCAAATATGACATCGAACTCCACCAACGGAAGTAAATATGCCTACAGATCGAACTCCTGATTCCCAATACGAATCTTAACATCGCAGATCCTATCCGCGTGCATCGAATACCCATTGGGCAACAACACATCCAGCTTATCCTTCGCCATCGAAGAAGGGACTCCAATGCGTGATATAAATCCTTCGGACAAGAAGGAGTGTGAAGCTCCTGTATCGAAGAGTGCTCTTGCCGGATTTTCACAAATCAAAACAAATCCTAAATAAGCAGTGGTAAGGTAACATGTGCATAACAAGTATTTAAAGAAATTGACTAGCTATAAATTAAACCGTACATGTCACCACATCAGCCTGTTTGATGGCCTCCTGTTGGCCAAGATTATACACCCTTGGTTTGGCCGGAGCATAGTGGGATGCGGTCGACTCCACCGCCTTGCCCTTCTCTTCATAGGTCGCTCCCGGCCTTCTCTCGGACTTAGGACGTCCGCTCCAACAATCACGGGCAAAATGCCCCGTCTTTCCACAAGTAAAACACGCGCCCGGGGTCCGACTCATAGTCGCCCTAGAAGCACTAGAAGGAGCTGGACCAGAAGTCCTATGCTTCTTGAAAGACCTCCGATAGCCGGACTTTGAAGTAGTCGGCACTTTGAATTCAGACTTCTTGTCACCCAAGCTTTTCTTTGCCTGTACGTTCTTCATGTCCTTCTCCAAGGACCGGGCAGTGTTGACCAAGGTTAAGAAACCCTGCGTCATCGGCCCCGAGAGTAGTAACCTCAACTCATCTCACAAGCCTTCATAGAAGCGATTAGTCTTGCGCTCCTCATCCACAATAGTGGAGATAGCATATCGACTCAAACGAGTAAACTCGTGGAGATATTCATCCACGCACCTCTCACCCTGAACCAACTTCAGAAACTCATTCTCCAACGCTATCTTCTGCGTCGAAGGAAGGTATCTAGCCAAGAACAATCTCGAGAACTCCTCCATCGAGACATCAACAAGTTGCCTACCTCTCAATAAGTGCAGCTCCAATCCTTACCACCACATTCTCGCTTCACCGTCCAGAAGGAACATAGCGATGGTGGTCATTTGTCACTCCTCCCTCTCCGTTGCTGTCATGACTCTCTTCACCCTGGAGAGCCAGTCTTCAGCTTCAGATGGGGTTCCCAACCCCGAGAATACCGGAGGGTTAAAGCTCATTACATGATTAAGCTGCCTCTCGGTTGCCCTCCTTGGCACCAACGGTTCCACTACCACTTTTTCCACTCTCCTCGGCTCAGCCTCTTGTAGTGGTACCTGCTCCGTCGCAGTAGCGGGCTACTGTGTTTGCCTTGCAGGCTGTGCATTTATCACGACCAACACTCCTTCGGTCACCAATCGTATGTTCTCAGCCGACAGAGGTGTTGCAGGAGCAACATCTGGTGCACTGCTAACCTCAGAAACTCGACGTTCCGACGGCCCAACACCAGTTCTGGTCACCTATAGTGGTACAAAACACCGTTAAGCCACCAAATAAAATTGCAAACAGCAATTATAGGAACACGCAGGTTCCTCAAACACGTGTATTTTCATTCCTAAGTGGACATTCATGGGTTCTTTTACTGTTATAGCGATGAAACACACAATGTGCTCACCACCCCTTAAAAAGAATTCGCCCACGAATTCATCTTAAGCCCGACCAAAAACAGTAGTCTGATACCAAATTGAAATATCATAAATACACCAGTACAAGCCTAAAGGCCTTACAAAAATTGTTCACTTCATATTACATGTTTTACAAACCACGACACGCAGGCCGGTCATACATGAATAAAGCAGTAAATACTCCAATTAGGCCTTCGAGGGCCGGCTTCGCAAAAATGGGCTTTAGCCCGCTATTGACCGCTTGGTCCAGCAGCACCTGCAAGCAACAAACCACCGCACGGTGGCAAAACAAGGCAATGGTCAGCAATGCTGACCAAATTATAACGATCCCGCCCCCAGCTCGGGACGGCGATGCTCCGTCCCTGCATTTCATTAGCATAAACGAGCAATATATCAATATTCATTTAATCACAGACGTTGGCTCGCACGGCCACACACCCCGTGCTCTCAGGGCACATTCTCGGTGAACCGGTCGATGTCAAGTCAATTAAAGCCATAGACATTCCAGACTCACCACCGCCACTTTGACGGCCAAACCTATGAGCATTTTGTCTTCTTGGCCTGGGTCATGACAATTTAAGCCATAGACCGCCGAAGACCCTAATCTATGCCAACGGCAAGTGCCACGTACCCTTAGGTCTCTTTAACCGAATGACATAGAACGGATACGGTTCCATCTAAACCGTGCTCACATCGCAATGACAATTTAATCCATTTGCGCAGGTCAAACTTCTCCCGAGTCCCATTTCCATGACAATTCACATAACCCAGTTATGTTCAAGTTGGGTCTCAGGCCACCAAGTTGGTAAGATCACGCATCTGCCCAGTTTTCCGGGTGCACCTTTGGGTTAATCCCCAAGGCTCCCTGTTACAATCTACCGTGTAGAAAACCCGAAAAACAACCAATAGCACGGAGTCTTCTCCGGCACTATGCAATGCAACATCACCGATCCAGACCAACATGTCCGGATATGCTTCACACATCATGCCTATGTCTGTTCTCGCTTACGGACTCTAAACAACAGGGACTTCACATATCTACCCGAAGGAATGCCTCCAACTCACCGCAAACTCGTGAGAGCGGGCTTCCTATGCAAAGAAGAAGAGCTACACATGCTCAAGATGAGGATCGTTACCCTTGCGTTCTTCTTTGGCGCAATGGAAAAGTAAGCGGATGAAAAGCACCGCACTAGCTTTGCCTCCGTGGATCCGGAGTCAGCTCGCGATTTGGAGCTTCGAAGCTCCTCCAATGGCCCGATCTAGCTTCTTCTTCCTTCCTTGGCTCTCCTATCTCTCTAAGTTTTAGAAAGATAACCACTCATGAAAAGTGAGGGTTTCTAAGGCCTAATCCCGGGTATATCCCTTCAGGAACAACCCCCAGCCATTGGATCATCAATTAAAGAAACGAACGGCTTTGATTTGGGACTGAAATGCCCAATCTGGACCGCACACGTCCTGGTACACGCCCGTGTCTAGGGCCGTGTGCCTCATTCGCCGTCAAAATCGACTCTCCTGCAACAACACACGGGCATCGAACACGCCCGTGTTCGACCTGACACGCCCGTGTTCCACCTGACACGGCCGTGTGGCCGGCCGTGTACCCCCATCGATTTATCCCGAAAACAACCCGAGCACTGCACGGGTTATAGGACACGCCCGTGTCCTTGCCCGTGTCTACCTCAACATGCCTGGGCTCCAGGCCGTGTACACGGTCTCGACACTCGACACTTCGTCAAGCGAAGATCGTCGACCTCACGACACGGCCTTGGACACGCCCGTGTCCTAGGCCGTGTGCCTTGTCTCGACACATCGTCGAGCAAAATTCGTCGACTCCCCGGGACGAGTGTCGACACGGTTCGACATGCCCTGGGACACGCCCGTGTCGCAGGCCGTGTGCCATGTCTCGACATTTTGTCGAGCGCAGCGTCGACTTCACGGGCTGAGTGTCGACACGGGTCGACACGCCCTGTGACACGCCCGTGTCGCAGGCCGTGTGCCTTGTCTCGACACAACGTCGACAGCAAAATGTCGACTTTTCCGGCTGAGTGTCAACACAAGCTTGACACGCCCTGGGACACGCCCGTGTCCCAGGCCGTGTGCCTTCTGCCAGAACCCAAAACTGGCCCAAAACGTCCCCCGTCGCTCCTTTGAGTTTCGGGGCGTTACAACGGGTCAGTCTGATTTCTTCTTGAATATCGATCCAGGAGTCATTGGACTGATCACACTTGAAATTACGTGAAATTGGTCTTATTGGAATCATGCATCTTGTTGAGCCGATCATGTTCATGTTGGCGCAATTCAACCATTTTAAAAATTTTTGGGAAACCCATCAATGTTTAAATTTATTATATATTAAAAATAAAAAATGGTTTTAAATTGCCAATTTGTTAATCAAAGATTAAGTTTATTATCAATTTAACTCTGTGCTTATATTATACCCAAAAAAATGAAAGTGCTAAATTAGATGATAATATAATTATTAAAGAACTCCTAAAAAAATTTAACTCATTTATCATTTTTGGCCGTTTTGATGCTGTAATACTTTGATCGTTTTTACTAATAGGAAATCTCTTAGACCATTTATTCCATTACATTTGATTAGATTAATTTAATTGTTAAGTCATGCGTTTGGACAGACTTGGACTCATTTTTATTTTTGGACTCCATTACATTTGTTTAGCTTGTTTTAATTGTTGAGTCATACGTTGGTCTCATACATTGTATTATTTTTATTTAATAATTTCAATTTTTATGAGGTAAAAGTAATGGGTCATTGATACGGAATGAGACAACAAAATTGGCCAAACAAGTTGAGGAGAAATTGTCGCTCAGTCGACAGAACGGGAGAAAAGATCTAGGTTGGCGGTGAACAAAGAAGCAGGCGGTAGGCGGTAGGCGGCAGGTGGCAAGGAGGAGTTGGAGGCAATTAATTACGAGCTGCATCCATTAATATGTGATACTGAGCGTCATCAAGGATGTTGGGGAGTACAACATGGGGGGTGCATAGACTAGTAGAGTAGTAGTGGGGTTTTTATTCAATTCTAATTTTAACCATACTTCTCTAGGAATAGGTGCATGATAATGATGTGTATTGTGTAGATAATTTAAATATGCATATTAATTAGTTACATTATTACACTACCATTTATGTATAAAGAAAATTAAAAATAAATGTAAGAATCAAAAATTGTGATCGTGTGTATCAATGTCTAACATAAAACATCAATCAATGTCTAACATAAAACATCATTTATACTTAGACACATAATTAAGCCTTTAGAATAACTAAATAAGTTTTTCATTGTATTTTTATGATACTCTGCATAACATGAGAAAAAAATTGCATTGTTTAGTAAGGATTAAAGTGAAAAATCACACATTATAGTCAATCCTTACATATTAAACTACTCATGCTAGACATTCTCGATATAGCTTCAAAATTATTTTTATCATTTTTATTTTTATATGAAATAATCAACATATACAAAAAAATTCAGAAAAAAAATTCAGAAAAAAAATTCAGAAAAAAAATATTTTTGAGTTTTGAAATAATTTTGTAATATTCTAGTTAATTTGTTGATTAAAGCAAATTAAAGGAATTCAATTGATAAGAGGTGCCAATTTTTCTTGATTACCATTGTTCCAAGTTACCCGGTTTTACTCCGGTTCGGATAATCAGACCTCCATAGCTAAGAGTTGGATTGAGTGTGCAAACAGTCAAAGAAAATCAAACAATAATGAAAAGTGGATTTTTTTACTGTGAAAAATCCGAAAATGGTGAAAAATCACGTGGTCGGATCTGTGACGGGCCAAAACACAAAATATTCGCTTTGAGTTCACAAGTTTTGGTAGTTTCCTCAGAGGGTGACATGTCCCATCTTCATTACAAGCTTTGAATAAAAAAACAGCAGAAAATAATCTAAGTCCTCGGAGCGTTGATGAGAGCGCTCTAGCAGAGTCGCAGCCTTAATGAGAGTGCTCTCGTAGAGATGGACAAGTCCTTGAATCCTTGCAGTGCCATCATGCGAGCACCCACGAAAGCAAAATTCAGTGCCTTCTCTCGGGCTCACAAAAGCGTTCAAGTGAGTGTCGGACATTGTGCATACTAAAAAGGGAGCAGAATGAATTCCGAGCGAAAAAACAAAAGTCTCATGTTCTCGTCGGAAAACCTAAGAGCACGGCTTGGCTGTGTGCTGCACGGGTTGGTCGCACGTGTGTGCGGGTTAGCCACCCCCCCCCCCCCCCCCCGCACAGGCACGTTACCCATATGTGCACGCCATTTACGCGAGGACATGCTTGTGACTTGTTCTTCAGTGCGCACTTGGTATTTCCCTCCTTCCGGGGCGCTTTTGGGTATCTAGGTGAGTGTACCTTTGTCCGCGCGGCTCGTTTGGTTTGCTTGGTTCGCATTTGACTTCTAGGTTGAAATTTTCCTGGTTGGACTTAGAAAATGTAGAGGGAACCCCATCAAATGCCCCCAAAATTTTGCGGGTCGTGATTCACAAAGCAACAAGTATGAAATTTTTTGTCCCTGCTTCTTTTGTCTTGGGGTCGTGTACTTTGGATTATTTTACCAAGTGTTTGTCGTAAGGCATTTTTTGGGGGGGTGAGAAGTCATTTACGTTAGACCTGAATGCATGTGTTGATCACTTTGCACCGCTCATGTCTGCTTTGCGAGTTAAAGGTTCTGTTGTGGATTCGTAAACGGTGAGTCTTGCAATTTATTGCTTATGCACCTCCCTTGCTTGTTATGTGGTGCCTGCGGCATGTTGCAGGAACATCCTGCTTTTTTGTGCTTTGTGCGCTATGTTGGTGCTAAAATGTGTTGTTTTTGATGTTCCCCCTTGTATGAACACGTAAGTATGATGTTGTGCGTTAGCTTGAGCTATTGTCGCGAGGCAAAAGTGCTGTTAGTAGATTTTTTGACATGATATGGATGGTTATTTTTCCCCCCTTGTTCTGGAATCGGGGAAGGACTTGGTGTCCATTCTTGCATGGAAGCATAGAAAGACTTGGTATCATTCTTATCAAAAGTTAATACAGAGACTTTTTTAGGCATTGGTTGTTGATGGCGCTTGTGCCTCAGAATGTTAGAATGATGCAGGGTTTTGTTAATGAATAACTCAAGGAGTGCAAGGGTCTTCGTGCGGAGCAGTGCAGAATGGATTGAGCGGGCCCTGAGATGATAGTTACGAGGGTAGCTCCATCATAATAGGATGAGTGTGTTATTAAGCTATACCATTCAGTTGGTGAGGGGCTTCAAGTATTGTAAAATATGTGGGGGCATTCGACCCCTTGAACAGGCAGTGCCATTAAAGATGGTGTTGATAACGGGGAGTACTTGATTGCATCTATGCCATGCACACATATTGTCTCTTTTATTAGTGTTTTGCCTTATCATCGTGGACATGGCTTAGCGCCACAATGTGCTTTTGCGCATTTGGTTGCCCTTATATTATTTTACGAAGATGTCCTCATGTTTTGGGTTGTGTGAATTAGGGTGCTCCAGAAGTATCTGATGTTTTACGTTCCTTGCATATCGTTCCCTATCTGTGGCAATTGACACTAAGCGTTAATTTGGGGACTTGTTTTTTAAACTTGATAAGGGGGGACATTTGCCCACATTGCCTTGGCGGATTGGATGGTATCAGAATCTGAAGGACTTTTACGCGTTAAAATAGTATAAGGAATCATCGTCGATTACATTGGTAGTGGTGAAGAAGCTTTGTGTGTTTGCGTCTCAGGAGGACTGGGGTCTGTCCGAAGGAGATGACGAAAAATCATTGTTTATTCGAGCCTCGGGAGGACCGGGGTCTATCCTGATGGGTGTGGAGAGTAACCTTTGTTTGTACACATATTAAGAGGATCGGGGTCCATCTAGGTGGAGGTGGAGAAGAACCTTTGTATGTTTGTCTCTAAAGGACCGGAGTCCATCCAGATGGAGGTGATGAAAAACCTTTGTTCATTTATGTTTCAGGAGGATCAGGGTTCTTCCTGATAGAGGTGGTGAGGAACCTTTTTTTGTTCACATCTCAGGAGGACCGGGTCCGTTTAGGTGCAAGTGGCAAGGAAGCTTTGTTCGTACGTACCTTTGTAGAACTGAGGTCCACCCTGGTAGACGTGTCGAAGAACCTTTATTCATTCGTGCTTCAGGAGGACCGGAGCCCATCCGGGTGAAGTTGATGAGGATAACCATTGGAACCTTTTATTTTACTTTAGTACACAAGTTGCTTGGACGCCACATTCTTTTCAGATTTCTTGAGACCAAACTATGCCGATGATGGTCCTCTTTGGTGACTTGCAGCTCTGTATGATCTGTCGCAACTCTTCTAGTGTTTGTTTGGGTTGAGCAGGAGCGGTAGCATATGCAGGCACCAAAGATTTTGTAGTGGAAGTGAGAGGGGGGGAACTACAAACATTGATTGATGTATAGTTTAATAATGGGGTGTGGCAAGTTAAATTTCAGGTTATAGCTAATTTTTTTGGTTACGATTAAACATGTTGAGTTGAGCAAAGAATGTTCTATTGTTCAAAGCATGCTTAGTTAAGTGAAGTGCACCCAAATGAGCTACGCACGTTCATCTAAATAAGCATGTCTAGATAATTATTGAGTGTGTTAAATAGAGTGAAGCATATTCAGTAAAGCAAATTTGTTCACTAGAGCGAATATGTTCAATGTTGTGAACATGATCACTGGAGAGAGTGGAGTGTTGGGGCGCACCAGAGAGTTGTGCTTGTATGCATGCTCAGGAGAGCATCACGTAAGGGTGCTAGTGGGCTTGCATCAGAGGTTTTTTGGTGGTCATGTGAGAGAGCGGGATTCATACTCTTCAGTCAATTATCGACCCTCAAATGAATGGATATGCCCACATTTTATATATTTTATGAGGGATGGGCCAAAAATTCATCCATTTATTTATTTGACGAGCTAATTCAAATGCAAAATTCTTTTCCCCAAGATTACGAACCATGATGGTCAAACTACTTTACCAAGGGTAGATACCGGTATTCCAATCAGGCTCACTAGAGTGGGGCATCCAGCGGCAGCCACATTAAAGTGCTTGGGTCATGATGAAAATTCTCTATGTCATATACACGAATTTGGTGGTGGTGACTATTTCTCATCATAGGCCCAGATCTCTGACAATCACACACAAAAGTGCTTTTGTGTGAAAATGGCCACCCCATCAAATCTTCACTTATATTTTTGATTGAATGACCTATCTGACAACATTTTTTGAGAAAACACAGTGACGCTTTTTGATCCAAATTTTGTTAAGCCATTGAAAATATATGAGCTCCCAAAGTTTTAAAACTTCAACCTCTATTAATGGCGGTTTGAGGTCCTTGCAGGAGGGAGGAAGGGAGGGCCACAAAAGGTGTCACACGATTTCTTCCATATCATACGACTGTCAATTGGCGTACAAAATCAGGGGCCACAATAGTGGACACAACCCTACCTATTGGGCCTGAAGTTAGGGCTTGGCCCTAGTATGAGGAATGAGCCAAGGAGGAGACCTACCTGAGTCAGACCAGTCTAGGAGGGGCTAGGCCAGGCCGATTTTTCCTTGAATATAGATCTGGGAGACTTTTGAGTGATCACACTTGAAATTATGCGAAATTGGTCTGATTGGAATCATGCTTCTGGTTGAGTCGATCATGTTCATGTTGGTGCATTCCAACCACGTTAATATTTTTGGAAAACCCATCAATACTTAAATTTATTATATATTAAAAATAAAAAAATGGTTTTAAATTGCCAATTCATTAATCAATGATTAAGTTAATTATCAATGTAGCTCTGTGCTTGTTTTATACCTAAAAGATGAAAGTGCTAAATTAGATGATAATATATTAATTAAAGAACTCACAAAATTTAACTCATTTATCATTTTTGGTTGTTTTGATCGTCTAATACTTTGACCGTTTTGGTCGCTAGGGAATCAGTTTGCCCATTTATTCCATTACATTTGATTAGCAAAATTTAATTGTTAAGTCATACGTTTGGACAGACTTGGACTCATTTTTATTTCTGGATTCCATTACATTTGTTTAGCTTGTTTTAATTGTTGAGTCATACGTTGGTCTCATATATTGTATTCATTTTATTAAATAATTTCAATTTTATGAGGTAAGAGTAATGGGTCAATGATACTGAATGAGCTAACAAAATACGCCAAACAAGTTGAGGAGAAATTATAACTCAGTCGACAGAACGAGAGAAGAGATTGAGGATGGAGGTGAACAAAGAAGCAGGTGGCATGGAGGAGTTGGAGGCAGTTAATTACGAGCTACAACCAATAATATGTGATACCGAGCGTCATCAAGGATGTTGGGGAGCAACATAGGGGGTGCATAGACTAGTAGAGTAGTAGTGGGGTTTTAATTCAATTCTAATTTTAACCATACATCTCTAGGAATAGGTGCATGATAATGATGTGTATTGTTTAGATAATTTATCTATGCATATTAATTCACATATATTCATAAACAAAATTAAAGATAAATGTAAGAATCAAAGAATGTGATCGTGTGTATCATTGTCTGACTTAGAACATAATTTATACATAGGCGCATAATTATGCTTTTAGACACAAGATTTCTATATAAGTTTTTCATTGTAATGATACTTTGCATAGCATGAGAAAAAATTGCAATGTTTAGTAAGGATTAAAGTGAAAAAGCACACAATATAGTCAATCCTCACATAATAAACTACTCATGCTGGATATTTTCAATATAGCTTCCAAATTATTATTATCTTTTTTATTTTTATATGAAATAATCAACATATAAAAAACAATAATTCAGAAAAAAAATGTAGAAAAGCATATTTATGTGTTTTGAAATAATTTTGTAATTTTCAAGTTAATTAGTATAGTAAAACAAATTAAAAGAATTCAATTGATAAGAGTTGCCAATTTTTCTTGATTACCATTGTTGCGAGTAACTCGGTTTTTCCCCGGTCCGGAGAATCGGACCGCCTTAGCTCGGATTTGGATCTGTTGCGCAAACAGTCAATGAAAATGAAGCAGTAATGACAAGTATCATTTTTACTATGAAAAACCCGAAAAGGGTGAAAAATCACGTGGTCGGATCTGTGTCGGGCCAAAACCCAAAATATTTTTTTGAGTTTACAAGTTTCGGTAGTTTCCTCAGAGGGTGACATGTTACCTCTCCGTTACAAGGTTTGAGCACAAAAATAGCAGAAAATAAACTAAGTCCTTGGAGCGTTGATGAGAGCATTCTAGCAGAGTCGTAGCCTTGACGGGAGCGCTCTCATTGAGAGGACAAGTCCTTGAATCCTTGTAGTTCCTTCAAGCGAGCACCTGTGGAAGTGAATTTCAGTGCCTTCTCCCAAGCTCACAAAAGCGTCCAAGTGAGTGTCAGACATTCTGCATGCTAGAGAGCGTGCAGAATGAATTCTGAGCGGAAAAACAAACGACTCACGTTTCACCGGAAAACCTAAGAGCATGGATTGGCAGAGTGCCGCACATGTTGGTCACACGCATATGCAGGTTAGTTCCCGCACACAGGCACTTTACTGATAATTCATTATTTATAGTAGTTTTTATATAGTTTTTATTTGATAAATAGTTAGGTTTCTATTTAGTTTTTATTAATATTTGTATTAATTCCTTTTTTTCTTATTTCAGGTCAATATGAGCTGCTAATAGCAATTTGTAGTTGACAGAATTGATCTGGAGAAAAGCCAAATTTTTCCATAGTACACGCCCCTGTCACGTGCTTGACAGGGGGTTGTGACCATAGTCACAGTTCGTGACCTCAAGGTGTTGTTCCACCGCCATTCCACGTCAATTAAAGTTACACGGCCCAATGTCACGGGCGTGACATTGGGCATGACCATCCTACACGGGTTATGGCGCCAAAAGGAGCTCCAGTTTCACAATGCATCGCAATTATGGGTTACATGCCCTGGACACTACCGTGACCTACTGGTCACGGGCATGACCATGGGCATGACACCCCGGCATTACTCAGTCATCAATCAACATTTTATTGCAGAACGTTCAAGCTTACACGTCCTAGGTCATGGGCGTGACCTAGGGGCATGACGTCCAGCAACAACCAGAATTATTTCCCGTCGTTTTGAGTTCCAGCTGTCTCGAGTTCTTGTAGTTTCCAGTAGCAGTGTAGATACGCCCTAGGTCACGGTCGTGACCTCGGGGTGTGACCCTTCAAAAACTGCCAGATTTAATTCCCGCCATTTCCAGTTACCGCAGTTTCTAGTAACAGTATAGACATGACCTAGGTCGCGGGCGTGACCTAGGGGCATGACCCGCATAACGATAATTTTGGCAGTTTTTCTCCAATGTTCTCGTGCTTTCAAGATAGCGATTCCGATCATTACACGCCCTAGGTCACATGCATGACCTAGGGGCGTGACCTTCCAAAAAAATGCCTATAAATTCCAAAGAAAGCAAGGAGCATGGTTGCATCTGTAGAGGCATCTAAGCAGTCATTTAGGAGTAGTTCAATAGTTTAGTTTTCTATTTTTATGCATTTCTTTCATATATTTCTCTTTTACATAGAATAGTTTTGTTTTAAGTTATTTTCAATTTCAATTAATTTCCTTTTATCTATTATGTCTTACTTTCCTTTCTCTTCATGTAAGTTTTATATCATGTCAAGTAGCTAATTTCATTAGCACTTGATCATGATGAACTTTGAAAATGAATAAAACTCTTTTTGTCAAAACTCTTTACTCATCACTTTAGATTTATCTTTAATTTATTTTGTGTCAAATTCATATTTCACAGATACCTTCTTCGATTCTAGATCCGTTTCTTAAATGACCGAGAGGTTGCAGATAAGAGTACATTGCTCAAAGATAAAAGGAGTTGCATGTCCTCCTCGAGAGAGGATGATATAAATCTGCCGGATTGGAGTCAAATACAATAGCGGTGGTCACCGCTTAAAGCAAGCTTAGGAGTTTCGACTGGCCGAGGGGTCTTAATTAATCAACCAAAGGTTAGTTAAAAGCATGAGCTCGAGAGAGAGACTTTTATATTTTAGCAACCTCCACGGTTTAAGTAGTTAATTTAGAGCTTGACTTTCATAAAGAGTTTATTTTAATTCAAGGTGAGTTTACATCAAGTGCTAGTTTTTAATTTATTTTCTTTCATTAAGTTTAATTTAATCTCCTTTTCTATTTAGATAAAATAATATTAATTTGCGTGAGTTGTTCTCAACAATCCCCGAGTGTAAATACGACAATTTCTATACTATATTTCGATAGGTACACTTGTCTATTTCGAGATTATAGTTTGAAATATTTTTAAAACTATTAAAATTCTCTATCAAGTTTTTGGCGCCGTTGTTGGGGAATTATTTTGTTGATATTTTGAAAGCGTAGATTTTATTACTTTTATCATTCTCATTCCCCACCTCCATTACTATTTTGAATTTTTTTTTCAAATTCATTTTTATTAAGTAGCAGTTGTTTAATTTTTCTTTTTACAAAAAAAAAATATTATCTCAATTGGCCGCTAAGGTTGCCGAACTTACACAAAAAAATTAATTTTTTGCAAGCCGCAAGGCAGCGCCTAATTTCTTGTTATTATTGTGGTGCTTCTCATTAAAGTTATTATTATTATTATCAACAATTTTATTATAAAAATAATTTTGCAATTAATAATTATTCTCACTTTAATGCTAATTCTTCTTCATATTTTCATGAAAATAATTTTTCAATTTAAATAATATTCATGAAAATACTTTTTCAAGTCTTCACGAGAACACTTTTTCTGATTTGAATAATTGTCCTTTACATTCGGATACTACTTCTTGTTGGCAAGATCAACCGAAAAAATCGCCGAGTAACGAGAATAATTATTTTGATTTGAATTCTTGTTCTTTTTTCCCCACCTCTAATTGAGTCTTCTAATTTTGGGGAACTTTTTCATACTCAATTTTCTCCTCCCCAAAATCTAGCTCTGATTAATACGTGTTCTAATAATTTTCTTCATCTTCGAATATTTCACCTATGGAAGAACATGAATTCTCATGTGCCACCTTAGTGTCTTATTCCAAAGAAGAAGAACAATTATTATTTCAAGAGTATATTAAAATTATGGGCACTCCGGGTGAAATAGAAGAAGAACATGTTTCTTCTCATATTTCTCCCGATTTTCCTTCTCATCATGAATTTCCAATTATCACTTATAAATATTTAGGAATTCATATTCATGAAAAATTTGTGCCTAATAATTTTATAAAAGAAAATTCAAATAATAACTTTACTTTAGAAAATAAACAACTGAAGCTTAATCTTCTAATTTCGCAAGGGCCTCCTTGCGAAAATTTTTCTGACACGTTTCTTCTCGATTTTTCTTCAACTAACAATTTACAGAAAGAAGTTGAGCCGTTGCAATCAAACGCAGTCCCCGTCCTATTTGCTGCTCATCTACAAAGATTCAAATCACCTCAGTCATGTATTAGTGTTTTGAATCCACATTCTCAAGTCCACCATTCAAAGAAGAAAAATCAAGTAGCAAGCGGAGGATTAGCTGGGCGAGCGTCTTCGGCGTATTCACCCAAGCGGGAATTTAGGGAGTTGCCCTTACACATAAATTTTTATTTCCCTTTTTCCTAACCAACACCGTCCAGCTAAAAGATGGGAAAAAGAAAAATGCTTTTGGGAGACACCCCCTGCTTATCTTTCTTTTCTTTCAATTTAAATTTCAATGCATTTTATTTCTTTTTCTTTCTCCCTCCTACTTGGCTTATAAACATTGGGGATAATGTTTATTTTTAAGTATGTGGGGATTCTCATTTATTGTCTTTATTTAAAAATCCAAAAAATGAAAAAACCTTTAAAATTTTTAGAAACTTTGTTTTCTTTTTATATCAAAAAATACAAAAAATATAGAAAATCGAAAATAAATTTCTTTGAAAGGGCCGTGTTGGGCTTTCATCACACAAAATCGCGTAGTACCTTGCAAACTCATCACTGGGTAGCCCTCGGGAAGTCCAAGAATAACAAAAAATTAGAATTTTAATTATAAAAAAAATCAAAACAATAATAAACCCCTACTTAATATTTTGTGATTTTCGGAAAATAATTTTGAGGTAATTTATAAGATTTTTTATAATTTTTGATTTATAGTTTTTAATTTTATCATTGTTAGTTAGATTTAATTTTTAGGCGATTAAATTTTGAGAAATACTTTATGAATTAAATTTGTTTAGAGTAATCTATTTAACACTTTGTCTCTCTAATTCAAATTAGTTTCAATTTTATAGTGCTTAGTTAAATAATTTTTAGATTACACATTATAATCACTTATGCTTAAAGATTCATAGGAAATTTTAATTTACTATAATTGCTTTATAATTATTTTAATTTAATCTAAATTTTGTTTAGTCTTCCCTTGTTTTAATTTTTCTTGTTAGATCATATGTCATGGGAATAAGAGGATAAAATTCATTATCTCCTTATACATATGCAATTTTTATTTTTATTTTGTTAGATCATATGTCATGGGAATCAAGTATTCCTTGGTACACATATACAACCCCCGAAAAAAGATGGAGTAAGAGAATAAAATTCATTACTCATAAGAAATTTTAATTTTATTTGAAGAAAAAAAATATTTGTTCGTATGTCATGGAAAATGAGAATAAAATTCATCATTTTCTTGGTAAACATATGCAAATATTTAAAAGAAAAAAAATTGTGCGTGGTGAGAGGATAAAATTCATCACCCCCAATCTAAGATCTCTTCAATTTCCTTATTCTCAAAATCCAATATTCAATATAACTGATTTAGAATTAAATTAAAATTTTAAGAGCGCATAAGTAGTAGTTTTAATTTTCCTTTAAGTTTCTTTTTAGTGAAAAAAGTGTTTATAATTTTTAATCTAACTTTATTTGCTAAATACTTAATTTTGAGTTCCAATTAATTTATTAGAGAAAACTTTGCTAAATATTTAGCTCTTCACATTTTACTTTCATATTTTAAGACTTAAAAATTTGAATACCTAAAGTTAATTTTTTAACTTTCTTTTGATTTTATAAATTTTTTGTTTAATAAAATTGTATTAATTTCTTATAAGTACTCTCATAGTTTTGCTCTAGAATAACAAAAACTTAAGTATGGGGGTATTGATAAGTCATTATTTATAGTAGTTTTTATATAGTTTTTATTTAATAAATAGTTAGGTGTCTATTTAGTTTTTATTAATATTTGTATTAATTCCTTTGTTTTCTTATTTCAGATCAATATGGGCTGCCAATAGCAATTTGGAGCTGACAGAATTGATCTGCAGAAAATCTGGAGAAAATTCGAATTTTTCCCTAGTACACGGCCCTATCACGGGCGTGATAGGGGGCGTGACCATAGTCACGGGCCGTGACGTCTAGGTGTTGTTCTGCCGCCATTGCACATCAATTAAAGTTACACACCCCAATGTCACAGGCGTGACATTGGGCGTGACCATCCTACATAGGGCGTGCCGCCAGAAGGATCTCTAGTTTCACAACGCACACTGGTTATGGGTTACACTCCCTGGGCACGAGCGTGACCTACTAGTCACGGGTGTGACCATGGCCGTGACTCCCCGGAGTTACTCAGTCATCAATCAACACTTCGTTGCAGAATGTTCAAGCTTACACACCCTAGATCACGGGCATGACCTCGGGGCGTGACGTCGAGCAACAGCAAAAATTATTTCCCGCCGTTTTGAGTTCCTGCCGTTTCGAGTTCCCGCCGTTTCTAGTAACAGTATAGACACGCCCTAGGTCACGGGCGTGAATAACTGCCAGAGTTAATTCCCGCTGTTTCTAGTTCCTGCCGTTTCCAGTAACAATATAGAAACGCCCTAGGTCACGGGCGTGACCTAGGGATGTGACCCGCAGAATGGTAATTTTGGCGGTTTTTCTCCAACGTTCCCGGCTTTCAAGACAGCGATTCTGAGCCTTACATGCCCTAGGTCACGGGCGTGGCCTAGGGGCGTGACATTCCAAAAAAATGCCTATAAATTCCAGAGAAAGTCAGGAGCTTGGGGGAATCTCGAGAGGCATCTAGGTATGCATTTAGGAGTAGTTCAGTAGCTTAGTTTTCTATTTTTATGCATTTCTTTCATGTACTTCTCTTTTACATAGAATAGTTTTGCTTTATGTTATTTTCAATTTCAAGTAATTTTCTTTTAGCAATTATGTCTTACTTTAATTTCTCTTCATGTAAGTTTTACATCATGTCAAGTAGCTAATTTCATTAGCACTTGATAATGATGAACTTTGAAAGTGAATAAAACTCTTTTTGTCAAAAATCTTTATTTATCACTATCGATCTATATTTGATTTATTTTGTGTCGAATTCATATTTAGCGAATATGTTCTTTTATCCTAGATCAGTATCTTAAATGACTGAGAGGCTGCAGATACGAGTAGATCGCTCAAAGTTAAAAGGAGTTGCATGCACTCCTTGAGAGAGGATGACATAAATCCGCCGGATTGGAGTCAAATCCAATAGAGGGGTTCACCGCTTAAAGCAAGCTTAAGGGTTTCAACTGGCCGAGGGGTCTTAATCGGTCAACCTAAGGTTAGTCAAAAGCATGAGATCGTGAGAGATGCTTTTATATTTTAGGAACCTCCACAGTAGAAGTAGTTAATTTAGATCTTGGCTTTCATAAAGAGTTTATTTTAATTCAAAGTGATTTAGATCAAGTGCTAGTTTTTACTTTATTTTCTTTCATTTAGTTTAATTTAATCTCTTTTTGTATTTAGATAAAATAGTATTAATTTGGGTAAGTATGAGTACTCAACAGTCCCCGAGTCTAAATACGACAATTCCTATACTCTATTTCGATATGTACACTTGCCTATTTCGAGATTATAGTTTGAAATATTTTTAAAACTATTAAAATTCTCCATCAGTTACACATGTGTGCGTGCCATTTATACGGGTACATGCTTGTCACTTGCTCGTTCGTGCGCACATGGCATTGCCCTCCTTCTGGGGCGCTTTTGGGTCTCTGGGTGAGTGCAGCTTTGTGCGCGCAACTCATTGGTTGGGTTGGCTCGCCTTTGAGTTCTAGGTTGAAATCTTCCTTGTTGGACTTCAAAAATGCAGAGGGAACCCGATCAAATGCCCCCAAAATTTTGCGGGCCATGATTCGCGAAGCTACAAGTTCAAAATTTTTTGTCCCTGGTTCTTTTGCCTTGGTGTCGTGTACTTTGTATTGTTTAAACAAGTGTTTGTCGTAAGGCGCTTTTTCATTTTTTTTTGTTTTGTTTTTGGGGTGAGAAGACATTTCTATTAGACCTGGATTCTTGCATTGATCACTTTGCACCACTCATGTCTGCTTTGCGAGTTAAAGGTTTTGCAGTGGATTCCTAGACTGTGAGTCGTGCAATTGATTTCTTATGCACGTCCCTTGCACTTTAAGTGGTTCCTGCGACACATTGCATTAACATCCTGCTTCTTTGTGCTTTGTGTGCTGTGTTGGTGATGAAGTGTGTTGATTTTCATGTTCTCCCATGTATGAACATGTAAGTATGATGTTGTGAGTTAGCTTGAGCTGTTACCGTGGGGCATTAGTACTGCAGGCAGATTTTTGGACATGACATGGAGGGTTGTTTTTCCCCCCTTGTCCTGGAATCGGGGAAGGACTTGGTGTCCATTCTTGCGTGGAAGCATAGAAAGACTTGGTATCCATTCTTATCAAAAGTTAAGACATTACCTTTTTTAGGTGTTGGTCGTTGATGGCACTTGTTTCTTAGAATGTTAGAATGATGTGGGCTTTCGTGAGTGCAAAACTCAAGGAGTCCTAGGGTCTTCGTGCGGAGCAGTGCTGGATGGCTTGAGCAGGCCCTGAGATGATAGTTATGAGGGCAGGTCCATCACAGTAGAATTAGTGTGTAATTAAGCTAAGCCATTCAATTGGCGAGGCGCTTCAAGTAGTGTGAAAGATGTGGGGGCATTCCACCCCTTGAACAGGCGATGCCATGAATAATGGTATTGACAATGGGGAGTACTTGATTGAATCTATGCCATGCGCACACTTTGTCTCTTCTATTAGTATTTTTCCCTTATCATCGCGGACATTGATTAGAACTGCAATGTGCTTTTGTGCATTTGGTGGCACTTATAGTGTTTTACGAAGATTTCCTCATGTTTTGGGTTGTGTGTATTACGGTGGTCCAGAAGTATCTGATGTTTTACGCTCCTTACACGTCGTGTCATATCTTTGGGGATTTTCTCTAAGTGTTAGTGTTGGGGAATTGTTTCTTAAACTTGATAAGGGGTGACATTTGCCCATCTTGCCTTGGTGGAATGGATGGTCTCAAAATCTAAAGAACTTTGTGTGTTCACATTGTATAAGAAATCATCATCGATTATATTGGTAGTGGTGAAGTAGCTTTGTTTGTTCGCATCTCAGGAGCACTGGGGTCTGTCCGAAGGAGGTGGCAAAAAAATCTGTATTTTTTCGAGACTCGGGAGGACTGGGGTACGTCCCGATGGATGTGGCAAGGAATCTTTGCTTGTACACATCTCAGGAAAACCGGGGTTCATCTAGGTGGTGGAGAAGAACCTTTGTATGTTTGTATCTCAGGAGGACTGTGGTCTATCTAGATGGAGGTGATGATGAACCTTATTTGTTTGTGCCTCAGGAGGATTGGGGTTCTTCCCGATGGAGGTGGGGAGGAACCTTTTTTTGTTCGCATCTCAGGAGGACTGGGTCCGTTTATGTGCAGGTGCAAAGAACTTTTGTTCGTTCGTGCCTTTGGAGAACCAAGGTCCATCCAGTTAGTTGTGGCAAAGAACTTTTAATCATTCGTGCTTCAGGAGGATAAGGGACCATCTAGGTGAAGGTTATGAGGAAAACCATTATCATCTTTTAGTTTACTTTTGTACGTAAGTTGCTTGGATACCGTATTCCGTTAAGATTTCTTGAGACCAAACTATGCCGATGATGGTCCTCTTTGGTGACTTCCGGCTACGTATGCTCTGTCCCAACTCTATTGGCATTTGTTTGGGTTGAGCCGATAGGGCAGCATATGCAGGCCCAGATATGTCATAATGGAAGTGAGAGGGAGGAACTCCACTCATTGATTGATGTACAGTTTAATAACAGGGTGTGGCAAGTCAAATATCAGGTATAGATAAAATTTTTCATTGCGATTAAACATGTTGAGTTGAGAAAACATCGTTTTATTATTCAAAGAGTGTTTAGTTAAGTGAAGTGCACCCAAATGAGCTTAGCATGTTCAGATAAACGAGCATGTACAGATAATTATTGAGTCTGTTAAATAGAGTGAAGCATATTTGAAAGTGTGAGTTAGATCTGATATACTCTAGAGGGGGGGGGGGTGAATAGAGTATGGTGCTTGCTAAAATCTTTTACAACAGTTGTTGTATTCTAATGTGAACAGGAAAGCAAATAGTAAATCTAAGCACAGAATAATCACAAACTACAAAATAAACTAAACACAAGCCACAGCTAGAAACAAAAGAAACATAAGCAACCAGAAGACACAAGGAGCTATAGTGGTTCCCCAACCAATCTGGGTACATCCACTCTTCTACCACCCTAGGTAGGAATCCACTGCAGGATGAGTTGATCAGGTGTCCTGGGCACCAATGAGCTTTTGATAAGGTGCTCAAAAACCAAACCAGATTTTTTGATCAGGTGTCTTGCCACCAATGAGCTTTTGATAAGGTGTTCAAAAACCACACACAAACTTTTGAAGGGAGTTTGAAAAACCCTTTACAGAGGTGGGGATGAGAGAGTGATGGAAGTCTTCTCTTTCTCAAAGCAGCTGAGAAGACTATGTGGATATTGATGTTGTCAAAGCTCCCCCTGAGATCTGTAGTTGTTCAGGAATTGAAGCTTTGTAATAGGGTGATAGGCCTTCAGAAAATTGATCTCCAGCAAATGATGATTTAAGCAACAGCTGAAATGTGAGGTGTCTGGAGTCTTGAATGATGATGGCCTTGAACACTTGAATCAAAAGAGATCTGAAGATATCAGTTTGTTGATCTCCTTTTGGTGTTGGTGTTCTTGTGAATTCTTGAGACAGAGAATGTCTGCAACACTTTTTCTTTCTTTGTGTGATTGTTGTTGTAAGAGTTGTTGCAGAAGAAGCTTTTGTAGAGAATGAATATTGCAGAATATGTGTCTCTCCTTGTTCCATTTCCTGTACCTGGAATTCAAAAAAACTTGTCTTTTATTCCTTTTTATCTGAATAGAAATGATCCACTGTCCAGAATAGCCGTTAGCCTATCATTAATTACTTCCTTAATTGTTTTTGTCTTCTGGAGGAAAGTCCAATAAAAACATTCCTTGAAAATCGCTTGAAAATTGCTCCAGAATAAATGAAAACGGCTCCAAGATCTTCTGAATTAAATGCTGATAATAATTCTTCAATTGTCTGAATTTGAATTTTGAAAATCGTTTAACTCTTCAGAAAAACGTCGAACTGAGCTCCACTATCATCGAACTGAGCTCAGAGATTTGGACTTAGACAGAAATAGAGATCGTCGATCTGAGCTCAACTATCGTCGAACTGAGCTCAGAGATTGAGAATCAAACTGGAGTCAAGATCATTGAACTGAGCTCGAAGATCGTCGAATGGAGTTCGACGATTTGTTGAAGTTGAGCTCAGAGATCATCGAATGGAGTTAGACGACTCGTCGAAGTGAGCTCAACGATCGTCGATTGGAGTTCGACGATTCGTCGTACTGAGCTCGACGAAATGACTTAGTTTCCAAACTGAAAAACCTGGGTCTTGAGGGCAGCTTCCAAACCTAAGTACTAACCCTTAGACTCAATTCTACTTGACCTTTAGATCTATACAATGAGGTCAAAACAGGTTCCTAAGAGACATAGTGATCCTGACCCAAATTAGTAATAGGGTGTTCCAACAATCTCTCCTTATTTGGGTTAGGATTACTATTTACAGAAATTGAAAAATTAAGCATATACACAGCAATAATATAGCAACAAAACAATGCAGAAACACAGACATAATCTCGGATATATCAGAAAACAGCAAATATTGTCACCTTACAAAGTTATTCTTTTTCCTTGCTCTTTATAAGTTTAATTTCTCTATTTGGATTAAGAGCTTCCTTCTTTGATCTTCTGTCATCAGCTGCACCTAGAGATGTTTGTTGTTTAGGCCTTGATACTACAGCTTCAGGATGCAGCTTCATGTAGCTTTCAGAATCAAAGAACTTGCTGGAGGAGTATCTTTCCAGTTCCTTTTTCCTTTGTTCAGATAAAGTGGTAATACTGGAGGTGTCTTTGCCTTGCTCTCTGGCTTTCTTAATCTGGTCCAGAGCAGCTAACTCTTTCATCCTAGCTATCCAGGAAGTTAGATTGTTCTCTGGATCTTGAAAAGGCACTGGAGGCTCATATTTGTTAGAAGGATTGTCTGGAGGAGCTCTGGAGGAGACTAATTCTTTGAGCTTATAAGGGAAAGGACCTGAAGTTGTATCAGATGGACCTTGTCCTTCCCTTGAGTATGGATGCTGTCTGGAATAACCTTTGGAATAAACTTGAAGTTCTCTTTGGTTTCCTCTATAGCTTCCTCTCCTTGATTGATAGCCTCTAGATTGGCTTCCCCTATATTGAGATCTTCCATGAGGCTGATAGGGGGTTTGACTTTTGGCAGAGGGTTGAGATGCAGAGCTACCACTTGCACCTGCACCAGGTGAAGGAGGAGGAGGAGGAGGAGGATGAAACTGAGAAGATCCTTTGTCATATTTTCTTTTCTTTTTCATAGCCTTTAATTGATTCTTGGAATATTGCATCCAATGTTCAGTTATAGGGCAGTCATGCAGAATATAGTATGGAATATCATTTGTATCTTTGACTTTAGCTGGTTGAACTATTTTTATTGCCTTGCTTCTTGCATTTCTTTTCCTTTCTATAGTAGCTGAGGAATCATCAGAATCAGTTCTGAACTGATCACTTTCAGAGCTTTGTTCATCATATAAAGCATCAATCTTTTTCAGATAATCTTTCTGTTGTTAGGTTGGAGCAGATGTAACAGTAGTGACAGCAATTGTGGCAGCAACAGTAGAAGGAGGAATGGAAGCAACACTAGCAGAAGAAGTTGTAGCTACAACAGTAGATACAGCAGATACAGAACTTTCAGGAGCAACATTCTCAGAAGATACAGGAGCAGTAGTAACAGTAGTAACTGGGGTAGCAACAGATTCAGAGATAACATTTTCAGATACAAAAACATCAGCAGGGGCAACATCAGCAGTGACAGCAGGCTCAAAGTCATATTCCTCTGTCATATGTATATCCTTAGAAACAAAATCATCAGTAGTATCATCAATAACAATAGTAGGGGAAGCAGCAACAGAACCAGCAACATAAATTGAATTTACAAAGGAATGTATAACACTGGTATCACAGCTTGAAAAGGGCACAATGGCCTTGGAGAGGTCTTCAGATTGCTGGACTGCAGTGTTCTCTGGAAGACAACTGAATATATGTAATCAAACTCTGATAATAAAGACCTAAGGTCCACTGAGAAAACTGCAACCTGAGGAGGTGTTGAGGCTTGAGCTTGAGTTGAAGTAACAACACCAGCAGCAGCAGCAGGCAATCTAACATCTTCATGAGGCATCTCCCCCTGCCTAGATTCAGAGATAGCTGGATCAAGGCACCCAGAGGAAGGGATTGCCTGAGGAATGAGAGAAGATAGCCTGGCAGAAAGGGCTGCAACTGACTGGAGAAGTGGAGCCAAGGAGGTCTCCAACAAGAGTGATAGCCTGGGAGCTATCAGCTCATACAGTCTGTCTACTATGGCTGGAATATCTACATGCTCAAAAGGTATTTGAGCAGAGGTAGAGACTGTAGAAGGAACAGCTGTAGATGGTGGTGGAGAGCTAGTGGATGGTAGAAGTGAAGGTTGAGATGTGGGAATTGTGGAAATGGAAGACAGTGGTATGGAAATAGAAGGTGTGAAGGAGGGTTGAGCAATGATGTCTTGCAGTAGCTATTGATATGATGTGGATGAAGAGGGTAGATCAGGAGGGGATGAAGGTGAATCATCCATGAAGGAATCATCTATCAGATTGAATGATGGAATGTGAGATGATGTGTCAAGATCTGGTGGAGGTTAGTGATGCAGAGGGTGGAAGATTTCTTCTGTGAGTATAGGGATTGGAGATGGAATTGAAGTAGGAGATGGGCTGGAAATAATGATGGTGGATGAAATTTGAATGGTGGAGGTGACTGGTGGAGATGAAATAAGAGGTGGAGGAGGAGAAGCAACAGGCAAGTCTTCTGCAGGGGCAGAGACTTGAGGGGAAGAGACTGTAACAGTCCTTGTGCCTGAAGTTGCAGCTACAGAGGGCCTGCTGGGCTTCACAATTTGTCTGTCCCACTTGCCAAAGAGGGCACAGGAGAGCCTCTTAGAGGCATTGATGTGCATCCCATTTGATACAAGCAGGGCAGGGCATCTGTTTTGAAGAAATAGCCCTAGAATCATTCCATAATTCACAAAATTCTTATTTATCTTCTTTTTAATCAGATCAAAGAAAATCTCTCCCTAGTTTAATTACTTCTTATCCACTAAGGCACCCATCAAACACAGCTGATACCTGGAGATGGTATCATGGGCTGAATGTTTGGCCAACAGAACTTTTCCCACAACATCAGCTAAAAACCTGTATTCAACAGCTAAATTCTTTTTCAGCAGCTTGCTAGGGTTTGCATCAGAATGACCTATTCTATCAAGCATAGTAGTAAATTCTTCTCCAGGCATTTCAACAGAATCTCTTCCAGAATTCAATCCAAAAATCTCTCTCAGAATAGCAGGTGTAAGAGGTACCTGGGTTCCTGAAATTGATCCAACAACTGCATTCTGGTCTTGGTTGTGGCCAGTATACACCCACTCCTTGATTTCATCTACAGGCAATTTTATTCTGGTAGACATTATAGTGACTAGCTTTTGTTCCTTGAACAGTTCTAGGATGTCTTGGAAGATTTGATCACTGGTGCTGAAAGAATCTATATCAATATCAAATCCTGCATCGAATTTCATGGCGACCAGAACGGCGACGGAGACGGCCATGGTTTCCTGTAAACAATAGACAACCAAATGACCAAGTGTAGAGATGTTTGGAGGGAAAGAGAAAATTTACAGAGAGATTGAAAGCGCAAAAGGAGAACGACGGCCGAAAAATGAATTTTATATTAGGGTTCGACGCAGAAAAGGAAAGATCGTTGAACTCAGTTCGACGATCGGGGCTTCTAAAGGAATCTAAAAGGTCTGCAATATCGTCGATCTCCGTTCGACGATATTGGAGAGCGTCGAGCTTAGTTCGACGATAGTTCAGAAAACAAAATCGTCAAGCGCCGTTCGATGATCGTTGACCTGGAGAGATAGTTGAGCACTATCTGAGAAGCGCTGAACTCTGGTTGACGATTTCGGAAAGCATCGATCTCCGTTCGACGATCGGCGGGAAAATCGTCGAGCGCAGTTCAGAGACCAGAAACACTCTAGACACTAGAAAAATTAAGATGTTTGCCTAGTCTTGGTCAATTTTTAGAGTTTCAAAATCTTGGAACTTATTTTAGACTTCCTCCATCTAACATTCCTAACTGATTTAGGAAGAATATGTGTTTCTTTTCATCCAAGGGCTTGGTGAAAATATCTCCCCTTTGCAAATCAGTTGAGATATATTGAAGTTCAATTTTATTCCTCTCAACATTATCCTTTAAGAAGTGATGTCTAATTTTTATGTGTTTTGTCCTACTATGGAGCACTGGATTTTGACTTATAGAAATAGCACTGGTATTATCACAAAAGATTTTAGACTTCTCTAAGTTGTAGCCATAGTCTAGGAGTTGTTTTTGAATCCACAATATTTGTGAACAACAACTACCTACAGCCATATATTCAGCTTCAGCAGTTGAAGTTGACATAGATGTTTGTTTCTTGCAAAACCAAGAGACAAGTCTGTCACCAAGAAACTGACAAGTTCCACTGGTGCTTTTTCTGTCAATTCTCCATCCAGCATAATCAGCATCAGAAAATCCAGTTAAGTCAAATGATCAATCTTTTGGATACCAGACCTATATTTGGACAACTTTTAACATACCTGAGAATCCTTTTAACTAATGTTAGGTATGACTCTCTAGGGTTCACTTGGAATCTAGCACATATGCATGTAGCAAACATTTTGTCTGGTCTATTAGCTGTAAGATACAATAGAGAGCCAATAATTGCTCTATAAGTTGTCTGATCAACAGGTTTCCCATGTTCATCAGCATCCAATACAGCATTAGTAGGCATAAGTGTTTTCATACAAGATGCTTCAGTCATACCAAATTTCTTAACCAATTCTTTTGCATACTTGGTTTGAGAAATGAATATGCCTTCAGCATGTTGTTTGACTTGCAATCCTAGAAAAAAAGATAGCTCACCCATGTTACTCATTTCAAATTTAGAACGCATTAGGTTGGAGAACCTTCTGCACAAATTTGAATCAGTAGAACCAAAAATAATATCATCCACATAGATCTGTACTAGTAGGGTATGAGACTTATGGGTTCTAATAAAAAGAGTTTGGTCTACTCTACCCCTTATAAATTCATTTTTCAGGAGAAAGCATGCTAGGGTCTCATACCATGCTCTAGGAGCTTGCTTGAAACCATATAATGCTTTATTCAATTTAAAAACATAATCATGATGGGTTGGAGAGATAAAACCTGGAGGTTGTCTGACATAGACTTCTTCTTTGATATCTCCATTTAGAAAAGCACTCTTTACATCCATCTGGTATACTTTGAAGCCTTTGTGTGCTGCATATGCTAAGAAGATCCTTCTGGCCTCCAACCTTACAACTGGTGCAAAAGTCTGGTCATAATCTATGCCTTCTTCTTGAGAGTACACTTGAGCAACTAGCCTTGCCTTGTTCCTTACAATTACTCCTTGATCATCCAGTTTGTTTCTGAACACCCACTTTGTTCCAACAATGGAGTGATCCTTAGGCTTTGGTACTAGTTCCCAAACTTTGTTCCTTTCAAATTGATGCAACTCTTCTTGCATTGCAATGATCTAGTGTGGATCTTGCTCTACATCTTGAATGGATTGAGGTTCAATTTGAGATAGGAAGCAAGTGTGCAACAGGTTTTTGTTGACCTGATTTCTGGTTTGCACACCAGCTGAGATGTCTCCAATTACTTGGGAAATTGGATGGTCTCTTGATGTTACTAAATCAACAGGGGGTGTTGATTGTTCACCAACCTATGTTGTTGTTTCCTCTTGTGGTACAACAACTGGCTCTTCAAGTGGTTTCTCTTCATGATGTTGAATGTCTTCTTCATCCTCACTGCTTTCATCCTTTTGATTAATTTGTAATCTGTCCAAGTATTCAGCAAGAGAATGTACCTGCAAAGGTTTTATGGTAGAAGTGTTCTTCTCCTTGAAAGACATGTTAGTTTCATCAAAAGATATGTGAACAAATTCTTCAATTTTAAGAGTTGATTTGTTATAAACCCTATAAGGCTTACTGATCTTGGAGTATCCGAGAAACACTCCTTCATCAGCTTTAGCTTGAAATTTTGCTAAATATTTCTTATCATTGTTGCGTATATAGCAAATACAACCAAAAATTCTAAAATAATCTACTTTAGGTTTCTTCTCTTTGAGTAATTCATAGGGAGTCTTGCCCTTTAGTTTATATATTAAGCTCCTGTTCAGCACATAGTTGGAGGTGTTCACTTCCTCTGCCCAAAAAGATAGAGGAAGGTGAGCATCTGACAACAA
This sequence comes from Platanthera guangdongensis, assembly GCA_039583875.1. Classification (NCBI taxonomy): domain Eukaryota; kingdom Viridiplantae; phylum Streptophyta; class Magnoliopsida; order Asparagales; family Orchidaceae; genus Platanthera; species Platanthera guangdongensis. Next base: position 13,077,352 of record CM077155.1, read on the forward strand.
TGTAGTGGCAGATTCAATAAGGGTTCTATTATTCCTTTCAGCTACCCCATTTTGTTGAGGAGTTCTAGGAGCTGAGAAAGTGTGCCTGATCCCTTCACTCTGACAGAACTCTTGCATAAGAAGAGAATCAAACTCTGTCCCATGATCACTTCTGATCAGGGCAATGTGAGTATTGAACTCAGTCTGTATGCATTTGAGAAACTCTGTCAAACACTTAAAGTTATCAGACTTCTTCCTCAGAAAGAACACCCATATGAATCTAGAGAAGTCATCTGCAACTACTAAAGTCTAAGATTTCCCTCCTAAGCTTTGTACTGTAATGGGTCTAAAACGATCCATGTGTAATAGATACAAAATCCTCGGTGAATCACTCTTATTAAGTGACTTGAAACTATTTTTAGTTTGCTTGCCTAATTGACAAGCCCTGCAGAGTCCTTCCTTCTTGTAGGGGCCAGAAGGTAGTCCTCTGACAAGGCTGTCCTTGGATAGCCTAGCAATGGTTCTAAGGTTTATATGCCCTAGTATCTTATGCCATAAAACATTAGGTCTACTAACAGAATTAAACAGGCAAATGTCTACATCTGTTGAAAGAAAATCTACCAAGTAGATGTTACCTTTCCTTTTACCTGTCAGCACAGTTGTGTTGTCCTCTGACTTGATCTTGCATAAGGCCTTGCTGAAAGTCACCTGGTAGCCTTCATCACATAGCTGACTGATACTGATCAAATTGTGCTTCAGTCCTTCCACATAGGCTACCTTCTTGAATGTGACTGTGCCAATTTGAACTGCACCATATCCTTTTATCAGTCCAAAGTTTGAATCACCAAATATGATTTTGGGTCCAAGCTTGGCTTTAAAGGATGTGAGGTTGTCCTTGTTTCCTGTTATGAGCTTGGAGCACCCACTATCCAAATACCATTGCTGGTTTGATGTTGGATAGGTCTTCACCTGCACATAAAATAATTCACTTGTTTTTGACCCAGTTTACCTTGGGCCTAGGTTGATAACCTTTAAGCTCAGAAATAAAAGACATCCCTGGTTGACTCTTATAACCTTCAGGATGATATCTCCTTGGAGGTATAATACATTCAGTATAAGGGTTAAATCTGGATGAAGGATCCCTAGGATTGGATTTTGATTTGCCCTTGAAGGAATTTCCAAAGCTCTGATCTCTGTTCGACGATCGTTGAGCTGCGTTCGACGATCTTGGGTCAGATCGTCGAGCTCCGTTCGACGGTCGACTGTGGCAGAGTTCAGGAATTAGAGATCGTCGACCTGAGTTCGACGATTTTGCCTGAGATCGTCGATCTGCGTTTGACGATAGTCTAGCTCCGTTCGACGATTTCTGCTGGAACTTGGTTTTCTTAGGCAGATCAGAATTATTCCTAGCTACCTCTACAACTCTCTTCCCTTTATCAGAAATAAACTTGATTGGGGTTGTTAGAACTATAGGTTGGCTGGATGAAGAACCCAAGCCTAGTGTACTATTGAATCTAGAGTTCACTGTGCTTGTGATGTCCATTAGCTTGATGCTTCTCCCATTAAGGGATTCTTGAAGCTTCTTGGCCTCTGATAGTTCACTTTTCAGTGAAGCTATCTGCTCCCTATAGCACTCCAACTCCTCAGAGAGTTTGAGGTTTTCTGATTTTAAGGAACTGTGTTCAGATAATTGATTTCTGAGAGAGATAATTTCCTTCTCAGATTTTAATAGGTCTAAACATAGTGCTTTAAATTCAGACTTAAAGTCCTCAGAATTAAAATCAAAAGAACTAATTACCTGACCTTCTTCAAGTTGAGTCTCTGAGTCTGACTCTGACTCTTCTGCATCTGAATTGTGTTGAGAGGCATTGATTGCCATCATGCAGAACTCCTTCTCTTCAGCATCATCTTCATCATCACTGGAGATGGATGAAGCTTCTGATTCTTCTTCTGTTTCACTCCAAGATTCAGCAACAAATCCCTTCCTTGTGTGTTTGTTCTTGCTGGAGGAGGGTTTGCCATTGCCATTCTTCTTGAAGTCCTTGTCTTTCTTCTTTCTCTCTTGTCCTTTCTGTCCTTGTTTTTGTTCTCTGGACAGTCAGGCACAATGTGCCCTAGTTTCCTGCAACCAAAGCAAACAATTTCTTTATTATTTGACTTATCATACCTTGGCTTGTCATGTTCTTTGTATGATCTCTTCCTGAAGTCCTTCCTGGCCATCTTGTCGAATCTTTTGGCCAGCAGACTAAGCAGCTCATCATTGCCTGTGACCTTGTCTTCAGGCTGATCTTCAGTGGCTTTGAAGGTAATTGTCTTTTCATTTCTTGTGGCTGGTGAGGCAGCCTTCTGCTCTTCTTCTCTGTTCTTAATGAGCAGCTCATAAGACTTGAGCTTGCCCAAGAGAGCTTCTGTTGTAATCTCATTCAGACTTCTGGCATCCTTGATTGGCCAGATCCTTGAGTCCCAAGTGCTTGGGAAGCACATTAGAATTTTGTCATTTAGCTCAGTCAATGAGATCTCTTTATCCAGAGTCTTCAGTTCATTGACTATAAGACTGAGTCTGTTGTACATATCCCCTACTGACTCAGCTTCTCCTTTCTTGAAATTCTCATATTGGGATATTAGGTGGGATCTCCTGTCCTTTCTTTCATCAGCTGATCCTGATACTATTTCAGAGAGCTTATCCCAGATTTCCTTTGCTGAATTACATTCAGCCACCTTTTGGAAAATGTCATCAGACATAGTCTGGGCTAATATATTCATAGCCTTTGCATCTGCTACTTTCCACTTCTTGATATCAGCATCTGTTCCTGATGGAGGTGGAACAGCATTTGTGCTTTTGTTCTCTGGAGGTCTTGAACAAACTGTCAAAACATAATTAAAAATGTCCTCATCAATAGAATTCATGTATAGTCTAATCCTTGCTTTCCAAAGTGCAAACTTGGATAGATTACACACTGGAGGTCTGGTGCTAGCATAATCTTTGTTTTGGGCCATGATTTGTGAAGAAATAATTCTAATAACAAAATCTACAACAAGCAGATCTAACAATAGGAATCTTTGGGTTCAGGTGTTAGCCTGTGCAACCACTGAGATGTGGTATGTTTGACCAACCTCCCTCTGATACCAATTGAAATTGTGAGTTATATCTGATATACTCTAGAGGGGGGGTGAATAGAGTATGGTGCTTTCTAAAAACTTTTACAACAGTTATTGTATTCTAATGTGAACAGGGAATCAAATAGTAAATCTAAGCACAGAATAATCACAAACTACAAAATAAACTAAACACAAGCCACAGCCAGAAACAAAAGAAACACAAGCAACCAGAAGACACAAGGAGCTATAGTGGTTCCCCAACCAATCTGGGTACATCCACTCTTCTACCACTCTAGGTAGGAATCCACTGCAGGATGAGTTGATCAGGTGTCCTGGGCACCAATGAGCTTTTGATAAGGTGCTCAAAAACCAAACCAGATTTTTTGATCAGGTGTCTTGCCACCAATGAGCTTTTGATAAGGTGCTCAAAAACCACACACAAACTTTTGAAGGGAGTTTGAAAAACCCTTTACAGAGGTGGGGATGAGAGAGTGATGGAAGTCTTCTCTTTCTCAAAGCAGCTGAGAAGACTATGTGGATATTGATGTTGTCAAAGCTCCCCCTGAGATCTGTAGTTGTTCAGGAATTGAAGCTTTGCAATAGGGTGATAGGCCTTCAGAAAATTGATCTCCAGCAAATGATGATTTCAGCAACAGCTGAAATGTGAGGTGTCTGGAGTCTTGAATGATGATGGCCTTGAACACTTGAATCAAAAGAGATCTGAAGATATCAGTTTGTTGATCTCCTTTTGGTGTTTGTGTTCTTGTGAATTCTTGAGACAGAGAATGTTTGCAACACTTTTTCTTTCTTTGTGTGATTGTTGTTGTAAGAGTTGTTGCAGAAGAAGCTTTTGCAGAGAATGAATATTGCAGAATATGTGTCTCTCCTTGTTCCTTTTCCTGTACCTGGAATTCAAAAAATCTTGTCTTTTATTCCTTTTTCTCTGAATAGAAATGATCCACTGTCCAGAATAGCCGTTAGACAATCATTAATTACTTCCTTAATTGCTTTTGTCTTCTGGAGGAAAGTCCAATAAAAACATTCCTTAAAAATCCCTTGAAACTTGCTCCAGAATAAATGAAAACGGCTCCAAGATCTTCTGAATTAAATGCTGATAATAATTGTTCAACTGTCTGAATTTGAATTTTGAAAATCGTTTAACTCTTCAGAAAAACGTCGAACTGAGATCCACTATTGTCGAACTGAGCTCAGAGATTTGGACTTAGACAGAAACAGAGATCGTCGATCTGAGCTCAACTATCGTCGAACTGAGCTCAGAGATTGAGAATCAAACTGGAGTCAAGATCATCGAACTAAGCTCGAAGATCGTCGAATGGAGTTCGACAATTTGTTGAAGTTGAGCTCAGAGATCGTCGAATGGAGTTCGACGACTCGTCGAAGTGAGCTCAACGATCGTCGATTGGAGTTCGACGATTATTCGTACTGAGCTCGACTAAATGACTTATTTTCCAAACTGAAAAACCTGGGTCTTGAGGGCAGCTTCCAAACCTAAGTACTAACCCTTAGACTCAATTCTACTTGACCTTTAGATCTATACAATGAGGTCAAAACAGGTTCCTAAGAGACATAGTGATCCTGACCCAAATTAGTAATAGGGTGTTCCAACAATATTCACTAAAGCAAATATGTTCACTAGAGCGAATATGTTCACTGCAGTGAACATGATCACAGGCAGGATTGGAGTGTTGCGGCACACCAGAGAGTTGTGCTTGTATGCACGCTTGGGAGAGCATCATCTAAGGGTGGTAGTGGGCTTGCATCAGAGGTTTTTTGGTGTTGTCATGCAAGAGAGCGGGATTCATATTCTTCTGTCAATTATCGCCCCCTCAAATGAATGGATATGCCCCCACTTTATATATTTTATGATGGATGCGCCAAAAATTAATCCATTTATTTATTTGATGAGCTAACAGAAACGCACAATTCTTTTCCGCGGGAATACTAACCTTGATGGTCAGACTACTTTACCCAAGGGTAGATACCGGTAGTTCGATCAGGCACACTAGAGTGGGCATCCAGCGGCGGCCACATTAAAGTGCTCGGATCTTGACAAAAATTCTCTATCTCATCTCCACAAGTTTGGTGGTGGTGAAGATTTCTCGTCATAGGCCCGGATCTCTGACAATCACACGCAAAAATGCTTTTGGGTTGAAATGTCCACCCCATCAAAACTTCACCTAAATTTTTGATTGAATGACCTATCTTGCAACATTTTTTGAGAAAAAACTGTGATGCTTTATGAACAAAATTTTGTTAAGCCATTGAAAAGATATGAGCTCCCAAAGTTTTAAGACTTCAACCTCTATTAATGGCGGTTTGAGGTCCTTGGAGGAGGGAGGAAGGGTGGGCCAGAAAATGTGTCACACGATTTTTTTCCATGTCATACGACTGTCAATTGACGGACAAAATAAGGGGACATAGTAGTGGGCACATCCCACCTATTGGGCCTGAAGCTAGGGCTTGGCCCTAACATGAGGAAGGAGGAGACCTACCAGAGATAGTCAAGTCTATGCTGGGCTGGGTCAGGCTGATTTCTTCTTGAATATAGATCCAGGAGTCATTTGAGTGATCACACTTGAAATTATGCGAAATCGGTCTGATTGGAATCATGCATCTTTTTGAGTCGATCATGTTTATGTTGGTGCAATCCAACCACATTAATATTTTTGGGAAACCCATCAATATTTAAATTTATTATATATTAAAAATAAAAAAAGTTTTTAAATTGCCAATTCATTAATCAATGCTTAAGTTAATTATCAATGTAAATCTGTGCTTATTTTATACCCAAAAAATGAAAGAGATGTATTAGGTGATAATATAATAATTAAAGAACTTAAAAAATTTAACTCATTTATCATTTTTGGGCATTTTGATCCTCTAATACTTTCACCATTTTGGCCACTAGGGAATCAGTTTGACCATTTATTCGATTACATTTGATTAGCTTAATTTAATTGCTAAGTCATATGTTTGGACAGACTTGGACTCAGTTTTATTTTTGGATTCCATTACATTTCTATAGCTTGTTTTAATTGCTGAGTCATATGTTGCTCATATGTTGTATTCATTTTATTTAATAATTTCAATTTTACGAGGTAAAAGTAATGGGTCAATGATGCTGAATGAGCCAACAAAATAGGCCAAATAATTTGAGGAGATATTGTCACTCAAATGACAAAATGGGAGAAGAGATCGAGGTTGGAGGTGAATGAAGAAGCAGCCGACAGGGAGAAGTTGGAGCAAGTTAATTATGAGTAGAAGCTAATAATATGTGATACTGAGCATCATTAAAGATGTTTGGGAGCAACATGGGGGGTGCATAGGCTAGTAGGGTAGTGGGGTTTCTATTCAATTCTAATTTTAACCGTACTTCTCCAGGAATAGGTGCATGATAATGATGTGTATTGTGTAGATAATATATATGTGCATATTAAGTAGTTACATTATTACACTACAAATAAATGCATAAACAAAATTAAAGATAAATGTAAGAATCAAAGAATGTGCTCGTGTGTATCATTTGTCTAACATAAAACATCATTTATACTTAAATGCACAATTAAGCTTTTAGACACAAGATTTCAATATAAGTTTTTCATTGAATTTTTATTATACTTTGCATAGCATGAGAAAAAATTGCAATGTTTAGTAAGGATTAAAGTGAAAAAGCACACATTATAATTAATCCTTACATAGTAAACCACTCATGCTAGACATTTTCAATATAGCTTCTAAATTATTTTTATCATGTTTATTTTTACATGAAATAATCAACATATAGAAAACAAAAATTCAGAAAAAAAATGAAGAAAAGCATATTTTTGTCTTTTGAAATAATTTTGTAATTTTCTAGTTAATTTGTTGATTAAAACAAATTAAAAGAATTCAATTGATAAGAAGTGCCAATTTTTCTTGATTACCATTGTTGCGAGTCATCCAGTTTTTCCCCGGTCCGGAGAATCGGACCACCTTTGCTCGGAGTTGGATCGGGTGCACAAACAGTCAATGAAAATCAAGCAATAATGACATGTGGCTTTTTTACCATGAAAAACAAGGAAAGGATGAAAAATTACATGGTCGGATCTGTGTCGGGGCAAAACTCAAAATATTTTGTTTTGAGTTTACAAGTTTAGGTAGTTTCCTCGGAGGGTGACTTGTCACCTCTCCGTTACAACCTTTGAATACAAAAATAGCATAAAATAAAATAAGTTCTCGGAGCCTTGACGAGAGTGCACTCGCAGAGTCATAGCCTTGGTGAGAGCGCTCCCGTAGAGAAGAAGGACAACTCCTTGAATCCATATAGTGCCTTCATGTAAACACCTGCAGAAGCAAATAACGTTGCTTTTTTTTCGGGTCACAAAAGCATTCAAGTGAGTGTCAGACGTCGTGCATGCTAGAAAGGGAGCGCAACGAATTTCGAGCGGAGAAACAAAAGTCTCACTTTCTCACCGAAAAATCTCAGAGCTCTCCGTAGTCTTTAGAATTTCTTGACTACAAATGAAGGCCTAGTGATTTTTTATACTTTTCTAGATGGACATGCTGATAATTACGCCTAGGAGAATGTTTAGATGGAGGATGAAGTCACCTATTTCGGTCACCTGGATTGCCAATTTTCATGAAATGATGGGCATGCCCCCAGGGCGGCTTGGGTAGGTTGACCGGTGGTGGAAGTGGCCGGTGGCGGCAGAGGTGGTTGGAGGCAGCCAGCAGCAGTAGCCACCACCACCGCATGTGCGTGTGCGAGGGAGTGTGTGTTGGGAAGTTGGTCACGTGTCGTGCAGGTTGGTGGCACACGTGCGCGTGTTACCCGCTCACGCATTAACATGTTACCCACACGTGCCCGCCACTAACGCGGGTACATGCTTTTCACCTTATTGCCCGTGCACACTTGGCTTTGCCCTCCTTCCGGGATGCTTTTGGGTCTCTGGGTGAGAGCAGCATTGTGCACGCAGCTTGTTTGGTTGGGTTGGCTATCCTCCAAGTTCTAGGTCGAAAATCTTCCTGGTTGGACTTAGAAAATTAAAATGGAACCCCATCAAATGCCCCCAAAATTTCCTAGGTAGTGTACTTTGGATTGTTTTACCAAGTGTTTATCGTAAGGCACTTCATCTTATTTTTTGTTTTGTTTGTGGGGTGAGAAGTCATTTCCGTTAGACCCAGATGCATTCATTGATCACTTTGTGTAAAACCACTCCCCTTAACTGTGAATACCCGGGTCTTATGCCTGGTACCCTTGCCTTACGGTAACACCAACTACCGAGTTAGTCACCATCGCACAACGTTGATCCTGCCAGTTATTACGATCATTTCATAAGTAGGCCGAAAAACACTTAAGCAATAGTAGTCCACAATCACAGTATATGCATATATATAAATGAAATTATCTAAAATGAGTACAAATATGGAACAGAGTGTAAAAGAGCTTATGCCCAGTATAGGTCCAATACAAATAGCTCACACTCTTAACTCATTACAAGATGAAGCCATAAAAATCTATCGTCAAACTATCGCCGAGTAGTAACGGTAGCGCATGACAACTACTCCTCATTTCCCTCCTCCTCACATGACTTGTGCGTCTTCTTGTGTGACTGGTGCATCTCCTCGAACTGCTATGGTCACAACAAACCGTTAGTCATAAAGATTAAGCCATTTTGCCCTCACCTCACCCCCGCAACTCTTAGGCACCATGCAGGAGGATGAATGCAGAGGACAATAAAGGGAGTATCAACAGTATACATGTGACAAGGAACTAGACTAGCAGGAGTGTATATGTATAAAGAGAAACACTAAAGGGAAGTAACAGTAAAGTAAGAGCATTGTCGTAATGTACAATAAAGTAAACGAGCTACACTACAATTACAGAACGTACCTTAACTTATATGAATGTTCATAAAAACTTATAAGTTAAAGTTTCCAAAGTAACTCATGATATAAAAGTGCACATACTAATTTATATGATGAGGGACTGCAGTTATAATCTAACTATACTAACTAATGAATGTCATGCTATGCGATACAATGCAATGATTTGTGATGCAACTCACCCACCCAACTCTGTGCACAAACCTTTCAAACATTCCCCATTTTTTGGAGGTAGCTAGCTTCTCAAGTACCAACTGTCATGGCTCATGGTGGCAGTGAAGAAGGTATCTCCACTCCTATGCGGGCAGTCACACTACTAGGCCTAGACCTCATGTACACATCAACTCTAAGAACACAACATCGGAGCTCCTGCGTACTCTAGCTTGAAATTCACTTGTCTTTATGGTCGGGAGTGCGTTTAGGGGATAGTTCTCCAGTCCGCAGAATAAACAACCTACTGGCCCCAAAAACCTACACACATCACTAGAGTCAATGTACTTTTATCGGTGCGCTGCCTCGACCAGTACCGAATTACCCACCACAACAAGCACAATTCAGTTATAACAATACCTATCTGATCCTCCAGCTTGCAACACCATCCCATCCTCAAATCTTATACATCATCGAGCCTTCAGCTTGCAGGACTAACTCGTCCTTAATTTATCACTACCCCGAGCCTTCGGCACGTAGGACTAACAAGTACTGAATCATTCCAAACCATACAAGGGTGAGGTTATTGTGTTTTTCCTTCATCATAGTAGACTACTCTTGACTAACTTTTAGTTGTACATAGATATTTATGGGTAATATTCAATGATGGGCGACATTATTTTCATCTTTGAAGAGGATTCCCACCACACAGTAGAAGTGTGGTTGGCAGAAGACCCCTCATCGACGTTAAGAATGATAACCTTCTTCCATTTATGCTTCCTCATCGCTGTGTCAGGAAGACAAGTAGCGGAGAACTTGCCAATCAAACCCAAGAGCACAACTGCCTCAAGATTATCGCAGGTATCATGCTTGTTAGTGGCATAGAAGAACCACCCCTCCAAAGCCATCTATTTGTTAAGGAAATGCAGGATAAGACCTCAATTTATAGATGGAGGGGTGGCATGTAGAAAATCCCTTCATCTAAGAGGTGGGAGCTCGCCAAATAAGAGTTAATCTTTATTTCCAACCTTTATTGAGCTTGCAAAGAGCGGGTATTGTGTACAACCCATATTAGACGAGCCAGTCATGCGAGTGAGGATAGAAAAAAATAAGCCTAATATCACTCGCATTCTTCATCCAACATCCAAATGGTTCGTCGCACTCTCCCACCTAAGAAAAACAATAGGAGAGCCCAAGTCATCCATATATATTCGTCTCAACTCGTGAGTTCTTCTTCGCTTTGAACTGCTCGATTGCAGAACTAGATACTCGCCATGTAAGACCCATTTTTTCACCTGGTCTTATGCCCAAAACCACTGCTTTGTGGTGACACCAACTCCCGAGAAGGTCGTCGACACAAATCACCAATTCTCTCAGCAAATACTCAACCCTATACCATAGAAGAAAAGAAGTATTCGTGAAACTGAAACAAGTCCACGATCACAATGCAGTGTATGTAAGTCTACATAAAGTAGAAACTAAACAACATGAAAGAGTAAATCTGAAAAAAAAAAACATAAGAGGGCTCCTGCCCAGTACATATGATCCTCACTACATATTGCTCGCGGAATAAAAACTACTAATCACTCACGGTTCCCGTAACTACTGCTTCTACTCCTAGAGTAGACTAGATCACCTCCTCCTTTATTGTAGCCTTAATGTGCTGGGTCCCTTGGTGTTGCACCTTGTCTCCCTGGTGGAATTCCTGGTGTTATGCCAATCAGGCCGTTAGTTAAAAACAAAGTCTTGGTCCCCCCCCCCCCCGCGACTCATAGGCACCTTGCGGGGGAGGATGAAGAGGAATGCATTGAATGTGGAGAGTAAAGAAGAGCAAGTGACAGTGGACCTAGATACCATATGCTAAAAATATCTATCATAATATTAACGGGTATATAAATGAAATAGAAAATAAAGGAGTGACACAATGGAAACAGTAACATGAAGTGAGGGTAAAACAGCTAACTATTATCACAGAGAAAGTAACCTAAATTTATAAAGATGCCCATAGAAACTTATAAGTTAAGGGGTCATTTTGCAAGGCCTAACGTATAAAAGATCCAATAATAGTTCATACGTTAGGGTTATAAGTTTTATGATATATTATGTATGACATGTAGTGCTATGCATACTAAATGATATGTCTCACACAAATGCAACACACCTACCCGACTCTATGCGTATAGACCTTTAGTTCCCCCATTTGGAGTTTGTTAAACTCTCAGGTACCTCTCGTAGTGGAAAACAAAGGTAGTGGGTTGAGCATCCCAACTCCTTGGTCGGTATTTACACTACCTAACCTAGACGTTGTGTACTACTCGGTACACCCACAGTTAGGTGCTACAGAGTCTCTTGTACTGATCCTTGCAAAACCACTAGTTTCATTGTCTAAGTGAACACTTACACTTGCCGAGTCAACGTATCAACGTCGGTGTGAATGACCATCCAATAACGAGGACCCACCACTATAATGAATACACACACATGCTATAAAAGAGCACCTGAGCCATCGTCTCACCAAACTAGCCCAACCATTCCATCAAACACCGAGTCCACCACCCGCGGGACTATACCAATTATCCACCCGATGTAACGGGGTGAGTGAATGTGTGAATGCACAACCCCGCATCTGGCGATTGGGGTCAGGAGGAGTTGGTCCAGCCATTTTGGCATTGTCTAATTCCCAAGCGATTTGGAAGGGAGGCGAGCTATGCAGTCTCACAGACTCACCCAGGAGCGGTGTAACAGGTATGGGGCGAGTGGAGCAAGCATTCTCGCACACGCCCCTAGTTCTCGGCAATGGCAGGGGAGTGGGGCAGGTCATGCCCGCACTCACCCAGAGCTATAGGCAGGCGGCGAGTGCTAGTCCCATCGGGCACGTGCCGCCACAGGTGAGTGGAGGTTTCAAGAGCCACTCGCCCAGTGATGTGTGTTGTATTTTTACCATTCCATGGGGGTGGAATGGTAAAAATACGACACACGTCACTGGCCGAGTGGCTCTGGAAAACCTCCACTCACCTGGGGCTACGAGTATTCGATGGGGCTGGCACTTGCTGCCTCCCTATGGCCCTAGGCGAGTGTACGCCCGACCTACCATACTAACCTACCATTATCGAGAGCTAGGGGCGAGTGCGAGCCTACATGCGGCACTCACTCCATACCTATTTCACCCCTCCTGGGCAAGTCGGTGTGGGTGCAAAGCCCCCGCCTCCCTTCCAACTCGCCTGTTACTTGGACTATGCCAGAATGACTGGACCAACTCCTACTGACCCCACTCACTGGAAATGAAGTTGTACACCATCCCCACTCTTTGTCAGGTTGCCCGAAACTTGGAAAGAAATATCCAACACCAAGAGATCGATGAGTGGTTCAGCGAGTCCAAAGGAATCTTTCGGTGCAATCCGCAAGAGAGTATATATACATGCCCGCCTGCCTGGGTGACCTTTGTCATTCCCCCTACTCTGATTTTACTTAGATGCCTCTTTCCAAGGAGTTTTAAAAGAGGCTCAACTATGCCTATGAGCTTAACGCTACTCGTGCTACCGAGCTGAGCCCTTGGCTCTCCAATCACTCAATGCGCGAGTCACCAAAACATAAACCTGCCAAAAAGGCCAAGTCTGCCCCCAAAGTGATCGAGTCCGTCTATCGTGATTCAACCTCCACACCAGATCATGGACTCGCTTTTTCCTCCAAAAAGGTCGCTGAACCAAAAGGGAAAGAGATCGTTGACCTTTTTGCCAACCAAGACACAAACCAGGATGATGCGGAAAGTCCTGCACCACGAGTCAATCCTCCTTGGAATGACTCGTGCCTCCAAACACCTCTTGAAGACAACACGAGAAGTCTGACACCTACCTTTGGGAACACTTGTCTAGACTCACTAAGGCTAAAGTTGCCAGCTCACGAACCTGCTCTGCAACCCACCCCAGATCCTATACTCGTGGGGGGAGGTGTCGGGGACATCCCTGTCCCGAGCTTCTAGCTAATCGTCTCCCCAAATTCTCTGCTCCCAGGTCACGACAATACCATTACGCCTCCTCTCACTCGACCTTTCCAAGGGTATCCAAGCTCTTCTCGGCAGCCCCACCCCGGCAGGACCATCTCGCATGGTTAGTCAAAAGCACTCGCCTTTTTTACAACCCCAACTTCTCATCTGAACTTATTATCCTTGCAAGCCTTCCTGATCAATCCGAAGCCGAAGAATCGTTTTAGTCGGCACGTCACTCGCCACCTCCTTCTCGCAATGTGATTGATGATTTCTTGGATGCCTCGCTGGAACCTGCGGAGCTGAGGAGGTGAACTATGGGAGTCCTTAAGAAGTATGGACTCATTCTGTGTGGGATCCAGGTGGAGAATGCACTCGGTAAAGAGAGGATACAAGTGCTAAAGCAGGATTATGTGGTGCTAGAGGAAGAGGGGAAGTGTGGCTCGGCGAGTGAGATGACTTATCCCAGCCCGCTCATGGATTGAATAAACGAGCATATATGGATCATCCACCAGGATCTAAAGCTGGTCCATGAGTTCAATAACCCACGCCGACCTCCGAGGAAGGGGACTTGTGGTCGGGGTAGATTTAAATGGCTCCCTAGCTGAGCCTACTGGCACTCACCCCCAGATCTCCAG